>JANEHU010000151.1:0-628655 GCA_027563435.1 Nasonovia ribisnigri | reverse complement strand
ATAATACTTATATGAATATGTACTTATGTTTCTCATAAATAAAATCCTTGCCCCTAAAATCAAACTATTTTTTTCAGAAGGATCTTATAGGTCACAGATATCTAGATAACTAAGTTTAATGACATGTAATATAAATTTCAAATTTTAAGAAAAATACTAACTTTAATTTTTGTAGCTCCGATATCTTCAATATTTCTTAAGATATCATTAATACTCTTTTGAATACTGATTATACTATTTTTTAAGTATGTAAGTTTATTCTCCAATTTAATTTTATCATTTTCTAAAACACTTAAATTTGGATCTAACTTTTTGCATTCCTGAAATTAGTAAAAAATGTTAGTTGTTTATTGTTACTAAGATTATATTTTTGTATTATATTTTAATGTATTATTTATTTTGTGATTAGTACATTTAATAAGTTAATAAAATATGATTGTCATAACTCAGAGTTTATCAAGTAGGTAGGTACCAATATTTTTATCAATTTGTCTTGAAATAAACTATGACAAATTCACAAATATATGTTATAAAAATAAAGTATAAAATATGTATAACGTTTTAAAAAATAAATTTAGAGTTCAATCATCGCTGAGAGTATTTTTGATATGTCAACAGTTTAAAAAATAAATTGCATTTAAAAAAATAAACATTAAAACATTTGTTAGTATAATAATCCATTGATGCAAAGAGTTCAATTAAATTAAAGAAAATGTATAATACATTTATTATAATTTTATATAGTCCTAATAAGAAGTTTTAGGTCATAATATTCAATATAACCTTATACTAACTTTTAATAATTGAAGTTAAAATTCATACATTAGCAGTGGCGCAAATAGGAAAAATGTTTAGGGGGCCTAAGTCTAAAGAATTTTTTTTTAATTATTTTAAAATTATAATATATATTATATTTATTTTTTGAGGGGGCTAAGCTCCACCCCTAAGTCCCCTCATTTGCGCCATTATAAATTTAATATTAGTGTAGTTACAGTTTTAATTTTTTTGATATTTATTCGCAGATAATCAAGTTTCTTCAAAAATTTTTGTTTAGCTTCATTTTTTCCCTTTAAACGAATATCCTTGGCTGCAACTTTATTGTAAATTGTTTCACGTCTTGATATGCAAACTTCTAAATCCAACATTATTTTTTCCAATATTTTTTTCAATTGACACTCTCTTATCTATAGAATATATATATAAAAAAAAGTAAAACAAATATGTAAGATACATAAAAATAGGTATACTAAAAACCATTTATCCATAATTATTTTTACCTGCATTCTATGAATTTCATTTTTCATAATATCAATATCACCTAAATCACCTTCTTTGTTCTTAATTTCTTTTTTCATTTCAATAAGCAATATAAGTTTTTTATCCCATGATTTACTTTCACGTTGTTTTTCCATGTATACATTTTTTAATTCATTCAATTCATTTTTTAATAAATTTAATTGATCCATGTATTCTAAACACAGTTTCTCATTTTCCTAAAACAAATTAAACGTTACTATGATAAGTAAACATTTGTATCCTAATATATAAGTAAACATTTGTATCCTAAATATATAAGTAAACATTTGTATCCTATAGGCTATAATATATGATTTGCCTAAAAAATAACCCCGGAAAAAATAACCCCGGAAAAAATAACCCCGAAAAAAAGAACCCCGAAAAAATAACCCCGCGAAAAAATAACCACGGAAAAAATAACCCTAACCCTAAAATAAAAGTGATTTGTAAGTAATAAAGTATAAATGTGTAATACAATGTCAATAATATATAAATAAAAAATACTACCATAAATGTGGAATACAATACAATTTGTCAATTTCAATAATAATTTGGCAATAAAGTATAAATGTGGAATGCAATACAATTTGTCAATTTCAATAATAATTTGGCAATAAAGTATAAATGTGGAATGCAATACAATTTGTCAATTTCAATAATAATTTGGTAATAAAGTATAAATGTGGAATACAATACAATTTGTCAATTTCAATTTCAATAATATAATAATTTATCAATACAGTATAAATTTGTAATACAATGTCAATTTTATAATCGTTTTCTTAAATTAAAATAAATTTTTTTTAAAAATGTATCTACTTCAATTTGGTCAGAATCTAACCGTTCGCATAAGGTTTTTAATCTTTTTTGAACGGTTTTCGATTTTGAACATTTTGTTTTGGACTCTCCTATGTTTTGCAGAGCAAATTTTGCACGGTCTGCCGACAATTCATTTTTGATTTTGTTTATTAACGTCCAAATCGATGGGTGTTTTCCTCCAACTAAATGGCAAAATCGATTGTTCCAAGATTCACAAACATTATTTGTTCGGTGGTTATTTTCGAGTGTTGTTCGGTGAACATTCCAAGTTTCCGGAGGAAAAATCGCTGGAAAACGTCGAACGCTTAAACTTAGAGTGTTTTGTTTATTTATTCGACGTATTGTTCCACTCACGTAGGTTTCGTCAAAATATTTAAATAACTCCTCGGCACCAAGAGGAATACTTGATTTTAAATAGTCAACACCTTCTTGTAACCTATTTAGTGGCAAAAAAGCCAAGCCATCTAACATACCACAGAATTCATTAAAATCATAATCTTCTTGGTATTTTTGTTTTAATCCTAATTCTGCCAATTTTCTGTGAGTACTCTGGCATAAGTGATAGAAACATCCGTTTATTATTAAATGTTCACCTAATACATTTTTTGCTGCATTTATTACTGCCTTTTCGAAGTCTATTTTCATATTTTGCGGATCTGGAAAAAGATTATTCTTTTCGCAGACTGATAAAATAGCTTTGAACATTATTTCGTAAATAGATTGGTTTTTTTTTTCAAGTAAACAGTAAAGAACAGTAAAAAATTCACTATATTTTTCAATTCGTATGATGTAGAGTTGCGAGA
This sequence comes from Nasonovia ribisnigri, assembly GCA_027563435.1. Lineage (NCBI taxonomy): Eukaryota > Metazoa > Arthropoda > Insecta > Hemiptera > Aphididae > Nasonovia > Nasonovia ribisnigri. The sequence continues at coordinate 625,737 of JANEHU010000151.1, read as the reverse complement.
AATGTTTCGGGGCTAATCCAAAATTTCCATCTGCATACCAGGTATTTGCATATGTTAATAACTTCAAATTGTTTAACGTACTAAAAATTATTACCCTCTCATTATTTTCACTGTGGTTATCAAATAGTAAACATTGTTCATTTTCGAAAACACTCCATTCACCTACAATATAATATATAATATTATTATAATATAATATTATACATTACCCTATATATAATTAATAAGGCTTACGATTTCCAACTGGTATTAAAAGTACACGTGTATTTTTTAACGAATACACGGATACTTTTGAAAAAATGGTACGTAATTAGGTATTATTATTGTTCATATTTTATTTTTGTTTATAATTATTGTAATAAAGTTCATTTCTACTACATCTTGTACTTACTACTTAGGTACCAAGTTTGTATTATTATACTATGACTTTGAAAGTATCAGTGTATTCATGTATTTAAAATACACGTGTATTTCAAAATACCCGAAAAAATAAAATAAAAATCCGTGTATTACACGTGCTTCATAATTACACGTATATCTTAATTTTTAAAAGTGAATACATACCTTCTATTTTTAAATCTTTTAGATTATCTGGTACTTTTGGAAAATTCTGAGTCCTTTGATTTTGAATGGTTTTTTTTATTGATTTTTCCTTGGGTAGTTCTTCAAGAATACTTTCTGAAAGACCCGTTACAGCTTCGGAAAATAACTGCGCAGGCGTAGATTTTGATATTTTCGCTTGTTTTTTAATTTGCATTTTAATTTTTGCGGCATCAATTTCATTTTGACACGAAAGATGATTATGTTCATGATCAATTTTGATTAAATGTTTTTTATCCAGGGAAGTTTTTAAAATGCATGGACATTTATGACTATTTTTTTTGCAGCATTTCCACCTTATAAAATTTAAACACACTTTGTGTACAACATACATAAACTTTTTAAAAGCTAACTTTTCTTTGCCCTTCTGGCTTTCGAAAATATCTAGACTATCCATAATACAAAAGAACACTGTAGTACACCACTGTAGTACCGAATACAGAGAAATGAACACACAAAATTGACAAACTTTATAAATTACCGCATTACATTACGTTAAAGATAAAGTTATTGGTACCTTTCTTATCCATTATAATATGTCACTGTACCTAGTTATTGTATATCTGATCGATATGACAGACAGACCGTGCTCTGAATCGTTTTTATCGTAGGTATACAATTATTTATCATTGAATCCCAAATTAATATTATTTGTAGGAATATAACAATTGTACGTAGGTAATAGGTATATGTTATACATTTTGTATTGATTTGAGATTAATTTAAAAAATCTCATATTATGGGGTTATTTTTTCGGTGGTTATTTTTTCACGGGGTTATTTTTTCGGGGTTCTTTTTTTCGGGGTTTAAATTTCCGGGGTTATTTTTTCGGGGGTTATTTTTTCGCGGTACCTTATATGACACCGCACAATGTGACTTACTAGTCCGTGGTTTTCCTGGATATAATTAATTTTATTGACCTGTTTTCGAAATTATAAAACTGTATACATTTTTCCGTATATTTTGATGCCGGATGTAATATTCATGTCACCAACCATCTTATAGAAATCATAGACTAAATAACACTACAAATAGGCAACGCTATAGCATTTGTAGTGGCCTTTTTTTGTAGGAGGTGAGAAGTAGGTAAATAAGTATGTTATACTCATCTACGATCTACTATCACCAAGCGCTACTAGTGAGTCAAATCCAAATTAAAATAATGAGCGATAAATGCTTGCTAAGACATTGCTTGCCTATCTATAGTGTAATTTAATATACGCAGGAATACAGGAATGCACTATTCGTGAGGTATAATTTAGAATATTTATGATTTTTTACCAATTTGATTTTACAACACCATTAATGGGTGATGATTTAAACATTTGGTACATTGTTTTCTTAGTTCTTACTATGTACGGTACGTGTGAAATATTTATTTTATTTATTTAAATTAATTACTGTATGCATAATGATCCTACATATTACATGAAGAATAACTAATAATATAACTGACTGGCATCATCAGACTTATTCTTCATATTAATTGTATGATATATAAATAGAATAAACAAATCGTAATGTTGATATATTTCAAATTAAAACATTAACGTAACAATTATTGCATTATTGGATAATAGATTCTTTAAAGTTGTATCTTGTATGTTAAACATTATGCAATTATTTATAGATAATAAACGAATGTCGTGCCAAATTTATTTAAATTGCGATAAAAAGTTAAGTTGTAAATTAAATAATTTATTATATATAGACAATGTGGTATCTGTGAAATTGTATAAATTGTGTTATCTATTGTTTGTGTACTTGTACCACCATACACAATTATTTTATAAATAGCTGTCATTAACTCTGTTGTAAAAAATGCATTTTTATTAAGAAAAGCATAAAAATAACGTTCAAAATATAATTTTTGCTCGATTATTAAAATCAAAACACGCAAATAAGCAATATTCCAAAATAACTTATATTTATATTATATATATTATAGTATTATGTATTTCTTTATCTAGTCATCAAATAAATAAATAAAATACTTTAAATCCAATTTAAAAGAAGAGTTACTTTAACTATCAGTTTACCCACACATACTATGTTTCATCTATAATTCACCTATAAGTACTTCCATTGTCATAGTTTTCTTAAGTATTTATCACATTTACATTATGTTTTTTTTAAATATATCTCACTTCATTTTCTATAGTCGAAAATTCATAATATTTTCAATTTTTATACCTAAATTGCGGAATGGAATTTTTCATAATTACGTGTATTATTGTGTTTTTATAATACACATTGGAATTATCAAAATTATTTTTACAAATTTTAAGCTAATCACTGCATAACATACAACTCTATTCACAGTTCACATCATTCTATTTGTACGTGATCTTGACTTAACAAGTTATAGGTATGCGTTGGAATACCCGAATTATAATAATTTTTTAATGAATAAATAGAAGAAAATATGGAAATTAGATAAATCATTTTTTTTTACTGAGTAGGCATAATATTATGGTTTCAATCAGTTTGATTTATCATTCTAGAATATAATATAATGTCAAAGAATGTAAAAAAAAAAAAAAATGATAGTATTATCATGTTAATTTTTAAAAAATAAATACAATTGTTTTTTCTCGCTTGTTTTATTTAACTAATTTTTCTATAATTTATATTTAATATGCTATATTAAAAACAAAAATAATCTCGTAGGTGACCATAGTAAACACTGTATATAATATATATATATATAAAATATTGGCCTAGAACAAATTTAAAAATAAGTATTTTTTATGTGTGTGTGTGAGGGGGGACACGTGTACCTATATAATAAAGACAATATTATGATTTATGATAACGATAAATAAGTTTCAAAAATTACTTAGACGAATGTATCAATTATTATCAAATACTTAGTACTTTCCTCACCACCGGAAGTACCATCAATGGATGGATTCTTCCCCCAAGACTACAAATATTTAAACACTTGGGTACATAATTTATAATTATGTAAATAAATAAATTACAGATTGTATGATAAATTATTGAAATACAAAAAAAAAACTTAGTACCTATTACTACTTGTTATAATAATGAATTTATTTGTAAATAGTTACTGGTACTTACTACTAATAAAGATTTAAAATAATACATTTTTTTCTTTTATTTTTAATAAACATAATTTTATTGTCATAATATTGTACTAAGATTGTACCAAGGGAACAAATATAATTATCCGTACTGAGTTTGCATAGGACAGTGATATAGATATTAAACAAATATTTATTTTCGTGGAAAGTTAAATGAACCAAAAAATGTACAGTATTTATATTATAATATTGCTCTTCATAGTTTATAATAATTAATAATAAACAACTACTATTGAAATTAAATTTATATTCATTAAATTATTTGAAAAAGAATAAATACATTTCATGATATTTATATATTATTCAGTATATTTCAATTATGGCATTTAATTATGTTTTATGAACTTCAGAACTCGTTTATATTATATACAAAATGTTTAACGTTATTAAAGTACAACAATTATTGTAATTTAAATCAAAAAAAAATGTATCTCATTACAATTATTTATATTGATACAGACAAAATGTATTTGGAATAAGTTCAAATTACTAAAAAAAAGGTAGTCTACTGTTGTAATTGTATAGACTTTTACCACTTTTAACTCGTATAATAAAATAACTTTATGAAATAAAAAATTTGTTTAAGTTCTAGAATATCAATTATTTACATTCATTCTAAGACGTAATTATAATTAATCATCTATAATAACACATCAAAATATTTTTAAAAATAAAGAATCCCCTAAACGTTTTCAATTATTTTAAAAACGAGCAAGTTATAATAATTGATATAACCTCAATCTTGATTTTTAAGTAATTATAAAGATACTATTATACTTTTAATTTGCTATACGCTGTTAAAATGTTGTTATAATTTATTTTTCACATTCAGTGGGTTTTTATTGTTTACGAAAATTCGTTTTATTCAATACATTTATATTCATGTTTTTTTTTTAGAAAGATATTTGCTACAGTTCATCTATAAACATTTTGGAAAATGAACAACGAAGAAAGGAAATTACCTGAAGCTAACATACGCTCGTGTATCGTAGTGTTAGCCAGTTTTTTGGTCAATGGTCTTGTTTTTAGTTTTATCAATTCCTATTCAGTGACTTATGTATATCTCTTGAAAAGACTAGAGGATGCTGGTGTCAGTGAAGCATCGTCAAAAGCATGTAAGTAATTTATTTGATTCACAGCCCATATGGACTATATTACATTCCAAGTTCAAACATTGTTAAATTCCCCAATATAACGGTAGTTACCCATTCTTCTTTTCAAACGAAACACAATGATATTATAAAACATTATTATACTCACATTAGTCTAACAACGTCTTCTTACTACACAATTTAGTCATATAAACATTATAAACGATTTGTGTGAAAAGGTTATTTATTAATTCAAAAAATACAAGTTCTCAACCGTATAAAAAAGTTATAGACAAGTGTCGAACAAGCAGATTAAATGTTGACTAATGTGAACATAATATTTTATTTAAATTTTCATTCATAACTTGATAATTCAATGACAAAATAATTATTCCAATATTTTTATTAATTTATATTGATTCTTTCCGTATTTATTATATTACATTAATTAGTAAATAAATAAAGGATGGAAAAGGATCCCCTTTTGCTTAAAAGTCACTTTTGTAAAATAAAGTCAGTTTTTTCAAACTATTCTGCAAATTGCAGGGGTCCGTGCTCAAACCAAATTAAAATTTTGTAAAATTAGAGACCCTCTAAGAAATACTTCACGGGTCTCTAGTCTCTACATCATCATAATACGAAAATAGTGACCAAATGTCATACTTTATACTTTTATAGCTTCGGCCGTACCAGCTAGACGATGATAAATCAGTCAGTCAAAACAAGTTATTTTATATATTATATAGATTATATAATTCAGGGGTGGCCAACATTATTTTGATGAAGATCTACTAAGCATATATTTATCTTTTGGGGATACTAAATATTTTTGTATTTTTAAATCTTTATCACTAATATTAATAATAAACATTCTTATATAAATAGTACAATAAAATTGTAAAGTTTTTTTAAAATTAGTGTTTCATATTAATTTTCTAAGTGATTTAAAAATCAATGAACATACTACTGTTGGTGTTGAATCGTGTCATTACCGTTGATTAGCTAATTATAAACCGAGGAATAGTTTCTAACTTATCATCATAAATTGTAGCTCGGTATTCGGCTTGTATACGAAATATTGCAATTTCACACCAACAGGTTAATCCGAAATATGTCTGTAATTGTTTCTAGTACCTAGATAATAATGTTCTAAGTTCTAACAAATAGAAAGATCGACTTTTTAATCGTCCTAGTTCGACCGTTTGGCCGCCTCTGATAAATATTATATTCAATTTTAGAACATATTTTATATTTCCTATACCTATACGGGTTGTTAAAACTTGAAATCATAGCGTTCTATATAGTACGGTATACTATTGATTTTTTTCGTAATCAAATGTCTGATTTTCAATAATAAAAAAATGGTTTGTCTGCGGTTTTTTTATGGACCCTTCAATTTGACTAATATTAATATTTTTAATTTAAGTAAAGTTATTTTAAGGATTATTAATTATTAATTAATATTATTTTTTTGTTATTTAATAAAGAATTAAATGTAATAGGTAACCATATAATATTATGAAAGAATATTCTAAAAAGTGGTTCTGTACGATTTGTATGATTACATTTAATCATTCACTATACATGTCAGTTTTTCATCTTCAAGGTACATCTAGCTCTTATAAATGTTATTGGCTTATAGTAAATATATTATTTTTATATTATTGCATTATTAGGTTACAAACAAGAATGCCTTAATAAACCTTCTTTAATTTTACAATTTGAAATCAAATTGATCGATCTCTATTTATCTCTTCCCATCATTTATAAAGGTATCAAATACATAAATTTTATTGCATTAAAATAAATCTTATCATTGTTGGTATTATAGATTTCGATATTATAGTCGCCAATCATATTAAGCATATCAAGTTATAACAAAATCTTCAAATATTAAACTTGACAACTTCAAAAATATTTTTGAAGTATATCTAACTTACATTAACTCAGATTATATATATATGCTTTATAATTATATGGATATGATATATAAATAATGTACACTTTATCAAATATGCTTATTGCTTATATATTGTGTTCTTTATAGGTTATACTTCTAAAAAGTATATAATATAATATGATCTTCAATAATAACTTGATCATCAAAAAAATATTGGTTTCTTTAATTTTATAACCATTGTATGTTTTAACAAATACATTTTAACTTAAATGTACTCGTTCAATACATTTTAAATTTATTTGGTTTATTTTAGCATTGGTTGGCTCTTTGACAGTGGGAACAACATTTCTAATGTCACCTATCGCTGGAGTTCTTGTTGATCGTATAGGAATTAGGACAACTACGTTTATAGGTGGTTTTATTGCTACTAATAGTTTATTAATATCATCATATTTCACACATCAAGTAAGTTATAATATAATATTATTCCACTTAAAGTGTCTTAAATTCAAACAATAACCCATTTAAAATCGATTTAATCTTTTTTTAAACAACCATATATTATTATAACATTATATTGTACATTAGCATTTTACAAATAGTTGTACATGTATATAGTGTATAAATATTATAGTAAAATTAGAATTTAACTTAATGATTAGCGACCTATTCATAAAATAAAGAATAATATTAAGTTTCGCGTATTTTCTCACCGATTTTTACATTTTGAAAGCATCGTTTTTAAACCTTTCTGACAACTAACCATTTACAATTTTAAGGAATCAGCAACGTAGTTACCTACTACCTACATGTAGGTACTACATGTTTAAAGTGATTCTTTAAAAGGTTTTTAATGTTTAAGCCATTCAATGTATGGTCATTTCGAATTCCGTTATTTTAAGTTACATTAAATGTAAATATTTTAAGAATGAAAAATAAAATATATGTATATAAACATTATACATTTAATCGAAACTAAACCGAAAGTAAATACATTTTACTCTAAAAATGTATTTATTTTATATGTTATATATAACTCAAATATGAATAATTGTAGGGACTTGACATTTTCACCGAATTAAATTTACCTTAACTAACCTAGTATTTATTAGACATGAAGTAATTTTCGAAGGATGTTGTCCATTTGTAACTATATAGGTATTTTTAATTTTTTTTCCATTTAAAGTTACAATTTTTGTTTTTGTTTAAACATTTAATACATTCCTTATATTATAACTGTTGTCCATACGTCAATTAAAAAATATCGAAAATACATAAGTTATTATTTATTATTTATAACTATTATACAATACCTATTTACTGTACCTTTTTTTCTCGTTTTTTATATATTGTATACATTTATACTTAATATACGTTATTTTGATCACTATTATAGACAGTAACATTTAGTAGGTGACTATTTAGAATACATGGTACCTATTAGAATATCAAAATTTATAATGTAGGGCTCGGAACTTAATGCACTTAAAAAGTACCAAATATGCATGAACATACGTGCTTAAAATAGTAAGTACAAATATATTCTTTTGTTTTTTTCTACACACAATTTTCATAAATAGAAATTTCAACTAGGATTTTAAAAACACGATACCAAGTGAAAACTCTCAAAATAAATACGTATAATAAAGTTTTTTGTTTTGTCAAATTTTCAAATTATATTATTAACATATCACTAATCATCAAATATGGTAAAAATGAGAAATATGCTCTCATAAAACTACAAAACCACTTACTATGCAAAAATATGCACTTTTAATATTTTTTTTCATAGTGTCGTGAAATTAATTTCAATCCCACTTAGTAATAAATCTAATTGTCCAAAATAAACATGTTAATGCAACAACAACTTCCAAGCTCTATATTATAAATAATATTTGATATTTCCAATTATTAATTTTTTTTTTATATAAAAAAAAATTCAAAACAAAATATATTTTTAATCCATGGGGTTCTATAATTGGGGAAAAATTAACTTATTCAAGACAATAAAACTAAAAAAAAAAAGTAAATTGGTTAAAAATAACTTAACTTTTTAACTCGTGCCCAGCCTTGTCTATATTGCCTATATGGCTATATGTTATTTATCAAACTTTATCTTTTACTAAAAACAACACAATTTTTAGTTTTTATACTTTGATATTGAATAAATATGATTTGTATTATCTTTCTAATAATTTATATTAAGTATATTTTTGTATCTAATGCATAATGTATATATATTTATTATTATTAAAACTTTAATAACATAATACATAGTTTTAGCTTTAAGTTCCAGATTTTTCTTTGTACTTGTAAAAATTAATTTTGTTCTTTGACATAATTTTAATATTTTAGGTGGAAGTATTATACGTAACTTACGGCCTATTATATGGTATTGGCGCATCATTAGCTTATACGCCTTCATTGGCTATTCTTGGTCATTACTTCAAAAGATACCTTGGTCTGGTAAACGGTATAGTTACTGCTGGAAGCTCTTGTTTCACTATGTTCATGCCTTACATCGTAGATCATTTACTTGTTAAATTTGGTCTGGATAACTGTTTAAGGTTAGTTTAAAGTATAATAATATGTTATTATACCCAAGTTATTTTAGAAATAAACATTTTTATTATATAGGTATATGAGTTTCAATTTATTATTTAAAGTTGTATATTTTGTGCAGTAAAAACGTAGTTTTCTCCAAAAATAAAATTTAACTATCAAAAGTTGACTGCCCTACGCCTTTATCGATTACCGGTTTCACTGATCTTGTCACGAACCCCTTGACAGTATCATGTATACAATCGATAGTTTTATTAACCTGGTCGGAGTATCTTATACACGATATACAGATGTTATAAGAATTTCTAGCATGGGAAATTCCCTAGATATAAATAAATAATTAATGATCTCAAAAAATGTCGATTATCATATATTTAAGTAAAATATAAAAGGCAATAATTTAAAGTTTGAAGTGTATCACACTATCACGTCATACTAATATATGATACACAACTACACAAGGGCACAAGGCATTCAACTTCTTTAATATTATGTTATCGTCATATTATTATGTATCTACACCGTGTGTCCGTGTGCACTGTACGCTTAATGGTTTACTAAAACAGCAGAATAATTTTAAAAATTACATATCCAAGTGTACAGTGTACCTATGGTCTGTTCAGTTTCCAATATAGAAAAATTATATTGCATGCACCAGCCATCAATATCATTTTTTCCCTTAGTGAAATTTTAACAAAAATTATTACATTTTAACCATTAATTTAAGCATTAAGAGTGACTGATTTGATTGATTTTGAGTGACCAGGTGGGAAATATACTGATGATATCGTGCTGGAGTGTGATTTATTTGGACTTGCATGTTTGTAAGCTGTAGAGGTGGTTGTTGATACAATACTGCAATGGTACTGTGACTATTGTGGTAAGACGTTATGTTAAATTGATGTTGAAATTAAAATTACAGTTACCGCGTGAGCAGTGCCATCAGGATGATCTGTCCAATACAGAAGGTGGTATCGGGTATGTATATGTTTTTAGTAGTTGTTAGAAGAGTTTCTGTTTTTGGTGATATGTTAATTTTCTTAGATGAAGTATTTATGTAAGTTCGTTTATATGTTAGATTATCCCGTTTGCATTCCAGAGTAAGTACTGATAAGAGAAATGTCTGATTAGTATTATTGTTATGTATCATTGTTTGTTTAGTAGAATTGTGTTAATGACTGTGATAAGAAGTGATATGAGAGAGGTTATTACTTATTAGGTTTTTTAATTCAGGTATAAAGGAAGTTATCTGTAAGGATAGGTTGTTTATATTAGTATAAATTTGGGAATTGACAGAAATATTAAGTTTGAAACCTTGAGTAACAAAAGAGTATGAACGAAATTTTTGGATCCATTTCAGAGGTATTAAATTAAGAGACTACTTGATATGACGTTTAGATTTTTTCAGTATTTTAGGTGTATTTTTGTTTAATCCCCCCCCCTTGTATACGTGTCAGGTGATGCGTTTAAAATGTTTCAAGCTAAAAATCAATTTAACCTTAATTTTTTTTAATGAAATCGATTAATGTAGTTGGGTGTGTTAATGATTTGAGTTAGGTGTTTATTAGTGTACAAATCTGTTTTGTAAGTACGGCTCTGAAAGAGTTAATTGTGTACCTAAGTATTTATTTTTAAGTTCTTGGCTGTACTTCTTTTGCATGAAAGTTCGGGATTTGGTTCAATGGTAATTTTAATAATTTCAATAAACGAGTTAACGTTTTTGATTGTAGATTTAATAAAAATTGGTGGTAATATTTGCGCTTTTTCAGTGATTTCGTTTGGATTGTCAAATGTCAACACTCGTCAATTTGCAGTTGAGTGAAATGATTTTCTTGTCAAACACGCGGGTTTATCGTAATCTCGTCTTGGAGATTTTACGTCGTTCTATTCAATTTCTAATATTATTCCAACGTCGTCGTAATTGTTATCTGATTAAATCTTTATTTTAGGCCGAGGCTATGCACGGACCACAGATATATAAAGTAACTAGTTAGCTATCTAGTTACTTTATATATCTGTGGCACGGACTTAGATTTAATAATGGTTTGTTTGTTTATTATTTTAATCAGTGATACCGATACGTAGTTATGATGATTATGAATACCACTCATAACGAAGTAGATCAGGCGTGTAGGCCTATCTAGGTCCGAAGGTCAGAGATAGCGGGGATTTGCAGTGTTGCTTGACTAACGAGTTTCAGTTTAAATTATGATTATTTAATTTTTTCATTTTTGTATCCTAGGGACATGTCCCTTTGAGAAATTTGTTGAAAAAGTGTTAGGCAGAAAAACATAGTTGTAATGATACAAAACGTGAAAAAAAGAGTGAAAATTGTTGACGCTTTTGATTATAACTTTTAGAGAACTGAGAATAAATTATTGACTATGCTCATGGCCAGCGACACGTGGACTCGTTCAGTGACTATTCCAATTTTGTGTTATCAATATTAATACTAGAGTGGATTTACCTTATTAATATCAAACTTTAAGTGTATGACATACACTATTGGCGATTCGAACGCATGACACATTAAGAACATTAGGTATCGGTTTTTTAGATATTTTAACTTTAAAGTGATATATCACAATTAAATAAATGTTCATTTCTCGCTTTGAAAATAAAATGATGAAAAAAAAATGGAAAAATAAATTAATTCACTCTTACACTGAAATTCACAACACCAAATTGGAACAGCTGAACTAAATTTTGACATGTTTGGTTGGTTGCAGTTTCGGTTTTTTTTTTTCGTTTTGGAAAATATAAAGTTAATTTAATTCAACGGGGTCGCCAATCAATGAATCCATTTAGTTAACAGTTAGTTAATGGTCTATAAAAAAATAAAAATAAATATTATAATAAATTATTATTATTCCGCAGAAAAATCTAGAAATTATTTGTATTTTTATTAGTTTGTGTCGAAAATATTATTAACGAAAAATATTAAAAATGTATATGTACGCGTATGTGATAAAAAGCGGTTGTCGACTGTCGTTAGCACATGAACACGCAATTAAGCAATCATCATCACCACTTGTTATAATATATTTATATAAGTACCTAACGTGGATGAGTGTTACACAGATAGATACAATATTTTTAAAAAAGTAATATTTAAGTGGTCGGCACATCCGTGGAATTAAAAGTGACTTATCTATTTTATTATTTTCAAATTGAACAATTTGATCGAGCCGTGTATAAACCTAAATTTAACTTTTTCAGATCACTAATAAACTAATGAACACAGTTACAATGTAAAAAAAATATTATGCTTCGAAATATTAAATTAAAAATGTATGTTGTCATTTAAAAAAGTAAGAACTTAAAAAATGAAAATTTTACTGTTGAAAATGTACTTATTCAAAATGTTTAATACTTTTCGAAATAATGAGTGTTAACTGTAAACATTTTTGATTAAATCTATACCCTAATATTATACCTAACTATTTTTAATTATATTTTTACATATCATACCTAACCGTGGATATAATTTAAATATTTATTGAGAGTTTTAAAAAACTTACTATAATAGTATATGATTTAATTTTTTACTAGTAATTATACACTGTCTAAAAATATTATTTGGTGCTCATTTTATGCTTTCAAAGATATATTTCAAATTACCATTAAAAACCATGGACATAACAACTAGAGAATTAGCTAATATGTCTATGTTAAAAACTATTAATCGTATATTTGTACAGGATTTTTCTTAGATTTCATTTGTAAATCGATACGTCATATAGGTATTTTAATACAACATGAAATATAAAAACGTTGATTTATAAATAAATAAGTTTAATAAAAGTTTAAAAAGCGCTTAGCTTTTATAAAAGTACACTATTTTTTTCTCTGGAATAATCCGTAACCGTTTTTATTTTTATTTTATATCAGGCCACTGCACCGTTTGTATAGCGGTTAATTACACTGAATTCTATGATGTAATTATTATTATTTCTATCGATAAAATAAATTGTATGCGATCATTGATATAGTTGTTGTATAAATTCATTTTCAATAATTAAATTGATTAAATAATTTTTATAACATTCGCAAATCATTTAGCAAGAATAGTGATTAAAGTTATCCGTTATCTTTTATGTTACATCTTTCAAAGTATTTTATCTTATCAAAAATATTATGATGTTAATTGATGCCTACAATTTGTAGAAATGTAGATTAACTAAACTTAGTTTCTATGAACCATATTACTGTATTAGTACATAATATAACTAATATAACGTAATTATATTCGCATTTTTTTTTTTATTTCATAAGAACTATATACTCGCGTACTCTGAAATTTAAATAGTTTATTCTTCCTCCTCGCGCGGTCGCGTGTATAATACATTATTATATTAATACGTAAAGAAAATATAGCTTATTATAAAAATTACTTGGGAAAACAAAATAAATCGATTTGCATAGACGATAACATGTTTTTTTTCAATTCCTAGGTATATAAGTTAATAACAAAATCTTTAACCACGAAAATATAACTACAGTTTATACAACATACATGTTATGCTTTCTAAAATATCCATATTTATTAAGTTATTACTTATTACTTATTAGTTAAAGTATAAAAAATTGTAATTATAAATCGAACATTACAAAAAATAATACTCTCTCGTGATACCTCTCTCATCACTTTTATAAAATACATAGACGTGTCTACGTGTCGTTCCTGCTATGCACGAGCCCGACCTGCAAAATTTGGGAACAAATCTACTTTACCAGAAACCCTAGCTTTATTTTAAAAAAGAATTCCTCTCAAATACACCTTTTTGAGTGCTTATTTTAAAAACGTTTAATAAAATTTGGTGAAAATTACTGTTAAAAAAAATGATTGCATTAATTATTGTCAATATTACAGTGTATGAGTAATTATGCAAGGGTATATACAATTGAATTTTGCACATTTTTTCGATTTTCAATAAATATGACAATAGATAGATACCATTATATGTGTTAAAATATTTATGACACCATTGACTGCTTTCTATCCAACTGGATTCGGTCGCAACATTTGAGGTCCTGCTCGGTCCTCCTCGGTTGTGGGCTCGGCAGTGACTGTTCTAGCATATACTTGTTATATTAATACCTACTATATTATTAGTCAAAAGAATAAAAAAAGGTCGTTAATATTTACTCCTAGTTAAAATAATTTCCTTTTTTAAACATATCAGTTACCTCTATACATAATGTTGTTTCTAATAACATAAATACCTAATTTTTTTTTTAATAATACTTAAACTATAAAAGAATAATTTATTATAAGATTTTGTAAAGTTATATAATACATTAAACATCAACAAATTCTAATTTGTTTAAAAGAATAAAGAAAATCTATATTCTTTTGGTATTCAGTTTGGAACTGTAAGGCGAAAAAAAACGGTGGTTAGGGATTTTAGGTTGGTCTATTGGATATAGCTTACTTAATATTACTTAATAATATTGCCTGTTAATAGTTTATATGTTAATAAGTGTATAGTTATTTTTAATGATTTTATATGAAATAATGATATAATTTAATTGAGTACATATCAAATTCAGGTATGTACTCGTAATAAATTCTTGCTTTTATATTTGTTTATATTTTGATTATGTATTTCAATGATTTTTCATTTATCAACAAATTTATTTATACGATAATCTATATTTTAGATGGGAAGCAGCATTGTCAGCCATGCTAATGGTATGCGCTTTGGCATTTAAGCCTACAATCAAAGTGGACCAATCAGATATGCATAAATCCCTATCTGAAGAACTGCGGTCATTGGTCAATATTGATATTTGGAAGAACCCTAAATATGTTATTTGGGCCACAATGATTCCACTCGCCCTCTTCGGATACTTTGTCCCATATGTCCATTTGGTAAAAATTTAATTATTTTTTCAGCCAATTCTAATTTGATAGTATTTATTTTTTAATTTTTATCAACAATGTTGTTATTCAGGTGAAATTTGTTGATGACCGTTTTCCACAAAACGATGGTAAAATATTAGTCACGTGTATAGGAATTTCCTCGGGAATTGGTAGATTAATTTCAGGACCAATATCTGATTACAAAGGAGTTAATAGAATCGTAATGCAACAGGTACCTACATTGAATTATTAATTTAAATAAAGTACCCCTAATTGTATAAATAATAATCGTATGCTGTATGATTGTCAAAAGAATATTTTTACTGATAAATTTGTTGAAAGTTATAATGTATAAGAACTGTTCTATTTTAGGTTCTGATTGGTTAAATTAAAAAAAAAATTGTAAAAATATTAAAACTGGTATCAATTAAATTTCTTATACACAATGCTGTTATATGTATTTCTGTAAAATTGTACCGTTGAAAATTTGAAATACTACAGATTTAATTCTCATCTATCTCGTGTGATAATTTGTGGTTTCATAACTTGTATTAATACTTGCTTCCAATACTAAACATAATTTTATGGTAAAAGTTTCAATCTAGTTTGCTATAGTCAACACAAATAGAACAACTGACATGGGACTGTTTGTACATTTTAAAATATTAATTTAATTTGTTATTTTTAAATATTGTTTATATTATAATATAATTCCTTTCCTACCCACCTAGTAATAAAAGTAGTATAAAATACAATAAATATTTTGTTGCCTACTTACCTAATTCTCTATTATAGAACTCGCACAGATTTTTAATTTAAAACACGTCAAGTTCCAAATTCATTTATTTAAAAATAAAATAAAAACTGATCTAAAATGTATTTTCTGAGTTTGTAAGCAAATAATAAATATGTTAAAACTTCAAATATATTAAGTCAGCAACAGACCAAATCAATTTTGTTATTGTTTTTTAAGACAACTGTATAATTTATATTATTCAATATACATACTATAATTTATCTGCAGAAGTTAAATTTAGTATAATATGGATTATGTTACAACAATTTGCACTATCAAGCATGATTTACAACTAGTGTAATTTCATCTTTGATTTTATTTCATCTTTTTTTTTTTAGATGTCTCTGTTTGTCATTGGCTTGATGACTATGTTTATCATTACTGTACCATACTTTTCCATACTATTGATTATTACATTAATAATGGGACTTGCTGATGGATGTTTTGTTAGTGTCATGGGTCCAATTGCTTTTGATTTAGTTGGTCAAAAAGGCGCTGCACAAGCCATTGGATGCATTCTTGGTCTATGTTCTATACCACTGACAGTTGGTCCACCTGTTGCTGGTAAATAGCCTATGAAATGTGAAATCATCTTACCAAAAATTAAACAAACTTGATTATTTTATTCACAATTATTATACATTGTTCATATTCAGGTTGGATGTACGATAAGTATAAATCTTATACTGGTGCATTTTTAATTGCTGGACTACCACCCATGATTTTCGGAATACTTTTAACTACTACACGGTGTGTAAGGAAAAGGAATATGGAAATGGACATAGGAGATAAGGATCCAAATGAACCAAAACTTCTTGACCCAATGCCTGAGTCCTATAGAAAAGAAGGTAAGCATTCAACTATTATTCCCACTGCTGAACATCCATTACTACTATCAAAAACTATTAATCCAAATTACACGCGTTAGAATTGTGTTTCTCACATAGTTAAAGTACCTACTGTACATTATTAATAATTTGTAAAAGTACTAGAACAAAAGTATGTAAGTAATAACTTAAATTTTATGATAAAGTCAATCAATATCATTGATTATTATTTGTTACCATATGATATCTATATCACATAATATATATCACATGAATTAATATTAAATACTTAAATAAAATAATACATATTTAATAATAACTATAAGATTTAATTTACTTACTATTATTGATAAACCACTAAGTTGAATAATACCTATTTACTGTACATTTTTATATTACTTATGACTTATTATTCTATATTTTAATATTGTAATTGTTTCATTAGACTTTAAAATTATGCAGTCATAGTACCTACGCTATATTTAAGTTTTGTTATTCATTTTATGTTTCAAATGTTTTTTTGTGATGTTATTAATAAAATTAAAATATATAATATAAAACATGTTTAAAAATTAAATTAAAATATTTACATATACCTAATCAAAGAATAGAAAAAAAAAATCTATCAAGCAATATTATTTAATCATTTTTGAAATCAGAATACCTACCCATACATAACATTTGTCCAAATATGATTTGCTTAACTCTATATTTTTAATTAATTCAGAATTTCAGCATTTATTAGATCATTATGAAATGTAAAGAAAATAGTTCTATAAATGTATAAAGAAATCAAAACATACATCGACCCGACTATGACCCTAAACAGATCCCGTGACCTGGCTCTAATAAATATTAAAAGAGAATTATCGAATAAGATTATTGATAATGATATTTTATAAATATTTGCATCTAATTATAGGCATATATAGCTATAAGATATGTATTATACTTTACTCTATGGTTTATTTTCAACTTAGATCTAACAGGACTGTAACTACTTAATTCAAGTAGTCAAATGATGCTCATGATGGGGAGTGTGGACGGGGCTTTACCCGCTACGTTTGGATTTTTTAGTACTCCAACCCCTTTAATTTTTAAACTCTAGTTACACTAGATCATTGGATAATATAATTTATAAATTGCCTGAATGAAAAAATAATTTATTTATCTATTTTAAGTATTAAAAACTCTATCACAAAACATTTTTTATATTTAAATAAACCTATTATGTATTAAATTATTTATATTAAGTCAAATATAATAATAATTACCACAGCAATACTATCCTAATACAGTATCTAACCATTAAAAACATTAAATTAAACAAAATTAATTATTTTATGTATATTGCATTACTGTTAAAAAATCAGACAAGGGCTGTAAGAACTAAAAATGCTTGAGTACTACAAGGAAGGCAAGAATAGTGCTTAGCTTCTTAATTTAAAATACACTTTTCTTCAGTATTTTAAGTTTATAACATGATTTGCCACGGTAATAAATCTTTTTTATTTCACTACTGTAATGATTGTTTACTAAAATGTACTAGATTTTAAAATGATACTTATGAAAAAAAAATTATTACCCTTAAGACAATAAATGTTGTTTTACTTCCTTATTTTTTCTCTACCCAAACAATTAATCAAAAATTTACGTATTTCAACTATTTTTATGGTAAATGTATATGACATATGCATATAAGTACATATTCTATTTATTATGTATTCTATGATGATGAATAAGTGCACAATGTTGGAACCCTATTATAGCAAGTAAGTTACACATGCTAAGAATATGAATTATGGGCCTCGTGAATGAAACGCTATTCATTTGATCTTAAGAAAAATCCATCACAAACGTCTTAATTTCTTGAACAACTAATTTAAAGCATATTAACTAATAACATGAAAATATCATAAGATATCATTATAATACCTGTATCATATATATCATTCATCATTTAATATTCATTAGTCATTAGCTTCGCTTGTAAGGTTATATAACACTATTCTATTTAAAACATAAATTAATTGCATGATATAAAATGTGATAGAAACTTATAATGAATGTCTGACCAATAGATGAGGTATGAGTAGATTATAATTAGGCTAAGCAGCATGGCACAAAGTAATTGTTAATTGTGATAATTTAAAACATAATACATACTTGTATTGGTTAAATACAATACTAACACCATTGCTTAATTCCAAAATATGTTCCCATACATGGAAGTTTTGTTTTTTTAGTCTAGATATATCAATAATTGTTTTTAAATTTATCATTTGTTTATTTAATTATGTCATAGGAGTATATAATTATGTTTTAAGATTGTAACTTGTATATTATACTACTTACATGTAGATGTGATCCACTGACTGGACCAAAGTATACCCAATGACTTCTCTCAAATATTACATAATTACAATTAATTTCATAAAATAATAAATTTCATATTATTAACCAGTGAAATGTGGGTGGATTAATATTGTATAAAAATAAAGCTTAACTCTATAGGTATAGTTTTACATATTTATAGATTTTAATAAAATATATTTGTTGTGTCAATGAACTCAATCAATTTCTTATCTACATTATCTTGTTTATTACTGTGAAATATAAAAATTAGTTTTGCATAATGTTAATAGGTTATAAATATTAAACATGATTAATAGTAGGTACCTTAGGTACATCATTCAATTTATCATTTACTGACAATTATATACAATTTACCTCACATAATTGATGATTAATATTATATTTTATACTCTTTATAGTCCTTTACTAATTATATACATTTTCTATGAAATATTAAAAATGCTAACTAATATAATATAAGGGATTGTCCTGTTAATATATATAGGATTAATAATATTTTATGCTTTTCTGAAATAAAAGATATATTATACTAGGTATGTAGGTAACAACCATAAAGTCAAATTTGTATTATATTTAAAATTGTCCAGTTTGTAAAAAATAACACATTAAGTAGTATTTTTATTTGGATTAAGTTCATTTATATTATTTGTATCATTAAAATTCATAGTTTTTGCTTTGGCTGTGTTGCCGTTTTGATATTAGTATGCAAACTATTTATTTTTGTATAATAAGTCATTATTAGTTTCAATGCACATTATTTATAATATGTATTCAAAGTATGATATATTTCAGAATTACACAATGTTAAGAGTTTATATCATGCACATTTTAATAATTTTATTGGATGTTAATAATATGCATAATGTGTATACTAACATTATAGATAGTACTATCTATGTTTTTAAAACGTTTAATATATTAGTATTTAATTGAAAAATTTAATTTAATATTGTTAAATTTAAATATTGTTCGTAGTAATTAATCTGTTGATTATTACTTTTACTGATTTTTCAAATTGTTGTAACTCTGTAATAAATTAATACTAAATTATGTTACAGAACTATTATTCTTTTAAATAATATTAATATGCATTCATATAATTATAAATTTTATTTTTTTAGACCCTGAAGAAGTTTGTTGATCACCCAAGACTCAACATTATTTTGCAGACAAGTACATACTATATAAAGCCGCTACCATCTCTCTTTTGTCCACAGATATATTTAAACTTAAAGTTTTTACAAAACAAAACAAATCAAATTGACCAATTTTTTAAATTGGTGAAACTCCATACCTAATAACTACTACCTACTTAATTGTATATAATATGACCATAATATTGTGTATCAATTCTTACAATAATAATATACCAATATCATAGTATTAAAGTACTATAGCATTATTACTTTTTATAAACATAACAATTTAAAGTTAACATGTCATATAATTATATTTTTGTAAATAATTTAGGAGTACATTTTTATACTGTACATTTTTTTTTTGTATCACATAATAAAAAAACATTGACTAATAATTTAATTTTGTATGTAACTATTGTTTATTTTCTATAACTGATTTAAAAGTAAATTAAAATTTAATACAGCAAATTGAAAAGCACAATAAACTTTTATAATACAAATTGTACCAAGATAAATTGTATTTTAACTGTATTTGAAAAAAAAAACTGTGAAAAACAATAATTGACAATAAAATAAAACATTATGTTACATAAATATATTTTATATTTACCTTTTTTTTTTTTTTTTAATGGTAAGGAGATCCTGCATCACAAGACATATGAATTGAATTCGATAACATTTTTTAAAATATAATTTGATAAATATTTAAATTGTTAATATATTTTAATAATTTACCTTTCACACAATATAATATACAGTGAATATTATCTATAAGTTATAACGACAGTCAGAGGCGTAAGTTGTTAAAACTAAATTTGATTTTGTACATGGAATTGTGCCAGGGCCTTGAAATTACCTTTGTTATACCCCATGTGTTGCTATTAAGAAATAACGGCTGTCATATAGTATGCGGTCTAATGCAAATGCGTTCTACCGGCCGCTGTAGGATGCGGTCTACCGGCGGTTTTACCCGCAATCTTTTTCTATCTTTTAGATATACTTTATCTTAATTACATTATACACAGATAACAATACTTCAACATTTTGTAAAAGTATTGGCTCAATAGCTCAGTATGTCATTTATTTCGCGACACCATATTTTATACACCCAATATGTCGGCAAAAGATTTTTATTCAATAATTAGTAGTGACGAATCAACCACAAATTTTTTAATTAGGAAATAATGAAAATTCCGAATGTATAAAGTGTGGAAGTGCTATGAATTTATACCTACGTAAAGAGAGAGGTAAGGAAAGGAGAGTTTTACGTTGTAAGAGAAAGGGATGTCAAACAACACAAAGCTTAAGGTGAGAAAATTATTCTATTAGTAATAATTATACTATTATATAGGAAAGATAATGCTTTTTGGACTTATATTGGCAAGAATGGTTGTCTAAATAGTGGACTAAGCCTCAGTCAACAGTTAGAATTTGGAGGACCTGATGTCATCATACAAGTCGACGAATGTTTGTTAAGAGGATCCAGAAAAAATCATAAAGGTAATTTCTATCTTATAATTTTATAATACATAATAAAATACAATTTTACATTGAATATTAATTATAAAATATTATAAATCATCATTATGTTGTTACAGGTCGATATAGGCTTGCAGATTTGCCGAGTGAAAACATCAAAGACGAAAATGACGATGGAAAAAATGAAAAAAGAAATTATGGTAGACGAATGGATGGTCCTTGGGTGTTTGGATTATGCGACGATAGTGAGGCACGATATTTTGTTGTCGAAAAGCGGGACAAGCAAACTTTGCATGACATTATTAAAAGAGAGGTTGTATTGGGTTCTATTGGGCCAGCGTATAATGGGATCGCCCAATATGGTTTTACGCATAATACAGTTAACCACCAGGATCGAAAGTTTATGGAGACCATTACATTAATTATTATAAGTTATGTTTAATAAATTTAATGTAATATTATATTATACATATTATTGCAGATATCTCATGGAAACATGGTGGCGTGGAATAAATAAATCAGATTTATTTAATGCATTTTTAAGAGATATGGCGGAAGTTTTTGTGTAACGTATTATATTATATTTATTTATATTCATTGACAACAAATTTTTTTACTAAAAATCTAACCTTGCGGTAGACCGCATACTATATATTCGTAAATTCACCGGTAGACCATACTATATGACAGCCGAAATAACGATTAACTGTATAACTATTTATTATTTAATATTTATTTCATTATGATGAAATTTGTTATTAATTGTTTTTGTGCTTCAGTATTAAATTGGTCAAGTGTCTTTAGCTTAATATTGTGAAAATATCTAAAGGAAGTTAAAAAATCAACTATACGTAATTTATTATAATATTTTAAAGAAAAATTATGTATATAATATAGACACAGTATTTCTTTTTTTTGTAAATTAACTACAATTTTGACATTCTTTGATAACATTTCTTTTAACTCAAGAAAGTTACTACGATAAGTTCAATCTTTTATTTCTAGTCGATTTTCGGGATTTTAAATTTCAAATGTCTATGATTATTTTTTTCAGAATTACAAAAAAATAGATTTCCTCAAAAATTAGTGCTACACCCATAACCGTATCCTGCAATCTTTCATAGTATTTTCCAATTATTAAAAAAGTATGTATTAGGAATCTCCTACTTTTAATCCTCGAAGTACCACACAAAGAATCAGTCATATTATTCCAGCTACTGGAAGGACATTTTAAATACCTACTGGCTACTTCTAAATGGACTCATTTTTAAATTTCAAGAGTAAAAGATATGTTATCAAAATAACCTATGCAGTAGGTGTATTTTAGAATGAGAGACAAATTAAGTACTGAGTAAGATATTTAGATATTACTGTAGTAAGCTCATAAGAGGATTATTTTCAGAAGCTCCTAACTGAATAGTCATATACGATTTATTTATATGAATCAACATTAAATAACAAAATTACCTATTATAGACTATTATGGTATAATTTAGTAATAATTTAAAAAAAAAATGTTGAATTTATATTTTAAATTAAGGGGGGGCACCACCAAAAAATTACACTCGGGCCCCAAAACTCCCAAGTACAAAACTCTGCTAATAACTAATAAATAGGGCAGAGGACTTTTAGCTCTAAAAAATCACCAAAAATGCACTTATATATACAAAATATGCATTTTAAAATGAATATTTTTGAACAAAAGATAAAAGCATTTTTTCTTTAGGTACCTATTATTTTAATGAATATAATTATTTTATTTACATTTTAAGTAGAACTTACAAGTTACAATAAGTAAGTATTAAATTATTTGTTGTTATTTTATGAGTGTTTTAAATACGTCTTCAAAGTTAAATTAATGTTTCGACTTCTTCAACTTCTAAAAAATAATTTACAAAAAATTTTTGTCTCAAATATTTAAGGTTAACACACATTTTTACCTTGGAAGTTGCATTGAATGATTAAATGTTTTTTTAATTTTCAAACTGAAAACTTTTTCTGTTGTCAACTATAACAGCACTTTAAGCATTGAAAAAGAACGTTCGACATCCGTGGCATTTATAGGAGCATATTTAAGATATGCTAAATCGCCAAGGCTCAAGTTTTCAGATATTCCGACCATTGAAGTTTCATCTGCAGATAAATTTTTTGAAATTTGAGCTAATATTTGGTACCCAACCTTTATTTTTCTGTAAAACATCGTTCATCTCTTTTTACCACTGTAACGGGTACTTGATTCAATTTTAAAAAAACGTCTTCAGTTATTTTTATGGCATCCGACAGTCAGTGGCGGTTTTACGGGGGTCAGGGTCTGGACCCCCTGATCCCGAGTTTAAGCTGTGATACATTATTCACTCGAGCCGCTTGGGTTTTGACAGTAATTTTAATTATAATTAAGCTATTACGATTACGATATTTATATGCGGATATGTACCTACATAATTCTGGTGATTTCATCTTTATTATTTTGCTAATATTAGAATGTTAGCTACAGCTATTTAGATAAATACCATATTTTCTCTGAAATTATGACGTTACGATTACGATATCTATTATTTGTAAATTTGTAATAATAATAGCGTTCGGCCATTCGAAGAACGTAGGTACATTACCTAGCGCAGCGATAGTTGATAAACTGACCATCACTTTTCCTTAAGCCGTCGCGCCTGTCGAACCCGAACGGCCGAACGTCTATTCAGGTTAGTAAAATTTATAATAATTATTTTAAATCGTTTTCATTCTTAATTTACAAAGATTTTATCCATACAATTTGACTCATAATAATAATATGTAGTTAATTTAAAATGTAATCTAAGTAAATGATTTTGTATCGTGAATGTAATTTTTAATTTTTCTTAATATTAATTATTTTCAAATTTCAACATGTTCTTTAAAATTTGAATATTAAATTTATGTCAATAATTATAATTAATAAATTATAATATGGTTTTTTTTTCATTTAACTTACGCTAGCAAGTAGCAATAGAGTATAGACAGTAGTATAATATTATGTATATTGTCAAAGCGTGTGCTTGTGCTGTGTAGCAGTGGCGTGGCGTGAATATAAGCAGTGTAAAGGTGGGATCACACGGCGCGTTGCGCGTCGCGAGGAGCGTGGTACAGTTGACGCGCCGTCTGATCGGTATTGCGCGGCAAGGTTTGTATGAGCGCAGCGCGGCGCGTGGCTTCCCGACAATTGTCGGTCTTTGTGTCACGCGCCAAAGGAAAATTGGCGCGGCGCGTCTTATCAATCTAATGAATCGATCTAACATTCAAGAGTCACTAATAATTGCCTTTTAGCAGTAAGTTGTAAAACCATTGTTATGTCTTATCCTTATGTGGTAAAACTTTTGGAGGGATTTTGATTCTAAAAAAAAGAGATAAAAGGTTTATAGAATATAATATTGTATATACAAATACAATTATTAATTCTATAATATATAAATTTAGTTTTTCCTTAGTATTTGATATAAATAAAAATAAATGTATAAATATAGATATTATAATATGATAATATATATTTTAATATTATATTTCTAGGTATAAACATTTAAACCTTGTAGTAAATGAACATTGGCCTTCCGGTATTATCATTATAAAATATTTTTAATTTGCACACACATCTAAAATTGTTTTAAATGTGATATGTCTCAAAGTCTATAATTGTTGAATTGTCTGTTGAAATTTATTAGAATCAAGTTTTATAAAAATAGCCAAGAGGTAAATAATCAACAATGGTTCAAGTGATCACCACGATTAAAATAATAGTTTATAATGCTTTAATCGTTGTTATCAGTAATATTAGGCTCCTTACCCCTTATCTTTTTTCTATGTACGCATGTCTGTGACGTAAGCATTTCTCCAAATGGATGTGCGGTGGAGTGGTGGTGGAGTCTTCGGCGGCGGCGGACCAATTAGAAACGGAGAAATGCTTACGTCACAGTACATGGCCGAGTGGAGGGTGGATGCGCGAATTGTTTCAAAACCAGTAATGTAGCTGACATACCTATTTAATTTTTCATGTTTGAGCCTGTGACTGTGTCAAAATAAATAATAATAAATGTTTTCATTACTCTTCGGAGCCAAATTTTTGAAATTATTTGAAATATTACGCCTGTTGTAGGCCCTCGTGTTGTCGAATTTCTAGCAGTATAGTAGTAATCCATATACCAGAGCCCAGTTCAGGTTTTTTCTATGGTTTAACCCTGATTGTGACACATGACAGAGTGTATATCGGAATTAACAACTTACCGTAAGTACTGACTACTATTTATATTACTTTTATACGTTGTAAGATTGTGCAATTATTTTGAAGACTTAGATTCAAGTATAGATTACGTCTCAAACGTCTATTATGAAGGGTGTTTACATGTTATTAGCAAAAAAAAAAATGGTTAGTTTCATCAAACATTTGTCTTGCATAGAGGCATTTGTTGAAAGTTATAATTCAAATGAGGCAATCAGAGCAACGAAATTTCTTTTACAATTTCTACCGATAAATTGATAACAGTTTCAATTAGGTAATAAACTGAAATTTGGAATCGAAAATTAAGATAAAATGAAACTATTACCAGGTTTTATTGGTTTGGTAATACCACAAAAAAATGTAATACAATGGTAATACCCGCCTGTCTCAAGATCAAGTGAACCATTTGTATACCTGTATAGTAAAGCCACACTTAATGCCGTAGCGCAAAAGTTGGCAGCCGATGTTATTTCTCATGTTAAACAGATTATAATAAAACAAATAACGAAAACCCAAATATTGACTGGGATTATGGAAAATATGTATACTGAATACTTACCTAATACCAATATTCAGATTTTATCATTTAGACAATTTATTGATTTAAATCTGTTTTTACAGGTTGACAAAATGTGGATAAAAATGAAAACATGTTACATACAAAATGAAGAAGATATTGATGAAATATTATTGAACAATATGAATGAATTTAACAATGTTTTTGAGTTAAATAAATCAAATATTCTACAATCTAACAAGAAAACTATACCTGGTATGGATTTAATTTTGCTCAAAGCAAACCTAACTTCATTAAAAATTCAAAAAATAAACTCTTCTAAATCTCTATTAAGAAAAAATAGTAAAATATATTTTGTAAGTTGCATAAACATAAAAAACAAAAGGGGTGAATGTTTCAGTTCATTGATAGGTAATTTATGTGAAAATGATAAAATTGTTATAATTAACGGAATTGTACTTAAACAGTTTACTATTTGTAATTCTAACAAATTAACTGTTTTAGTTCGACCGCAAGACAACTCTTCAGTTATCTTATTTAAATGTAGAAACTTGTTTGAAAATACTAATTCAATACTTGAAAAAAATCTCTCTTTGTTAACTGGTTCTGGTGTTTATACAATATTTGGAAATGTAAAGAAAATCACAAGATATTATGATGAAGAGTTAATATCATTGAGATTGCAAAGTTGTGATAAATCGAGCTTAAAAACTCTCAAACATTTTCATTTTATTAGTGGATATAAAAATATTATAAATAATAAAGCAACATCTGATTTGAAGTATGATTTTTTTTCAAACAAAGTTGATATTTTAGTTAAAACCCCAAGTAAAGATTTTACTTCATTATCACTTAATCAACGAATATGTTTAAACAATGTAACAGTAGAAAATTTAAACGATTCAGACATATTTTTACTGCATATGAACGGATATAGTCATAATATAAAAGCTGATCCAATAGAAACTGGTATTGTAAATTCTCTTAGACCTCCTACAAGACATTTTTCAATACCAAATGAATTAAAACCTGCATCTTGGCCTAAATTCAAAAAACTATCTGATGATACCCAATTGGTTTTAAATGATAATATTCAGGAGTTAAATACAAACATTTCTCCATCCAAAAAAGTTTTATTAAATTTTCAACAGAGTAAAACAAAATTTGTAGATTTATCTGATGATGATGATGATGATGATATTGTTAATTTATCACCGTGTAAAGACTTTTTAACATCTACACCTGTTATTAATAAGGACAACTATGTTCACAACAGTGCTAGTTTATTCAGCAAAAATGAAGATAATATTATTGATGGTAATTCATTACCTATCAAACATTTAACATCAGATATCGAAGTCCAAAAATATAATGACAACTTATTACTTACTTCATCGAATAAAGATACCTTTTTGCATGAAAGTAATATATGTCCTCAAAGAGAAATTTCACCAAGCTATTCTTCTGATAACTCATGTTCACCTAGTTTCTTCAACAGTCAACCAGAATCATTAATATTCAACCAAGATACTCATACTCATAGAAATATTTTTAAATCTAATATTGAAAGCCAACCTACACAGTGTATAGGTCCATGTAGACTTATTTATACTGTACCAAACATATTTGATAGTAGTGAAATTGTAAGTGGATACTGCACAAAATGCAACGCATTTGTTCAAAAATGTTACCTCATATTGACAACTCAATCTTCAAATATGGAGTACAAGTGTCCTAAATGTTCAACCATTGTACACCTTACATTTTTTTTCATAATGAATTTTCTTTATGGAAAAAATGAATCACAAGCCATAGAAGTGTGCTGTTACGATAAAAAGGCAGAACGCGTTATCTCAAAAATTTCGAAGAAAAATATAAAACTTGAAGATTATTTATCAAATCAATATAATAAACAACTAGTTATAAGTTCCATGAAATCACTTATAAATAATAGAACAAAAGTAAATATAATTTTCTGTCTTTCTCCAGAGGATAACAAAAACATACTTCTGGGAATAGATACAAAATATGTTGTTACAACCACAACACCATAAACAAAATTATTATTACTATTGTAATTTGTTAATACTCCGTTTATAATTTTTAACTGTGTTTATTAAATGTATTACTTCATGTTTTTTCCTATAACTTGTAAAATACTTAACTGTTATAATTAAAAGTACATTATTTGTATTTTGTGTTTTCAGTTAATAAAAATAATCCATACCATATTCATAAATTATTTTGTTAAGGATAGTACAAACCAAAAATAAAAATCACATATGTATAATATTAACAATCATGCAGAAAATTATATATTTTCAGAAGTATCTATTGTACTGACGAGTTCTTACTCAAAAGGTAGCTGGTGTTCCTCACGAAACAGTACTTTTTGAAAATTAAATCCTATATCTGAACTTTACTTAGAGGCTACAGCTTACAAGATCTCAGCAAAAAAAATATTTGTATTCAAAGGATAAAAAAATAAATGTGGGATACTGATAAATGTCTTCCCCACTTACTGTACACACAGTTTAGTTCTGAAGGTACTATTACACGACCACTGTCTGCTCCATATTAAGAAATTTTACTCGCCAAATAAAAATGTAATTATACAGTTTTGTGGAGGATGTCAATAGACTTTAGTGAATAAGAACCACATATTCTCTTTGGCTAACCCCTGTGTATAAATATTTATTTAACATCATAAAAATTATTTATAGTTAACTAACAAAATTAATAGATTATGCCAATATAACGCGAAGCACAAGTATTACTTTGACAAACATACAGGTATAACTATGAGGTTGAGAAGTTACATGAACTATGACGCTTCTATGTTAAAATTCATAAAAAGGTATATACTATATACAGTAAATTTTTCCAGTGCTTGGAAAGTTCCTTTATAAAAGGAATAAGTTCACGTTCATTTGTTAAAAAGGAACTAAATCGTTTCTTGTTCCTAGCTTAAATAATGGAACTAATTCCTTTTCTCGTTCCTAAATAAAGAGCATTTTTGTTACTGATAGTTTTAAAATTTGTTTAATAAAAAATATTTATTAATGCAGTTATTTTGTTTTTAAAATGTTGAATTTGTTTATTTCATACTAGTTAAGACCGATAAGACCACTGTGACTGATTTGATATTTTATAAACATTGTCAACATTACAGTGTATTGTCGTATATAAATTTAATTATCTAGCTTATTATATTGACTAAATTTCTAAAAAAAAAATTATTTAAATGAATAAATTAATGAAATAAAGAACAAAAAATTGCACATATTCCTCTAAAAAATGAACAAAATTCCAATGTGTTCCTTCAAGCGAAAAAGGAACATATTCCTGAAAAGTTCTTAATTATTGAACGAAGTCACTCGATATAGTGCCTTTGAACAAGTTCCTTCCAAGCACTGTATTTTTGTAAAGTAATAAAAATATTTATTTTTTTTTAAGCAGGATAACCACTAGGGCATTAACCCTCCCCTCACTCCTTTACACATCATAATTCATTAACCAATAGTTACTCCATTTACTAATTATTGACAATATTTGATTTGTATATTTAAATGAAATAAAATAAAAACAAATTATTCACAATTACATTTTTATTTATAATTATAATGTTTTTTTTTTATCAATATAATATTATTTCAATATCATGGGGATTCAATAGCTCTGCAAAAAAATGTATGGAAGCTGGAAACATAAATCATAATTTTAAAATAATAAGACAATTATTATTCTATGTGCCTATGCGGGGACTGGCTATTTTAATATTTGAAAAGCAGTGTGTGAATAGTTACAGAAGTACTAAATTTAATCAGACAACATATTATTTATAATTAATCTGTTTTAAATTAAATTTTATAAAACGTTTTCTTATTCTAATGAAGATGGTAGATTACTAAAAGTGTCTAAGTATCATTGTCAACATGAGCAGAAATCCATTAAAATTTCAGGGTGAGGGACTAACATTTTTTACATCAATGTGAACCCCTACCCCCACAACTAAAATCCTGTCTGTTTTTGGGAGGTTTATCCCCTCCCCCATTTCCACCTATGAATATAAAAAGAAATTTTGAATCAAATTGGTTTTATCTTCTCACACCTTTCATGACATGTACATAGATTAAAAATGTTGTTAATTTGTTTATTTTTTACTGATTGTTAATTTACTGTTGTAAAAATACAAAGACAATGATGTTGCAATCTGCTTATCTATAAATATATAATAATATTAAAAAGAAATAGTGTGTAATCTATTATAAATTTATAAATATAATAAATAATATGTATAATGTATAAGTGTATAAATATTTTACACCAAAGCACCTCCATTGGAAAGAGGAAGGTCTCTTCATTATGTATTTCTTGTCATTTTTGTATATAATATTATAATTAAAAAATATTATTGTTTTGACACATCTAACAGACTCTGATTTCTAGTCTAAATAAAAATTATGTTAAATAAATAATAAATATGTATTATAATATGTATATTATAAATAATGTTATATATTATAAACTAAGAAAAGAGATTCAGTTGGTATCACAGACATAAAATGTGTTTTATGTCTATGATTACTGGTTAGTAATTCATCTTTGAAGTATCAAAATATAATAATTTAGCAGGGAAACTAAACTTTATCTATTTTTTGATAAATAAGTTGATTTTAAAGATGTAGTATGAGATAACACAATATAGTTAATTTATGCTGCTAGTTAAATAATTACAATTTTTTTTTAATTTTAAATGTTTGGTACATAATCTGTTACATATATGTCAAAACAATAAGTGATAGCCTAATTAAATTTAAAAAATACAAGTTTCCTAGAATAAAGAATCCTCCCACTGGAGTTACTTTGACATGGTATTACATTTAAATCACAAATATATTTAAATATCAGTCATAATTATGTCTTTTCTGCTTAGTAAAAATTAATTAATAAAGTATATAAAATTAAAAATTTAAGAATAAATAAATAAATAATATATTTGTTACTTGTTTTACTCTTACACAATTTGTTAATAAGTAAATAATACTAATAGTTAGAATGGATCTATTCTTTAAAAGTATTTTATTCATTTACATTTTTCAAGTAAATGCAGAGGTGGATTTGTTTTAATTTAAAATACTATTGTTGTAGATTGTAGGTTATTTTATTTTTTTCTATTCTAAATTTTGGTTCTGAATGCATACAACTAGATAGATATCAATTAATTAATAAAAAATTAAATAATTTGAATTAATGAATAGAAAATTAAGATTTGATTTAAATGTAATCCGGTTTAGTCTGATCTCAATGACAATACAATTAATAATTAAGGAATCAAAGAAACAATTCCTAAAAATAAATATAATGACTGAAATTTAAAATATAAAATACTTGAATAAATTCAATAAGTTAGGTAACATTTACTGTTTAGTGGTTAAGTAATATTTCAGCTCAATAAATCATTTATATCAGATAAAGACAACTGTTTAACTTGTGGCTGAGTTTCTTCTTGTCTTATCCATAAATCATTCCAGTTATTTGTTGAATTATGAAGGGACATTGGTTTAGTTTGTGGGTTAACTGAATTGTTTTCAAATCCTGAAAGTCTACCTTGAAGACTCATTGATTTATTTTCAAATCCCAATGATTTTGATTGAGATAATGAACTTGTGGTAGGTTTCATTTGATTTAACCAACTTATTTGATTTATATTTGAATCAATTAGAGATGATGTGAGATCCTTGGGTACTGGATTATTTTTATTGAATTTTTCTACACTTGGAGTAAGGGTAACGTCTTGCTGAAACGTACGAAATGGTACATCTTGTGATTTGTTTGTCCTAGAATGAATTAAATAGCACAAAAAATAAATTATGGTAATTCTTTGCCCACTAAACAGGCATATTTTTGGTAAACATTTTTTTAATTAATATTAATTTTTAATTTTTAATTATATTTTTTTTACTATAAGCTTCTGAAAATCTGAAAAATTTAGACTTAATTCAAAATTCTTATAATCTTAACTTAAATTTTGTAAGTTTATATGGAAAACGAGTAAAAAAAAAACTAAAACCTGATTTTGAAGAAAACACAAATGTTTTAAAAAAACTATTCAAATTGTACACCAGACTTAAGCCTAACTTTCAAAAAATATTAATTGAATAAAATAATGACGGAATATATGAAAAAATATTATATTTGGTACTGGTATAGTTGACCCCCGCCAAGAAAATATTCCACCGCCACTCAGGTTTAGTATCAATATGGAATGTATATACTGCAGATAAAAAAGGAACGAAACCACACACGTTAGGTATTTGTATGCAATTTCCTAATTAGATATTTTAAGAATAATGTTTGGTAAATTCCGTATAGTGAAATTCCTGGCGAGCCTATAATAATATTCAACAAACTGTCCTTTATACTCACTCAACAGTAAACCACAAGTATAACTTTGTGGATCCTATAAGTGGATCTCACATGCAGAATATTGAGAGGATAAGGGGAAGTGCTAAATGGGGCAAGAAGAAACAAAGATGGACTAAGATTCAGATTCTTATTTGTCAGAGTTTATGTGGCAAAGTAAATTAAATAGCCACGATCCAATTAATGACATTTTGAAGGACATAGCAGAATTTTTTATTATTTTCTGCATTATTATTTATATGTAAATGTTATATATTTTTTTTATACGATTTATTTATTCATATATATTATGTATCTATAAATACAGAATGAATGGATGATAATTGATTTAAACTATTTTTTACTTTTTTTATGAATTATTAAATTATAATATTATATAATTATACATTAAATGATTGATTATTGACTAGAACATTGGAAACACGAGAGATTTAAGTGACGGGCGTCAACTAAACCTGAGTGGCGGGAGAATATTTTCTTGGCGGGGGTCAACTAGACCAGTACCTTATATTCACTCTAAAAATAGTTCTATTTAATTTTCTTTAAAGTTCTTTATAAAATTGATACAAATTTTGATTTTATCGGTTAAATGTTAAAACTAATATTAAGCAT
Source organism: Nasonovia ribisnigri (assembly GCA_027563435.1). NCBI lineage: Eukaryota > Metazoa > Arthropoda > Insecta > Hemiptera > Aphididae > Nasonovia > Nasonovia ribisnigri. The sequence continues at coordinate 592,193 of JANEHU010000151.1, read as the reverse complement.
TTGATTTGGTTAAAAAAATTAACGGTTTGTAACATAAATATTGGCAAACTACAATGTTAGTTTGATGAGAATATTATTATAAAATTATAATTTTTGTAAATTGTATTGAACTGTACCAATTATTAATGTATTATTATTTTCAATCAGTGCATGTGACACTTAGGAGTACATTAACTACAATAACTACACATTTTACCTGAACAAAATAAAAAATATTATTACCAAATCAACATTTCTTTTCTCTAAATCTGCTGTTTATAGATTATGTAAAAATAGTAAAATTATTAATAAAATTAAATATAATTTGTAAATATACTTTGATTTGTCATAGTTGGAAGATAAATTATTTTTTATTTCATCAGAACCAGATATTTGCATTGAAGATTTTTCAACATAACTTTCAAATTGAAATTCATTTGTCAAACCATTTGGTTTTGTTGTTGTTCCATTTTCTAAAGTAAAACTATTTGAAATTGATCTGCAAAATGTAATGGATTATTAATATTTATAGATAATACACAATATAAATATGTATTCAAAACATAACAATATAGTTTAAATTTGTATGTACCTGTGCTGTTCATTTAGTTGTTGTAATTTAGCTCGATGATCAGTTTCAACGCTACTAATCATTTCTTTCACAATTGATATTAAAACATTGAACTGATTCAGTGTTAATGTATTCTCAATACACATTGGTATTAAAAAAGGTAAAATACTAAGGGCCATAGTTTCTTTTGTAATATACATTTTTTTGTGAGAAAGAATAATCCTATATACACCTAAGTATGCCAAAATAAAATTATTCTTTAATAGAAAAAAATAATAATAATAATTACCTAAGATGCCCATAATCACAGCTGGGTCTTTGGAAGGTATTTGAGGTAAAAATGGAATAATATCGTCAAGTACTAGCCATCTATCCAAATATTCAATTAATTTACCAATGCAAACCAGACATTTTACACGAACCTAAACAGTTAAATATACATTTAATAATAATATTTTCAACTCATCATTAAAGTACTCTAATATTATTTTTAGATTATCATAAAAAATAAGTAATAATATATAAATTAGTTTCATAGTCACACTTTTAAAGCTATTTAGATAATTTATAATTTGAATAATTACTTTCACATATTATGTTTTCTTAATATGAGAATAAACAAATTAAGAAAATAAAATAAATAATAGAATTTATTTTGTTTTTTCTTTAATGTATATGCAATTTTATGACAATTGACTAGCATTGGCTAAGCTCCCCCCCCAAAAAAAAAACATTTCCTACATTTGTTTTAAGCTTATTCAATGTTATCAAAGTAGAACTTTAGTTGCGCCTATGATGGTTAGAATTGTAATTATTTGGAAATATGTATAATATGTTGAATGTCCTCTATCCAGTCTAAATGTAAGGTTTGTAAATATGTTACAGTACATGAGAGATAATATGCATCAGGCAGTATTATTTTTCAGAAGCAGTGTTGCACATCTGTTACTGCTAAGAACCATGCTATATAATATATTTTGTAAATTATTACATTTATGCTTCATTTGAAAATTAAAAAAATACTTAGTTCATTTATTAAATGAATATAATAATTTTCCCACATTTTATAAAAAAAAAAACTTACAATTAATCTAAAATATTGGGCTATTTTTTTAGTGTTTTATAAAACAAATTAAAATACTATTAAGTAATAAGAAATAAGCAAGACTTTGGACCTGTATAATTTATTCAGGTTTTGAGTGTTTTATGCACATATACCAAAATTAATAATTTAAACAAATGTTTGGGCATTAATAACCGTCACTATTCAGGTTAATAAGTGTTAATACATGTATATAGTAGTTTTGAAAAATTCTAAAAAAAAATATTAAAAGAGTGATCAGATACATGATATAAATATAAACCAGCATGTTGTTAAATAATTAAAACATATTTAATTTTATTTATTTTAGTAGCAACTACTGACAAAATCAAACTAATAATCACAAGAAATTTGTAAAATAAAAATTATTCAGGTTATGGTTAATTCCGGTTTTGGAAAAAAAAATCATTTGGGTTTAATGAGTTTTGGATGTTTGATTGCTTAAAGGATTTTTGTAATGTAAGGTTTGAACTAATTCTGGTGCAAAACCAGTTAATAATTAAAATTACAATTCTCACTATTCATTTAAATTTATCTATCACGTCAGATGTAATTTCTATAGCACCGATGGTTATTTGATAAGGAGCAACCAACTTGTAAACTTGGCTACTAAGCCATAAAAATATTAGAAAATTCAGACGTCAATTTTTTTCCAACTTCGGGATATATTTGTCTTATAACTGATAAGACAGTACATTGAGACAAGTGTCCCCCCAAAAATTGTTCTTATGTTGTTTAGAACTTTTTTTAGAGCAAATAAAATATAAAGTATAGTTTATAAATTTTTCTCCATCTAATAGTATAACTCATGTTAATTGCTTGGACCTTAAGTTTTGCATAGACCCTATTACTGTGTTACCACCAAGATGATAATTGATTTAGCATAAGAATGTACACATTTATTGAATTTTTACACGAGTGTTATAAATTAAATGAATCACCTTGTATTAAGATTAATTTAACTTACTGAAAGATCAGAGGTTGATAAACATAATCTTTTTATCCTAGGTAACAAAGCATTTTTCATGGAAGGGCCATCTACGAGAGTAGCTAATGATGGAATCACTGATAGACAAGTTTCTTGAACTGGTTTTGAATCCAATTCCAATGTTTTATATAACATTGGTAATATATCAGATTTGAGATCTTCTAGTGGTGCTAATTTTAATAATAATTCCATTTTTTGGAGGAATATGAAAGGAACCTTTAAAATTATCACATAAATAATAAATTACTGAATTACTAATGATAAAAAAGTACATACTTGAACTGGTTCATGCACTTTCATTATAGGCTTTAAGCATGGTAAAATATGGTTAACAAACTCATCTTTAGTACAGTTTTCACAGACATAAAAAATATTTGGCAAAACAAAGGGTATCATAACAGGATTAACACAATCTTTTACAAGACACGGAAGAATCCTAAAAAATTTCATATTAATAAAAAATGTTAAATTGTTTCATTATTATTAAATATAAATTATAGTTACCGATTTAAACAAATTCTGTGAGGTAATTTTTCCATTATCTGAGGTAAACCTTTATAAAATTGGGACTTTTGTAAATTATCCCATTGGAAAAGTGAATCCAAATAATTTAATGTTTTAACTCCAACATCATTAAAAAATTCAATCTATAAAAATAAAATAGTTAAAACTTCCTGCTTCAATTAAAAATAAATACCTTACTTTTAAAAATTCATGCTCATCAGGTCTGTCTTCAGGTCTAAAGCTTAATAATAATCTTACTGGATCCCGAAGACCAGCATCAACAATTGATATATTAGGTGTATTATGTTTCATCTATTAAATTTAAATTTTAGCAAAGAATTTAAAAAATAAACAATTAATTTCATACTTCTTGTAAATTGCGTTTATAAATAGACCATTCATGATTTGACTGTAATGGTGCATTTCCTTTATTATAGATGGCAAAAATTAATACTCCCAAAGAATACATGTCATTGGCTTTAATTTGGATGTGATCACAACCTGATTCAGGAGCTAAATAATCTAAAGTTGGTTGTGCCCATGGATGGACATCTACTTTATACTCCCAGCTTGGCCACGTGGGCTGTTGGATAAACAAAGTATCTATGTATAAAAAAATATCATCAACAAACTACATTGATTATTCCTTACATTTGGATCTACTGGATTGATACTTTGAGAACAGAAATCAAATCCAAATATTTTCCATGCTCCTTGTTCGTTAATTACAACATTTTCTGGGCACAAATTGTGGTGGAGTAGCTTAGCATCATTGTGTAAAAATGCAAGACCTTGACCAAGTTGCATTAATCCATACTTAATATCAATATCAAATAGATTGTAATCTTGCAGATTTTTTGACACTGGCTGAGGTGTGTTTTCCATCTTACCAAGGACATTAGCCAGACTACAAAACACAGGTTCTGTAGCAAATGCCAAACTTTCTCTGAAAATGTTAGACTATTTAAATAAATAAATTAACATCCAATACATTGTAATCATATGCACCTAGACTCTTCTAAAGTATGTTGAACAGTTAATACTTGAGGATGTTTGAGTCTGGCTAGTTGGGCAACACCTTTTTTGACAACCTCTATTATGTGTTCTCGTTCAGTTTTTGACCATTTATCTAACTGTCTCTTTTCTAATACAAAAATAGATGCAGGTTGCTGCGTTGACTTTTTATAACCACTGTATATTTTCCAAAGTAATCCTAATTTAATAAAAAAGAGTTTAATATTAGTTATTACCAAGGTTAGGTTAAACTAAAAAATATGTAACAACTCCACAATGATATTGACGAAAGAAACAAATAATACATACCAACACCGGCACTTGCAATATGTTTGGTAGCTTCATACTCTCTTGTAACTGGATTGCCCGGTAGTACTGTAGACAGTTGTGACATAGTACTTGTAACTGTAGAGCGAAATTTATTGAGAACATCCATTTTATGGTATTTGAAAAACAGAATTGAAATAATAATTTAAACTTGAGTTTTCATAGCATTGGGCATCTTTAAAAAATCATTACACTGAAAACTGATAAAAATATTGATAAAATGTTTTCTGATAATAGAAGTAAAAAACCAGGGTGTATCATAGAATAGATAAAGAGAAACAGAATAATGCAGAATGTATAGATAATGTAGAATCACTATAATAATATGTATATTATGCATAGACATATATAAACAATAGATAATTTATATATTATGTAATATTGTAATATCATTATTCATTACATTTAATCTATTCTGTGGTAATATCATAGAGTAAAAGTCATATTACTCTATGGGTAATATGCACGATTTATTCCTGACAGTGAGGATATTGGCACAAACCACTTTATTTTCGCCTATCTATGCCACCGATTTCTATATTATAGTGTAGTATAGAAGGCCTCAATACTAGGCTTCAACCATAAACCCTATACTACCTTATACTAGAGAGCCTAGATAATATTATCTAGGCTCTCTACCTTATACCGTATAAGGTCTATGGCTTCAACCATATAGCGATGGCTGGACCATTGTATTAACGGCCCTTTGATAATAGACTCCAAAACCTCTGAGTATACCATAGAATAGTTATAGAGTCTATAGACCATGCAACATCAAAAATTTCTATAGAATTATTTGCCTTGTACTCAGGCCCGGATTAAGATCTATAGTGCCCATAGGCTGTAAAAAATTTGGTGCCCCCAATTAAAAAAAAATATTGTACACATTTCTCTACTCGATACTTGAATAAATAATAAAACTTTATTTTAGGTTTATTAGCCACATCAATATGTGAACTAGAAAAAAAATATTGTATAGTTCCTGGAGAAGCATAAAAAATGAAGTAGCAGAATTACATTTTACTAAGTAAAATCACTTCTTTTTCTTTTTTATCAATTGCACGCTTTCTCGCTTGTGCTCCACTAATATGTCGTTTCTGATCCATTTTTACATAAATATCGAACACTAAACTATCAAGAGAAGAGATGTCATGGTATACTGGTAATCTCATTACCAGATACCAATTTATAAAAACAATGTGTTACAAATTTTTACGAAATTAATAATTTTTTTTATATTTTTTTACCTAGTTACTACCAAATATTTTTAATAATAATTTTTTACCTAATTACAACTAAATGTTTTTAATAGTAATAAATATAATATAATTCAATAAATAATAAATAAATAAAAATTAAATGATTTTCAAAATTTCAAAAAACTAAAAAAACAACATTTTTGAGAAACTTGTCAGCCAACCAATAGGCTGAATATCTTACTAAATATTAAATAAAATATATAATGACCTGGGAATCAACTCGTACGTACCTCTTAATGACCCGGGAATCAACTCGTACGTACCTCTTAAGGACCCGGGAATCAACTAATACATGAAAAAGGTCTCGGGAAGTCGAGAATCAACTCACCTATACCGCTACATACGTTATCGTTGTGCGACCGGCTCTACGGAAAAATAACAATCTAAAAATAAAACGAGGTTCAGAAGACCGCACGACAAAACGCATTGATTATTACTATTTCAAATTTCCGATATTATTTAAATAAAAATAACATCAGGATAGTATTATGCTTATTGTCAATAATTATTTTACAGATTGTACAATTTTTCAAGTTTAAAAAAAAAAAATAAGGATAGCATGTAGTGCTCGTGCCCCGTGCCCCTAAATCCGTGGTTGTGTAGGCTGAAGCCTACACTGCTTACGCCTTAATCCGGGCCTGCTTGTACTTTTAATATATGTCAAAAATTTGCCGCACGACTGTCTGCAGGAACCATATAGCCATATAGGTATACGTAATGGAATCTGATGATAGTTTAGACTGCAGACTTCGATAAAGTGGTAATGCCATTGCTATATTAAACTAATAAGGGTTGTATCATAGACCTTCAAATTTTTGTATAGGTCTGTGGATTGTACATAACTTGTACCCATACAGATATGAGATTATCATATCGATGCTTGTACCACTACTGCCTGACCTTAGTGGTCTGTTTGTTTTGAGCTGTTTGCGGACATTTTAAGTTTCCAATTTTTTTTTTTTTTTAAATATCAATAAAATTGTATTCGTTGGATCAAAAACAAAGAAAAAGTAATGCAAGGCTCTTAATATATTGTTTGGTAATTGACCGAGAAATTTTACGGGTAAATTTTTATTAAAATACAATTTATAGTGTACCTACCTATATTGAATTTTTTCACAATATTATATATGGTAAAGAAAGCAAGACAAATACAAAATAAAGCATTAGTATTTAATCCCTTTAGTAAAAATATTAATCAATAATTATCAGCATATCGCAGTGACGTAATGATTATCGAAATCTATCGCAATAATTTTATAAAAATCCTGATTTGTATTATAATCCTAATATCTTGATAAAAAAAAATACAAAATACAAAAAACATACAAATAAAGTATAGTTACTCAACTTTTTGAACGGTAAAAAAAATGGAAATATGGTAAATTTATAACTTACCGGTAAAATTTGACATGGTAAATTTACGAGACTCACATCACTAATTTACTTAGACATATATATGTCAATGCTAATTTACGCTAATTTATACAATAAAAATAAAAATTAGCAGACATAACAATCACGGCAATTTTTTTCGGTCACAGTATAGCATATTGCTATATATTTAAAAATTAAAGTGAAATAAACATATTCATAAAATATTTTTCATAGTTTAAAGTGCGATTGTGTATTGAAGCCTTAGATCACATCTTCACATGCTACATATAGATGTGAGCTCAGTAAATTTAATTGGTTAATTTTACGGGTAACCGTAAATTTATATGCACCAACGTTTTACCGAGATGTTTTTCACCTGGTAAATTTTTTTACAGTTCATAAAATCGAGGAACCCCTCATTTTTAATGTTTTTAATTATTGTTATAACTTTTATATAGGTAGCCAGAGTAGCCTATACGACTTTTAAGTGTAGACACTGTATTTTAGTGTATGGTCGACATTAGTCGTAGTATAGGTAATAGCCGTACTATATAGGAATTAGTTAGATAGTTTGATGGTAGACTATAGTAAAAATAAAAGAAATATTCATTCTACATCTACACACAACAGTACAACACACTTCATAAAAAAGGTTTTGAGTAAGTAAGAAATTGGGAACGTAAGCTTTATTTGAAAAATGAATAAAAATTACACCTACACAATTTTTTTACAAATCGTACGTAAATGTTTACCGATAAATTCCACATCTCTGACATCTCTAATCATACAATATATAGGTTTACAAGTTACAACTCAAAAATGTACAACTTATTCAGGCTCTCAATCACTTTTATTGACTTTCAGTGACTCAACTACTAAGACTGACTATTGAATTTTTTCTTTATATATACAGTCATACTGCAGACTAATCTATTTTCTAAGGATGCTGATTAGGTGTTGACTATATAATATATGCCATATGGTATATAGTGAGTATAGCATAGGCGCAAATAGCGTTTGGGATTTGGGGGGCTACAAAAAAAAAACGGTTAGGTTAGGTAAAGTTCTACTTTGATAATATTGAATAAGCTTAACACAAAATGTAGGAAATGTTTGGGTAAGGCTTAGCCCTTAAAGCCCCTCCCCCTATTTTCGTATATGGTGAGTAGTGAGTACTACGTAAATGTTTGAAGTCAACAGTGGATTTGGCACAATTGCGCATGTATACCACGTTGTTTATATTTATAGTATCTATAGTCCATTAACCATTAAAGAATAGAGAATGTCTACGCTTAAAAGTTAAAATGTTCATGTCACCAATATAGATAAACAAAACAATAATATCTATTTATTTATCTCGATGTTTCATGCTTATAGCAATCATTTGACCTAATGATTGTACAATGAGCCACCGTGATAAAGATAAGTGCCAAATATAGGAGCACATATCCATACAAGTATTGAACTATAATTAATTTAAGGTTTGGTTTGTTATATTTGTAGAAAAATTTAAGATGATTGCAATGCAGTTTATTATATTATTAGGTGTGTGTGGGGGGAGGGGGAAAAGCCCCTACGGACCTGTGTACCATAAATTATTCCAACACCCTACATTCCCTCGCAATGTGTGCCTAATGCCTATGGTGCCAAATATGTTTTGGTTAAAAATCAAGGAGATGCCAATTGCCAGCGCAATATTGTTTTCTCTCATAGAACCACGCGCAACATAATATTACCTATATTAAACGGACCATGTAAAATCGTTTTCTATGATTTTCTGAGTAATCTAAATTAGAGTAACATTACCTATTACAAAATTAATAGGGGATAATAGTTTCGAGTGTTTAGTATTAGTTTTTATATTTTATACTTCAATAACTTTATATTACATCATATTTGATATTTACCTTAATTTATTTTTAAGATTGAAGCTATAGATAAATCCAACAACTAATTATTCGCTTTATACTTCAACAGTTGTGACCAATGTTGAAGCACAGTATAAAGAAATAAATTCTTTATACTGTGGTTGAAGTCGGCCGCCATTTATAAAACACCGATTACTAAAGCAGGCAAATATGTTTACATGTACTTTACATTTATTCATAATATACATCTTATATTGTACCAACTTATGTTGTTGACGTTGTATTTATCTATGAATTAATAATTATGATTGAAGTACGATTTAAGATAACCGTGGATTGAAATTTGAAGTAATGACTAATGAAGCATGATTTTGTTACTATCACCAAAATATGTTTATCAGTATTTGGACCAATCACAACATGGGACGCTAAAATAGGTAGATACGCGTCGGACGCTGAAATCATTGTTATATTCTATAATCTGAAAAATGAAAATAGCCAGTAGCCACTTCCATGTAATTGAATACTAATTGATCTAAAATGTCTTCAAAATTTTCTCAAATGTCTTATACTTCTTAAACGCAATCAAAATATTAAATAGTGGCATAGTGCTCATCGTTAAGCTAACCAGTCAACGGTACTACGGTATTTACAATTATTTTTTATTATTATTTTATTTAAAGATAATTTATAATATTGATAATGACTTTTTACCGCTAAAAAATAGACAGTGGTAAATATAAAGTTAGGTTCATAAACACTTATAATAAGTTATCAGAAGTTAAATTATTGTTTATTATATTGCTATAATTCTACATTTTCTGAAAATACCTACTTCAATAACATTACTGTAAGTACTTCTACCAATATTTTAATAATAACTTACACTTAACAGTGTTAATTTCTAAATAATTTGACTAGGTACCTAAATTATGTTTTGAAAAATATTATGATATTAATTTTAATGTTCTTGCTTTGCTTAAAAATTCAGTCATTGATACATAACATCCACCAAAAATCCTTTTCCCCGTAAAAGATGTTCTGCCATGTAACACTCTCCAATTGTTATAAATAATCACAGTTCCCGGCTGCAAACAATGCTTCCAATACAACTCTTCTCTCTCTAATATTTCTACAAAATGAGCATAACTTTCGTAAAACTCATTAACACGTGATGGCGGTAGTGGACTGCGGTCGTATATATTGAATCTGATTTTTCAACACCACCGTCATTATTATTGCTCAATTATGCATTATTAAATAATAAAAATATAAATAAAATATTCACCTTATTTGGTATACTTCTTTTGTAGTAGGATCAATTTTTATAACTGGTCCTGTACATTTATAGTGAACACCTGGTTCTATATATTCAGATTCTATTTCAATTTCAGTAAGATTTTTAAAATGTAATGGATTTTCCTTTTTTAATATTTCTGCTACTTTAAACCCATCAACTATAGTACTTAAACCTCCTTTACAGTTAATGCCCCTTTCCAACATATGAAATACTTGAAGACTGAAATATAAAATTGTTTTAGCCACTTAGGTTTTATATTATATAAATTAGAAAATTTAAGTCAACAATATTATGATTATTCATTCTATATTTTTACCCAGTACTTTCATTGAAATATGTGCTATCGTTGTGTACTATTAATGGACCATTTAGATATGACGGATCTTTATGATTTTCATTAATTCCAACTGTCCACATTGTTCCAAAGACAGTTTCTTGTGGTTGTGCTATGAACCTAACTAATTTTTCTGTAGCTTCCAATGTTGGTTCTACCTATATGAATTTAATAAATTAAACAAATGTAGTTAATCAGCTTTGTAAAATATTTATAAATACACATAAATAAATATAACAATACGCAAAATAAATTAAATCAATTCATGAATTAAAAAAAAAAAATTAATATCTTAATCAATTTTATATTTTATTTACTAATTAAATATGTACGCATAATTTTCAATTTGTTATTAATTCAATTATTATTTTAAGATAATAATATTTAAATAAATATCCTTTTTTTTTTATTAAAGTTTAAGCCTCGATAACAGGACAATTGGCTTGTATTACATACTTCCTATTTTTTTATTTAAATTATTCAAGTTGACAACTTAATAATATTAAAAATATAATATTATTAAAATAAAACCATATACCTAATAATATTATAATATTTACTTGCATTTGTTACAATTCCTATACCATATTTTAAAATTGATTTTATCAATTCTTTTAGACTTTCTTTTAGAGTTAGATCATTATAAGATACTTTTGAAGGTAGGTTCTCAAGTTCTTCGCCAAAACAAGAATTTGGTTCAATTTTTATTCTATTTCCTGCCCATGTGTCAATCACCCACTTAGTATTGTAGGCAGATTTATGACCATCAGACCCTATGATTAAAAAAATATATATACATTTTAAATATGTTTTAAACTTTATACATATACTTTTTAAAATAGTTTATATATATAAAAATCTAACACCCAATAAATAAATTATCATCTGCCTGTGTATAATCTTGGATTTTAATATTAATTGATTTAAGGAATTGTTGAGTAGTTGTTTTTCTACTATGATTATTATGATCATAACATTCCGAACACCTGAAAAACATGGTATTAGTAGGTTTATTAAATGTATAAGAAATGTTTTTTCTTTCTATTTAAAATTAACACAATTAAGCTTATAATTATTTTTACCTGCAATTGTCTCGTAACCATATTGTGTTGATTGAAATATTTTCATTGCCAATTTTAAGTTGAAGAACAGTCATTTTTGATATTACTTAAAAAAATGTTTAACTTTAAACTAAATGTATAAGTTATATTTTTTTTATTTAGTTTTAATATATTCTAGTTCAAGTTATATATATATAACAGTTATAGTAAAAACAATCCTACTTATATAATCTCGGTTAAATTATGTGAAGTGTATATGTCAGTGGTTCCCAAAGTGTGTGACCTAGTGCACAAAGCTTTCTTATAATTTTATATGGTCCAAAAATAAATTTGAAAACCTGACGAGAGTGGCGACAGAAACGATTATGTAAATAAAAATGTACAAATTATATACCTATGATTTTAATTAAATAAATATTTCTATATTATTCATTACAATGTTTTATGGTTTTTCTAATTTTTATGAGTAGTCATGCTATGACTTGAGGAAGGGCGCCCTGAAAAAAAAACTTAGTTAAAAAGGATACCATAAGCCAAAACAATTTGGGAACTTCTGGTATACATAACAATATTTTGTTACAAATTATCGATGTCCGTGTATTTTCGAGTTTATCATTGGTTCAGTGTGTAATAGTAGTTAAAATGAACGATAAATAAAAATTAAGTCCTACTTTAGAGTTAACAGCTAATTTGAACATGATAAATAATTAGGTTCCAAGGTTAAAATATTTTATAACAAATAAAATACAATTATAGATAAAACACATAGCTTAATTTATTTTAATACCTTTCTTTCATAACTTTGACCATAGAACTCAATACCTAAACTAGTAATGTAAATAAAGATTAAAACTCAGTTAATAACTTAGTTTTAATTATAATGGTTAACTTGATTATTTTATATATCATGTGTTTTTCTATTTTCAAAATGTACATATTTTATTCCACAGCTATTAAAAACTAATATACAATGACTGAATGACATGTAGATTAGATTTTGAGCTGGTTATCATTTGCATTTTATTGTACTTACCCAAGCCCTAATGTATTTTTTTTTAAGTAAATAACAAGACACATTTCTATACATTTTAGTATTCACATTCTCATACATACTAAAATAAATAAACTAATAAATTCCAACATGAGTTATTTGTTTTTATTGTTATTAGAAGAAAAGCAAATGCTCGCCAAAATCATGTTCCACTATAAATGTAGAAACAACATTTATCCTAAAACAGATGGGAAAATTGTTCGATTTCATGTACCGGATGATAAAGTTAGTTGGAATTCCCTATATCCCATGTATAATCCAACATTGTTTACATCAACATGTATTGTTGGTCAACCATGGGCTGATCTAGATTTGAATGTATCTGACTTCCAACCCAGTTGGAATTCGATTGATGGTTATGTTAATAGAATTAGTTTGACTGGAATATATGAAATTCAAAATGGCTATCCCTTGAACCCTTGTGGCCGAACTGGTGTAATTGGCCGTGGAGTTCTTGGTCGTTGGGGCCCAAATCATGCTGCTGATCCAATTGTTACTCGTTGGAAAAAATCTAAAAATGAACTTGTAATTAATGAGAACAGTGGTAAACCTATTCTTCAATTTGTTGCTATTCAAAGAAAAGATTCCGGCGAGTGGGCATTACCTGGTGGTATGGTGGATTCTGGAGAAGTAATTTCAACTACTTTGAAGAGAGAATTCATGGAAGAGGCTATGGACTTGCTGCAAAAATCTAAAGAAGATGCTGTAAAAATAGAAAAAGAAATAGACAAAATATTTAATGAAGGCGTAGAAGTTTTTGGTGGATATGTTGATGATCCTAGAAACACAGATAATGCTTGGATGGAAACCATTGCAACCCTTTTTCACGATGAGAAAGGAGATCATGTAGGAATGTTAAAACTTCACGCAGGAGATGATGCAGTTGGAGTGAAATGGGTAGATTTAGATAGAAATCTGAAATTATATGCCAGTCATACATCATTTTTAGAGGAAATTGCTACCAGATTAAAATGTCATTGGTGATTTAATTGAATTTATATTCTTATATTATTAATAAATATAAAGATATACTTAATAATATTCAATGGTTTTAAAATATGTTCTGTACAATTTAAGATATATGAATTAATTTTAATAAATAAATAGTAATAAACTTATATATAATATACAACTTGAATGATGCCGTTTTTTAATTTTATTTTTCTATACAAAATAGACATTATCTACTTTAAATTTACAGTTGTTATTATTGGTGATCGGAAATTATTAAGTTTCATTAAGTTGAAATGGATAAAATATGCAAATAAAAATCTAAAAAATATTAAATATGAAAGTTTTCTTTCAAGAAAAGTATATTAATTATTGGTTACATAATGGTGTATTAATATCATAGACAAACATTTTTTTTTAAACAACTACTTCTCTATATATGATATTAATGAAACGTGGTTGGAAACTGGTGAAGGTTATCATTAGATCAGTTTGTAAGGAGGTTGAAACTTATGTTATAGAGTTGGTTTTGGCTTATTATAGTTTTAAATATTTATTTATTTTTTAATAATATTTTAAGAAGTTGCGTACCCACTTATGTTGTTGCTGACTGAAATTATCATAACTCATAAGTAATTGTTAAGCATTATACCATCATAGGCATGATATAATTTAAACAAATTGTCTGATTATAGAATTTTGTATTATTATCAAATTTGAAAACATTCTATAAACTAGTAAATAGAGCTATTTTTAGAAACAGTTTTAGAATGTTTTATCTTCCAAACTAAAAATAATAATACAATATTGACGCCAGATTAGTAATGTGAGATGCCTATCCAGCGGTTGTATAATATTATTTTTAATTTATTTTTATAAGGTTTCCATAAAAATTAACTAATTACTAATAATATTTCAAATTTCAGAACTTGTACTATTTATATTTTTGTCCTTCAAGATAACATACAATACATCACAATGTTCAACATTTCAAAAAATGAATCAAATGGTACTTTTGTAAATATTAAATTTATGTTAATGAAACCATAAATGTTAATATCATATATATTTTTTTTTCAGCAGAAATGTCTGTACGTAAATATCAAGACGATAGCGATTTTGATGAAGCATTTAAAAATTTACTACGGCCTATCGAATCACTCACAAAAAAAAAACAATGTGAACCTCTTCAATATGATCTTATCAAGGTAATTCTAAACCTAAATACAAAGAAAATAATATTTCACATTTAGGTATTTGTAATATGTTTTTATTTCAGGAACTGGATTCTTTTTTGCATCACTTGAGATTATCTACTGATGGAGGTTCCTTAGTATTTGTAGAAGCTGCTTTAATGATTCAAAATGTTATACTTATTTATCAAAAAAGAGTTGATGAATTAATTGATGTCATGATGAAACTTATTGGGAAATTCCGAGCTTAGTGAGTTTTAATCTCACTTTTAATATATTATATGGTTCCTTGTACCAACCAACTTTATATGCTTATTTTCCTTCCAAACCCTAATTGGCTGGCCCCTAGAATTATATATTATAATACATTATAATTATTTATGGTACTGGTTTGTTATAGCCCCGCCATCCAAATAACAATAAATACATTGTATAAATATAAAATAATGAGTTTACTTATTAATATTAATCTAACAATTCGATGAAAGGTATATTGATATAATATTAAAAAATGTTTATGATTCGAAGGAAAATATGTACAATTACTTTTAGGTACCTACCTAATAATCAATTATATCTATAATAACCCGATAAACCGATCAACCATCACAGTACGTATTTGTTCGTATATCGTTTCATATATTATCGTTAAAATTCATTTTAAAGATTTGTTAACCCAAGTGCCCGGTATAAATGCCGGAATTAAATTTCTCCAGTCCAAAAGTATTATTGAAATGACAAATACGTGTGAAAATGGCCACAAAATGCTTATAAAAGGGTCGAGATGGCAATATCAACAAAGGGATTATTGTAAAGAGAAAGGTATTAGAGTCATTAATTGGCTGAACAGTTTGAGATTACCGATAAATAGTATTGTATATTTTACATACTCTTGGGCTCATGAACTTACTTCAGTGACATATTGCAAACGTGAATTGGGTATTGGAAAAAAAGTGGTAGTCGATTGGAATAACTACTTATGAGAAGTTTGTGTTTGGCGCATGGAGAGCAACAACAATCAAGTAGGTGGTCCAAATTTAATAGTGGAAATAGTTGAAAGTCTTTTCATATGCCGGAAAAATAATGCAGGATGTATATTACCTCAACAATGAGTGTTTGGTGGTATATGCCGTGGAACTAAGGAATGTTTCATAGTTAGTGTGCCAAATAGAAATCAGAAGTTACATTGATACCTATCATTAACCGATATATTAGACATGGTTCTACAATTTTTTCTGACAGCTGGAAAGCTTATGCTAATTTGATACAACATGGAATTCAACATAATCAAGTTAATCATAGGTATAATTTCGTGGACCCTAACTCAGGAGCCCACACACAAAACGTCGAGAGAATGTGGAGTTTGGCCAAGTGGGGCAACAAAAAATGTAGAGGTACTGAGAAATTTTTTAGGCTCTTACATGGCGGAATTTATGTGACGATCAAAACTAAACAAAAGTGATCCGTCTAACACCGTCTTAAAAGATATAGCAGAATTTTGGTAACTTAACCATAATTTTTAACATAATAAACATTTTTATACATTTTTTAATTTATCATTGTTTTAAAAGTATTATTATTCCATTTTTTAGTTTTAATTTTTTTAATATTATATAAATATACCTTTCATCGAATTGCTAGATTAATATCAATAAATAAACTCATTATTTTATATTTATACGATGAATTTATTGTTATTTGGATGGCAGGGCTATAACAAACCAGTACCTTATCTTTTTTAGAAACCTTAAATTGTGTAATAACCATTCTCCAAATGGAAGTAAAAATATGATTTTTGAATACATTTTTTAACATTTTATTTTATTATATCAAATATGACATTAAATTGCCCCTTTCTTTTAAAAGGAGTTTTTACTTTATTGTACTGCTGTCATTTAAGAGCATCCAGTAGACCTAAAACTATTTTTCAATACTTAATCAGTATTAGTTAATTTCTCTTTATTTCTATTTTTTTAAATTTTTTGGAATATAATTTCTAGTTTGTAAAATATAATTGGTGTAAATAATAATATATTTACTATTTGATTATAAATGTAAATAATACATACTAAATATTGATGTGTTATAACAGCCGAATAAATGACAATATTGATGTAGATTTTGACGGAGAGAATGAAGTAGGAAATAAAAGGAAAAAAAAAGAAAAAAAGGTAAAATTTTATTCTTCTTTTGAACCAATTAAAGAGCACATTTTTGGAACACGTAAGTACATTTACTATAGATAAACTCAAGTTTAACTGTTGTCTAATTGTCAATAAATAAAATAAACTTGGACATTCTTTTTATAGTGAAAATTTATGACTGCAAAGTAATAAATTTGAGTAAAAAACCACCAGTACAAAGAATTGTACTCAATGCTAATATAAAAGTTGATAATAAGTACAGTAAAATATTGCCTTATATCTGTATTGGAAATGGAGATAATATTGGAAAGAAATATGACTATATGTAAGAATATTACAGTAAATAATGAATGATGGATATATTTTTGATTATATTATTTTTTAAGGATAAATTTTCCTCTTAATCGTGATTTGGCCGTAAATGAGGAATTTGATTGTCCCACTAATGAAGATCCAAAATCTGCAACTCCTCTCAATTATCGAAAAAGCACTGATCCAGTATATTATTATTTATTATTATTAATATAAATTTTAGCTTAACCATGGTTTTTTTTTTTAACTGGATAATTTTTAATTATTTAGTTACCAATGAATTTTATGGAAGTTGATGAAATTGATGAAATATCTCCAAGTACTCCTGATCCAGTAATTTTTGATCAGACAGTTACTGACGAAGTTTGTGTCGCTAATGCAATGTTACCAAAGTAAATAAAATACTTTTGAGTATAAACTTGCACTTTTATAATGATGCTTATATTATTTTACAGTCCAGAAAATATATTGAATGTTAGCCAAATACCTCAAAATACTGATGATGCATGGGATCCAGTTTTAAATGCTAAGGATAATAATTTTGCAGACAAACCTTGTGTAAAGAAAAAAGGATCTAAAAAAGAAGTTTGTAAACATTTATCATACAAATAATTTTTGTAGAATATAGTTAATTTGTTAATTTTACTCTTAAAGAGTTACTAATGCATAAATGTTTGTTGAATATTTTCTCCCTATTTGTATGATAATTTATTATTATTATTTAGATAAGAAGTCAATTAAAGTGTTAGGGCTTCAATTTTTAATTTTTCATAAATAATAATCAGTTAAGTAGTTGTAAATTTTGTTTTGAATACATTTTCATTACTTACCTAAATCTAAATCTGATTTAAACTATTGATAGAATTATATAACTATTTTTACTAACACATTTGCTGCGTTAAAAAATTAATTGTTACACATTCGAGGCTAGTTATATTTTGCTAGGAGTGCGATCAATTTAAATATTGTTAATATTTCAAATAGAAAAAAATACCAACCAAATTACTTATTTATGAACGGACTGGACTAAAAAACAAGAATTTTCTGCAGAGAGTCGTGTGTACAAATAAAAACATTCCCATAGTGAGTCACCATTTCACAGCACATTTAATTCAACAGGCCTGTTACCAGCTATATTTGATAGACGCCCTGTGAAAAATTGGTTTGACTCCTTTAGCCGACAGTTACAGCAAACGTGTTAAAAACGTAATAAATTTAAAATAATATGTATATTTTATTTTATTTACCATAAATGCAGCATTTGTATCATATGCCATTTATTTTTTTATAATGTTTAATATAATAATTATGGCACACGCTTCAGTTTTGTTTTTGAATGTGTCAGTTGTTATTTTAAATATGGTCTCAGGCCAAATCTAAGATGGTAGGTATTTTATATTATTTTGTGTTCTTACAACATTCTGTCGATATGGATCTTGTTTAATCATAAGAAAATCTTGTATTATTCTAGTGTGTCCGTCCAATTCAGTATTTGATTTTTGATTTTCCTTAGTTGAGATTTTAATTTTATTTTGAATATGATATTTTGTATCTGTAGAAGTGGTATATTTATTAGTTCTAGTGTTTTCTTAGCTTCTTGGTTCATTCTATTGTTTCCTTCTATATTACTGTGACTTGGTATTCAAATATATAATATTATTATGTCCATTCATGTCTTGTGTTGGTATTGTTTTTTCTTACGTGAGTTTTGCAATGTCTGTAGTATTTATTGTATTTTCTTATTGTATAAGTCTACTCAGTAAGTCTACAAGGATAATATTATAATTGTACTTCCTTAGTCGTTTATGTATTGACAATATGTGTGTACAATACACAGTTGTATAGAGTATTGTAGTGTAAATCGAAAAATTTTCAGATCATTTGTATTTGGTTACAACTTATAACATAAAATGTTTTTGTGGATAATTACAATTTCCTACACCTCTTGTGGCATCATTTTAATACATTGTTGGTTTTTTTATGTTTGAAGTATCCTACAAGTTGGTTTTTATACAAAATTGAATATTTTTTTTTTTTTCAATCTATTTACTTGGTAAAATTATGCACTTCGCTGAAAATTTGAATTCCAATTCTTTTGTCCATTTTGAAATGTACCTAGCTTGTAGTTTAACAAAGGAAGTGTTGAATTAATTTGAGATTTTACACTTAAAATTATGTAATTATGTAATTTATTGCTTATAAAAAAAGTTGAACAATTCACAAAAATTGTGAATTGTGGTTTTCTTGTGGTATTCAATAATGTTGTATTTGACAGTATGACAGTAATTATTAAAGTCAAATATGTTCCCATTCGTTATTATTTTATTTAGCATTTGTATTATTCTGTGTCTTCATACTGAGTCATAATATGCTTTTGTGATTTCAATGCTTATAAATTAATCATGTTTATATTTTTAGTGTCAACGTTTTAATTTATTTCTTATTTAATGCAGTGGTGAGACTCGTGATGTTTTCAGTAGGTGGTATGCAATTTTATAATTGTTAAAATTTTTAAAAAAAAAATACTTAATTCAAAATTTTTGATTGACTAAAAATATGATTAGAAAATATGGGTGGTGTTAAGAAAATATTGCTGATACAGCGATATCGCTACAGATGAGCAATGCCGTGCTAACTTTTATTTCAACTTTTTTGAAAGCTGCTTTGTTTTTCTTTTTTGTTTTTGATTTTTCCAGGAACCATATTATAAAACAGATGTTGACTATTTTTTCAATTATTTTTGCCATAGGTATGATAATAAAAATGCTATAAAAATGCCAATGCTCATAATATTAAACATTTTCATTACTGTAGGTAGAAAAAAAATTTAACAAAATTCATTTAATAGCAGTCTTATAAAGGCCAACTCAAAACAATGGTTTATCTAAGATAGATCTGATTTTACTCCAATTTTTAAATATTTTTTTGTATGTGAAAAATTTCTAGGATGGTGGAATGTGGTTGCCAACATATACTGTAGCAGAATTAACATGCCAAATGTTTAGATTAAAATCTGGTTTATATGCTGATTCTGTATTTAGACAACTTATCCATGATGCACTGGAAGTTCAAAGATCAGAAATAGTTAAACTTAAAAAAAAACGCACTATAGGTAAATGTTAAAAATATTTCACTGATATTCCTTCTTAAAATTGTATTAATGCAAATTTTTTTCATTGGTTTTTTAGAGGAAGAAAAAGAACGATTTGACTGTAAGTTTTTAAAATATAATTTTAAGTATGCCCAGTTTTTATTAGAATTAATACTAATAATATTTTTAATTATTCTTAGATCATGATAAAGAAATTGAAGAAAAATTAAAAAATGGTGGTATGTTTGATTTTATTATTTTATTGGAATTCAAAATGTTTATCAAATTAATATTTATTAGCAACACATAATTTACAAAATATTTTTGGTATTTTTGATGTATTTATACATAACATTTAAATAACAAATTTTATGTTTTGCCAAAAAGTTTGAAAATGTAATACAAGGTTCCTTATTAGTTTTTCTTACTGGAATAAAAAAATATTGAAAATGTATATCCACAATTTTTTGTTTATAAAAATTTCAAGTTCATATTTCTACATTACTGGGATATTTAAACAAAAAATCATGATTTTAGTTATTTTATTGCAATTCAAATAATATTAATTCTAAGGAATTGAAACTTTTCTCTGATATGTTTATGACTTAATATTTTGTTCATCTAATTAAATGTTCAAAATATATAGATTAATTTTAGCTATTATATACAATGAACCTATTCACACTGGTTTTAAGTTAGTAACAATGGTAAATTATATAATAATAAAATAATTATAAATGTAATATAATATAATATGCATTGTTTTGGTAAAAATCAGTTCAATATGAGTTAGAACAATAAATTACTTAAATTTATATATATAAATGAATAATTTATAAAAATATCCTTCGAAATATAGACTGACCCGATGTTTCTGCTCAAAATCAATTTTCGTGTGTATTGATTTCAAATTTAAGACATCCATTATAATTTACGGTGACCTATTTAATGACGAGATTCATGAATTGACCGCAGAGTAACTTCCTGGTTTTGTTCATTGTTATTAGTATATTTGAGATTATATTCTTCCATTAGCTCGACCCCCTCTTGCTGTGTCAGTTACAATTTTGATTGAATTTATGATTGTTAATTTGATACCAGTTTATAGTTCTGATTATTCCTATGAGCAGAATCGATCAGTAATCAAAAAGTGTAGATATTTCAACAGACATAGGTTAGGTTAGTTTATAGAACTAATTAAATCAATCAATTGTAAGATATTTTTCCATGAAATATGACATAATTTAATTTAAGGCACTTACCATTGCAGTGAAAAAACAAACTACCGAGACCCAGTGCATGCCCACTGGCCCACTGCAATTACTAAATGACTGCCCGTTTCACACTGCTTTGGTGGCCTAGCTTAAGAGCTATTTTTCTCAGTACAGTTTTGTACTTATTGTTATTTATGCTAGAATTTTGCTCTGCGAACAATTGTCTAACAACAAAAATATATCATCCTGGATTTGATCAGTATTTCACTAATGATTGATTATTGTTTTTAATGCTAAATCTGTTATTTTCTTATTATAACATCTAATAGCCTTCAATTTTCTTTTTTGTATTTTTTATATTTTAGCAAATATATCATTTGTATATTAATAGTTTTTAGTGCCTATTAAAATAATTTTTTTGTAACCATGGTTATTATTTAAAATTTTATTCAAATTGAAATTTTCTGTACACAAAAAAAAAATGTTCAAACTAATATATTTATTATTCAGATCAGTATCTAAAATGTTATGACATACTATATAGCTGCAGTTCCAACCTTTTTACCCGGCAGAACCCTTCTATGAATTCCACAAGGAACATGATAAAAATGAACACTGATTTCTTTAATTCATTTTCAACAAAACTTCATGAGAACATTTTCAAAAAATATTAAAATATTGCTCAAATAAATTTTTCAGCTGTTTGATGTGTGTTTAGAAATGCACTCTGCTTAATAATAAAGTTTTCTCTTGAATGCTTGTGTGTCTGGCTTACCACACCTTTTAGTAATCTATATAGGATAGTTTTGCACATCAAATAGAATTTCTCTTTCCAAAGCACCAATATTAAACCAGACTACCAGATTTTTAATGTTTCTTATGAAGAACATTTTGTAAAAATGATGTATAATATTATGTCTTATATTCTAAATACTTTTAGTAGAAATCATAATTCTTCCACCAGATTACTATAGATAGAATGGTTTG
This sequence comes from Nasonovia ribisnigri, assembly GCA_027563435.1. Lineage (NCBI taxonomy): Eukaryota > Metazoa > Arthropoda > Insecta > Hemiptera > Aphididae > Nasonovia > Nasonovia ribisnigri. The sequence goes on along the minus strand of JANEHU010000151.1, from coordinate 569,566 downwards.
GCATAAAAACTTCCAATAATGCAATATAAAATATATTTATAATTTTTTTAAGTTAAATTAAAATTTGTTTGTTGAACTGATGACAGATGAACCAGGATTTATAGGCTTTGACAGTCCAATCCATGATGACAATGATTTATTTGGAGATGTTGACCAACCGGAAAATGAAGAACCTATAGAGGATGCCAATATTGAAAATTTCCAATCATATCAGAAAAATGCAATAGATATGCAGAAACATGAACAAAATCAAATAGAAATGGTTAGTTGAATTTTTCGCTTAACAAAAGAAAAGTTATTTTATTCTTTATTACTTTAGATGAATGAACAACTAAAAATGCGACAACGAGTACAGGAATGGCATAATAACCTGCGTCCAATTTTAGAAGAAGAAGAAAAAAGAACAGAATTTGATGTACATGAATATGGAACACGTATATTGAGCTGCTTTGAATTTATAGGCGAAAAAAAATTATTTAAAGAATTAGTTGGGGGACTAGACAAAGAAGAAGTTGCTCGATATTTTTTGTCTTTATTAATGATGGTACCTATATTGACAATTTTTATAGTTTTTTTTTTTTTAATGAATTAATAAAATTCTTTTAAATTAGGTTAATACATATAATTTGGATATATCAAATGACATTTCTGAAAACGATATATCAATTACACTTTTAAAGAAAGAAAGACATCATGAAGAACTTCAAGTTAATATTGGTAATCAAGTGAATCAAGAACAAAATTGATCATGAATATTTAATGATATGAATATTATTTTATGATTGTGCCTTTTAAATATTTATACTTCACAAGAATATAGACAGCACAGGTGACACACATATCACTATTGATACTGGTGTTGAATTTTTTCACTTAATTTAAGTCCATGTGTGTCCTTATTTTGTATAAGATATTTGAAAGCTTTGTTATATTATTATTATTTTTGAAAATTAATTTTAAGTGTATTTACCTTTAAAACATATTGCATATTATAATATTTTGCATACAGACCAAGTATAAAACAAATTGTAGATTAATTTAAGTAATAAATATACATGTGATTATAAAATAAATAATTTATTTTTATATTTTGGTAGTGTATGTATTTCTAATAGTTTTGGAGAATAATTAAATATAATATATTCAAGTAATCAATATGATGGGTTGAATTTAACTATTAAAAATTCTATTTTTAAATTGTTATCAATTACAAATAATTATTTTAAACAAAGAATATACCTAATAAATTTCAAAAAAAAATAATTAAATAAACTTATATCAGATATCATTCACAAATTAAAAATGGATGGTAAAATATTATTAAATCTTAGATCTATGGTATAGTTTAAAGGACCTAGAGCCTGTAATTCTGTGACTATGGAATATTATAGTAAATTTGCAACAACAGCGCACAGACAAATAGAGTAATAAATATAAAATACATTTATGTTATTATTCTCTTAAAGATTTAAACCTAACCTTTAATAGCCACAAATTTTGCAACTGCAACTGTAATCAACATCAACACTTTTAAATAAAAGATAATATTAAATAAATAGGTACAGTTTATTATTTTGGTATACAACTTCTTTACCGAGCGAACTTCCTTACACTAATAAATTAAGAGCAAATGCACAAAAAATATATACAGAAATTGTTATAGATTTCTGGATTGCGATTTTCTATTTCAGATGTACACAACACCCAAGTTCTACCACCACATCTATCACAAATTTTAATTTATCATATATTTTAAAGAAATAAAAGAATGATGGCACATTCAGAATTTTGCCCTAAATTAACTTCCAACAAAAAAAAAGGTCACCAGGTAGAGAAGTTTTGTTCTATTCTATAAATTAAAAAATCAATATAATCACAGATCATTTGTATGTTAATAATTATAATTTTTAATAATCACTTGGCAAGTTGGTTCTTAATTAACAAAAAATTCTAAAATATAATTGTAAATAACAATCTTAAATGAATAATACTTACAGTACTATGGAGACTAGACATATCATCAGAAAATAGAATTTTGGAACTAATAATGATTAAACAAAACTCAATTCTTTAAATGTTTCTAACTGATTAATCATTTCAAACATGTTTAATCATTTTATTTTTAAATTATATTATATATTTATACTTATTATGTTAGTTTTAAGCCACAAAATATAACAATGGTTTACCAAATAAAAGAAAAATGAAATTCATAAATTAAAAATATTGAATTTTTGGAAATTTAATAATATATATTATACATATACATAATATATATAAATATATTTATTTTTCTTCATATTTGATAAATACTAAAGATGAAAATGTTAAGCACTTCAAAAAAAAAATTAATCAATAAAACTCTGTTCTACACAAGCCTTCACTCTTTTTTCGTATTCCCGTCGATTTTCCTTGTATAACTGAGCGGCCATCGAATTGGCTGGCGAATTTGGATTTGGATCACTGAGTAATGACTAAATAATAAAAATATGAAAAATATGAAAAATCTGTTAGGTTATAAATATCTACTTTATTAGGCACCTTTTTATAGAAATAATGATATTAATCAAAACTATTTAGGAAATAAGGAAATGGCTAATTATTATTACCTAAATTAACTATGGTATTTCTTATCTTTGCCTATGACAGTCACAACTACCAAGGATAATATAAAGCATGCTATTTGTTTAAGTTATATCATTAAATACGGTCTTTAATCATTAATCCATAATATATTATGACACAAAAATAGGTATCTAATAAAGTAGATATAACTATATTAAATTACAGTTTTATTTTATTAAGCAAGTACTTGAATTGAAGTTAATATGGCGGATACATCATATGTAGGGCTCCATCTATTTTGTAATATATCTAAGCATATTCCACCATCTGCATACACATTTGGATGAAACATTTTTGATACAAATCTTACTGTTGGTGCTTTATTTGGATATTCTTCAGTAAACTCAATAGTTAATTTAAATGTACCGTCTTCAAATGGTGTATCATGTGGCCTAGAAAACATTTTAAGCTGGAATGTTTGTCTTTGTCAACACTACAGTAGATATATCTTTACCCAAATATAACAGCATTCCAAATCATAATATTATTGTCAGTAGGTGCTCCACTTACACCAGTCGGCGGATCTTCCTGCAATCTAATAATATCAATGGGTTTTAGTAACAAATCGAACCGTCATCGCGTAAAAACAATGATATTATTTTTAGTCACCCGATGATGTGGTAGCAATAAAGCATTTACCTTTTGAAATCTCTCATCAATCTTCTCCTAGCTGGCGTGGACATTGTTGATAGATTATTTCACACAAACGTACTACGATGAGCGATCGCTGACTAACGAAGAATAAACACTGTCCAACGGCAATGATACTGTCAACTCCAAAAGTTCATTTTACGCAATCCTCAAGTCGTACTGTCTATTAAAAACACTGGCGTTTTTTTCTCTCAACAAAAGTAACGAGAGACTTGGAAACGACCCAAGGTTGTTATTGTCATCTTCCGATCTTCGCGACTTCTCACCCGTACTTATCATAAGTCGGAAGCTAACAACTACAGTGCTGCAAACTGTAGTCCACCAAGTTGACCATCCCAAAAGCTACGGTAATTGTGGCATAGGGAATAGTGAATACCGCCTTTACACTTCCTTACAAATTAAAGCTTGGATCATAATTCATAAAATAAAATAAAATTGTTACGATTTCTGTAATAAGACAGCTATTTCAAAATAACGAACATGATACAGATTGGTACGATATAATATTATATTACCTACAGTTGTATAATAAACCATCACTATAACTTATAAGGTAATACTACAAGTTTATTATATTATAAATAAGGTCCTTGGTGAAAACATTATAAAAACTACTGTCATTTTCTGGCTATTTGGTTACATCCAATTTTTCCGTAAAAAACCACCCATTTAACTTCAATCGGCCCGATCATTGTATTGAAGCGATAAGACTTCTGAAAACTTATATGAATTCGGCAAGAAGTCTGCTTGAGATTGGTCGGCTTACATTTTACAATTTTGCCCTCCAAATTCCACAAAGTTGATTTGAATTTTTTGAAAAATATTAAATCTATTAGTAATGTTTAAAAATATTATTAAATAAAACCGAATAGGTGGCCAACCTCAAGTAGACTTCACGCTGAACTCAAATTATTTGTCAGAAGCATTATTTTAATAATCGATCTGATTGAAGTAAAATTAGTTGTTTTTGACGGAAAATATTGTACGAATCCTGAACAGTAGCCGTTTTAACTGACTTGTGCGTTTAAGAGAGTAACCCACAACAATAAATTGGACTGATGTGATGACGGAAGGATGTGAAATAACAACATTCACACTATAATGTTCATTTACTACGCAGTAGGTACGCACGCAACAACAAAGCGTAACAGAGAAAAACCAGGAATTGCCTACCTACAACTCCTTATAATTACAGCAGGTGCCCAATTTTGGTAATTTCTAACGATTTATTAGAGAAATTTCAATAGCTTATAATGATATGAACTAATATAGTTTTGAAGATTTTTACTAAGTAGTAACATTGATTATAAAGTATTTAAGTATTTGTAATTAAGTGTAAGTACCTATCAATTAGATTTGAATAGCTTTACTCTTTACTACTAAATTGGAATGCTGCGCATTAAAGAGTTAATAAGTTAAAAACTAATACAGTGATCGCCGTTTATAGTGTTCACTGGTTATAAGAATCAGTCGTTTATAGTGATCAGAAATGTCAAGAACGGAACAAACAGCCGTTATAAGTTATCGCCGCTTATAGTGATTTCCGGTTATAATGACCAAAATACTCCCAAACGAATATTATTATTATAAGCGGCGACCACTGTAGTTATTTTTAAGTTTTACCTAATTTTCGAATTATCCAGAAAAATATTATTTGTATCCTTAAGTTAAAAGTTCGTAGAATAAAGAAATTATTATTGGACAAAAAAAAAAGATATATTTACAAAGAATTTCATATATTTTTTATAGATAAAAACTAATATGTACCTAGTATTAATTAGGCCAATTAAGGGCTAATTAATAATAGCATTTTGTAACTAAAGTCGCCTGTCTCAATCCCACGAAGCCACGTTTCATAATTTATTGAATACCCAGGGGCGTATTTAGATATTATTTTTTGTTTTAGAGGGGGGAGGGTGGCTGAGATATTTTCTCCAACCAGAATTCCCCAATTCAGCCTATTAAAAACAATAGTTAGGAATTTAGTAGACAGCTTTAATTTTTAGTGTTTTCACAAAATTAATGATGAAATAAAATATTAAAATATACATAATAATAATAATAATAATATATCAAATTATATTAAATTCAAATTTCTTTCTTTACCACTGCTGGCAAATTTGTCTAATAACATTTCGTCGGGTATGTGAATGTCTCTATATGAATAGCTAAAAGTGCAAGTCTCACTATCCTGGATTCTGAAGTTGTATTTCTTAAATACGTTTTGAGTCTTCTAAACGTCGAAAAGCTGCGTTCAGCTGTAGCGGTGGATACTGATATTATAGCTAGTATTTTTAATAATTCATACATGTTTGGTACATTCAATGATCATAGACACTAAATGCCTCTATAGCAGTTGCGGGCCTTAAGTTGTCTTCAATATTCTTCCATTTAGCTTGCCAAATTTCGTACTCTGCTTCTGTAATGTAATTTAGCCGAGGAAGTGAAGTTAGTGAACATACACCGTTCTACGAAACCTAAGTCCTACTTAAACCTAACTACCTACTCAAAAATTAACAATAGTCAATAATATTTCCATAACTGTATAAGAATAATATAATATAGGATATAAATATAATTATTATTGAGTACCTATATATAGACTATTGTCTATAAAATAGTTAAATATTAGTAGTTTAATGAATACAATGTTAGCGGCAAAATTTACTTCAACCCCTTAAACCATATTACCAATAATAAAATTAAGTAGGTACTAGAAGACAACCGTCGTCTTCACTAAGAAATAAGAATCGTTTTTCGTATGCAATGATTTGTCATTGAATTAAAATTTAACACATATATTATACTATTACAGTGACTTATTAAATTATTTAAATTACAATGTACATTTCACACAGAATAGTTCTCACATTTTTCAATTTTTTGGCAACGCGCTTAGTAATATAGTTTGTATAAATGTATAATAGTCAATAAGAAATAGAAATTAGGAATTAAGAGATGATTTAAAAACGTGTCCCTTAATCCCTTCAAGTCCCTTGATCCCTAATCTCCTAGACTTTTATCTTTGATCTTTATGTCCCCATGTCACCAATAATTGTGATTATAATAATGTCATGTTTACATCAGCTCTAACACCCCTCCCACCACCAACCAAATCCCATCGCTGTAATCAACACACTGATGTTTAGTGTTTACGATTATATTATTTATATTATTATTATTATTATTATTATTGTTGTTGTGATCTCAGACAAGACTGACAAGGGATTACAACACTGACTATCATATAGCCGCTAGTGGATAGAGACCGTCAGACCGATAAGATACTAGAACTAGATAGGCAATTTGACGGAGTGACGACACATGACCATTTAAGGGAAGCTCGATCTGATGCTCGAAGCTGTCAACAGAGGCTCTAACAAGTGAAGCTTTGTTGTTGTTGTTGTCGTTTCGGTTTTGATTTGCGAACGACATAATTTGAACGGGTGAGATGGCGTTGACCGGCTGCTATGCGTTCATGAAACACGTAGTTACCCTACTGAATATCCTGTATCTGGTAAGTACCGATCGTCGTTGTATCTAGAGATCTTACCGTTATGGCGAACACGATGCTCGTTGTCCGCGAGCGCGGATCCTGCGGTAAGTCGCGACTGTGCGCTTATAGTCAATGTTAATGTCATAATGTCTTCGTCATGTCCGCGGGAAAATTTGATATGTTCATCGCGCTTATGGATGACAAGATAATTGTATTCTGCACACGGGCAATCGGTGTTATACTGTTATTATTATTTAAGTGTGTGTTGTTTTTTTTTTAATTTCGTTCTATACTATTTATATTAAATAGGTTTAAGCTTATAAAATCTTAAATATTTTACTTTAAAGATTATAATTGAGCGATCTTCGGTACAGAGACCTTTTAAAAGCAAAAATTATGTCATATTTAGATCACAGCTGTTGCTTTTATTTCAATATTTTCACCGTGCCTTTTATGGCTGTAGCCCCATAAATATAATTATTGATAATTATTTAAGTCTCTTGCTATAATGAATGGTTATAAATCTAGTATTGAGTTATTATAATTGTACATAGATACTATAAATTGTTGTTAATATAAAAGGTGTAATGTGGAAGGTTTTGAAAGAAGACATTTATGGAGGATTTATCTATATAATATAATCTAAATAAATATTATATTTATACCTTTATCTTATCTTTCTATTATTTTATTTTTTAAAAACTTGCCATCCAAAAATTAATTTAATATATTATGCATAATATACTTAGATTTGTATTATACCAGCTCTATGCCTAGTAATGGATCTGGATTAACTGATCTTCTTAAAGTGTTCTAATATAACCTTAATCCGTGTTTGGTAAAATATTATTGTTTCATTATAGTTTAGAAATATTAAATTGTTATTTTGGTGACATTATAATTCAGTATTTTACAGAGGAATTTTGAGAGCACACACCGTTAATTAGCCCTTCCCCTTTTTTTATATGTAAATAATTTTCAATTTTAAAATGAGATATGCTAAGCAATTTGGCTACAATTTGTATTTGTCGGACCATGACAAAAAATGGTCTGCTCTCTGCTGAAATCTGACTTCCTTTTAATATAGATCTATTTTAATATTAAAATATTAATACAAATTTTAGGTTTTAGTTAAAACAATTTATAAAAAACCATAACATTTAAGTTCATAAACTATGAAAAAAATACTTGTAAAACAACAATTGATTCAGATAGTGTTAAAAATTAAGAAAATCATCTTGTATACTTAGCAACTCTTAAAAAAAAAATTGTAATATTCATATTTGTTTATTATTTAATTTCAGTCTTGTGGCCTATTATTAATGCTGCTTGCAGTATGGATGTGGGTGGATCCAACATTTTCCCTAAGTATGGTACAAGATGAAGCCAGTTATTACACAGGTGTATATCTTATTCTATTTGTTGGAACATTACTTCTGATCGTTGGATTTCTTGGTTGTGCAGCTGCAATAAGTGAATCTCAATGTTCACTCATTCTTGTAATATAAAATAAAAAATATTTGCATACATATTTTATTTATAAACATAAATTGATGTTTTTTTACTACAGTATTTCTGTCTATTACTTGCTGTACTCGTGGCTCAAATATCAGCTGCTGTGTGGATGTATGCAAATAATGATAAGTTAGTAGAATTAGTTCGATATACTGTTAAAACAACTGTTCAATCAGAGTATGGTTCAATTGAAGGCCGTACAGAAACATTTGATGCTATACAGAGTGGTGTAAGTATTAATTATTTAATAAATTATATTTATAATTTTGTCTTAAATATACATAGGTAATCCTCAGTATTTTGGGTCATTGGCTGATATTTATTTACTTATTTTGTATCAATTTTTTTGTTTTATTTTATAATTCTCCTTTATAATAGGTTTTGAGTGGTACCTTGTCAGTGTAATGGATATGTTAAATTTATTTGAATTCGATGATAAAATAAATCATTGCAAACAAAAAAACATTTCTTAACAGGAATGGTGGGTCAACCTTAAAAGAATATTTTACAATTTATTGATATTACTATTAGTTATACAATATGTTGAACTATTTTTGTTCAAAAAACATTGAATGTATATTGAATACCTACATGATGCATATATTATAATAATAATAATATTGATGTTATTAACTTATAAGTCAATTCTAATGTACTTTGTTAAATAAAAATATTTAGTCTTAGAGATACATGATGTAGAATATAAAGAGTATACATTTAATATTATATATTAACCCCCACATAATTAATGTTAAAGTATTTAATTATTCTTAAAGTTACTATTAGTTACTTATAATTTCAAATTTATGTTATAGTTTGAATGTTGTGGTGCATCAGGTCCATCTGATTGGGCTGGGAGCAAATATAATAACCCACAGACAGAAAGTCTAGGACTTGCAATAAGTTCTCCAGAACAATCATATAAAATTCCTGCTTCTTGTTGTAAAGGTGATCCTAAACAATGTTCAGATGCTCTAACTGCTGTAGCTTCAGGACCAATTTCTGAATTTATTTATTCTGAGGTATGAAATTCATTGATTTAATTTATATTTAGAAATAAGCAAAAACAAAAGTAATACTAGGTATTGAGTATAGTACATAACATAACAAGTTTGTACATTTAAATAAGTTTTTGATCAGCCTATATAATTTGTAAGTTAATTAATTAAAATTAAAATTTACCAATTATTGTAAAGATTCTAAAAAGTATGAATGAATTTAAAAATTATTATCCTTTCATTATTAAATCTTGTGAACTAAAATTTTATTTATTTAAATAGTTGTTACATTAAACACAGTTTTTCTTACATAGCTATTTACAATTTCTGAATACCAAATTATATCTTATATGTTACTTTACTTGTTAAAAAAATAATTTATTATTTCCAGGGATGCACTGAAAAATTATTGTATACTTCACGAAAGAGTATGATTCTATTCCTTGTATTACTTGTGGCAATTGGTTCAGTTGAGTTCTTTGGTTTAGTTCTGGCATTAATATTATGTTGTGCTATAAGAGCAGTCAATACATACAAAAATTAAATTCTGATGTCAATTTTTCTATTAACTTACACAAAAAAGCTTTAAATGTATTCTAAAAATATAATTTACTACTAATTATTAATTATCGTCAATTTTATTAGTTTGTCTTTTGTTATTGTTTAATGATTCAGTGACTAACATTTGAATTAAAATAAGTAAATTGTTTAACTTTATACTACTCCGATAATGTTAAAGCAATTATACCTCTTATGTGTTATCCTTACATCACTATATGCGCTCCATCTTAAAGTGTTCAAATTGAAATTAGCATTAGCATCTTAATTTTCTATTGCGTTAATGTTCAGACCATTTTTTTTACATCACAAAATGACTAACGATTTGTAATTAATAGAAAAAATACCTTATATCTTGTAGACCTACAAATATTTATTAATTGTATCTATTAATTATCAATTATACGATCTAATTCAGTATCAGTCTCTTAGAACCATAAAAAAATAATCATTTTCTTTTATATATATATATATATATAACGTGTCATAATATAATATTTAATATGCTTAAATAATAACCCATGACTGTTATTATTATAAAGATTTTTTTTACGTGTGTGTTCTCGTGTTTTTTTAATATTATTTATTGTTATTTTTTTTTATAGAAATTAGATATTTTAATTTAACTTATGATACATAAGACATAACAAACTATTTATAAATTATATTAAAATTGTTCTATAATTTATATTGTGTGCTTTAAAATAATAAACAACATACATTGTAGAATAATAAATTACAGCATGCCATCATAGATTTTAAGTGAGTCACTTTAGTCATGTAATATTAAAATTGATTTATTTTTTGATAATCTGAGCTAATATTAGTTCCTAGTCTTTATTGGTTAATCTCTTAATATTGTCTGTATCAAAATTATTGATCTGTAAATGATAGTTGTTGTTCAAGTTGTTTTGAAACATGTAACAAGAATATTTAACAATTTAGATTTAATTACTTTATTTATTGAAATTTATTATTTTATTAAAAACAAATATCTATAATATTAGTATTAATTATAATTATATTGGTAATCTGTTCATTTTTCTAATAAACTTAACTATATACATACTACATAGTATGTTACCTGTTAAATTAAATTAAACCAAATCTTACTTTATTTGTCCTATTTAATATTATTGGATGTCTACTACTCTGCAATTACATACCACGAGTGTACTTGTGGCGGGAGGTTAACATCCCCCACTAATTTGTAGTTTTTTACTCTTCTGTTTTGTTGAGCACTAATAGCCCCCCTACATATGTTCCTAAAAATTATCCATGACCCCTCCCCTTAGGCCTTAGATATTCCTGAGAATACCACTGCTACTTACATTGCAGCATAATGTACATTTTAGTTATTCATGTACCTAACTTAAATGTATGGGAACCATTAACTTGTTTCATGGTTCAAGGATTCCTTTCCATAAAAGTGATTAAGGACCAAAGTGTTATAATGAGATTATAATGATGATGATGATGATGATGATGATGATGATGATGATGATGATGATGTTAATGATGATGATAATGATGATGATGATGATGATGATGATGATGATGATGATGGTGGTAAATTTAGGAATTGTATATTATTATATATGACATACACCATGATGGATTATTTGAAAGTAAAAATGTTTTCTTTTGTTCATCTAATTCATTTCTCAATTTCATTTATGTCAAAAAATTGGTAAAGTAAAGTAAACTATAGTACTTTCAATTTGAAAAGTAAAATAATATATAATGTATAATAATAACTAATGTATATATTATTATATTTATACAATTTATTACCTAAATAATTTACAACTTATACAAGTAACTTTAAAGGGGTTCCAAAAATTAGTTCATTCATTTCAATTTTTAAACCATATTAATATGATAGTTAAGAAACTTACAAAATAACATTATTAAAACTATTTATATGTAAAATTAATCAACGATATAATACAATATAAGTTCACAATTCATAATATGACAAGTATCAACTCAAACATTTATTTTGGTACATATATGATATTGATATACAAAAGTCAAAATGAGATAAGTACAGGACGGTGATGGTCTTTTGACGCTAACAGGCTTCCCCAAACATGTTGACTGAGAAAACAAATTCACAAGTTGGCCGCTCGTAACTGAATTTATTTTGAACAGAGTATAAATTTTATATATATTTATTACGAATTAAGTGCAAAGTAAAGATAAAGTTAACTATATTTCTGATGTTGTTATTGATATTACTAGTAAAGTTGGTATAGTTATAGCAATTATACTTAATGATTAAATTAGGTTTAAAAGGCAGGCCAAAAATAATTTGTATGAAGTATTGTTTGATTGTGATATAGGTACTAAACATGTTTTAAATATTATGCCAAAATCCAATTCTGAACTGGTGGCCTTTTGTAAGAATGGTATTTGTAAAATAAAATAATCAAAATTGTAAATTATATAGAATTCTAAATGTCCTAAAAGCTTATGATGTGAAAATAAGTAAAATAATAATAATCAAAACAATGTAAAAATATCATAAGATTTTTAATGTAAACGTTTTGCCAATTTATCATGGAATAATGTCATAATTGGACAACTGGAGTTATTTGTGTTTTGGTTAATCATTAGTTTTTAAATTGTGTAATACAATTTTTTCTGTACATGTTGACAATTTATCACTATCTAAATTCATTTTAACACATAAATAAATCATGAAAAACATTTTAAAAATAATTAATTATTGACTATGAAGAAATAATATAATACTTTTGTTTCATAGTTATTAGTTTCTATATACCTAAACGCAGTAAAGAATTAATTTTAAGTTTTTAAATTAATATATAATAAATTATAAATTAAATATAATTAAAGAATCTACATCTGTAGGTTTTGTCTAGTCACCCAAAAAAGGGTTATTCATGTTATACATTGTTAGTTGTTATTAATATATTAGCAGCATTATATATTTTTAGTGGATAACGAAAAGTAACTAATAAATAACATTTATACATTTATTCTTAAATTGATTAGACTATGAGATTTAAAAATTATAATATATTTGGATAACAAATATTAGCACCATATTTAATGGTTTAATAAATAAAATTAGACACAGGCTAAATATAATTCTTGGGTTGTATAGACATTGTATAGCTACGATACATTGTGTAATACATACTTAATTTAGAGATCATGAAATCAGGCACAGTCAGAATTTTATTCAATATAATTTGTTTTGATTCCAAATATTATTATAATAATTAAAAAAAAAATCAAATCATTAAAAGTTTTCCGAGGGATTTGGCGCTACAAATCTACTGAACATGTGCCTGCAAAAGTAGCATACTTTTTAATAAAGAATAAAGTATTTACATTTTATATAATTGCACATAAAAAGCTGATAATTAATTTACAATAAGACGCTTTATCCTGTGGCCTTTGATAATACTCAATAATAATACAATTATAATACAATAAGTAATAACAACAAACATTAAAAAAAGCAACTTTACATATTTTGTAATATAACTCTACTTAACGGGGATGTATACTTTGATCAAAACAAGTAGAACTTAATTGTTGGCTATTAGACTGTTCTTTTATTTGTATTCTCTGTTGGTTTTGATCAGATTGATAATGTAATGAATTTGAAGTGTAAGGTGTACCTGGGTCAGATGTATTTTGTACTTTGGATGGTAACATTTCATGAAAACTAATAAAATGCCGCCGTAGGTAAAGCTTATTTTTGAATGTTTTACCACATAAAGGGCAAACAACACAACCAGGTTTATGAATTAATTCAATGTGTTGCCTTAAGTTAGATAAACTGCTATATTGGCGCCCACACTCTGGACACGGTCGTGGATCCAATGAATGACACCTCTGTTTTTCAGGTTGAGTTGATGGAGTTGTTTCGGTAGATTGTTGCCAATAATTTGTTTCTATTTTCCGTCGTTTCTGTAATACATAAAAAAAATAATATTTATTTTGTTCACTTAATTAATTAATTACAACATACAATTATTTCATTGGGATTCACAAGTTGATTGAGTTGATCTAGTTGATTTGCAAATAATCCATCATCATGGTTATCCATTGAATCAATAACATCATTTTTTGGCACATCTTGCTCCACGTTTTCACATAATGAGGGTAAAATTGAAGTCTGAAAAAGGTTAAGAAAATTAGAAATTTTTCTGTTATTTAATAATACACAATGTTTGCACAAAACTAATAATATGTAAGTATACCAACATATTATTCAGCATAACTGTTATTTAATCCAACAGTATTTTTTTTATATATTGCGTAGTATAGACTATAGAGTAACTGTTTAGTAGTATTGCAGTATTATTACTGAATTGAAGAAATAATAAAGAAAAATGTATTTAAAGAGGAATCATTTTGTTGTTCTTTACTTTGACAGAAAGAAAATCTCATAACGTGGATGTATGAAATTACTATTTATTGTCCAAAATTGTATCTTAATACTAACTTCATTTTTATTGAATCCATTTTGAAATCCTTTTATGTTAAATGTTTTGGCTAATTTAAAAAATCTATCAACATTATTTTGATTTACGAGTACTTCTCCTAAATACATAAAGTCAACCAAAGTCTTCATAAGTTCATATTCCACGTTGTGCATAATAACTGTGACATGTTTTGATGGATTCATCTATAGATATTAATAATTATGATTAGTAAAAAGTATAATTATTAAAACAAATGTGAATAATACCATGAGTATTTTTTTAAAATAAGGGCTGCATGCTGATAAAATAACTTTGTGAGCTTTGATGAATTGATCATCGCAACATAATGTTACATCGACGAATTGTTCATCATTCCGTAGAGACACAAATTCGTTCGTGAAATGCGACGAAAAGTCATCCCAACGCATACTGTATTGTGTGGATGTATTCATTATATTAATATTGTAAATTAATGTGTAAAATTAAATATTTAACTAAGGAACAGCCCGACGATATAGTCGACGTGTAGCACCTCTCAATGGTTCCGAAGTACTAAACTACTAAAGGCACTATAAGTAGTGACTATAAAAGTTTCCAGTATAACAACTATACTACCGTAGTACCGTCTACTATAGTAGTTCGCTGGTGAAGTGGTAAAATACGATTGATACGAAATACGAACACAAAATGTAATAGTTGTCTTGAAGCACAGATATGCATTATCTATGTTTTGAAGATTGATAAATCATGGTGCGGCTATCTACAACTGTATGTTATTATGATAGTTATTATCACAATATTCCTACAAATAATAATACCATGATAAAATTTTATCATGAATAATACGATTTTAATGGTTACCAGCCCGAATTAAAATAAACCTAAAAATATATTATTTTAAATTTTAATTCGTGGTTACGATCGGCAATATTAAAGTTATATTCACGTTTAAGCGGTTAATCATTTTAAGTATTCGGCGGTAGTCGATAATATTCCGTGTCGTAGACAATGAATTTTCACTGAATATTTATACTAACGTTTTCTATACACCAACATTTTTCAAAATATTTTGATTTCTTTTAAACTGTTTACGGACATTTTTCCTATTTTTTTTTTTTTTTTAGTTCAATTCGTTGACTCGAAAACTTATATTAACTAATACACCTATTGATACGAGATACAAGATTCTTCATAGGTTTGTCTACCTTTAATCTTTATCAAAAAAACGAATAACTGTATGGATACTTTAAATTTACACCATAAGTTTATTATATTAATAACTGTACTCAACAAAATTTTTTTTTTTTTTTTTTAACATTTATTAGAATATATAGAATCTGTAATAATGGTTACAATAAACATATGGGCTGAAATACAATTGTTGTGAATGCGTGAGGTGAGTAGCAGCGGTAACACTCGACTAAAGCTTTGCGCAGTGGCGATATCGTAACCAATGAGGTCCATCCGAGGTGCGATTATTGCTAGTTGAAAACTTCAACAAAATTTTAAAAATATTTTGACTCGTTTTGAGCTTTGCGGACATTTTACATTTTTTTAATTTTTTTATCTATAAATGTCAATTAAATTGTACTTGTTGTGTCAGTGTCATATATAATTTTAATTCAAGGCTCCTGATATATGTTTACAATAGCAGTTGAAAATATTAAAAATATTTATGCACACATTATTTTATAACTTATAAGCATTTAAAGTTTCCATTTTGACAATATTTATCAAATTTTAAATGTTATTTAAATGTCCGCGCGTTCGAGAGCAGCGAGAAAAATAATGACCGCGCCGAGTATATATTTATAGGTGGTTTTCGGTTTTTACCAATAATTATTTCAATTCATTATTGTGGAATAATTTATTTAAAATTTGTTTTCATAAAATGTTATTGATGTCAATTCTTTGGCCCACTACCTAGTACTTTTGACAACTAAAAACGGCGCAATCTATAGACATCAAACCAAATATTAGTTTTTATTCAATAACTTTGTTTACATAATACATCTATCTCTATAATATTTTTACATCAAAATGTAATTTCATGCTACGATTTATGAGTAGGACCAAGATTTCAGTACAAAGTTCATTATTGTTTGGATGTTCTAAGACAATGTATTCTACATTTCTAAGTATATATATATAATTTCAGTATATTTCTGTAATACCTTTTTGTTTTAACGTAAGTAGTTATACATATTATGCTTAAAACGATAGCAAAGTCAGGTTTTGGTTTTGAAGTTATAGCTATTCCTCTGGAGATCAGCAAAGCCTACTAACGTCAATATAATTCAAACCTATCAATCCAAAACTCTAAGATAAATCACCAAAGCACTAAATTACGTCTCCAATCACACACTCCATCTTGACCTCTCCGTACCCTTTGTTGCAGAAGTGGCTACAGCACACTACAAAAGATTCTACAACCGTCTTTTAAACTATAGAAACCGACTCATGTACGATGTTTCTTCCTTGTCTATCCCTGGAAATCCTCCCAAACGGTGTAGAAACGTATTGACTAACTAAATTTTAATACTCTTGTTTTTTATTTTCTTAATGTAGTACCTCCACTGGGAGGCTTCTACGATCTGTTATATTACCTTGTTTTTTTTTTTTTTTTTTACTATCTATTACTTCCTCAATTGTTCTTATTGTTATTTTATGAAACAGATTGAATAAATACCATTTAAAAAAAAAAAAAAAAAAATTATAGCTATTTTAGTTCAAGATCCATCCAAGGTGGTAGGTATTACGTTGTTTTTGATTTAAATTGTCCGTGTTTGCACAGCGAGCAACCACACGATTTTATAATTTTGTTTTAACTCCGAGACCCTCCCAAGGTTATTTTACATAAAAAGTCGAGAGATGGTTTCGATTTTAATTGTCCGAGCGAGCGCAGTGCTTGAATAACCACGCCGGGTGTATATGAAAATACCATCAATTTCAATTAGGTATACCTTTAAAGTAAGTCCTTAGTCCGGCCATCGAATTCAGATTTCTCCGACGTTTTCAGCGTACTTAACGTTACCTACGTATTAGGTAGGAAAATTGAAAAAAGGTTGTTCAGTAAAACGGAAAAATCCCTTAACCCCTCGAGCACACCAACGTAGGGGTTAACCTGGATAAAACGTAAAATGGAACGATCCTATTTTGTCTACAATTATATTTTGTGATACAATTAACTTTTCTGGTATATTTAATCCTAAGTTTTTTCTCATTACCTAAATATTCTTTCTACCCTATCAACACAGTCAACAAAGTGTATTAGTTTAATAACATTAACTTGAAAATTGAAATTGTATTTCATTAATAAAATACTATAATAATAAATTATTGTGTAATTATAAATGTAAATTCAATGGACAATTTTATATTTTCGGATGATGTGTCAGACAATAAAAATGTACTCAGACTTTTTGTCCGATAATCAAAAAGTGCATCCGAACTTTATGACCAATTTTTTCAAAACGGACTTATTGTCCGAGATTAGTCCTCACGGATAGGGTTTGGCGTGTTCGGGCTCCGTTATATATCAGGTATAGGTATTTTGTAGTTGAAAGGATAGGCGATGGCGGATCAGTTCGTGGCTGAGTCGTCGGTACCCGGAGTCAGTTGAGGGTAGTTTAGGCGAACAACCAGCTAAGAAAGTGCGTCGCTACAACAGCTACCTGAATTTTATTTTTTGTGATATGAATACATGATATTCTGATAAAACAAACCTAGATATACATATTAATATATATATATATATTAATGCTCTCTACTCTCTAGTCAAACCTATAGACATAATATTATAAAACCATTGTCTTGGAATATGTCTATGGTCAAGCCAATTTGGTAACTAGCGTTCTTTTCTGTCGTAGGTATGTTTAAAGATAATAAAGATATATGGCCGTACTTAGCTGAATAAGGTATAGACATTGATTAAATATACATATATATTTAATCAATGGTATAGACATGGGCACATGGCCACGAATTAATCTTATAATATCTTAGTATCTTTAATATCTATGATTGTGAAATAAAAATAATCATAATAGGGGGACCCTACAACCGGAGATATTGTCTCCGTCGTACAAAATATCATAACTGTTTGATGTGGAACAACCATATTATAATATGGGGAGGGGATATGGCCGATTTTTTAACATGCATGTTTGTTCAAAATACAATAAATGGTAATCAGCTCTTAAACATTGAAAAAAGGTCAAGGGCCAAGAGGGGATGGAAATATCCCTTTCACCCTCCCCTATTTGACCGCCACTGCTCTCTGTGACTCTGTATTTATGGTAGAACTACCAAAATTCCACAACGCTTAGTGAAGAACTTTATCTTTGCCATAGGGTTTTATTTATTTGATAGCACTGACTAATAATTTTTAACAATTAAGTGAAAAAACCTTATGTTCTCATAACTTTAATAGTAATTTTGTTTTCTAAATAAAAAACGTCAGTCGATAAGTTCCATTATTGAATTCTTAGACCGTGCCCAAATATTAGACTTTATCATGATAACACATGGGTGATTCTCATTCGACATTTTGAAGCTGGCTTGCTAATAACAGATTCACTGTTACATCATCATTTCAAGTTACTTCTTACTACCTACTGGTGTCTGGTTAAAGTAAAAACCATGGTTTTAAATAATGGTAGTTAAATCAATTTTTCTTAACAGAAAATGTTGTATTAACAACATTAAATGAAAAAACGGAGGGTAATAATTTAAATTTTGCAAATATTTTCTGCTCCAATACACTTATTGACAATAATATTTATTTATTTATTAAGTGTGCTGTGTATACACGAGTAGTAGAAAAAAATGCATCGATTTTCAGCTTTGAGAGTGATTTCTAATGGAAAATTGGATCTTATTGGTACTTTTGAAAGGTTAAAATATAAAATTCTAAGAAAATGTTTAAATAATCCAAAAAACAAAAAAAATAATTTAATCAATAATTAAATACTAGATTGGGGAAAATTCCTCAGTTACCAACATACACTTCCCCCAAGTGACACCTAATGTAGAGCGATACCCACTTGCCAATCTTTTGAAACACTATCAGCAATATAAACCAATATTTCTAAAGATACAATCATATCAGTACTGCATGAAGTGGCCCTACACCTACCCAGGAAGAATATGTGAGTAATGGCTTAATCTAAAAATACGGCATACAATGATTTATTTATATATATCACATAAAGTGAAAATTATTAATATTCGTTAAAAAAATAGTTGTTCTATTTCTTGGACATTGAATAAATATTACTGCAGGTTAAACATAGTTTGAGTTGTAATTATTAAGATATTTTATTATGAATTTATATTACAAAGGATATATTGAAGTATTTTTTTTTATTCAGACAGTTCATGTTTTTATCCTATGGATGGAGTCATATTTTGTATTAATGTAATATTTTCTCCTTTCAACAGTATACGGCCAACAGGTTTCCGTGAGTCAACTTTAGTGTTAACTTCACAAGCTTCATCCAAGACCAGATTCATATATTCATCAAAACCAACAATATGTCCTTCAATCCTTAAATGAATTTTCTCCTGAAGCCATACCTAAAATTGGAAAACACGATTAAATGTGATATAGTCATGTACTTATGAGTACTTAAAATTTTTGGTAAAGAGCAGATTTCAAAATTATTTATTATTTTTTATTGAAAGCTTATACAACAATATATCTTTTATAAATTAACTAGGCATAGTATACAAAATACAAGAAAGGGTCATGGATTGTAATGTAACCATAAAGTTTAAATACTGACAAGGACATTTTAGAATATTGAACTATTTGTTATTAATAGGAAGGATATAACACACATTCAATAGTTCGGTTTTTCTTGGGATACATTTGATTGGTAATAACCGGAATTGAATGTGCTTTAATAAAAATAATCTAGAACTTTTGATTATTATATTCTGTTTACAATTTATCGGGACACTCGCTAGTGTCCACTGAGACAACTGACACCAAAGTTGTTAAGTATAAACCAGTATATCCCATTGTATCAGGACGAACAGCAAATTCAAGCTATATACCTGTCATCTACTGCTAAAAATATTTATGTTAATTCACTACGTTTGAAATACTTACTTGAACTTTAGCACGATTTTGCAAGTGCCGAAAGATAAGGTTAATGGGCTGTACCATTACCTTCTGAACTTTTTGAGGAACTTTATACATTTTAGTTTTTGTTTATGTCGAATAAAAATAAAAATTGAAATATTTTATAATTTTATACTGTTTAACTTTTAGGACGCTGGAGATGATTAATATTACTCAATTAACTGAACAAAGTGTAAACATTAAACGGCACGTCTCAAAATTATGATAACTCGTTTTTGGGGTTAGCATCCTAATACATTCAATTTTATACCTCTGTATACAACGTTATAAACCAAATTGATCGTATCTTCCAGGAGATTAGCTCGGGCTGCTATCTCGAGAGAAGAACTGCCCCACGCCCGGCGTGCACGCGCCAAAATATCTTATGCCGAAATATGTATAGAGAACATGACAATTAATGCCTGAAGATCTTCGTGCCTGAATTTTGTTCTATGATAATATGTTATCAACGATGGTTGATTTTTAAATTACTTTCAGCCTTTCAGGTTATGCGTTTATTCTAGTGATGGTCTATTTATGTCGGTTAGTTAGAGAATAGTGATTTGTGAGTTTCTTTTTTCCTTTCGATTTTCCTTCCGGAAAGGACCTCCGAGTTGGACGTGAAAATAGCAACTGCGTACAATGAATGGAAATCCATTATCTGATTGTGAAAAAACGTTCATATTGGAAGCAGCATCTCAAAAAATAGTAAGTTTATTGTTGTGATTTTATAACTTATTTGAAGTTTAGCTTCACATTTTTATTGATTATTTCAGTGCAATTTTGTTATGTTCTGAAATTAAATAAATACTTTTGTAAATGTTTTATTTTTAGCGCCTTGATGGTCGTAGAAAAGATGAATATAGACCATTGAAAATTGAATTTGGGCTTGACTGGGGTAATTGTTTAGTAACACTTGGCTGCACACGTGTCTTTGCTCAAGTTAGCTGTGAAATATATCAACCTAACAATAGTCGTCCAAATGAAGGTGTACTACAAATATCTGCTGAATTAGCTGGTGACGACAAGCTTAATGATCTAACAAAAATAAATCAAGTTTTGGAAAGATTCTATAAAGATTCAAAATGTATAGATCTTGAAGCATTATGTATAATTGCTGAGGAAAAAGTATGATAAATTAATTTTTGTTTTATATAAATAAATGAATGGTGGTGCCCATAAAAAAAATCCTCTTACTAAAAAAAAAATCCTTATCATAAAAATTAGAAACAACTTGTTCAAATTTTAAATTAAACATTTTAACATTTTCAAAATTTTATGTGCTAAAACATGTACGTTAGTTCATATGAAAATGAATCGTTGAGAAATCTTTTCCAACTGAAGCTGCTTTCCTCAGTAAAAATATGTAAAAACATAAAAATCTGGTCTTTAATTATAATCATAATATTTTCTTAAATTGGAGTGAACCTGTAAATTTAAAAGATAAGATTATTATCTATTGTATCTCATAAGCATTTTATTATATTTTAATTTTAAAGCAAGTTGTGAGTATTCTAAGATGTACAAATAATTAACAATTTTAAAATACTCATACCTCGCTTTAAAATTAAAATATAATAAAAAGCCTTTGAGATTGCCGAGATAATCATCTGATCTTTAAATTTTATAAGAGATCACCATTTATTTTCCTCTATTTTAGAAATTGTTATGACTATATTTATTATACTAAACGTAAAATTTACAATGTTATGCGCGGCTCAGAGAGAGAAAACAAATAGTGCACTAATATCCTCTTAAGTATATTTAAAACTTCCAAATTCAGATTTTAAATAACTGCATTATTGAATAAAAAATGGGCTGTATAGTTCATATTTTAATAGCACCATTATACTTATTTATTTATATTTTTTTATTTCCCATGTGGACTTATGGCCTACAACTATGGGGCAATGCAAAAGTAACTAATGTAAATAAAATCCAAACTATTCAAAATAAAATTTTAAGATTAATCACTAATGCCCTACCATATGTCTCCAACTTCTCTCTCCACACAGATCTAAACATAAAAACAGTTCACGATGAAGCAATAACTTATTATAAAAGATTCCATAACAGACTTCCATATCATCCTAATCCCCTTATATCCAATTTAGCTTCTCGCACAATTCCAGGCAACCCCACACGACGACTGAAAAGAAATTGGTGTCGTGATTTACTAAATGAATAATCCAAATAATATATAAAAAAAAAAAATATATATATATAAATAAACAATTAGGTAGTGCTTTCACTGGATGGCTTCTTCCCTACGTTTTCATGTAAAAAAATATTATATCACATATTCTTATTGAGCCCAAGGGTACAGATTGTATATATCTTGTTAAAAATAAAAAAAAATTAAAAAATATTTTTTTATTAAAATTATTAATCTTTAGTTTATTTTATTTTTGTTCACAATTTAGTGAATATTTGTTTGCTGATAATATTTATATACTTAAAATATCTTTATCTGTTACTTAAATGGCCACTCTAAGTAGGTTAGTTAGTTAAAATAATTGTAATCCATATTCATTTTTTTATGCTGGGTATTGTTCTTTCTAGTAAGTGAATTTTTTTTCTCAAAGATCAAATAAATTCATAGGTTATAGTGGCGTAAACTTAAATTGATTTTTAACTAATTTAGGTGTGGAAAATTAAAGTAGATTTGAGTGTTTTGAATATGGATGGTAATACTTTGGGATGTTGTTCAATTGCAACCTTAGCAGCATTAATGCATTTTCGGTATCCAGATGTTGTGTCAACAGGAGAAAAAGTAGTCGTTTATTCTAGTTCAGAAAGAGATCCTATACCACTATCACTGCATCATCATCCAGTAATTGCAAGCTTTGCCATTTTTGAAAAATAGTATGTTATTTTTTGTATGTATTAGGTATTCATTGTTTTTATAATTAATATTCAAGGATTTGATTTTAGTGATTTTATTATTTTGGATCCATCGCTCCTGGAAGACAAAGTCTGTGATAATAAATTATCTATATGTTTTAACAACCACAGTGAAATGTGTGGTGTAGACATTGAAGGATGTGCTTCTTTAAGTCAGAATCTTCTTATGAACTGTTCCAATCAAGCCGCTTCTATGGCTATTAAACTTGTTGATAAAATAAAATCAGCTATACAAATTGATACAATAAATCGGTAAGATTAATAATTTTGATTATATTAATATATTTAACTACAGTCAATCAAACCGAACGGTAAAGTTTTGTTTTAACTACTTAAACTTAAATTTATAATATTGGTGTTATTTATACCTCTAAACAATGATATTATGTGATTTTATTACACAAGTAATAGGTAACATTTTCAAGAAAAAATTTAATTTTAATCTAATTTATAAATAAACTTTAAAATAAAAAATTTTAAGTTCAGTTTGATTAAACAATTTGTCCATTGCACCCATAACTAATATTCATGTATGTGTGTTTACATTATTTATGTCCTAGCGGTTCTTGTAAATCATTTAAAGGCCTAGAACCAGCAGTTTCTGAAGATAATGGTCTAAAATTATGTTTGTCTGATAAATTAAATTTTGTCGGTCCATCCAATCGAGAAAATATAATAGAAGAAATTGATGGTATAGCATTTTATTTATTTATGATTGTAGGTAACAAAAGTTGATGACTGTGTGGTTAAAAAACTACTAAAAAAATATGTATATATTTATGCCTTTTATTTATTATCTCAATTTTACTTAACTTAACTTTATAAATAAATAATGTTAAATTATAATAAGCAATTTTAATTGCTTTTCTGGAATATTAACTGGATGAATATGGAGTAATCAGACTTAAACTAATTTGCAATTCTGAATATATACTTATTAATTATTATATTATAAAGACAGGAATAAAATATGTCCCCTCCTTACTTGGTTAAAATCTTATCTAACTAATGGGAAGTAATTTGATAAGGTGCATGACTCATTTTCTGAATTATTAGATGTGCCCTCAAGGAGGTCACCTAAGCCCTTTACTATTTATCTTATTTATTAACTCTATTAATAAGTGGATTACCAAAGCGAAGTTCCTCCTATTCGCCAATGACATAAGAATCTACTTAAAAATTTATTCTCCTAAAAGTTGTCTCATCCTTGAAATCCATTCCAATCTGAACTTGATACTTACTAGCATCTAGTTCTGTGTTCCATCCTATCCTTCCAGGGATCACATTCCTCTTTACGTTCCATCCCACTCTTCTTATGGGTACAAATGTACAATCGTCTTATGAATTGTAAGCTTTGATATATTAATAATGCGATGTAACTGTTGCTTACTTCTTGTGCCACTTATGGAAATATATATATATATTTATAATTCTTTATTATCTCTGTCCATTTTAATCTAATTTAACTTCTGTTAATTATAATATAAGTACTTAATATTATAAATATGCTTATATTCTTTGTCAAATTTCCCGACTGGGCATAAGTTAATTAAAATGAAATGTATACCATACCGTAACATGATAATATTAGTACAAAACACTAAAAATATTTTTATAATACAATTTGAATGTAGTTATCACTGACCATTTATAGTTACTGTAGGACACTTATTATATTAAAATCAATATAAACAATTTAAATATTTGCAATCTCAAAAAAAATGTATCCACTTAGTTTTTTTCTTTTGTCAACCATGGTTGTATGCTATACACCTAGAGAAAAAAAAAGAAATCAGATGTAATAACGGAAACGAGCTGTTTCATCAAGTTCAAAGCGTATACATTTCTTCTATGTACCCAACTTATTAACTTCTGTGGTCAAAATAACTGATGAACATCTTGAAATATTTTTGTGTTTTAGATAAAATGGTTGTTGATCAAGATGTGGTTAAGATAACTGAAGGAACTGCATTCACGGCTTCTCATAATAATTTGCACCGAATAAATAATATAAAACAAGATAACCAAAATGACGATTTGATAGTTATTGATCCTGCAAGTAGTGAATCATCATCAAGTGATGAGAGTGTTGAAATTATTAACCATTATAAATTAAATGATATTAGGCCTGTTATTGGCAAATATGGTAAGTACTATGCCCTACGAGAATTGTAAAATACAATAATTTTACTAAACTCATATTTTCACTACATTTATTGTAAGTTTAAGTATTGTGCTTTTTGGTTGTCAACACCCTCTCACATCTAAAAAAATAATTTCATAGTTTATATTATGTAGTCTACTGTTATGTTAAATTATTATTATTTATCATAGGTAATGACTAATGGCAAGTATTGATTACTACAAATATTTTGGAATGTTAGTTATGACAAAAAAATGTTTTTCAAATAATGGGAATTTCATCAAAAACTTAATCTCGTAATTATGATCATAACTAGGGCCTGGATTTATTTGCCCTAAAAACTACAAAAAATGTTCAACAATGTAACAATGCCCTTAAGAAAACATTACATATAATTAATACTAGTGAGTTAAAAATTACGCCACACCATCACGTTTTGTCTCTGTCTTACAAGGGCATAACATAGCAGGACACATGTAGTTCTGTTACTTGAAAAAAATTAGAGTGAATTGACCTCTTATAAAATTTAAAAGTAAGATTATTATCTTGGCAACCTCATGGGCTTTTTATTATATTTTAATTTTAAAGCAGTTATGAATATTTTAAGATGTGCAAACAATTTATAGCTTTAAAATTAAAATGTAATAAAAAGCCAATGACATTGCCTAGATAATATTCTTATCTTTAAATTTTATTAGAGATATATACTGTATTCACTCTAATTTTAAAACTGACAGAGCTACACTTGTTCTGCTGAACGTACAATTTGCTATGTTACGCACTTGTAAGACGGAGACTACAGATATTGGTGTAACGTTCTCTTAAAAATTACCCACATTTTTTTGATAGCCGCGAAAGCAAGAGGAAACTTATAGTTTTAACTTTTGGAATTTTAACATTTCCTTATCAGAACTAACAATAATACAAAATCAAAATACCAAACTTGGTCACAATCACAATAAATAAACAATATACTCAAATATTTAAAATAAATGAGATTTTGATGTAACTTCAATGAATCAATTGTTATTTGTTTGAGTAAAACCCGAGAAGACACCACATCCAATAATAGTTGTAGAATATACAGTGTAGATAGTTATAGACATTATACGAGTATAATGTAAACCGAAAAGTGCCTTAACTATTATTTGTAAACTAAGTCTATATAATTGTTCAAGGAATGTGTATTTATTTTCTTAATTTGTTTATTATTTTTTAAATAATTTTAATTAATATATATATATATTTTTTTTTTTTAGTTGTTTCTGACGATGAAAATAGTGACACAGGTACCATAATTTTGGATTAAACAAGTAAACAAGTTTTTTATTATGTGTAAAATTTTTAATATTAACTTATAAGTTATATTATTAAATCTATTTTGTATACATGTTGTTTTTTTAAACTATTAAAACCAAAAAATTTACCTGTATTAAATATTTATATGCTCATGTCATAAAATCAGTGTTGGGCAGTTAGTATCATAATCAGTGTTGGGAATAGATAACTAATCATAGATAATAGAAGATTCTTCTATTATCTATGTAACTAATAATTTATCTAGATAAAGATAAAGATAACAGTACCTAATTTTATCTAGATAAAGATAAAGATAGTTATACTAAATTTTATCTAGATAAAGATAAAAATTATTACATTTTTATCTAGATAAATATCAGATAATTTCATGTTTAATTTTGCAAATATTCAGTTATATAGGTATTATTTTTTTTAAATACATCATATATTTAAGGCATTAAAAATTGACATAAAATAAAATAGTTTATTTTTTAAATATATATGAAATGTCATTCACTGACTTACTTTTATAATAATACAATGAAGCTGTTAGCTAACATTTGAAAAAAAAAATAATAACTGTTTTTAAAATAATAATAAGTCAAACCCTACAACATAAAATTACGAGTATTACGATGTAATACTCGAGACTATAAATGAACATTCAATATTAAAATCATGGTATAATGACGTAAATATAAATATTTTTAATTTAAAAATTAAAAAATTTTTTAAGTAAATTAAAATAAATTATCTAGATATGTTACTCATAGATAACTAGAATTTTATCTAGATGAAGATAAATATGATAGAGTTGAAATTTATCTAGATAAGATAAAAGATGAATAATTTTTATCTAGATATTTCCCAACACTGATCATCATATGTTATTTATTAACATTGGTAAGTGCCGCATGCCCATTCAAAAAGGAAGAAGAATAAATACATTAAATGCATTATGCTAATAAGCAATATAATATACTTATTAGTAATAATTGTACTCCATTGTCTATATTATAATTTTATAGTAATAGGTAAGAAAATCAATAAATTAAGGTCATATTATTTAGGTGTGCAATATGCCAATGTATTGACAGAAGCGCTTAGGATTTCGATATTCGATTACCTGTTCGTATTTAGTATTGTTGGTATAGCCGGGTGCGGTAGGGCGGGGTGACCGCGATTTTACATCGTTCTATGATTTTACATGTGAGTTGGATATTGTGCTACATTTAGCACTTATAAATACATCTTCTAATACCCAACGTTCGTAATTGGGTTTTTTTTTTGTTAATCACAATCACTGACTAAAATATAATTTATATTATAACTATATTATATATCTTAATCCGTGATCACAATAATATTGTTGTACACGAACCCAAGCCTTCACTTCAATTAATCTATTTGTCAGTTTTCTTAATAGTAATCACACGTATTTTTTACTGGAAGTATTTAGTAAAATATTTAGTTTAACCGACGTTTTATATAATTATATAACGTGTTACAAACCAAGCTCTTAGATATTTTATATTGTATTTCTTTAATACAGAATATAGAAGAGACTAAAGACCAGCAGAATTATACGACTTCTTAGAAACATTTTGGGAAATAATTTTAACAAATCTAAGTAATTTTGAGTCATCCCGAAGACGTACAACAATTGGATCAAAAAATTGTATAAGATAATGTGTAATGAAATATTGAAATGTTCGATAATATTCTGATATGGAATAAGAAATTAAAAATACAGGTTATCATTAATAAAATGTAAGAAATGGTAACTAGGTATATATAAAAATAGTAAAAAATATATATTTTACGCTTTAAAATTATGTAAAAAAAGGGGGTCAAGTGGATGTCGCTCTGCTGTACAGTAGGTTACAAGTAGATCACTGTATAATGGATGGTATTAAATTTGAATTCAATGATATAATATCATTGTATACGAAAAACGATTCTGAGCGGAGACGGTATGTCAGTCTAGGATATTTTAAATTATATTGATATTGTTATTTTACGGTAACTGCTAAGTTGAATTAATATTATTCATATTATTTAATTATTAACATAAAATTATCAGTGATGCTAGAAAAATATTATAATATATACTTTTACTCGTTAAAATTGATTTTAATATGTAATTTCGTCCAAATTTGAACTTAAAATGTCTGTAAAAATTAACTGTGTTTATATATTTTTTAGATTTTTTGTTTACAGTATGTACTATTTATTAGAATCTTTATTTTAAATTTTCAATCCTTAGTTATAAAAACTGACCCTTTTATAATTGTTTAATTACAATGATTGATAATTTTCGAGATTTTGATGAATTTTAAATGCTTATAAAAAAAATGTGTACCTATGTATTTTTAATATTTTTCATCTGCCTTTGAAACCATATATTAGAAGCCTACTATTAAAATTTCAAGATTTTTTACCCAACAAATAAAATTTTATTGACATATATAGATAAAAAAACTAAAAAAATTGGAAACTGAAAATGCCCGTTAACAGCTCAAAATAAGTCAAAATATTTTGAAAATGCTAGGGTGTGTGGAAAATGCTTTTATAAACATTCGGTCAAAATTTCATGTGTCTACGGTAATTTTTTTTTAGAGTTATACCAAAAACCAAAATTGATTTTGTCGAAAATTGGTTTTCCGTAAAAATTCACGGTTTTTCTTTAATTTTTCATTTGTTTTTCACGGCGCTTTTGAAAACTACTGGGAAATTTTAACTTTTGACCTCCCAAAGTACCAACTAGATTCACTTTCCTATCAGAAAAGGTACTAGTGAAGATAATTAAAGCACTTTTACTGTCCTAAAATGTAATGACAGACACAAAAATAAAATAAAAAAACACACATCATTATAAAATCAATACATTCATCGTTCTGCTCAGAATCTAAAATAGTACATATCCTGTCACTCTTCAAAATCCTCGTCGGAGGTTTAAAATAAAATTGTGAAAAGATCTGCTAGCATAATCCTCTTAATAATCTTGCGACACTAATAAAAAAATGTTATGCCCTTAGAAACATCAAAAAATTACCTTTTATGACGTAATAGCTTTAATGAGTTCCCTAGATTTCTTCAGAAATAAGTTGAATTGGCAAATCGGTATACAGGGTAATATATATATATACCCTTTGTATTTAAAATCTTATCAGATTACTATATTGTATCTTTTTAGTATAATATGTGCATATATATATATATTTTTTTTTGTTATATTTCTGGAAAAAGGTTAAACAATAAATGAATAATCCTAAAAACATTTAAAAATGTTCAAAAAAGTTTGTTGTGAGCATAGTACCTATGTAGTTGAAACACATTTGTATCTTGGAAAGCATAATGTCAATTGTCAAGCTTTCCAGAAAAATGATGAGAATGTGTTGAAATCCAAGCCCTAATCACAGAATTCTGTGCCTTAATAATCACATATAAATAAATAAATAACATGTTAATCAAAAAAATAATTTTATTGTAAACAAGAAATTAAAAATAAATTAAATGTTGGGTATAGACTAAGCTTATCCGTGTGTCAGTTTGTGTTATAATCAATTTAATAACAAACTTACAAATTATTATTTCTTTTTTTTTCAAAATAACATGAAGTGACAATAAATGTGATAATGAAAAATATATGAACTAGATGACTTCTGTTTTTTTTGTATATGGATTAAGTAATTTAAGCGAACATTTTAAAATACTAACTAAAAAAACAATATTAAAGTTTATAAAGAATAAAATAGAAATCATAGGTATAAAAATGCCGTATTCACTAAATGTAATACGTTTGAAAAACCCTTATAGGAATGTAAAAAATATTCTATATCAGTGGTTAATAAGATTAACAATTCAAAGTATAAAAAAAAATTAAACTATCATTTATATTAGTATATTTAGGTATATTATTAATATATTAGTTTCACATTTCAGACCAGATTAATCTGAATCTAGACCATCTGAATCATTTCCTATATAACCTCTTATTGTCTTATTTTTCTCTAATAACATTGTTCGGTTGTTCTTGACTACATCTGGTGGGTTAATTAAGTCTCCCTTATAATCAATAACTTGTGAACGTGCTAAACGCCATTCCAACATCTCAGTTGAGAAATCATCACAATTCCCTAATTCAGTAAAACCAACAATAAAGTCTTTGGATATACTATCTACTATTGACACAATGGTTGGTATGACTCGGATTTTCATGCGTTCAGTCAGAAAAGGAAAACGAGTAACATTTAGTTTAACGAAACGTGTTTCCAAATGTTGTGCACATAATATTTTTAAATGATGATCAACTATTTTGCATCGAGTTGATCCATCTTTATAAAAGTGTAACACCATGTTTGGACTCAGTTTTGATTTTTCGAAAAAACCTTTCTCATCACTTAATTCTTCATATTCTCCATGTCCCTGAGAAACACATTTTATAACTAAGTAAATCATAGACAAACAAATAAAATAATTTATACTTTAGCCATCCACTCTTCCTTTTGTTTGATCATTTTTTTCATTTGTTGCAAGCGGTGTTCTCGTATGTTTTCAATACTATCTAAATCCAACTCATCAAGTTTTTGAATTTCTTGATCAAGCTTTTGCTCAATTGATTCTGCCACTTTCAACAGTTGTTTTTCTAAGACGTTCTCCATTTTAAATTCTTTAAAAAAAAAAACCGCATTATTATTTGAACATCTGTCATTTAAGTTTTTCATGTTATTGCTTAATCTATTGTACAGTTAACAAAAGCATTAATTTAATAAAAATAAATATTTTTCTTACTGTATTTTCAACGTAAATGATGGTATGTGAAAAGTTATAAAAATTATATTATATAATATGTTAAATGCTTTTAATTTAAAGAATAAACAATTTACACGGAACACAGATAACCTGTCACGCAACGACTCAAGACTCCAGAGTCAAAGTGGGCAGTGGGCATAGAAAAAAGATTGCAGGGGGCCAGTGGCCAGCGGGGCTTTATTATAAAAAAAATAGTTCAGTCAAGGTGGATTGATATCAATCCACCTTGAGTTCAGTCTTGCAAGTTGAAGGAATAAAGATCTTGGAATGAACCACGATAAAAATAATAATATATTTCATGGCAAGAATCATAGAAATATGAGATAGCATGCAATCTATGTTATATTATCTGATTACCTTAGTGAACAGTGAATATGAAAATTTTAAACTTCGAATTTGAATTTCCGTTTTCCAATAAATTCCGTTAAGCAGTAAAACTTTTTTAATTTTGTAAACATTGAACTGTGAGTTTATTTAAATCAAACATTTGCTTTAGAATTAATTGACGATTTATTGATTTATTTTAAACTCATGCTATGGCTCTTAAAATGAAAAAATTCGAAAAAATGATTCGTGGAGATCAAGTTCCCGAACAGAAATCCTACAATAAAGAAGAAACTACTGAAGAGATAAGATTTAATGAATTAGAATCTCTTAAACAACGCATTTTTGTAAACTCATTAAGTCATATTGAGGATGTTGAATTGAGAAAAAAATGCTCAGATATTACTACTCATTATCGTCTTTTTAAAGATGAAGAATCACATTATAAAGTAAACAAGTTGTCAGACGATGATAAAATTAAATTGAATAAATGCATTGAGGAGTGCATACAAAAGGAATGTACTCTGATTACTAATGAAAAAGAATCTATCCCAGCAGGTATGCAAGTTATTAAACCAAAGTATATGTATATGATCACCTAATATCTATATTATTTTTATTGTTTTTGTAGATTTGTTAAAGTTAATTGAATTCGAACAAGTTATGCCAGATACTATAAAAAATAAATTAAATAATATGTTGGCTCTTTTGAATAAGTATACAAATAATCAAAAAGAGATACAACATTCAATGCTTACATTATTAGATAGTAGCTATGTCAATATTTCAGAAGCCCAACAATTATCAAAAAAAGTAGATGCTATTAAAGCTAATTCAAAGTAAGAAATACCTAACTTTTGAATTGTAATTTTCATTTTGTTTAATCACTTTTATTAGTAAGTTGCAGAATGATATCATCAGTAAATTTTCTTCTTCAAAAGAACTATTTGAGTCATTGGAAAAATACTACAGTGCTAAAGAAAAAGAATATAAAACAGATTTGTCAAAATTCGAGGAATTACAAAAACTACAAGATAAATATAATCTTGTAGATTGTCCGCAATATAAAGATTTAGTTAAAAGATATAAACAAACCCAGGAAATTATTAAAATTAAAACAGAAATGTTGAATAGTTATTAAAAAAATTATATTGTATATTTACTGTGTAAAAAAAAAAAAATTGTTCATGAAGATCTATGATAAAAATTTTATAACTCTGAATCATGAATATGATTTCGCTCAATAAATGTATACTTATTATAATATGTATAAGATAGTTTTAAAGTAATGATGATGAACAGTTATTATATTCAATGAGTTAAGCCTATTAACCTTTACAGGTTAAATATAATATTGAATTATTCATTTAAGTGTTGTACATGTATAAATTATACTCAGTTTCAGTGGAGCACAATATATATATATTGTTGGAGTACTGATCATCCCATTTTTGTATCAATAGTTAAGGTGTAATTGATAACACCAGTCGTCTAAGCTTGAAGATTTGAGCACATATATTTCTCTATTACATCATGACAAAACAATTGTTTTTTCATATATTACTCTAGTAATTAGTACACGAGTACAGGATAGGTATCATTGAATCAACATAATCATTAAATATTATGTATTTTTAATGTATATTCTTCATTTATAGCATAGCACAATAGAGATGTTTATGTGTGGTTAGTATAACATCTATGAGTGTAATATAGTATCTTAATTGTAGGTTTGTTCTCAGAATAGGTGAAAATAAGTTTCACCTATTATGTGGTTTGTACCATGACTAAATAAATTTATTTATTTAGTCATGGTTTGTACTTTATTTGTTCACCCCCTAGAGTAATTAATAATACCTAAACCCCCTCGGATCACCCATTTGGTTTAAGAAGATCACTATAGATGTAACTTTATAGTATACAGTGTCTTAGTTCTGGTAGGAATTATGGAAATTCATAATATAATATAGTCGCGAACTAAGGTCAAAGATACTTTAGTATAGTATTTATCATGAATCATGATAAAATAAACTTTATTAAGTACAAGCATAATACTTATAGTGTTTTCAATTTGGCGCACTTTTTGTACTAAGTGCCAAAACGTATTCGATTCATTGAACTGGTGCAGTTTTTTGTACTTGATTAATTGCACTGACCATGATATAATAAACTATTTATTAATGTTTATTTTATCATGGCACTGACAATAATCATGTGCACTTTCTGCACCGCCGATTTCGTCAGTGCAATGGGCGCATTTTATAAAATATATGAATCGTTTTTTTCTATAACAGGACACAATATAATCTAATTTCCTATTTATCATATTATTATCATTATAATGATTTTTATTATTTATATCTGATAATAATGTTTTTTTTTAGGTATTCGATTTTTAGAACACTACTCACTAGTGCAACACTCGCGTAGTGAAATTTCAATGCATACCTACTATTTCGTGAAATCGAAATTACATAAAATAGATTTTGTCATGACGGTTAGATTAGTATAGTGATTAGCGAGTGGTCTTTCTTTTCGTTCTATTCGGCTTCCAAAAAGGACTTCTGCTTTGGTCGTGAAAATAGTCACTGCTGAACATAAACCATGGCCAGGAATGCAGAAAAAGCAATGTGAGTTTTTTATTATTTGAATCCATGAAAAGATATTTGTTTTTTTGAAATAAAACAAATCATAAGGTTGTAAATGTATATTGTTAAATTAAAATGTATAAACAATATTATTAAAAGACGCATACGATTGTAAAAACTGTTGCAAAACAGTTAGGTATTGAAAAAAAAATGGATCACAGAAAACATTTATTCTATTTTATATTAAAAAAGAGAATAGTTATAGCCTAAAAATTTAGTATTTACATAATACATCCTTTATTTTTGTCTTTATGTTGTACATAGGACTACATTGGCTCGATGGAGAGCAGCCCAGGTGAAGGAACATGGTGGCAAGGAAGAACGACGGCCATACTTGGCTACTGAATGTACAAACTTGAAGGCAGCTGAAAAATGGAGGGTTCAAATAATAAGAGAAATATCTAAAAAAGTTGCACAGATACAAAACGGTACATATTATTAACATTCATAATTCATATAATTATTTACAATTTATTTAATTTTAGCTGGATTGGGAGAGTTTAGGTTACGTGATCTTAATGATGAAATCAACAAATTACTGCGGGAAAAAAAACATTGGGAATATCAAATTCGGGAACTCGGTGGTCCAGATTTCTTACGAATGGGACCACGAATGCTCGATCATGAAGGCAGAGAAGTACCTGGTAACAGAGGTTATAAATATTTTGGAGCTGCTAAGGATTTACCAGGTGTTCGAGAACTGTTTGAACATGAACCTCCTCCACCTCCACGTCGTACTAGAGCAGAACTTATGAAAAATATAGATGCTGATTATTATGGATATATGGACGAGGAGGATGGTCTTCTATTGGCCATGGAAACAAAGAAAGAAAAAATGAGTATGTTTAGGACGATTAGTAGAAATATCAATTGATAATTTTTTTATTCTTTGTTAGTGTTAGAAGCTTTGGGTCAAAAGGCAACAATTCGTGATGAGATGGATTTGGTAAGAAAAAATGTATTTATATCAGTATTTGAGCATAGTTTGATATTTTGTTTCAATTATTCTATTCTAGGCTTTTGAAGAAGTTGACAGTGATGATGAAGATATTTCAACTATGTTCAGTAGTTCACGTTATATACATCCACCACTTGTTCCAAGTGATCAAGATATTCAAAAACTAATCCTCGATTATAAAAAACGAGAATTACTTGAGAACTTTGCTGGCATAGAAAGTGGCAAGGAATATGAAGAAATAGAAGACCTAACCAATATATCATCAGATGATGAAGCATACCTTAAATAATGTCATGTATTTTGTCCTGTATTTATGAATATAAAATTACTTTTTTATGAATTGAGTACATCTATTATTTAATTATTTGATTCTGTTTCAGGATATATATTTGAATTAAACCCTGATTTATAAATGAAAATTCTTTAACTGCGCCTTGTAAAGCTTTTTTGTTACTTTGAAAAACAAAAAATTAATTACATAATAGTAACTGTTAATTGTCTTATAAGTATTAAGAACAATGGTCATCGCACTAACTTAAGTACACGTTTGAAAAATTTAAATTTCATAACATCTGTTGTTTGGTAGTATAATATTTTGTACTATTACTATATCATGCAACTATTTTCTTAAATTATCTATTATCACTATATTTTTTATTTACCATTAACAAAACTTCACACATTGTATCATAATTTGTTTTTACTACGGAATTTGGATACTGAGAATTTCTTTGAAACTATTGGATACTTTTTTATGCTTAAAAAATAATTTTTCAGTGATAACTATTATGCTTAAAAAATAATTTTTCAGTGATAACTATAACAACAAAACTCTTTCGATAATGGACATTAGTGAGAGCCATCTGGTTTTAATGTAGTCCAGTAATTTCTGGTACTCAGTTCGAGCGACCTCACAAATTTTATTTTTTATTTTCATAAATTTTTGGTCTATAATCTGAAAACAAGACATTTTAGTGTCCTGTAGATTCTGCAAGATAGAGGCACAACAATGAGATGTATGGTCACCCTATTATATACACATAGGTACCCAGCCATAATAATATTGAATAAGCTTAAAATTTATAAATCTCTAAAAAGATGCTATTTTTAATTATTTCGATATGACACAAGCATTTAAGATCCTGAGCGGAGCGTGTTGAGTGAATTGATTTTACAATGATGTGTTTGTTTCTTTTTTTGTGTGTGTCTTTGTACCCAATAATAGTAGTCAAAATAACATATAGAGTGATTCTTTTATCAAACAACACTCATCATTTGAAAAGTATTGAAAGTGTTATTTGATAAAAGAATCACCTTGTATATGACCTAACCTACGATTTTCTTCAAGAGTATCTTTTTCGATAGGAAAGTGAATCTAGTATGTGCATTTGGGAGGTCATTTTTAAAATTCTCAATAGTTTTCAAAAACGCTGGGAAAAACAAAAGAAAAATTAAGGAAAAACGGGAATTTTTAGCCTTTTAGGCAAAATCGGTTTTGGTTTTTGGTTAACTCTAAAACAAATTAACGTAGGTTAGGTTACATAAAATTTCCACTGAACATTTATATTGGTATTTTTTATACACGACAAAATTTTCAAAATATTTTGACTTGTTTTGAACTGTTCACGGACATACTCAGTTTTCAATATTTTTAGTTTTATTCTGAATAAAATTTAATTTGTTAGGTAAAAAAGCTTGAAAATTTAAAAGAAGACTCCTAGTTTCCTATAATAGTTTCAAAGGCAGATAAAAAAATATTAAAAATCCATATTCACAATTTTCTTTTTTTTACGCATTTAAATTTCAAATATTAATAAAATATGTACAATTTGCAAATTATTCTGAGTTAGATATTCATAACAATTTTTCTTTTTAAATCTAAGATTTGAAAATGTAATACAAGATTCCTCATAAAATTGACTAAATTTATCAAAAAAAGAATGTTTACAAGAAAGTCAAATTAAATATTTATGAGCGTTTGAAGTTCAAATTTGTACAACATTGGAAATTCACTCGATTTCTCATGTAGCGATTTTCTTATTTTGCTGTAGGTAATTCAAAAATACAGATTATATATCTCAATATAAGGTCTATGCCCTATGGGCTATGGTTCAAAAACGAATAACTGTAGATGCATGGATTCAATGCTGTTTGTATACAGTGCTACCACAAAATAACTCATTATGTTGTGTTATCGTGATAACAATCGTTTTAACCATAGATAATATATACATGTATATATTATCTATGGTTTTAACAGTATTGATTAATGTTTACTATTTTCATGACAGTTGACCCAAGTTTTGGAGATTAAAGTATTACAATTAATATAATATCTATTTACTGTTAAAGTATAATCATAGAAAAAATATTAAATAAATAAATAATATAGTATCATACATATTTAAATATTTTATACTTTTACACAGTGATTTAATATAACCTCATTTGTTTATTCACCATGGCGGATTTAGAAAGTAAATTGCTGGGCGAAAAACTCCATTACTACTGCAGTAGCAGTGACGAAGATGAGCCAATGCTTGACAGGGATCCTCCCAAACAGTCAAAGTCAGACTGGGATGGGACATCGTCAAACACTGGACCAAAAGGAGTACTTAATGATTG
Organism: Nasonovia ribisnigri; assembly: GCA_027563435.1. Taxonomy (NCBI): domain Eukaryota; kingdom Metazoa; phylum Arthropoda; class Insecta; order Hemiptera; family Aphididae; genus Nasonovia; species Nasonovia ribisnigri. The sequence continues at coordinate 531,414 of JANEHU010000151.1, read as the reverse complement.
GGAACAATACAAACGACAGCAATCTGCTCAGAGGATACAGCGTGAAAAAGATGTATTAAAGCAGATAAATGATATGGCCTTAACATGTAAGTCAGAAGCTGAAGAATTAGATGATCAATTTTTAGCTGAATACCGTAAAAAACGGATGAAGGAAATGATGGCCAAGACTCAAGAAGCACCAGAATTTGGTAAAGTCTTTGATTTATTAACTGGAGATGACTTTTTAGTTGCAGTCGAGAATGAAAATCCCAATGTAACTGTCATTGTGCATGTTTATGAACATAGTGTGCCAACATGCTCAATCATGAATTCATGTTTGAAAGTTTTATGCCGTGAATTTCAAAAAACAAAATTTTGCAAGCTAATTGGTTCAAGTGCTGGTATGAGTTTAAACTTCAAAATGTGTGGTGTTCCAGCTTTACTTGCATATAGAGCGGGACAACTTGTTGGAAATTTTGTGCGAATTACAGATGAATTAGGAGATGACTTTTATGCTGGTGACGTAGAAAACTTCTTAATTGAACATGGTGTTCTTTCAGATAAATCATGTATACCTTCTATAATAACCAATGATAATGACAACGATGATGATATTTAAGTTAATTTTAATGTGTACAAAAATATAATATACAACTTTAATGTAAGGAATTATTTCTTGTTGGTATGCTTAACATACTTATGCAAAGTTATCAAAGACTAAACGTTTTGGTTGTGTTCCTGAAACAAATCAAACATTTTAATTTCATTATTAACTGTAAAATTAAATATACTTTTAATTAATGGACATTTAAATTTGTAAAAATCATTTAATGTTTTAGTTAAAATTATAAGTACCTCCTTCTGAATAATCAGTGAATTTCCTTTTTTGTCCTTTAGCATCCTGATCCTGATCTTCTGGATTACTATCTCTGATACAAGATGGTATTGGTAGTTGACTACCTAAAGAAGGCGGTGGTCGATTACTGAAAATGTATATTATGAAAGATTAGAAATGTGTAAGTTAATTAAACAATTAAAAATCTATAAATCCAATTTTTATTCACCTAAAGTATGGCATTTGTAATGCTTCAGAACATGTAGGTCTTGTCAATGGATTCACATTAAGCATACCTCCAATTACATCTAGTAATTCATTTGGAGCCGCTGTGAATATTTCTCTTAAAGGAATAGCTGGAAATTTTTTGAATACCACATAATCAGATAATTTAGCAACACCCTGAAAATAGATTTTACTAAATTAAATTACATTGGGTCATTAATAGATACAATAGAATATGCTGAGTAAAGTATACAAGCAATTAATTGTATATAAAAATCATTTAAGATTATTACCGGCCATGTTTCTTCATTTGGTGATCCTAGGGTAGTAAATATTTTGGTTAATTGGTCTAAATCAGATTCACCAGGTAAAAATGGAACTCTGAGTAAAAGTTCTGCTACTATACAGCCTACTGCCCAAATGTCAACAGCAGGTCCATATGCACGTGCACCAAATAGCAGTTCTGGTGCTCGATAAAATCTTGTGACTACCCTATGTGTGTGTAAGCGATCCGGTGTTCCAAATCTTTTTGCTAAACCAAAATCAGCTATTTTCAATATACCTTTTTTATTCACTAATAAGTTGTTTGGTTTTAAATCCTGTAATAAATCAGTATAATGGTTTATATTTTATATATATTTGAAAAATTAAAAGCAATTCTTACTCTATGTAAAATCCAATTCATATGTAAATATTCCAATCCTTTGAGTGTCATTATTGTATACGCTTTAATGTGGGACTGAGTGAATACTATTGATGAGTCTTTAATAATGACTTCAAGATCTGTGTCCATAAAATCATATACTAAAGATATATTTGACAAATGACCAAAAACATCTAAAAAAAGGTTTACACAATGATAACAATACTAACAATACATCAATAGTCAATGCATGTTTGACTGATTATATATTAAATTATTTAATTGCATACCAAACAGAGCAATGATATTTTCATGATCAAGTTCAATAAGAAGTTTTATTTCTCTAAGAGCCGTACGATTAACGCCATCCTTGGCATCTTCTACAGTACCAACTTTAATCTAAAGGAAAAAACAGTCGTTTTTTACAGCTTTAGCCTATAAATAATTCTAATCAAAATTACCTTTTTGACAGCAACGATGTTGTCGGTGACTGAATCCTTAGCTTTATACACAGTGGCAAACTAAATTAATTAAATTAAGAAATATTATTATAATTTTAATTCTAAATAATATAACTTATTTTAAGTTGGTTGAACTATTATACAAGTATTTCATAAATATTAATCAAATATGAATATTAATATTTAAAAGAAATATAATAATTAATTTATATTACCTGTCCTTCGCCCAAAAATTCAATAATTTCGTACTTTTTTGATTTAGAATCCATCGATATAAAAGTTAAAAAATCTCACGTATTTATAAATTTGTAAAAAAAATTAGAAAGAAAATTTTTAAAAAATATTATCCAAAACGGTAACCTTTCATAATATACCTATTAAAAAGATTAACTGTACAATCATAATCCATCTACTGAGATTTACCATAACATTAAAGTTTCAATACTCGGTAGCTTAACAACTTGATTTGCGGTGTCTATGAACTACGAAGAATCGACTACTAAGTAATTTAGCATTAGCAGTGACAAATTATAAGTGCTGTTAAACGAATAAGAATATGGACCAATTTCGAAATTTAGTTTTTAATCCTTTTTATCTATAATATAGTGTGTATACCTAAACCAGATAATTGTATTTATAATTCAAAATAAACAATGATACTTGATATAGTATCACCACATTGCTCTATGGTATCACCACGGGTATTAACTATATTCGGGTTACTATCAGTTCTACCAATTACATCTTTTCCCATAATATATATTTTTCCATAGAAAAAATGTAATATGTGAAAATTAGTTTACTTTACATCTGTTACCAAAAACTATTTTTTCCAATATACTCACTATTTTTTATACCAGTTTTAACCACTGAACTAAATATATTATGTATTTAGTTCAGTCTTCAGTGGTTTTAACATTAAAACATTTTCCCATGTATCCCTATTCCTAAGTCCTAACAAACTCTATTTCCAATGTTATATTAATCCTAAAATCCAATTTATTCTATATGGTAGATTGGTAGAAGTAGGTAAACATTTTTTTGTAATAATTTTTATTTGTTTTATAATTACCTAACCTTTTGTATAAAATAAACTAGATTCAGTTATTTATTTGTTTATTTGTATAAATAACTAGGAGAAAAACTTAGAAGAAAATTTGAGATACAATAGACTAAGGGGAATAGGTCTTATACCTGTAAGGATATCTGAAAGGAAATAGCGATTATAATATATAATAATAATTATTCAAATTATTATTAATAGTTAAAATGTATTTTTGTAACTTAATCATCATTAATAATAACTATGTAGATAATGATATAAATCCACAGTTTCGAAGATGCTATATTAATCTATTATTATAAATTTATAATAATGTTATTGTCATTATAATATACCCAGTATCTTTGATACAATTGTATCTTGTATCTTGTATAGTTGTATCTCGATACAATTATATGAAGTATCGAGTGTCTTGTATCGCGATACATTTTTAGTCAATATATCGAGTATTTCATAAAATAATTTTATCATTGATGCAATACTTTGAAAAATTAATTTTTTACGATTATTTCCACTCGCCTGCCTACTAACCGCGACTGTTTGACTACCTATATGTTTTAGTATATGTGTAAAAGGCGAGGCAAATCTAAATTTATAAATACCATAATAATTAATAATTGTACCTAGTATTAAATAGTTTCAAATTATCAACAATTTAAACGAAAAATTCACCGTTCAACTTTTATAGTTTATACAGTGTCTGAACTGATCCATACACATGTTCTATGTTTTACTATTCAATTTTTTTAGTTTTTTTTTTTAACAAATATCAATAAAATTGTTTAAATTTGTTGGGCCAAAAAGCGTGAAAATGTAATACAAGGCTCCTGATATATTGTTACACTATCAATTGAAAATATTAAAAATACAAAGGCACAATTTTTTTTTATAAGCATTTAAAGTTGCAATCTTGACAAAATTTATCAAATTTAAAAAATAAAAATATTTTTTAGTTAAAAATTGTTCAAATGTTCAAATTGTACAGCTAAGGATTGAAAATTTAAAACAAAGCTCCACGTAAGTAGGTTATTCTGTAACCAAAAATCTCAAAAATATAAATACAATTTTTTTTTATGTTCAAATTTAGACGAAATTACATATTAAATAATGAAGAATAATGATTTTAGTTATTTTGTTGTAATTTTATATTACATATTTACATATTATTAATTTTTATAGCTAAGGAACCACAACGCTTAATGATATAAAATAGCCTGTAGTTATAAATAGGCAAACAGCATCTAGATTGGTGATTTAAACCATATAATTTGAATAAAATATTAACAATACAATTATTTTACTTTTATAATAAAACTATATTATAATATAGCCAGTGTATAGGCAGTCTTGTAAAGGATAGGTACTTTTAAAAAGTATTCAAGTACAGATACAGATACTTTTAAAAAGTATTTATAGATACTTTCAAATACTTTTTATTTTTTTTCCTAACATTATGTTCTTATAGAAAAATGTAATCATTAGAGTAAGAATGCAGCATTTTTAAACTACTCAGAACACATAATATTGTAACGAATGCACCAAACATATTATGCATGATATTAATGATTAACATTCTATATCATAATTCATAAAAAGTTTTTAAAAATCTTCCATTTCCTTGTCTGTATATTTATATCAAAAATATGTAAAGTTAAATTTAAATAATTATAATACAATTTTTTTCTACTAATTATTTTGATATAGTCATTTCATATAAACTTATCTTAGTTCAATTACTTGGTAATAAGTAATTAAGAGGCTAATTATTAGTATAATAATCATTAGGTATTCATAATATATTAAGGATTTCAACTTGTACACATAGGAAGTACATGCAATCATTTTTATTTAAACAAATTCAGCTATATTGTTTACTTATTGCAATAACCTATCTAAGTACCTATATTATTAGTTACCTATTACTATTTTTTAATAATACAAAAGATTTTTACTCATGAACTTACTGTATATTTTTATACATAAAATACATATATCGTGTTTTGTAAAAATTAAAACCATAATATAATAGTTAATAATAATAAGGTACCATATCATGAATCAGTATAAAATTAATTAAGTTCAATATACTTGACATAATGTCCATATTGATTTATTTATTTTTATCATCAAATCAAAATGTAGGTACAATTTATTATACAGTTAAATAAAAGAACAAAACTATTTTTTAATTCATTTTGACCACAATGTTTGAAAAACATAAATTATTATAGTTTGAAAGTTTGAATCAATTAATAGAAATTTTAGGTAGAATAAACTATAGGTATTAGGTATACACAAAAATGACACATTGATGCAATATGTAATGGGAGCCGTATGTTTGAATACGTTGTTTTTTATATCATTATTATATGTGTATTAATTACAATACCATATTACTTATATTTATTTGTATATTGAATTATAAATACTTCATATTTTTGTAAAATTGGCTTCAGGCGTTGGAATTATAAAATAAAATATAGGTACTTACAAGCAGTAGCTGAGAAACAGATTATATTATGGAAATGTCTAAAAACATGTCTTTCTTTTTTTCCTTCCTAGTAAAATTTTTTTTTGCGAATATTTAAAACCTAAGTTTTTATATTTTAACGATGATAGATGATGAATGATTCTTCCCATAGAAATCAAAATTAGTAAAAGTATCCACATTTCTTGTATTCCCCTAAATTTCAAAGCATAGTTTTAAATTTGTATTAAGTCTCAACACTCTAATGCAGGGTTGCATAAACAATTTATTAGATTGAATGGTCCATTCAATGGTCCATTCAACGATCGGTCCGATCGTGGGCCACTAAACCTTGTACCATTAGCTCACTATTAATATTCATTAAGTGTTTAGTGCAATCCGGCACTAGAGTAGTTTTATATTAAGTTATAGTTTTGCCATTAAAACTAAAAACAATATTATTGCCAATGTTGCGAGATGCCGAAAAAAATGGGCTCGCAACAAAAATGTAGCTCAATAACATATTATACCTACAGGGTTCTTTGTTATATTAGACATTAGTTATATAGATTTAAATACTCCGAATAATATTCTATTTTGAAACATGAAATAAAAATGAATGGTCTCGTCCAAAGAAGTAAAAAATTGAAAACTGATGACGATATCATATTATAATATCTATCATCTATGGCAAACGCCAATCCTGGTTATTCGTCGGAGACGATTCGCATTTCTAATAATTTCAATGAAAAAAAAAATTAATAGGCCAACAATGAACAGATAAGTCGTTAAACAATAATTTTGTACCTATACAACATTTATTCATATATTTCATTCTTGTCAAGTTAATTTCATAAAATATCTCGATACTATCAGTTCAGAGCGAGATGAAGACGCATGAAAAAATAGCAGTTTCTTGATATGGAATCTGTACTCTAGATATGGCACTCCTATACTCAACCCGAAGGGCGAAGAGTAGACATATACGTAAGTTTGATTACCTATTCTTTAGGGGCTTACATTTACTTTTTAGTCTTAAAATTAATATTTATTGCCACGGACAATCTGTTACTCGGGTGATGTAGATGCATATTTTACGTGCGGAGCGCGCAATTCATAAAATACGTAAGCACAGGTGACGACGGCACACGCAGGTCGTGTAATTTAATAATAATATATTTATACAATTCATTATAAATTGTGTTAAATATGCAGCACACGGGCGTTCTTATGTCTCGCAAAATGAAAACTGAAAATTAGTTGAAATATTTTAATAATTGCATTGTGTAGGTATGTATAGAAAAAAATAATGAACAAATACATTATGAGGAATTTTGTAATACATTTACAAGGTATTTTGAAAAAAACATATTTTTATTAATATCTATCGGAAATAAACTGAGAAAATTTAATATTTTCTTGAATAGCTTAAAATCAAAATAAGTGGGTAAATGGATGACGCTCTGCTGTACAAAAGGTTACAAGGGGGACACTAATAAATGGTGTTAAATTTGAACTCAATGATGTTGTAGGTACCTATAGGTAGGTAATATCATTGTTAACGAAAAACAATTCAGAGTGGAGACGGCTTGTTGGACTAGGACATTTTATATTGTTATTTTTAATACGTTATATTTAGTTGAATTAATATTCTTTGCGTAATATTGAATATTATCATATTTATATATATAAAAACAACACGAATCAAAATAATTTCTGGTGTATAGAAAATGCTAATATAAAAATTCAGTGAAAATTGCTTGGATCTACCAAAATCGATTTTGCCGAACACCAATCTAGCGTAAAAATACCAGTTTTTACTTAATTTTTTTTTTGTTTCCCGACGTTTGTAATCTACTGGGAATTTTATATTTAGACATCCCGAATGCTTAAACTAAATTCACTTTCCCATCGGAAAAGATACTAAAGTTAAAAATCAAAGCTACAGACACAAAAAAAAAATTAAAAACACACATCATTCTAAAATCACATAATAGTTCTAATCACTCATCATTATAAAATATAAAATATAGGTACCCAATACAGTTAAAATTAATATATTAGGTAGGTACCTAATTATTATTAACTTTAAACTCCACAGTATTCGGTGAAATTGTTAAACTGGGAATTCTATAAATTTAGTTGGTCTTACTCGCATTGTCGGTACTATAAATTTGATGTGTTTATTGTATACCTTTAAGCAGTGGCGCCTTTGAGTTTTTTAATAGGGGTGCCAAAATTTAAGCAGGCCAATTTTTTTTTTCATGGGGCCACTTTTTCTTTATATTAGTGAATACATACCTACTATATCTTTTGCGAGACACCGATTCGTAGCTAAAAACTATTTTTTATTATACCTACCAACGAAAAAAAGTCATCATGCATACCAATAATACGCATCTACAAATAATAATATGCTTTACCTAATTTACCTCCATACACAATAATAATTTATTATATATTTATATTTTATATGTATTAAAGTATTCATAACAAATAATATATTTTAATTTTTAGGCATAGGCCATCACCTATAGGCGTAATTGTAAATTTTAAACCAGGCCAATTAGAGACAGAAAACAAATAGGGGTGCCAAGGTACACCCAGCACCCCCCCAAATGGCGCCCCTGCCTTTAAGTTAACCGTAAAAACCAGGAATACATTTATTTATAATCACATTTTTACTTAAAGATTCATAAAAACGATATGCCTATGTTCTAATATCTGTACACCATCAAATTGTTCTTAAACACGGAACTCTTTGATATAAAAAGTTGTACTATATTAGATCTGTGGATTCATCATATGGACGTATAATAAAATATCTATCATTTATATTCTATGGCAATTGTCAAAGTCGTTGCGGAAGACACAGTCGATTAAAAATTCTAAAATGTTCATAAGTGAAACTGACATGAACAAAAAATATACTGCGTTTCGTATGGTTTTATTTTTCACAAATCACAATATTTTCAGAAATGTATCTGGATCGTTTCCAGAGTGACGTCGCAGTGCACACGTGTCACGGATTCCGCCAAAGTGTCGATGTTTAAAGTAAGTTTGTTTTATATTTATTCGGAATCAAATTTATATTCTTGAGTTAAATTAAATATTTAATGTCAATCAAAATGTGCTATCGAAGTGTTGTAGTCTATTGACGAATATTTTAGTTCTTAGTTCGAAATGTATAAAATACGCGAGATCAAATAATACAAACGCCGTAATCGTTTTTCCTCGTAGATATATTATAATTTATAATTATTAATAGGTGCATACCTATATGCTATAGGTACTTGAAATAGACAAATACATGTTGGTTTAATTTATAGAAATACATGTTCTAACTTATAAGTTTTAAGTAGAAGTCGGATTTATATTCCCTTCAAATTCTTAAAATATGAGATTTTTATGTTGTTTAAAATAGGCAGTACATTCTCTTATTATTTTTTTTAAAATACCAGATACCTATATGATATTTTATGTCCTAAAAATATGTAATAAATAATAAATAATTTTGTGATTAAAGTACCTACCTAATTTATTTTACGACTATGCATTTGTACAGTAACCTTTAACAGTAGATTAAATTCATTTTTCAAAAAAATTAAATTTGAAAATGTCATCGTGTATATAAATTATAATGATGTACTTCAAAAGTTTAATATATCTACAAATAATATTTTAAAATTATAACAAAATAACTAAAATTGTTATTCTTGGTTTTAAAAATTTGATTAACAATTTGAACTTTTATAATAGGATTTTTAGATTTTTTGGTTACAGTATGAACTATTTATAAGAATCCTTGCTTATAGCAATACAAGTTGAACATTTTATACATTTTAACTACTTAGTAATTCGTAATTTTTAAATTTAATGTATTAATTTTAAGCTCTTTGACCTATTGACTACAAATTTATTGACATTTATAGAATAATAAACAAAAATCATTTCAAAATTCAAATGTCTATAAATCACTCAAAACGAGTCGAAATATTTGGAAATTCTAGTTAATAGTTTGGGGTTTCGTCAATTGCGCCGAATTTGGGACACTACCTGTAAGTACACATCTATTGCGCCGGTATAAAAAGGTATATCAAAAAGGTATACATCTATTTTTTTTTTTTTTTATTGATCTTTGTAGCTTCAGCTGCACAGGCCAATAGCTTAGGATAGGAGTTATACAATATAATATATACAAATTTTACAAAATTTTACAAAATTTTACAATAATACCGACTTGTATACATCTATTGTGCCGACATAAAAAGGGTATATTAAAAAGGAATACATCTATTGCACTCGTATTAAAAAAGTTATATTAAAAAGTAAATTTAAATAAAAATAATTAACACACATATATTACGTTCAAAAAAAACCTAACCTAACACGTTATTAGTCAACATTTTGTAATTTGTTTTATCTTCAAGTAATAAAATAATATAATTCAAATTTACCTATTATGTAGATATACGATATAGTTATATAAGATTAAAACACTTAAAAACCGATTTGTAGTTATAATAGAAATATAGTATTATACATTTATATATACCTATTTAAGAATCGATCGGCGCAGTTGAAGCATACTTTTTTCCTATTCCATAATTTTTCCTTTACCTGCGATTTTCGGCGCAATTGATATATGCCCAATAGTTTTAGAATAACAACAATATACGAAAATCGTTGTATGAGAATTTATTGTAAGTGGGTGATTATCCTATGTCTAACTTAAACCGCTTGTAAACAATTGACTTTCAGGTAAACATTATTTATACAATATTTAATATGTGTAACGCGTAGGTCATAAGAATATTGTTGAATATTTTACTGCAGGGTGCGTGTTATTTCAGAAATGATATTCGTCAGCGAAAATGTTGCCAATTGGAAATACTCGAAATAGTATATCATAAGCAGACTGTGTGAACATTGCAGTGTTTCGAAGACTAAGTTTTATAGCAGAATTTGAGTCGGTCACAAGGGGTATGTACTTTCTTATTTTTTATAACAAGTTGTTTTTTGAATGTTTTTTATGAGTTAAAACATACATAATACAATATCATAATATTATGTACTGTTAGTTCTTGTTCAAAATTAAATTAATTAAGTACTATAAAGAAAGTTTTTTTTAAATGTATTTCCCTTCTACCATCAAATTTTTAACAATATCGTCGACAGGCTAATGACGGACATCTGGTTATAACTTGGGCCTCCCCATGGTAGCGAGGTGTCGATCACAAACTTTTTATCTCATTCCCATTATTTGAGTATGTTTTAAAAATGGTCCAAATCTCAACATTTTCTTATTTTTACAAAACACGAGAAGCTAAAATTAAATCATTAAAAAAATTTGCTTTAAAGAAGACGTTTTAACTGCATGTGTTGTCTCTAAGTGTTTCTTACAAGTGTGAAAGATACCAAATTGTCATTCAGCAGTTATCGTTGAGCTTTGTTAGTTTTAAACAATAATAATCACTAGAATATTAAAACTTACAACGCTTAATAAGATCTGCTGAAATAGTAATACCAACTTGTAACATGGAGACGATACATGCTGATAAATCATTAATATTTATTACTTTTGCAATTTATGTCCAATCATACCTTCAAGTTAGTTAATGTAGCAACCTTAGGTCAAATACTATGAATGGACCCATATCACGATAATTTTAAGCATATATAAGTATATAACTATATTAATATTAGTGACACTATAGTCTCTGACTATGATATATGTAACAAGAGAAATGTCACATATTTTTCTATGTGAATCAACATGTCAGAGACTCGTCGTTTATAAGTTTTTAAAATTGTTTTCAACGTTGAGCTGGGCAAGTCTTCATAGTATATGATCTAAGTATTAGGAATTAGGATGTTAACAACCAACGGCTCAACTTGATAAAAAAAAACACTGAAGTTCGGCAACCAACTCTGGATCTTTTTATTCAAAGTGTCCTAATAAGTCATAAGGAGGTTAATTAGGTAAACCTATGGTTAGTTACGGCTATGGTGATGATAGACGACTATCATCACTGGTCGTGATGTTTGCAATGATCTTTTCCTACTATAACAATCAAGGTACCTATTTGATATTGTAAACATAGCAATGAAAGAAAATGTTTAAATACCCGAGTAGCATTTTTATTGTTCAGTGTCGGTTTCATTAAATAGTGCATTATTAACGGTTTAAACACTGTGTATGAACTGTGTTTTGGTGCAGTTTTTAAATTCAATATTAAATTATGGTTCATGGGTGTGTTTTACTGACACTAAATGGTGCTGTGAAAGTGCAAATGCACCGATGTAAATTTAATGGTTCAGTGAACGAATCTTAACACCGTTGGTTAGTTCACAGTATGTTTTTGAACACAGTGTAAGCACCGTTATTTAAAACTTAATATACACGGTTCAGAATCGGTTTTTTTGACACTGAATGGTTCTGACAATGTGCAAACGCACTTACGAAAATTGAACTGTTCAGAAATTATATGTACCAACACCTTCAGAGACCGTGATTGTTTAACCATAATTTTAAAACGGTTCATACACGGTTATAGAACCGATCAAGAAAATGTATAATTCAATTTAGGTGTTTTGGTGTTTTTTGTAACCGAAAATGCATGAACCTATATATAAATTATTTAGTATACCTATAGTTTGAGATCGCCAGTGGCGGGTTTTTGGACTTTTTCAGGGAGTCTTTACCTAACAAAATTACAAAAAATGTCTTGACCTAACCGAGTAAAAATATATTACAGAAATATAATAAGTATAACAGTAAACTTATTGGAGCCTGTGGATGGGGGGTCAAAACCATCTGGACCACCCCTGTAAAACCACCACTGGAGAATGGTGCCATTTATTTCTAAACACACGGTGCTATGTGCTATACTGCTATGTGAATAATATTTATTAAGTACCGAAAATATATTATATATATATAGGTACAATTAAAATAATATTATTTGCGGTTTATCAGATAATCAGTACCTATTAGGTTCAGAGAAAGTTCTTGATCACCGTCTTTTATTAACCATTAAACCATGTATGCACCGTGTGCTATTTATAAATTCGTCAGTCATTTATTATAGTATTTACTGATATAGTTATAATTGGCGCCGAAACCATATTATTGTTTTCTATATTATATTTATTTTGTTTCCACTATCCGCTTGATATTATCATTGCCATTCGTGGTTATAACCTACAATTATTTACGATTTTCAAAACTGTTTATAAATTATTATAAGCTCGACGACTGCAGCATGTACGACATTACAACGACCAAGTGAGAAACTTAATACTACAAACACTTATAGTTATACTAGTATTATACAATATACCTACAACCTGCGTCTTGTACCAACGGCTTTGTGATTATGTAAGTATACACATATTAATATTCATTAATAGGGTACTTATTATTTTATAGCTATAATACTTATATTGACCATCTTGTATTTTTATGCCTTTTTTTTTATCCCCTTTTTTAAAAGATAATTTGTTTTAACTTTCAAAATGTGCCTATTTTGTTAATATAATATATTACCTCCCTATATATAGTATAAACTACATATTTAAAATAATTTAATCATTAATAGGTAAGTAGAATAGGTAATAATATATAATGTATTATGAATTATAGGTTTGACTGAGGGTTAGAGTGTTATAAAAACCTAAAATATAATAATAATAATAATGTTTGATTTTAGAACTTCTGTTAAATTTTATAATTTTAAAAATCAATTAGGTAATTTTGATTTTAACTGTAAAGTAAAATAATTATTATCTAAATACCTATACCTACTTCAAAATATTTGTTTTTATTCATATTTAATCAGTAATTTGTTAATTTATGCATTTGTATTACATTTAATATGTAAATGCACTTACCTAATACGCAATTTAATTCAATTATGTAGAAAAGTATTGATGTATAATTTATTAGAAATTAAATTAAATAGGTATAATGAATAAAAAATAGTTACTATTTAGGTACACTTATAATTTAAAATTAGACATTTTTATTCAAACAAACTTATAAATTTACTCAATTTCCATAAACATACCGTACAATATTATTTATTTCTATAATATACTATACCTATACATTTTACTATTTGTAAACTTAAAAGTATTTTCTTTGTTTCAAACTAATTTTGTGACATATTGGGTAATATCAAACTATATGGTACACTAATCTGGTTGTATGTTTCATGTAAACTGTTTCATATAAAATCAACTTCAAACAATAAATTCATAGCTTATTATAATGTATATTATGCTATATATATAGTCTAATAAATAATTATAATTAGGTAAGATATATTTAAGTCTAGTGTGTATATAGTCTTAGTGATAAAAAAAACTTTATCTTAAGATAGATCTGATAGATAGATTCAATGTTATTTTGTTATGTTATTTTATTAGGTCAACAATGGATAAAAATGCTGCCGGAACACCACAACGGTTTGTACCTAGTAAAAGTACACGGTATAGGTTAAGAAAGCAAGCTAAGTTATTACTTTCTTCTTCTCCAAATAACACAGCTATATCAAATCTATCAAGTAAAAATTATGATACAAATATTGATCCTGTATCAAATATAGAACAAAATAATTCTCTTCATCAAAATATTTGTGAAAATAATTTAATTTTAGATAATCTTAGTGAATCCTCTAAAAGCTTATGTAGCACTTTGTTTAGCTCTGAGATAGATGAAGTTTCTGAACCTGATTGTGAAGAGTTATTTGACTTAAACTTAATTATAGCCACCTGGGCTATAAAGCACCAGATTCCTCATATTGTACTCAATGATTTACTAAAAAACTTAAGAAAAAGTTCACAATTCAGTAATCTACCAAAAGATGCACGTACTCTCTTAAAAACTCCTACAACTACAACCGTAAAAAATATTGACGGTGGTGTTTATCATCATTTTTCAATCAAAGAAGAAGTAAAATTACTAATGAAATATTGTGATTTACCACCAAAACTAAATTTAATAGTTGGGATTGATGGACTCCCTATTACCAAAAATCCACCTAGTAGCCTTTGGCCTATTTTAGGGCATTTTTCAAATTTAGATATTCTTAAACCAAACGTTTTTATAATTAGGGCATTTTATGGAAAAAGTAAACCAACTGATGCAAATGAATACTTGTCGGATTTTGTTTTTGAATTAAAAGACATTTTATCTAATGGTATTATAATTGATGATAAACATTTTTCTCTAGACATTCATGCTATACTATGTGATGCCCCAGCAAAATCTTTTATTCTCAAAGTACAGGGTCATACTGGTAAACATTCATGTGTTCGTTGTACAACAGTTGGAATTAGAGATGAAGGACGTATTTGTTTTCCTGACTTAGATGCTCCTATAAGATGCCATGAAAGTTATTTAGACTGTAATGATAACCAATTTCATTTAGGAAAATCTATTTTGTCAGAAATTCCCAAATTAAATTTAGTAACATCCATACCGTATGATTATATGCATTTAGTGTGTATTGGTGTTACTAAAAAGTTGATTACATTTTGGATAAATAGTAAACATAAACATGCCTTACCTAAATCACATGTTAATGAATTAGACAAAATAATGAATTCTTTAAAATATTTCATTCCTCAAGAATTCCAAAGAAGACCTTCTGAAAGTTCAAGGTTACATCCATTTCACGATATCAATCGGTGGAAAGCTACAGAGTTGAGACAATGCTTACTATACACTGGATTTGTTATTTTCTTAGGACATGTTAAAGAGGAAATTTATAATAACTTTGTCGTTTTATCAGTAGCTATTCGTATAATTTTAACTGAACATGTTACTTTGGAGTATTATGACTATGCGAAATCGTTACTTAGACATTTTGTTGAATCATTTCAATCAATTTATGGAAAGGCATACATATCCCATAATATTCATGCTTTAATTCACATTGCAGATGATGCTAAAAAATATGGCTCTTTAAATAATTTTTCTTGTTTTCCATTTGAAAGTTTTATGCAACCTATAAAAAAACAAATTAGAAGTGGAATGAAGCCACTTCAACAATTAGTGCATAGGTATGCTGAAGAAAAATCTATTCAAATTAGTAATTTTAATAAAAATTTAACTTTTAGTACACATAATGGACCCCTAAAATATCATTCAACAAACCAACACAGACCTTTGATTTCTGGAGTACAAAACCCTCAATTTACTGGTTGGCGTCTATCAAATATGATTTTAAAATTAAATAGTGCGGATAATTGTGTACAATTAATTAAGGGTAGTATTGTTGCAATAGAAAATATTGCTATGTCCTCCGTGAATAATGATATTATGATTGTAGGCCGCGAATATGAAAATGTTGGTTCGTTTTTTAACTTTCCTTGCAATTCATCAATTTTAAATATTTATAAAGCCGATAATTTAGGACCACTCAGATGTTGGAAATTAACAGATATATCTAAAAAAATGGTTAGGTTGCCCATTAAACAATCAGATGACGACAAATCCATGCTTATTCTACCTTTTGTACATTTACAGTAATAATATTTTAAAAAGTAATAATTTATTATTTTTTTTTTTTATAAAGTATTCTATAAAGTATTGTCTCTGTCTCACAAATGATTTTTAAGTGTTTGTCTATAACAGAGGTAATAAATGCAAGTATACAATAGTCAATAAAATTACTTATAATATCCTTTTCCCAGTATTTATATTTTGTATCCTGCTTTTATTCTTCTTTAGTTATTTACTTTTTAATAAAATGTACATCATGGAAATTAATAATATAATAAGTGTAAATATGTAATTGTTATACCTACTCCTCTATCCTTAGAAAAATAATTAAGAGAATTAATACTTGTTTATATTAATATAAAGTGCCTGGAATGTTGTATCATTTACCCAAAGCAACTTAATACAACATGTGCCTTCAATATGGTGTCAAACACAAGATAATATGATTATTACCAAATGTTGGTTTCCATACACTAAATTGGAGTTTCCTAAATCCAAGGTTCACTTCAGCAACAAACGTATTATGAAAATGATCACAGAGTCGTACGAGCCTAACGATGTTGATGGGTCTTGGTTTGATGTCAAGAAATTAGCTGGACCATTAGGTATAATGTAGACAATAAGTACCAATAACATAACTAAGAGTAAAAATATAATATAAACTATAAAATTATATTTAGATAAAGAAATATTAGCAAGAAATGTATCAAAAACTTTGTCATCTCAATCCGAATCGGACAATACTGACCAGTCAGCTAAAGATGATGAAAGTGATGATAGTTATACTAAAACAAAAGTAGCTGGCAGGCGAAGAAAACCAAAAAAACAATTTTCCCCCGAACAGAGTCAAAAACGCTGTAAAGTGATTGAGTCATCAAGCATACCACCAATACCTGTTCCTCCTAAAATACCAATCAATTCATCTGGTAAGTATTTTAGATATTAATTCTTTCTATTACTAATAAAATGCCTTAAATTAAGTAAATAATATATATTATTCTAGTTTTTATTGAGTCATCTAGCAACAATGATGAAAATGTGAGTTATTCATACTTAAGTATAGTTAAGTTTAAGTATTAAATATTACTGTATAATATACTATAATATAATATAATATATATATAATAGTTTTTTTTTTTTTTTACTTACATGGACCAATCAATGTATACATTGCCATACCAACAAATTTTAGCAACTTCTTTAAAATATTTTTCTTTTTAATTAAATAAAAAAAAATCAATGATAATTATTTTGTATCTATCTCTTTATTAATAATTTCAGGATAATGGACATAATAATAACAGTTTTAATGATAATGATTTATTGTCAGAAATAACTTCAGACATAAATTCTTTTTTGACAAGTGTTTCGGCTAATGATTTTGTAATAGAAGATGATAATAACATGTCTATAGAGATTCAAACACAAGGTATCCATTGTTATAATTGTTTTTAATTTAAATACCTATTCAAAGTTAAAATTCTATGTAGAAATGGCAATAATTCAACCTAACTGCAATTATGTATCATCTCCGGTCACTCCCGAGATTGAAAATGAAGGTAAAATTATTGATATTTGATTTCTATATACTATTTAATACTTAATATATATAGAAGAAGGTATGGAAACCAAAACCAAAATAAATTGTGTTTTTGATTTTGGTTTTTAAAATATGTTTTTTATTATTTATAATTTATGTATATATTAATATTTTGTTTGTTTATAGAAAACAATATAGGTTCACCCTCTCCATCACATGAAAGCTATAATAACCATAATATAGAATCACAAACACAAAATATAAGTAAATAATAATACTTTTATTATTATTAAAATATTAAATATTCTGAATACATTTTATTTATTACATTAAATTTCAGTGAACGATTCCAGAAACTTTACTAATGATATCGCTGAACTAAAAAAAATTATTGAAGAACAAACAAATGAATTTAAAAAAAGAGACGAAAATGTAATGCTACAATTGTTGATGTTGGTCAGATCTAATAGCAAAATTTGTGAAGCTGTCCAAAATATTGACAAAAAAGTAGGATACATGATGAAAGCTGATACTAGGACACGAGCATTAGCATTGCCTTCACCTAATCTTCCTACACCATTTCTTAACCTTTTACCAACTCAATCAATTGAGAATGTAACTGTTGTTGAAAATATGCTTTCAAATATAGATGATGGATTTGCAAATAAAGAAAAATTGGTACGATTAAATAAAATAAATTAATGAATATAATTAATATTATTAAAGAATCAAATTATTAATTTTGTTTCAGAAGTCTTATATACTTATGAAAGTAGGCCGTACAATGTCATTCAGTGCATCAATAAGGAATGCAATTGCTTGTTGCTTTGACAAAGATGTATTAAAACTATATAGTTATAAAGGCAAGACAAAAAAAAAGTTTATTAGTCTGAATCTATTTGATGTAATTTATGGTGAGTGAATATATAAGTGATATTTTACACTTTTTATTTAATTTTTACTACATTTATATATTTAGAAAATCCACCTGATCATATCTATTTATAATGTTATACCTATATAATATTATATAGGGTGATTAGATAGATTGATAATATATATAATCTGTTTTTTTGAATTTTTGAATATACTTAAAGAAAATATTTTGTATTACTTGAGTGTCCTAGCATCATATAGATGATGGAACTTATACCTATTTTCAAATTAGAACTTCTATTTTATATTGTAAATTTAAAATTACGTATAATGGATCATTTTTTTAAAGATATTAACAAACCATAATCAAAATTCAAACAAGTAATAGTTTCTGAGTTATTTAGTTTTTCCTACTTAGGATAATTTTCACATCATAAAGAGTTTGAAAGATATTATAATATGGAGACTATAACAAGTTGAAAATTGTAGTCATTCTATCAGCATTTAAAATTTTTAAAAATAGTCCAAATATATATCTAGATATACAAGCACATATATATTTTATCTATTTTTTAAAAACATTTTCAAGGACTTTTATTTATAGTACCTACAGCAAAAATTTAAATAACTAAAAACTACTTATTGAAATTTTGAAATAGGTACCTTTACATTAGAAAAATGTTCCATTAAATAATTTATACCAAAATGGTGCGTTCCTTATAAGTATAATATAGTATAGAAAATCTCAAGAATTTAAAAAATGGTTTTCAAGTAACTAATAATGTATTTAAAAATTCCAAAAAAATGGAATTTGAATAAATTCCTTTCAGTAAAATTGAGGGTTAACATGCTTGGTAAATCATTATATATTTAAATAATAATATAATTATATTTAGAAGCATTATCTGGTTTTCGACTTACACCTGAGGATGAAAGACATTTTCACCAAGTTGCGGATAACTATATTCGACATGCGGCAATAGAAAAAAAGGAAGAAATCCCCAATCCAAAACAATGAATTGAACAAATTTTTGAGTATTTATTTCCCTAAATATAATATACATTTTAAAATTAAAATATAACGAGTCGTTAAAATACTTATTTTTATTTTTACATAATTATGATTTATGTTTATAATTTATTATATATACCAATATAATATCACTTTTATAACATTATCATCATCATTTTATACCTATAGTATAATATTATATACAATATATTTTAATAATAATATATCATTATAATATAGTATTAAGTATTTTATTAAATACATAAGTAATTTTTTTATATTTTTATATAAGTGTATATATATATTATTATATACCTATGTTCTCTTACATGATTTTGTATTCCTTTAGATTTTAATAATTTATACCTATATCTTTAAATATTGTTATACTAAAGGTATTATTTTATTGTTTTATTATAATTAAAAATACTTTTATACTTGCATATTTTTTTTATGATTAATTTATTTTATAATATTACTACGGCTATATAGTATGTTATACAATTTTTTTTTCAAATTTTTTGTATGGAATTTATATTGTAGGTATAATATATTTCGTTTTTAATAAAATAACAGTTATTATAAATTGATTATATATAGATCTTTATTTTTTTACTAATAAATGAATAACTGGCATATATAATCTATAACTATATATAAGTTGAATGAGCACTATTTAAGTACTGCAGTATTTTAACTATCCTAAGCTCCGTTAATACACAGTATAAATACACAAAGTATGAACTCACACATGCACCGTTTTTGCACTGAACCTTTCATCCGTCTATGAACCGACCGGATCACTGTTTACGAACAATAAATATATTCTGAATATACACCGTGTGTAATTAACACCATAACATGGTCATTGCACTGACACATACTCCCTAAAAGCACGGTGCTTTTCCAAAATGACTAATGTAAATTCCGTATTCAAATTCTCGAAAACACAGTGCATTGAACCACTTTTTCACAGTGCCTTGAACAATAAGTTCTATACATGATTTGACACAATTACTGAACCTAAATTGCTATTCGGGAACCATGGCTCACAGCCCACCACAGGAAAACATCTCACGCCTCGTAGAATAGTCCGGATATCGATATATTTTATTTTTTTGATTTTTAAAATTATATTTCTAAACCATATAATACGATTTTGAATATGACCAATTTCCACTAGCTTTTTCTACTATTTTTTTTTTTTTAACTTTTAAGCAACGAAACAAAAAAAATCAAAGTCCAATGGCGCTTATAGAAAATCATTCTCTTCTAAGAAAAAAAAATTTTACATTTAAATATTAAAAAAAAGCTGGTTAGTGGATGGATGTCTGCTGTACAGTAGGTTACAAGTGGGTCACTGTAATAGATGGTATTAATTTTGAATTCAATATGATATAATATCATTATACAATACGAAAGGCGATTCTGAGCTCCCTCTCCGGGTTTGTTAATCTACGATATTTTACATCATATTTATACTGTAATTATTTGTTATTTATACGGTAGCCGATAACCTAACTTAAGGTTTAAAAAAAAACTGTATGAATTCCTAACTCAAAATAATTTGCACATTTTCTTGATTTGTCCATATTTTGTTAAAATTCAAACTTTAAAAGCTTATAAAAAAAAATTTCAACAATGTATTTTTATATTTTCAACTGAGATTGTAAGAATATATTAGAAAACCCTTGTATTAAATTATCAATCTTATGGACCCGGTAAATGAAATTTTATTGACATTAATAGAAAAAAAACTTTTCATTTTTGGTCGGTTACGCACAGTATGCTGTGCGTGCGTAGATAGCTCGGTATAGTACAGATACCCGGTATACGAGCGGTTCCCAACCCATGGATCGGGGGCGTTAGTAGAGAGTCTGAGCCAATTGCTAGCTGCCAGCAAATTTTAATTGGCATCAACATCGAGATTTCTATATGACTTTATACATGTCTATATTTCTTCTATCGTCTCATTTGTGTGTGTTTATATTAATTTATACCTGTATAAAATACAGTAAGTGTTAAGTGGGCCTATACGTTTTTTTATAGATTAAAGTTGGTCCCCCAACTAAAAAGGTTAAGATTGTTAAGAACCGCATACAACCACCGCCGTATACAACCATTCTCACACTAAAGGCGTCTACGGACCTCCCTTCGTGTTCTTATAGTGACTTCTATTGACATTTTCAGTTTTGATTCATGGAATTATACTTTGGATACTATATGGCATATGTATAGCCGTATAGGTACTACCTATCGTATCAAAGGGAAATATCACACAATCCTAACGTAATCAAATGTCATGGTTAAGTTTAAATATTTCATGTTTTTCGTCGTGTGGTAACTAAATGTTTGATATTATATAAATAATTATGAAAATAAATAATAATATCTTATAAACTAAAATAGTGAAATCTGAAAAGTGAATACTCCGAGAGGCGGAACACTAAACTGTTTGAATTGTTTAAAGTCAATCATAATATTATTATAGTACAATATTTAATAATTGTATATCATATTCAACTATAACCATGATTACCAACGAATATTATGACCTATCGAAAAAAACACGTGACATGAAACACGAATGAGGTGTGCAGGCACCAGGCGCCTTAATCATCATCTACGACTAACACAAATGCCTTGGGCGCTGGCGGAACTGCATATTGCCTAGACATTGCCCCTTATAAAAGGCACAACAGCAAACGCCTCTTCGAGAATAAATTAGTATACGATATGCGTATATGCAGCGCCATCTATTTAGATTTACAGAAAACTACCTCAAATATAACAAAAGTAAAATAATGCTCAGATACTTACTGCTAATTAGTGGCCTAGTGCATATATTGTACTCCCCGTGATTAAAATAAAAAATTAATGAAACATAGAGCAATGAAATATCATATTAGCCGAGAAAGTTAAAACCATTAACCAATTGTATACTTTTCAAAAATTAAAATTATTAAACTAACAATTTATAGATACTTATAATATACAAAACTCACATGTTTTGTACATAACATATAACACTACAGCTTTGATATCACTGAATCAACTTTTAGCACAACAATTTTTGTGTCGTTAGCTAAAATTATTGTTAACAATAATTTACTTACTGAACTATTTCTAACTTAAGGCTAAATGTAAAAATATTGTCAATTTGTATATTGATTTTTTACAATATTACATTTTTTTAATGAGTTGCAGTTATTAAATATTATAGTATCTATAAGAATTTTCATAACTTAATAATTAAAATATTGAAAAAATCAATGTAAAAAAATTACAGATTGCCATATAAAATAAAAGTTTAAAATACTTACATTTAAATTTGAACAAATATGAGCTGTTTTGATCAATACATTTCTATTTGTTATTTATATTTTGATAAAACTGTTTTCATAAATAATACCTAAGCAACTGAAAAAAAAACATACTTATTATTCTATAAAAGTAAGTAGGTTTAATTTTTAAATCATTATTTTAGACTTCCAATATAAAAACGTCATAGGTCATGAAACAAAAGCAAAATGCAATTAAAAATTAATTTTCTATTATATTATTCAACATCAGTCAAAATCTAAATAAGTACATTACACTTGAATTTTTAATATTCATGTTTTAACATTTATATTGATTACATTGAACAGTAAACAAAAACAAAACAAAAATATAAATATAAATAAAACAATAAATTAGGTACAATAAAATAATACTGATGTATCTGATACACTATATAAATTAATAAATTATCATTTTATATTAAATCAACATGATTGATTCATACTTTATTATTATTAGGGTAACTAGCACAAAGAGAGATTCTGATCCAATAGATTTAAATAAAGTTTGCTCCAACTCCAAATTGAAAACCGTCAACAATTCTATCACCAGCTGAATACTGAAGTGGTGAACATAAATTGAACTCAAATCTAATTGAATTACCAATTCGAGCAACTACCCCGAAACCAACTGATAACCTGAAGTCTTTAAATGTTTTTTCCAAACTGGATTTAGTGTCTTTACCTAAAAATAACAAATGTAATTTAAAAATATTGATGTACAATACATTGATTGATTAATAGTACTATAATTTATAATATATTAATAATTTTATACCAAAGAATGAAATATTCCCAGCATTACAAAATAAATGTAGTCTAATTGCCTCATTTATTCGGTTACTTTCCATGCCAAAAAGTGGTTTCACGTAAATATGGACAGCAGAAACCCAATAGCTCTGTAACATCATCATTACTTATTATAGTTGTTTATACACACCATATTTTTTTAAATCTTTAGATGTGTTACCGTAACACCAGCAACAACATTATCATTTAAGTTTCCGATTCCTCGAGATTGGAAACCACGTAATGTCATAGGGCCTCCAAGGAAAAATCTATCCATCATGTTAACTTTTTTAAATGTTCCTAAATCAGTAAGTACTCCTCCGCCAAATGATCCTTGAAATACCTTCATAAAAAGTTTTAAAAATATTACTTTCCAGTTTCCATATTATACATCATAAATTAATATCAATAAAAGCAAAAAATAAACTTACAACATCTTTACTGAATTTTGAATAAAATTGACTAGTAAAATAATTTCTCAAAAATTTAACATCACCGCCAAAACCAGCTACTTCCATAACCATTTGAAAGAATACGCCTTCATTAGCTAGAACCTTGGAATCTCTTGTATCAATTGTAGTTATATGTTTAATAGAAGATTTAACCGAAAACCCGGATTCTTCTCTTAGTTTAAATGGACTTTCTTTAGATAACATATTTACATCACGTATTACACCTTCATACTGTAAATTTTGACTAAAATGACTCTAAAAATATTTTAAAAAACATTGTTAATAAATTATAGTTTAATATCAGAAATATTTGGCATAGGTACCAACTTTATAAGGTGAAAGAAATAGTAGGTCAAATAGAGTTCCCCATTCATCGAAAACGCCATGTACAGTATTCCAGTATGACTTCTTTTTAAATATATGTCCAGAAATGCTTAAATGTTTTAAATAAATAATTGTTTAGTTTATTGAAAACTAAATTCTAAATTGTACATCTAAATAAGTTAATTTATTCATACAAACCATGAAGATATACTTCCAGGAATATGTTTGGATATAGAAGCATCATACTTTTGAGTGCCACCATTTCCAATTGATGATTCTATTTTGAAATGATTAGCATGACCAGTAATATTGTTTAGCTTAAAACCTAGTTTAACAATTCCTTCATTATCTCTTGCGACCGAATGAAGTATACTAGATGCAAATGTCAGTTCTTGTACATTAAAAGTAACCTATAAATGGATCAAATAAAAATTAAATAATTCATGGGAATAATTTTATACTATTTTCAAAATACCTTATATCCATTTGGAGTTGAATTTGATCCGCTACTTACATCTATATCTACACTAATATTTTCAAAACAATTTAAGCTCATTAAATTTTTACGAACAATTTCAGCATTTTTGATAATCTGAAAATAAGTAACACATAGTTTAAATCAAATATTGAAATGGTAGAAATATCCACTTATTTAGGTATACCATATATAATGCAAGTATCTGTATTTATAGAAAACTTACATTTTTCAAAGAATTTGATGTAAACATTAAGTTAATTGACGATTCAAGAATTAAATCTTTTGTTTTTGAATATCCATGCATGTGCACTTGATCGACTCTTGCCTGTAAATGTAATTAGATAATAATAAATGAACATTTTTAAACTAGATAACTAAGAAATTATTGTATGTTGATTTTAATCAAATAAAATTAAGACCATAAATAAAATCATTATAATTAATATATTTTTTTTTTTTTGTGAATTATAATTAATTTAAGAACCATTCAATATATTATTATTGTATGATGGTTGATAGTAATAATGCAAATTAAATATTGTAATATATTATCATACTGTTACAATGCGGATGTCGCTCCGCTGTACAGTGGGTTACAAGTAGGTCACTGTATAATGGATGGTATTAAATTTGAATTCAATGATATAATATCATTGCATACAAAAAACGATTCTGAGAGGAGACGGTATGTCAGTCTAGGATATTTTAAATAATATTGATATTGCTATTATACGGTAGCTGGTAAGTTGAATTAATATTATTCATATTATTTATTATTAACATTATTGAATAATTTTGTCAAAATTCAAACTTTAAAAGCTTATAAAAAAAAATGTGTGACTATGTATTTTTAATATTTTTCAATTGCTATTGTAACAATATACCAAGAGCCTTGTATTAAATTTTCATAATCTTTGGCCCAAAAAATAAAAATTTATTGGTATTTATATAAAAACAAACTAAAAAAATTTAAATTTGAAATGGTCCGTAAAAAGCTTAAAAAGAGTCAAAATATTTTCAAAATTGTATGGTGTATAGAAAATGCTAATATAAACATTCGGTGAAATTTTGAAGTATCTATAGTTATTCATTTTTGAATTACAACAAAATAAGAAAATCGCTACATGAGAAATCGAGTGTAAATCTAATCTTGTTAAACAAGTCAAAATAAATTTTTATGAGCATTTTAAGTTCAAATTTTTACAAGATTAGATTTACACTCGATTTCTCATGTAGCGAAATTTGAACTTAAAATGCTCATAAAAATTTATTTTGACTTGTTTATAAACATTTTTTTATTGATAAAATTAGGCAAACTTATGAGAAATCTTGTATTACATTTTCAAACCTTAGATTTAAAAAGAAAATTTTTTATGAATTTCTAACACAAAATAAATTGCACATTTGCACATTTTTGTCATTTATACGTATTTTGTCAAAATTTTAACTTAAAATACGTAGCAAAAAGAATTGTGACTACAGATTTTTAATATTTTTCATTTGCCTTTGAAACAATATATTAGGAGTCTTCTATTAAATTTTCAATAATTTTTACCCAACAAATAAAATTTTATTGACATTTATAAAAAAAAAAACTAATAAAATTGGAAACTGAGAATATCCCTAAACATCTCAAAACAAATCAAAACATTTTGTAAATTTTATCGTGTACAGAAAATGCTAATATTAACAACCAGTGAAAGTTGCATGTATCTACGGTCATTAGTTTTAGAGTTACGCCAAAAACCAAAATCGATTTTGGGTAAAAATTCCCGTTTTTCCTTAATTTTTGGTTTGTTTTTCCTGGAGCTTTTAAAAACTATTGGGAATTTTTAAAAATGACCTCCCGAATGCATCGAAAAAGTTGAAAATTGAAGCATTATTTTGGCTACTTATCGTGTACACAGACACAAAAAAAAAAAAAAACACACATCATTATAAAATCAATACATTCATCGCTCCGCTCAGAATCTAAAAAGTTTTTAGGTACTAGTCTTGATTTAAGAAATGTAATTTTCGTAAAAATATTTGGCACTTAAAGGTTATCAGTTATCAGATAATTTATCATACTCTGGGCACTGGTGGTGGAAATTGAGTTATTTTTTGAACTAAAAACTATTTAGTATTAACAATGATTTAAGATTGGTATTAACTGATATCCTATAGTTTGTTATTCTTTTTTACGATACATTTGATGGACATAGGTATTTGTTAATTATAATTAAATAAACTAAGTATTACTTTTTAAAACAATAAATAAATGTAGAAAATTAACATATAAAAAATTTAAAAATTATTAGTAGGTACTAATTTATTTATAAGGTGACATTAGTTTAGTAATGTAATTTATTTTTTTAATAAATAAACTATTAATACTTATGATACAGCCAATTGGCATATTTACCGCCAGAGTACAATAATAGAAAGTACCCATTTTATTTAAATTCAATTTTTGAAGTTCTTGTATTGTTTTATGAAAAATTAATTATTATGGTTGGTAATGAAATAAACATTTTAAACAAATAAGGTCAATAAGACTTTAATTATGTTGGCAAATTAAAAATATAATTAAATACCTATTATATTATACATTGAAAGAATCATGTTTGTTCCAATAAATTAGCTATTTTTTATGCTATTTTATTATTATATTTACTAGAGCAACCATTGAAATCATAACATGCAATTTTGTTGGTAAAAGAAAATTACCGATAAAACAGACTACAATTTACTTGCATTAACCAGTAAAATGTACAGACCCTAGATTTGAGTCTTAAATTCTGCTGACCATAAATAAGTGTTATTATAAATGTTATTTACCAATGAAATATTAAATGAATACAAATATGAAATAATAACGATTTAAATAATTATTAATTAGCAAGTAACATACATGAGAATATTAAAGGTAACACATTTTACTAGGCAGCATTTTTACAGTAAATACAAATTGGTGTACAATGTGTAAATTTTTTCACATTATAATTTATAAAATGTTGAGTAAACCAAATCAGAGACTCCTAGTAAATTAATTATTATGTGTTAAAAATAGAGTCAGTTAAATAGTTATAGTTGAATTTTTAATTAAAAAACTTACTTCTTGATTTCCCAGCAATTTAAAATCTTGTAGTGACAACTTTTGATTAATATTGAATTCATGGTAAGGCTAAAAATTAAAATATATATATATAATTTAAATCAATGAAATCATTAATGTCTACTTATTTATTTACTCGTAGAAGGTATAGGTTATGTAAGAAGTAATATTGTAATAACTAATAACAAAAAATCATTGTGGGAAGTATAAATAAAGACTTTTTCAAATAATACAAAACAATCGATAAGTAAAGGAAATTATACAATTATTTAAATAACAAAATACACATTCATTATATTATGTTATTGTAATTGGAAGAAACATAAAACGAGTATCAAATATAAAAACATAATAAAATAATATTCAAAATTGTTTTAATAGATACCTATGATTTTGTAGTTTAATCATATTATTAAACTAGGTATTTTCAATTAAAAAAAAAAATTAATAGTCGTCAACATTCTCTATTTTATCATCAATAGTTTATTATATGTATAGGTAATTATCTAATTTCACTGGTAGGTTTAATTAAACAAAACATTTTTTAATATAGGTAACTAAAATTAAACCTATTATATTGGCTTTCTACAATAGACGAAACGAACAAGAAAAACATTAGGTAGGTACATACAAATTAAACTATTTTTACTTACTTTTGCATATAGATTTCCCATGAATAATTATTATGAATCAATAGCTAAAAGAAACTTATAATGTAGGTAGGCAACTATTGAAATATAGACAAAATGTAAGGCATTGAGTGTTTATATTAAATTATGAACTAGGACCGATGAATTAATGGAAGTGAAAAATAATTTTTAATGATGTAAAACTATATTGTGAATTCTAAAAGGAATCGTAGACCTTTTCTAACAAAAGATCAACGATGAAAACATAAAAATCTAAGCTTATAAACTAACAACTATGAACATTTGGTTGAAAGATACGAGATAGGTCAAAAAGCAGGTCAGTGATAAGCGACGAACGGCTAAACACCACCGACCGACTAACTGATAACGTGATTTTATTGATAACGATCCCCGCGATTGTGATAGCAGATAATTGTTACTTTTTTAGTATCTTATTGTTGTTATTATAATATACGGATTTATTTATCTTTTTATTTCCCATTGACAACGGACGGTGGAACGCGTATAATGTTTTTAGCCGCATCTACTTAATAAAACATTTTTAAGCACATCATTAATTGATCAACAGTCGTATATGTACTCGGTTTTTTGTATTTATTCAGTCATAAACACCATTTTGTTGTGCGGAATATTAAAAACTAATGTTGGGTGGCGCCGTGGCGGGCACAATAATAATATAATAATATACTTAAATGCTCACTCGTACAAATCGCATACCTACACCGTAACTAAATATAAAATAAAATTGGCTGTTAAGCTTAAGTGTTCGTCTCAAGGACGAAATTATAATAGTATGGCACACTTACAAAATTATACCGGGTAATCCGTTTATCGTCGTACATTCGTTTATTTTTTACGTGTGGGTAGGTACCTACCTACATAGGTTGAATATTATGTTCACAATGACATAATTCACATTAGTCATAGTCTAATCTTTTTAACATTTTTATATCCACTATTTTGTACATGCTTACTCTGTATATGTACTCAGCATATGTATAGTATGGTAAAAATGTAAAATTATATGTTTCTAAGTACCTAGGTACGTCCTACGCCTACCATTGTATATGAATACTAACTACCTACTAAGTATTACTAAGCATAATATAGTATTCATAATCAATGGTCCTACTTACGTAGGTACTATAATAAGTACCTATGTTAAACATTTTAACAGATATTGACTATATGGCCTATTGCCCTATTGCTATGAGAATCGAGATAAATATTTCCAAAAATATACCAAAATTATTTCTGATACATGCGCATTGTATACCTATTTGCATTTAAAATTGAAAAAAAATACTTGTCTTAAAATAGCTAAAACTGTGAATAATTAAAATGGCATCAAAACTGTCCGAAATAATAAACAACAGGTTTGTTGGTTTGTGAGCGTCTTGAGTAATAATTTTAATTATTACCTAGATAGGTACGGAACCTACCACTTATGATGGCAATGTTTACGAAATAGTCTTATCACAGAATATAATAAATGTAAACATTGCTTGCTTTATATTAAAGGCGGCCGACTTTAACATTTGTCACAACTGTGGTATAAAGATGGCTAGATCCTAGATAGCTAGATGGCTAGTTGGCTATAGTTGTTGACTGTTGTATATATCTATGGGGATAACCAATACCTACCTTATATATTAAAAACTAAAAAATAATATACATATAAATTATAAATATAGGTAGTTAATTTAACATATAGTTAAGAAACAATAGATAGGTGAATATATCTTAAAATTATTAATTAATTAATTCAGTTGATACACAGTATGCAACTATATGCGTCTACGTATTATAATTTATAATATTAATATATTTAATTAGTTACTATTTTTATGTATTATATCATGTTATATCAATATATCATGCATACAATTAATTTTTTAGCACTTTTTACACATTTTAAAAAGTGTTATACGTATGATACTTAAAGCATTACATATTTACATATATATATAGAGGCAGGTACATTACATATTTACATATATATATAGAGGCAGGTACATTAAATTATTATTTGTTATATAGATATATATCTTTAAAATATAATTACAGTATACTTTAGTACCTATATTTAGGAGTTGGGATCATTGAACATACCAAACTACTATTGTACCTTTGCAGTAGGTATACATATTCAATATTCATAAATCATAATACATAATACACAAAACAAAATTCATTATTCTTCGTTTAAATATCTAATAACGTCTAAATTTTAACTTAAAATAACTATAAAAAAAACTGTGTATATATATTTTTTAGAATTTTTTGGTTGCCGAATATTTTGCTACTTACTTGGCACCATGTTTTAAATTTTTAATCTTTAGCTGTAAAAATTGAACATTTTATAAATTTTAACAGCAAAATAATTTGTAAATTTTCAATTTGATAAATTTTGTCACAATTTGAACTTTAAACGCTTATAAAAAAAAATCCTTGCTTATTTATTTTTAATATTTTTAACAATGTTTGAGGAGCCTTATATTACATTTTCAAGCTTTTTGAACCAACGAATACAATTTTATTAACATTTATAGAAAAAAAAAAAATTTTAATTGAAAATTAAGCTCAAAACGAGTAAAAATATTTTTAAAATTTCATCAATTGTAGAAAATGAAGAAATAAACATATAACCGTTTGTGGCAGTAAAACTGTTTCGATTTTCTTCAACAGTATCGTGTTAGATATGGGAAAATGTCTGAAATGACTCTAGATAGTCCCAATAGTTATCATAGGCGCCAGAAAAAACAAAATAAAAATTCAGGAAAAACAAAAATGTGTAAACAAAATCGATTTTAATTATTGGTGTAACACTGTAACTCTATATAACAAATTATCGTATATACATGAAATGTTCACTGGTTGTTTATATTAGTATTTTCTATAGGTACACGATAACATTTTTCAAATATTTTGATATGTTTGAACTGTTGACGGAAATCTTTAGTTTCTAGTTTTTTTTATTTTTTAGATTCATAAAGGACAGTAAAAATGGAGCGAAAGTGAAATCAAAAGTAAAAATAGTGTTTTCAAAAGCGCCGTGAAAAACAAATTTACGGGAATTTTTACAGAAAACCAATTTTTGACAAAATAGATTTTGTTTTTTTTTAAAAGAAATGACGGTAGATACATTTTTTGAATGTTTATATAAGCATTTTTATAGTCAAAGTCTTATTCTGACGGACTTTCAGGACAGTAAAACATCTTAATAAAAATATTAAAAATCCGTAGTCACAATTTTTTTTATAGGTAATCAAAGTTCAAATTTTGACAAAATACGTAAAAATGACGAAAATGTGCAATTTATGTTGAGTTAGAAATTCATAAAAATTTTTCTTTTTAAATCTAAGGTTTGAAAATGTAATACAAGATTCCCCATAAGTTTGCCTAATTTTATCAATAAAAAAATGTTTATAAGCAATAAGTCAAAATAAATTTTTATGAGCATTTTAAGTTAAAATTCTTACAAGATTAGATATTCACTCGATTTCTCGCATGTAGCGATTTTCTTATTTTGTTGCAATTCAAAAACGAATAACGTAGATGCATGAAAATTTCACTGAATGTTAATATTAGCATTTTCTAAACACCATCTAATTTTGAATATATTTTGACTGTTTTTGAGCTTTTCACGGATCATTTTAATTTAAAATTTTTTTAGTGTTTTTTTTATATAAATACCAATAAATTTTTATTTGTTGGGCAAAAAATAATGAAAATTTAACTGAGCAATTGAAAAATATTAAAAATACATAGTCACACATTTTTTTAATAATATTAATTCAACTTACCAGCTACCGCGTATAATAGCAATATCAATATATTATTTAAAATATTCTAGACTGACATACCATCTCCTCTCAGAATCATTTTTTGTATACAATGATATTATATCAATGAATTCAAATTTAATACCATCCATTACACAGTGATCTACTTTTAACCTACTGTACAGCAGAGCGACATCCACTTGACCCCATTTTTTATTACATGTTTTATAAAATTGTATTTATTGGGTACAAAAGCTTGAAAATTTAATAAAAGGTTCCTCATATATATAGTTATAATGACATTAGATACAATTTTTTTTTTTGTAAGAAATTAAAAATTGACAAAATATGTAAAAATCACAAACATTTTCAAATTATTTTGAGTTAGTGTTTCATAAAAAAATGTCTTTTTAAATCTATATGATTTTAACATGTAATAAAAGATTCCGAATAAATTTGTCTACCTTTATCAAAAACATTAAATTTTTATGAGCGTTCGAAGTTCAAATTTTTACAGCATTTGATACTCAGTCAATTTCTCATATTTTTTTAAAAAAATTGTTTTTTGACATTTATGAAAAAAAAACTTATAATAATCGAAGATTTATCATAGCTAAAAATAGCTTAAAATGAGTCAAAATATTTTGAAAATTGTATGATATAAATAATAAATACTAATATAATTATACAGTGAAAATTGCATGTATATATGTATTGATATTAGTTTTTTAAGAGTTAGGTACCAGAAAATGAATTTTAATTAAAACATATTTGATGTTTTTTTACCGTGCAGTCGTTTATATTTGTATTACCTAATAACAAAAATATTGAGATTCAAGTGTAGCCTGTATTAGGTACCTATAACACTATTCTAAAATAGTTCGAAGGATTTGAAAATATACGTATCACATAGTATAATATGATATTGTTCAATATTAAATTATAAGTAAGTATAGTAACTATAGGTATTAAGAGGACACCAAACCCATATGTGTTGTCTCCGTCTTACAAGTGCATAACATAGCAAATTTACGGTCAGACGATTACGTTTAGCTCCGTTAGTTTTTTTTGCTTTATTTACTATGTTACGCACTTGTAAGACGGAGACAAAACATGCGGGTGTGCGTCCTCTTATTTCTTAAGTATTATACCCACCATTATAATTACCTATTAATTATTATTATGAAATATAAATGTTTCGCTATATTAGTGTGTCAGTGTGTCTATAAATTAGCTACTCAGCTTACACATATTATGTATAGACACCTATATAGATCGGTACGGGGTACCTATGTGAGTTATAGCAACTATATTATAGGTACTTGTTTGATTCTATACATTGATAAATAAGAACGGTGTATTGTTAAACATAACATATTGTTCTTTATTTTACATAAAAATAATATGTCGTTCTTCACTCGGGGTTTACCTGCAGTCAATATTCGGACTGGCAAAACGCTTTTCCGTTACGTACGTGTTCAGTTTCTAAGGAGACATAATATTATGATTACGATCATCATGATTTACGAGCTAATGTTCACGTGCGTTATTTTCGCAGAGGTCGGTACGATGCCCGTTCGTCGGCTAAACCAATTGACGAATTTCAAACCCGCCAGTCTTGGAGATCACAACCCTACCGCGGTCACCCCTACGCCCAATTTGGACATCTCGGACAAGATCGACGTGAAGAAATTACTGGGCATGCTGCACATCCTCAACGAGGATAAATCTGCACAAGTGTCGGTGAGTTACCAGAATAATAGGTAGAATAGAGTAATATTATATATATAGGTACCTGATAATATAATATTTGTAAACTCATAATAATTTACAATGATGTAATTCCGTTTTTAATCCAGGGCTTCAATTTTAAAAAAAATATATCGTTTTTACGTTTTCGATTATTTAAACATTATACAATTTTAATGTTTATCGTTATTGTACTTTCAAACGTAATTTGATTTTTTCCATTTATCGTTATTTTATTTGAACTTTTGTTTTCTGTTTAACGTTTAATTTTAATTTTTTTTTATAATATATTATATTGTTTTTTGCGTTATGGCGTATAAATAGGTAGGTAATTAGCCACACTAGCTGTGTTGTAAGAATAATTCTTAATAATAATAATAATTCTTATCAAATAAGTAGAATTTATTGTCCAGAATAGATTATTTTCAATCATCCAAGTCTTTTTAGTAAGTAGCTACATATAACTGCCATTAACTGGCTACATAACTGGCAATTTAGAGCTAGTTTAAGTGTCAAATATTGCTTAAATATTATGGCATGATTTAGCATGAATGAAAGATGAAATAATAGATTTTATAAAAAAAATAAATATGTATAGCAATAATACAATAAGAGATTGCGTAATAATGTTATATAAATATTTAGGTAGGTACACCAAACTGTACTCGCTCGCCGTTATGTATCTTATTGAAATATGAATTACAGAAATAAACTAATATATTCTATTAAATTTAATATTTATAAGTTAAACGGGGTACCTATAATGTTTTAAAAAAATATAAATTACTGTTTACATAGGTTTGCCAACTTTGGATTGTTCATAGTTATATGATTCATACTAATATAGACTACAAGATTTAAAAACAATAGCAATGTTTTAAGTTAAAATTTTAAAATTTTAATTTTTATTTTCATTGTTTTCTGTTATAATACGTAAGCCCTGGTTTTACTTTTTTTTAGAATTAAACAATGCTCCTCATAAGTCTTGCTCTCGCTGATATTAAAATACATCAAACATTTTAGATAGGTACAATATTTTTTTATAAACGTTTAAAATTGTAAGTAATTCATCGAAATCAAAATAAGTT
This sequence comes from Nasonovia ribisnigri, assembly GCA_027563435.1. Taxonomy (NCBI): domain Eukaryota; kingdom Metazoa; phylum Arthropoda; class Insecta; order Hemiptera; family Aphididae; genus Nasonovia; species Nasonovia ribisnigri. The sequence continues at coordinate 496,050 of JANEHU010000151.1, read as the reverse complement.
CAGCGTAAGCCACATCATTTTTTTTTATGATCAAATAAAGTGCACATTTTAATAACATAAGATAATAACGATTTATCCTCAAACTATTACTATTATTATTTTGTTATTTTAAAATATATTAATCTCAGCAACTTAAAATATTCCAATATTACTTAAATAAACATTTTCTATAAACAATGAAATTTAAAAAATACTTAAACTAATTGTAAACTATTTATAGACAATTTAAATTAAATTTTGGAATTTTAAAATTCTTTTCTACAAATGTTGATCGCTTTTTATATACTCAGTCAAAGACCTTGAAAAAGAATTACGATGTTGTTCATATAAGTTGTTCTTGCTTATCTATTTAAAAATATTGAAAAAAACATAATATGCACAATATTTTTCATAAGCGTTTAAAGTTTTTTTTGTACGCAATTCGTCATGATCACGAACATTTTCAAATTATTTTGTACATATATAGTTCAAGATTTATGACGTTTTTAAATTTAATAACTAATGCTTAAAAATGTTATACTATATAGGTTCTTCATAAACTGCCTAAACGACAATCCGAATTTTTTTATAGGCATTTGAAGAAGTTTTAGTTTTTACAAAATTGAATAATTAAAGAACAATAATGATTTTTATTATGACGTTGTAATTCAAAAAATATTAATCATAGCCCATAGGGACTTTACAATTTCGCCATTACCTATACTATTATTTCCTATATATACAATGTTATTTTAAAAATATTTTACCCAATTTAAAATAGTTCTCATGATATTACAGTACGTGATATTGACTATTATTATAGGTGCAAGTGATCTACCGGCTGCATGGCAGTGGTGTTTTGCACTTTGATAGAACTTATGTTTAAAAATATATTTATGGCCTTATGGATATAGCAAGATATGATTATATTATGATTATTATTTGTTTTCGGTATAGTTAAGATAAATAATATTTGACACAATATACTCATTGACCTAAGACTTTAAGACAAAAATTGGAAATGTACCACAATTTATTCAAAAGTTACACTAACACAATAATCTGCAGTTTTATAAAGGCCCAATCCCAATTCCCATTAGTATTTGGATTATGTTTTCGCGGTGGAGAGATTTTGGAATAATGCTGATTTTTATTGTTTTAAAACGAGCCCGTCAAACATTACAGAGCGCATTATTATGAGAGCAGTTGAATATAAGTCAACTGTAAATAGTGATGATTTGAGGGCCTTTCTAAATTGTAAATTGATGGATATAGCTACTTTCATAATACAGTGAATCATATATTGAGAACTTTAATAACGGCACACATGAGCAAACCATTGAAAGTCAATAAGCAAAATTAAAAATAAATGGCACATTTCCACTTTTGGAACATCAGCTGCAACCACAGTGGTGGCATTCAATCTATTCCATATACGTGGTCGACGCATTCCTTCATGATACGAAAAAGGCTTTCTTCAATTAAGTCGTCATTTTTTTACGATATTATTTTATTATTTATTTTTCATTCAATTTAAATTTATTATTAATTGAAAATAGAATTTTTGTAATATTAAAATAATAATAATTCACATATTAACAAAAACCGATCGATAGATCGCAGTGGTCACTGGTCAGTGATCACACGTAACATCGAAAACCTGTCGGTTCGGTAGATCGTAACAACGGCCAATATTATAATAAATAGTAGGTAACAGGTAAGTATAGTATAGATAGTATAATAACTAGTAAGTTTTGTATTTATAGCATAAAAGTTAATTCTTAGGCGTGACTAAACTTCGTCTGCAGCGGCTGCCTACTTATACTTGCAGAGGACGCCACACTGACAATTGTGTCTCCGTCTAACAAATGTATAACATAGCAAAATTTACGTTCACAATAATACACTGTACTCTGTGATTTCTAAAATTAGAGTGAATTTATCTTTTATAAAATGGTATAGGTTAGATTATTATTATCTAGAGTGCATCTCGGAGGCTTTTATTGATATTTGTATTAAGAAGCAAGTTATGACTTTTTTTAAACTGTATATTTTTTGTACATTTTAAAACGATAATTTTTTCCTCTTAATGAACCGAAAAAATCCCATACACCCAAGACTGTATTTTGAAAGGGCATGGGGTATTCCCCCAGTTAAAAAATGTCCATAATTTTGAAGAAAATCTGTACATATTATTTATTAAACTCTCGAGAAGTTTCTTAAAAAAAAAAAAAAAAAGCTAGTGTGAATAGAACGACAGTCAATACTTTATATTATTGAACGTCTGTACTAGAGTAACAGTATTTACAGTATTAATAAGTGTATTTTTTTTCACATAAATTGACTAAACTGGTAATAATAAAGAAATTATTTAAAATCCAATATTTACACTTACAATTGAAATTTGTACAACAATAATTTAGTTAAGTTAAATTAACTTATCACACTTAAAATGCAGTTTATCGGATAGCTTTTTGAAAATTTCAGGAACAGCCCGGACACCCTAGGCTTTCACCATAGACACGTCTATAATAGTTATTTCATAATTATTATTTTTATTATGTTGTATTATATATCTTAACTGTTGAGCTATAAATTATAATAGTACCGTACTAGAAGATTTTAATAAAAAATTAAAAAATAAGTAGTTTGATAATGTACCTACCTAATATATTATGGCAACAATTAGTTCGATCTACTGTATTACTAAAAGAAAAATAAATGATAAATAGCAATATAAATGTATATTAAAGTGTACTTATAAAAATATAGGTTATCACAAAGCTTTAAATCGTAACACATATATGTCAATGACCCACTCAACACGGCGAGGTATACTGCACTCTACACCTATTAAATACAACAGAGCAACTACCCAAAAATTTTTTTCTCTTAATTTTAGAATTAATTAAAAAACATAATTGCACTTCAATATTTATAAATAATAATAAATAATTATACGGTACAAGTTTTTCAAGCAAAAACTTAAAAACAATTAATAATATTTTTACTCAATACCTTATTTATTTTTCTTACATCACCTACATAGGTAAATTCTCAAAAACAGTTCTACGAAAAAACTTAAAACGATTACTCTCCGTGAATATATATTAAGATATATATATTAATATAAGTACCTATATTATGCTAATGCCTACCCACCAACAGTTGGGACTTGGGAATTACTAATAATTATAAAATTACATCTTGTGTCAATCAACTTTATAAATTGTATATTTGTACATGAACTTTATTGTTTTATTAATTAGGAAACCACGAGTTTACCGTCATCTACTGTAGTGAACGTGGTCCACGATTTCGACTATTCAAAAGAATGCAAGGTCGACGAAGATTCATCGAAAAATCAAGTTACAGACCTAATGATTTTGAACACAGTGTACGACAAAGTATCGGAACACATAAAATCAGTTTACGAAACCATTCAAAAAAACTACGAGGTTTTGATGAAGCTTAATATTTTGAAAGGAATGCTGATGATGGGAGATAATAGTATACAATCAAAAGGGTCGACGCCGTGGATTAAATACATGTCCAAATACAAAAATATTGCTGACAGTTATTAAATATTATGTACTCATAATTACCTCGTATTCCTATATATAATCGATATCAATAATATTGTAAATTATTAAAAATTTGAAATTATACACAATCATTTGGTTTGTGACTCTGTGTTTCTGATAACATAACCAAATTAGTTGTTTAGTCTAGCGATTAATAATTAATAATCAAATTTCGAAATAATTATTATAATTTACAGCATAGGTACCAATTTACAAACTAATTTTCATTTATTTTCTATTATTTAACACATAAATGTAAATATCAAAAATGATATTCATATTTTATATTTTAATTTTTTAAAGGTTTATGACAATTATTTATTATTTACTAGCCTATTTAATATAATTGCAATATGTATAATTATTAAAATAGTGAAAGAATTTATTGATTTTAAATGATGTGTGTTTTGTTTTCTGCCTGTCATCAACTTTTAAGACAATGAAAATGCTTCGATTTTCTACTTCAGCATATTATCGAGTAGGAGGTGTCGTACTACGCGAAGGATTGGTGTATATATTATTACAGATATTATTTCGGTTAGATTCCCAAACCGTCAAACGAGTATATTATAGGATGTGTAAAATACTGACTGAATGCACTTCAAAATATTCATAACAGTAATATTCTTAATATTCTTTGGTGGATCAAATGATAATAAGGAATTTCGAAAGGAAACGACAAATATTTCATAACTCCAAAATTTCGGGAACTTAAAATCAAAGGTTTAACTTTTAAAAATCCAAAACTTTGGAAATTCAAAACAATAAATTTTGATTTACCCAATGAGTAATGAGTTACTGTTGTACTACGATTTTTTTTTTGTTATGTGCGCAGTTCCCGGTAGTACAGCAGTACCGGGTCAACCCGCGGTGGAGTAAGAGCAAGCCCCAAAATCTCTACCAGTTTTGAAAAAAATAATTTTACATTTGAACTTTTTGTAGAAAGGTGTATCAGATGCTAAGCTGATAAGAACAGATTTATTTGTGTAATGCTTATGGTTATACACTTAAAGAGGAGTCTAAATGTCTAAACAAATGACATTGAGTACCTACCTATAAGTTATAACTTATATATTGTACAATATAATAATACTACATTTTACTCAATGCTAACAGTTTTGCAACAAACAGATTTGGTTATTTGGTTGTAATTCACCAAATAATTATTCTAGAAACAGCTGTTACTTATAATAATATAAAGTTACTAAGCATATATGAAATATACCAGGTATTAGCATTGATTATAGGTTCTATGTATAAGTATAATCAATGATAGCTGGTAGTACTAATAAATTAAAAAATATAAACAATATATTATACCTACTAGTAATACTAAATTACTAGCATTATACATTTATACTATATAACTATGTAGGTATAATGAATGGTATAATATAATTTACAAATTACAAGTAGGGAAATTAAAAAAAAACTACTTGGCAATTTATAGCTTGTTAAGTTTAAAATTCTGAACGGAGCGATGAATCATGAATGTATTTGTGTAGGTATTCAAAATTGGAAATATCCCTACTACCATTATTCTATTATTTGTATTCTGTACATGATGTTTTAGTCTATTTTTCCTATTCTTTTTAATGGCACTTAGTTCACGCTGTGTTAGATTTTAAATAATTTTTAGTATATATAGAATTCTTGTTTCCGATAAATAAATAAATAAATAATAGATACTAATTTCAAAGCTACAATATTACAAATTGTTAATTTGATATATTAAGTATGATAACAAGTTATCTATATTTCTAAAAGCAAATTTTCAAACAAATGTTACTGTTACTTACACAAGCATACAGCGAAAAATAATCACAAAACCATAACGGAAAAGACCTATAAGTTGGATATGTTGGATATGTGAAATGTACAGGTCTGCAGGGACTCTATTTTTTCTTCTAATATTACATGATATGTCAAGTTTAAGAATAAAACTAATTTTTGAAAGATAAAATTCATTAAAACACAATTATGGTTGCCATAATAAATTAAGATAAGAACATATTTACTTTAAATCACATTTTTTTAATAACAGCAGATGCTTAGCACAGTTTCTAAGTGGAACGCCACTAGATACAGCACAAAAGCATAAATCTTTTTTCATTGTTTGAAAAATTATAACTAAAAAAATAACAGTATTTTTCTAGATTCATTTAAAAACAGTCACTTATGTGATAACAGAAAAATGGTCTTCTAAGTTTCTCTTCCGTTAAGGTATGTTTTCCCTGCAACTTCTGGATGCGGAGCCTAGTTTCAACTACCAGTCAAGACACTGTACTGTTTAACTGTTTGAAGCTGAAGGGAAAACATACATTAACATAACTTAATAATAAAAAATAATGTTGCCATAAAAATAAAAATTAATAACAAATTAAATTAAAATCTTTTGTAATAATTACCTAATGGCTACTAATACTTATGAATAACTAACAAATGCCTAGTTCATATTTTACATATTAATATCGGCTTTGACTGCACCAGCCATTAAACGTAATTTAAGCCATTTAACGTCCTGTATCGATTGACATTATCCCTGTAACAATGAATTATTTTGTATTATTCTCTGAAATCAAAAGAAGTTGTTAGCAATAAATTGTCAACATTTGTTAATGTAGATTCAACAATTTAATAACATGACAATACAAACAGTCAACAGATCACAGACGTTACTAACAACAATTTTTTTTTCTTGTGGTATCATTACATAGGGGTGAATTGTTTGCACAATACAACAACACTTACACAAGATATTACATTTACTGAGTTCAACCATAAAGTGTGTATTTGTTATTAATTTTTAATGTGAGAAAAAAGTCATTGAATGTGTTTTGGACAGTGAGAAGTTTGGTAAGTTTCAAAACTTAGGATTTAAGTTTATAGAAATTAGTTGTTGACCCCTGCACTTTAGGATTGAGCAACTTTTGTGAAATGGACAAATTAATACTCAATGTTAAACATAATTATAAATATGAAAAATGAAATATTATTAACTTGAAATAGAACGTTAGTATTAATGAAAAAAATATTTATCATGTATAGTTTACAATCATGTTTTAGAAAGAAGTAATACAAATTTATACCTACTCCTTAAGAGGATGCCACACCAGCATGTGTTGTCTCCGTCTTACAAACGCGTAACATAGCATATTTACGCTCAGCAGTTCACGTTTTATTCAGTTAGCTTAAAAATGAAAGTGATTCGACCTATTATAAAACTTGATTGCAAGAACATCATCTGTGTTTTGTTGGAAGTATATTTACAATAATTCAGTTTTTAAGTGAGTTGTGCGTGTATAATAAATGTAAATTAAAAATGCTAATAACTCACTTAAAAACTGAACTATCATAAAAAAAATTCCAACAAAACACAGATAATGTTCTTACAATCAAGTTTTAAAATAGGTCGATTCACTCTAATTTTTAAGTTGACGGAATAAAACGTGAACTGCTGAGCGTAAATATGCTATGATACGCGTTTGTATGACGGAGACAACACATGCGGGTGTGGCGTCCTCTTAATGTTAAACATAAAATTATGTAGCTATTTTTGTTTGATACATACCAATTAATGATAATAGATACATAGGACTATTTTAGGATTTAGATATTTTTTAAAGATATAGTTGATGTAAAAACTAGTAAAATGTATGTACCTTTTGGAAGGTATTGTACATTATACGATCGAAATCCATCGCCCTTTAAAATTAGTGGTAGTTCTAATTTAAGCGATTTATTTGCAAGAAGCTAAAATAAAAATTCAATTTAAAGAGATACCTACCTACCTAACTCCAATAATTAGAATTATATTAATAATAATAATAAGAATTATTTTAACTTTATATTTTATACTATTTGTAATAAGTACCTTTGAATATGGAATAATGTTTAATACAATATAAGCAACAGTTCCAAACAGCTGCTTCTTCTAGAACTGGTATTACACATTGTTCAATTCTGCAGATTGTTCTAGTTTGTCTCACATTTTTTGGGGGTAGGCCTGGTTTTAATAAAACATTGCGATGACAAATATGAAGTACAAAAAAAATATTAAACTAAAATAGGTACATACCTCTTTTTCTCAATTCTAGTTTTGGCAAAGAAGTATTTTTTGTTATATTTGCTTTTTCAGGTTTTTCAGGTTTTTCAGGTTTTTTTTTTTTACATTTTTTGATCTTTTAGAATTGTTCCTATATTAAATAATTATAACAAACATTTTACATTTTTAATAAATAAATGGTGGTAAGTGATGTGTAGTAATAATTAATCAAATTCTTACCTATTAAATTCTAGCCTTTTCTTGTGACTCAAATTAATTTCATTAATCTACAACTTGTCTCCAACACTTCATCCTCATTAGTCTATCCCCGAATTTTGCTTAATACAACAAATTGCCATAGTAAGCAGTGGCGGCGTGAATAGCTATTTTATGAGGCAGCCACCTCATACAAAAGTGAGGGTGGGTATTCCAATGACTTCAGTCTCCAAGACCTAGACTAGTTTATAACTTAGACTCGTAATCACATATGACCTGCATTTAAAATGTGTAAAAAAATAAGTGTAAAATTTGAAAAAACTGGTGTGTGGGTACTTATTTAAAGCAGTTGCTTCATAGGAAAAAAAATTTCACACCGCCACTGATAGTAAGCACTTTGTCACCTAATTAGAATAAAACATTACAATTCAGAAATAAAAAACAAAATTGTATGCAGGTTTAATTATATTTGCTTATGTTGAGAGAAGCAAGAGTTTTACTAAGAATCGGATTTATATGCAATAAAAATTAAGAAAAATGCTAATAAAAGTATGGCTAATATGCTAGTATTTAGAAGTATATTGAAAAAAAAGTATGAATTTAGCTACAGCAATGTTTATTCATTCATTTATTATTGTAGGTATAATATTAAGTAATATTATTATAAATTCAATAATAATAATAATAATAAGATAAATTTAGGTTAAATGTCAGTGTTAAGGTACAGTGATTTGTGATTAAACCCATTGATGCATAACTGTCAATAATAGCTAATCCAACAGAGTAAGGGTTCATAAAAGCTTTAATTAGCTAGAACTTAAACGAGAACATCACAATTCACTCATTTCAATGCCTTAAAAGATAGTGTAGCATATTATTGTTCTTGCTGATGAAATACACTCATTAAATAGGTAGTTCACTAATGACTAATACCATGTTTGTTAGATTTAATTTTGGCAATTCATTAATATACTTAGGTACCTACTCGCCGAGGTACTCGCTTAGGTATTTATACTATTGGGTTTTTGGTGCATGGAATTGTTTTGTTACTTGAAGCATCAACACATCAGCCAAGCAATTGAACAGGGAATCAGCATCATCATAAAATACCAACCGGGGCATGAATTTAACCATACAGTTATTGTAACAAAATTAATACTTACGAATAGCAAATTTGTATTGTTTCCATTACCAATGACATCAGATACATCAATTGAATCTGAAACAGTCACTTTATCAGGTGCACAAAAAGAGTCTTTTTCCATCATGTTGTTGCGTGCACGAACTGAATCTGTTTTCGTTGAGGTTTTCGTCATGTCGTCAAATTAACAAACAATAAGATATTATTCTGAGCTGTTTAAAAATCCGTTTTCTTGAAACGTGATGACAAAATATGTTTGTACAATATTATAATGTTTATTTGTATCACATACGCAGATAGCCTGATATGCAGATCAATACTTAATAATATAAACAAGTATTTGATAGTATATACGACAGCAGACAAGCATTAAAATTAATGCTAAGTGCAAAATACGGACAAGTAATAAAGGTGAAACGAGTTAGGACGGTGAATGATAACAGATGCCGGGCGGCGGGACAATAGATAATAATATTATAATATAATTTCTACTGGCGGGACAACGATGATTCGAGTCTGTTGTTAAATATTTATTTATTTAATATTTTAATATTTTTTTTTTTGATTTCCAGCTTTCGCAAAAACATTTAAAACAGCATAACATAACATTTTATTTTTAATGTAAGACGGTTTGTCGTCGATAAAATTCCAATACGTTTTTCGATAAGGCGATGCAGATACACGTATATTGGTACTGGCATTGAGCACTGAAACGATGCGATGAACAATCATAACTATAGCTCATATATTTATGCACTTCAAATGGATTGCATTTGTCATTTGTGTTATTGTGTATACTAAAAAATTGGGAACAAATGCACTTTACCAAACCCCTCACAATTTTCAATTTTTTTTTTCAAACGACTTGTTTTTTATACTCAAAACGATGGTGTAAAATATTTTTATCAGAAACAAGTATTTTAGAAGTTATAACCTTCCAAAGTTTGCGATTTTACGTTTATACGCATCCGCGCCACGCGTAAGTGCGTAACGCGTATTATTTTATTTTTGTTTTTACGTATTTTAACCATAGACATAATATAATATATATCGACATATTATGTATATTTATATCAATATCGCTAATTTATAACTACTTCGTTATTACTAAATTCTATATTATTATTATTATTTTTTTTTTAATTTTTACATGACAGTAAAATAAGCCATATTAAATCGTTTTGCAATTTATTTTCAAGTAAAAAACAAGTTAATGAGTATATTGTAACCTTGTCTGTTAAAGTAACATAAGTATATTATACTGGCTCACTTCGCCTGCCGGCTCCGGTCGCTAAACTTGAGATCCTCCAGGCTCCAGACCTCTCTCGGCCTCCAAACCTCCCGTGGCTAAAATATCAAACCTAGGGGGGAGGGCAGACGGATAACCTAACAAGTGAATTTAACTTTGTTAGTTAAATTAACACAAATAGAAACCAAGCGGACCAGACTTTGCCTACAACCTGTAAGCTACACTGCTACAGGTCTGGTCACAAAACTCTAGGTCCTCCGGACCTCTCGTTGGATGCAGGCTCATTAAGCAACCACCCCGTGGCTAAAATATTGAATGAATAAACCTATCTAAGCTCACTAAACGAGTTACTTAAACTTACGCGCGCTGTTCACTGATGAGCGGCGCGTGAGCAATACGCATTATTTGCCATATAACCACAAACTTGAAACGGCTATAAATTCTAAAATAATTGTTTTCGGTAAAAATTTTTTAAACTATCGTTTTAAGCATAAAAATCAAATCGTTTAGGAAAAAAAAAATTGTAAATCGGAAGAGGGTTTGTAAAGTGCATTTTAGCCAAAAATTGCGAAAAATGTACTAAAAAAGATATCTCATAATATAAAACTATACAATTTAGATATTACCTATACGTATTTAGATTGGTGGTATACCTATTACCTATGCTATTTATACTATACTATATACATACCTATATGGTCATACATTTGATATTATTATTTATTTTATTATACCGAAAGAAAAATAATAATGCAGCTTCTAATGTGTAAGTACTTTAAACATTTCATTTAAATTTTAAATTTATTTCAATAAAATATGTAAAAAAATTACAAAAATAAACTAAAATATGAATTTATAATCAGATTCTACAAATCTAAAAAAACAAAGCCAGAAAATAGATACGCATTATCATGTATACCTAGTTGAAATTCTATCTATTGCTTCAGTAGAGCATACATTTAATTTGTATCTAAATTCTAGGTTGGTATTAAATCAGAACAAAAAAAAACTCTAATTTCATAAACATCCGAGCCCTATTCGTTATAACGTTGACGTACGCGTATAATATTATAATATGTTATCAAATTGTTGACATAATATTATAATGTAAACATTTTTTTTTAGATGACATTGTCACTTCAGACCAAATTCCTCTTTTCTACATCTATATGTTATATTAATTGAAATTTGAATTTTAGATGCTTTGCCCCCTAGACATCATAAACTATCTATAAATAATAATTTATTTTAAAATTAGTATAGAAGTTCAGAGTGTTTATAAGTTATGATCATGGTCTACATATTTTACTATTGGATATATTTATACCTTCCTCTGTATAGACTTAAGTGAGTAAATAGTTAAAAGTACAATTTTTGGAACAAGAAGATATTTAAATATATATTTTTGAGTAGATTTAAAAATTTAAAAATCAGAATTTGAAAAAATTCATTATTCAAGGTGAGCATACTTAGTGAATGACTCTGTATCTATATTGGCTAATATCATAATATAAAGGACATGTATAAGTCAAGTATTGCCGTATTGTTATACAATATGGGTAGGTACATATAAATAATATATAATTATGGGCTTTTTGTGTGCGTCTCGTCCATCAGCTGTAGGTACCCCATATCTGAATAATCATAATAATAAGGTGTCTGTGCGGTGTATATACGCGGTAATTTATTGCATTTTTAATATTATATTATCCTGTATTACCATATGGATTTCTTCACCTGTACGCCGCTCCGCTTTGGCCGAGTTTAAACGCTCACCGTTTAACATACGCAACGCCGCGTTCTTCCTCCCGCAGAACAATGGGCATATATAAAAAGCATGTGAGCCTAAAAAAAATTATAACAATTTAGCACGGGTCGTCGGTGTTGGTGAAAAAAAAACCGATTGTTTATTTGGTAAGCCAGGCAGTCAGTGCTATTATATATTATCGCTCTAATTTACAAGGTACGCCATACACTCTTACACATTTGTACATTAAAAAATGTATTTCCGCGGCATAAACGAACGGTACCTTTAAACACAAATAATAACGATCACGATCGTAATACTACCCATGTGTAATAAGTATAATAACACACACACACACACACACACACACACACACACACACACACACACACACACACACACACCCACACACACACCCACACACACACACACACACACACACATTATATAAATAATAAATACGGTAATAATAATTGCGTACGAAAATCATGGGAGGCTACATATCGAGCGAGTTAAAAAATATACAAATACACACACACACACACACGGTTGTCTTGAGCCATTGTTAACGGCCATTAAAAAAAATAAAAAAACATTCATAATAATGTAATACGTGCCATTGTTCTGACGGCGTTGCCTGTGCATATAAATGCAAGTGACGTGGTAACCGTGGAGCACGGGATAGGATAAAAAAGAAATGTGTACACGGAGGCGATTTCGTCAGGATGTGAGCTCTATTTATTTCGGCGCGGGGTACGAAAATGGGTGTGCAAACACCCATCACGGCGAACGAGATATAATAAACATAGTAGGTACATACAGGTATACTCAACCGGACAGACGTTTTGAAAACTGTATAATATAATACATTATAAATGTATAATTAACGACCGCCAGCTCATTGTAGCTATACAATATGCGAGCAAGTATGTGTCGACTTTGGCAGTAGTGTATAATGATAATTATAGCTAATATATTCGTAAACGTACCTACCTTCTTATACCTAACTACCGATTGCAGCCTATACAGTTCAATTTGCTCGCATAATAATATATTATACGGTAAGCCGCGCTCGAGAGTACGGATTTATGAATATTTAATCAGACAGATTACAGTGAGTATACCTACATTCTACAATATGTCCACTATTTTGTACTTGTTAGTTATTATACTTTTGTTTATTGAAAATGTAGATACGAGTCATACGACCATTATTAGATATTTATAGGTATATTGTTGATACGATTGATACTTTACCCGCGGACGAAACCAAATAATCACTCGCGACTCTGGTAATCTGTTATAGACTTATAGCTATAATTATTGCACCGCAATGGTTTAAGTACTCGTTATGCAATACCATATAATATATATAGCATTTTCGATTGTATTGAGTCTTTAAAATATGTATCATAAATCATAATAATATTTAGCCATTTAGGTATATTAGTTTTAGTTGATAAAAATAATATATATTTATATCAAAATGTATAAATATATCTATTAGATGAAGTCCTGAATTTATGTCAGGAAAAAAAGTTTACTATATCAAGTTTATTCTTCGTAGGCTCTAATATTCAATGGAAAATAATACATTTTTATGTATTTCGAAAAACATTTATTGGAAGTTGAATATTATTTTGGTGGGTGGGATTAACTGCAGTGTGTATGTCATCTAAAATCTTCTATAATTACTATATATAATTGGTATATAGGCATGAAGTCGTACAAGATTCGACAGTTTATTTATTCTAATCAATAGGTATAGTTTATATATTATACAACCAGCATAGCCGCATAGGTAGGTTCGGCGTTCACTACTTTTGATAATATCAACGGATAGACTAAAACAGTAAACCATTTAGAAAATTTTGATCCATAATCATTAAAGAATGTACATTAAAAATATTCTAATTTACAAATTAGTACAAAAGGTTTTGAAATTAATAATATGGCAGGTTAATGAATTTATAAGATAAGTGTAAGTACACTTATTTGTATTCAAATTACTACCAATCCAAAGAAAATTAAATATATTATTTTGTATATTTTAGACGTTATAAAATGCATAGTATATAATATATTCTTTTTTAAATTACTTTTATGCATATTATATTGATTATTAATTTTGTAGGTATATCAATAGTACAATATTGTTATAAAATATTTTAGTATAGGTAGGCAGGCGCAGATACAAGGGGGGTTATGGGCAATGTGGGTCATGTGGGCTGATAAGCCTCCACCCTCCTTAATGTCTTATAGGTACTTAAAAATATTTCACTCTTGTCTATGTTATTTTATAATATATGCAATAAAACGTAATTTTGTTACTAAAATTTGTTATTATTATTATTTTATAATAAGTGTGTATGATGAATATTTTATTCACTAAAAACACTTAAAATTAATGCCTATGATTATTGATTAACTTGAAGGTTACATATTTAACACATGTACTTGAATCAAATTTTTCTTCTAGCCGTCTTTACTTCATTACTAGCTCCATCTAGCTTTACACTTGTAGGTAGGTACCTATAAAAAGTATGACTTTCATAAAGTCATTAAAAAGTAAATTTTTTATGAAGCATGTTTTTTTTTTTTTAATTTTATAGTAAAATAAAATTGTTATATAATTTACTGGGGTACCTTTTAAGCTAGGTGTGCCGGTCCAGCCCGTAGAAGTATTCCAACTGACCCGTGACCATTTTATAAAATTATAAATTTCTATTGGTATAGATAAAAATAAAAACAAAAATTGTAATTAAAAATAATATTTTTTTATAAGCTTTTAAGAACAACAAAATATCTTACAATTTTCAAGAATATTTAAAGTGCATATTTTATCAAAATTAATCGGTATATAATATACGGCTCGCTGTAAAAATATAGATTTGGAATGTGGCCCATAGTATACCATATATTATATAATTGTGGATTTATTATGTTTATGTTGCATAATTATTATTTTACATACTTTAGAATTTTTGGTTCATATTCTTAGTGTATTACTTCAACGTTTAATCGAGCATTAAATGTATTATTCACAGTTCTGTCATATTTTTCATGACATATTTTCATTTATTTATATATTGTATTTATCCTTTATATACATAAAGGAATAGGATATCGAAAAATAAAAGGTTTTTAATGTTTTATATTTATTATGTATTAGACCACGATAGGATACGCCGATACGGTCCCCCAGTCACTGTCTGATGCTTTTTTGAAGTAGAAATGAGTGGAATACATTGTTCGGGTATTTAGATTCTAGGCGTCAGTCATATTAATATTTGATATATTAAGTTGATATAACTTAACTGGGAAGTTCGGTACCTACTTTGTGCCGTCGCTCGTCTGGTGCTTTTTCGAATGTTAAAATAATTAAAAAATATATATATTATAAATACGGTTTTTTTGTATAACGTGGTGCAGTAATAAGTAGTTACTTTTTAGATAGAAAATTTAAGGAGTTTCCCTAATTTAATCTCAAATTTTTAATAGTTATTTACCCAATACTGGTTACCGCATTATGTATTGTAATGGTACCATCCCGCATTTTTGTATACCTATTATTAATTATCATTAGTGTTATGAGCAAACACAGTACTTACTATCTACCTATATAGACTATACAGAATATATACCGTCATTTTTGCTCACATTTAATTATTTTTATAAATTGAAATCTGATTGAAATATTAAACGCGGTTTTTGGCTATTTTGACTATCCATTGAATTTAGATAAAAACAAATTCCAAAATAGAATGTACCTGTACCTACAAATCAGTATAAACGAGTTACAGAAAACCCTACTATACGCCTATTTTCACCGTCAGTAGAACAACGTTATCGCCGCACCCGATACTATAAAATTCGATTTCACACCCAAGTATGATAATTCGAGTCACAAATTCAAAAAATCGGTGTCCCTAAGAAACCTCGGCGACGAGCCGTCATTATTACATACGCGCACGTACGGGCATCGGATCAAGTGCGGTGGCGGAAGTCTGTTATTGATGAGGCGTACATTTTCGTCAAATTATTATTATTATTATGTTAGCGTAAGAGAGATAACTACATTTACGACACGTCAAAGCGATTTATTATACGTACGGTGTCTTATGGCCGATAAAGGCGCTTGCATTACCTATATCTACACAATACGTATTATAGTGTGTATACATTGTATATAAGCGTACATCGAACCGAACATTAAAATATTGTGACGGTGTTTGGGTATTAAGGATAACTTCAAGAAAAATCTCGTCGACACAGTGCCTCACAAAAATGTATAACACGTTACGCGAGGAGATTTTACAATAATGTACGTAATAATATTATGTAGGTGACAGGTGTACGTATGTTCTATATACATCCGTAAACTTATTATAGGCGACTATTATTTTTCATGCGGGGATCGAGCATCATGCAGCATAATATATAGGCCAATGTTATAAAGTGGAAAATTGTTTACGTTTTGTTCAATCACATTTTGTTGATAAAAAAAAAATAATCATGTAATAATAAAAATTATCATGTACCTAATAATCTTGTTTGTTTGTTTTTTTTTATTTCCGAGTCACCTTGCTTTATTGTGAGCGATAAAAAAGCTTCAATATCAACTTAGAGAAAAATTCCTGGTAGAAGTTAGGATCTAGTTGGAACTTGGGGAGGGGGAATTTTGACTGAACATATAACAGAAAAATAACACTCACCTTATTCGAAACTCACAAGATAATTTTTACTTACATTTTTATTTCAATATAGTTGCCATTTTACA
This sequence comes from Nasonovia ribisnigri, assembly GCA_027563435.1. Lineage (NCBI taxonomy): Eukaryota > Metazoa > Arthropoda > Insecta > Hemiptera > Aphididae > Nasonovia > Nasonovia ribisnigri. The sequence continues at coordinate 479,309 of JANEHU010000151.1, read as the reverse complement.
TTATTTATATTATCAGAGGCACACATTTTTTGCGATAAAGACTATGAGAGTAAAATAATATAATAATAAATAGTACCCATACCATACCTAACCGTCAGTATTATAGTAAAATAATAATATAAATAAATTATTAAAGATTCTAAGAAATAGAAACTGACACACCGATAACTCCGCTCTGAATCGCTTTTCGTATTCAATGATTGATTATTATTGAAATCAAATTCATCACATTCATTACAGTGACCTACTGAATAGCGAGGTAATACTCGAAATGTACTATATTTAGCAGAGTGAAATTTATGGTGTTTTTTTTCATTTTTATACTTCTGTGTCTTTTGGCTTGTATGTTGCTTTCATTTTATTCAAATTTTTATTACGAAATAACGTGTTCAATATTATATAATATTTTGGTATTTTTTCAAAATACCTATTTGAAAAGTTTGTATATGTATTTATTTTTATAATATCACAATTCACAATTACATGTGTGATGACTGGAATTGATTTTAATGGATAGGTAATGTTTCATTTTATCAGATATTTCAACATTAAGAGTAACCATGTTCTAAAATTAATATAATCATTGAGTATAATAATATCATACTATTTAAGCTCAATGATATTATTTCCAAATTATTTTATTTCTTTCTTACAGATCTGTTAACATTATAACATATATACTATTTTTAATTATTTTGATTTGTATTGTACCGTGTAAAAATAATAATCATGTTGTTTTTGCTTAAATATTTATGAACTTTAGTGATTAAAATATTGTGAGAATATCTATAGAATTTATTCTTCTTGGTCCCCTTAATAATGTCACGGATCGAAATTAATCGATCATTAAAAAAATGTTTAGATGCAGCATTTGCTGCATACGTTGTCCCCGTGCGCACGCTTCTACACTGTAAATGCATTATATCAATAAAAATTGTAATAGTGATATACCATCAGTTATAAATTATAAATTATTTGATATAAAAATTAACGCCAATATAGTATCAGGGTTTTATAGTTCTTAAAAATATATAAGTGTGAGCTTTTTGACCTATAAATATTTTGAAATAGGTACGTGCTTAAAATATACAATTAAAATATTATGCAGAATAATAATTTAAATGTATAGTACAAATGTTTGCCTTACATGTTTCATAAAAATATGCAAATGTTTGTAGCCTGTAGGTAAATCTGTTATACGTAATTCGATATTAACTCTATTTTTATTTTTTTAATTGTTTTTACTTTTTTTAAATTTCAACATTTATGGTAATTAGCCTAGTGTTTATTCAATCCACGCAATTAAATTACCATAATAAAAATAGTAAATTTTGGTCTACATCTGTAATAAATTTGAGGTGAACTTTTTATTGTGCTTTAATCTTAGAACTTAAATATATTTTGGTAAAGTATAGGAACATTTTTCTAAGGTAATATCATACAACAAAAAGGCAAACACTTTTGGTCATAGGTATTTAAGTAATTCAGTTTGACTCAATACCATAACCAAAGATTGAATGTTTAGAATGCAATTTTATTTTTTACTGGTGCATGTATGAATATTGCATTTAGAGACAAATATCTAGCAGGGATGGCGTATACTTTTGTTGTCAGTATTTATTATATTATAAAACAAAATAAAATATATATTAACTAACTAGGTACTAGGTACTTATAACATATCTTTAATCAATTTAAAGTAAATATAATATAATAACGACGGGGTATTCGTGCTACAGTATTTCAATTGTATAATTATCGGGTGGATATAAGTTATTATAGTTCCATAATTGTTCAAAAACAAACATTTACTTACAAAAGCCACTTCCAAATATTAAAATGTTTTTATACTTTTATAGTATTTTTTGTTATGAAATAAAAAAGGTTAGTTAGTAAGTTTGTGGTATTTTATAACCAAACGAGATTAATGAATATTTCATGGAATTGCTCTATGTAATTTACTATAAATCTGATAATCCTTCACAGTGGACATATAATTATAAATAAATAAATATCTGTACCTATTATTTAAGGCAATTATTTATGTTTATATACTATTTTAAGTTTAACTAACCAAATGGAAGAATAAAGTGATTTTATGTTTAACATAATATGTTTAATATATGTTTAATAGCTAAGTTAACTATCTATCTATGTATAATTATTCTTTTATTGGCTCAAAGACCATTCATTTAATTAACCATTCCAAATTTGGAAATCTGGGCAAATCTTTACCCTCCGGATTGAAACACCTTTTATCCCATTTATGAATTTGTATTTTTTTTGCACTATGTATTTTTGTAAAATTAAACTCACGCGGGTCGTTTATTGATTAATGTGATACACTGTCGGACGTCGGTTGTCATGAGAAAATATTTCTAAAAAAATAATTAGAACTTAAGCTTTTTAGTCAATACAATTTAAATATTTTTTTTATCTAATATTTGGAGCGTTAGACTAAGGAAACATTTACATATTGAATAAATATTTGTACAATTATTATTATTTACTTAAGTTTTAAACGCAAAAGGGTCACTAAAATAGTTATATTATATTGGTTCACTATATATTATGTATAATACATAGTATACCTACAAAGCAGGTACTTAAATATTCATTTTTTTGATTTTTAGTTTTTTACGTTAATGGTATAATATGGGGGATGTATCATTCATAGTATTTTAATATAATATATTAATATGTTTTTTTGTTAATTATGTATCACTCATTCACACCTAATGTCATCCATCCCATATAAAACTGGGATAGTATATAGGTACTAGGTAGCCGACTAATGTGGTAATATATAAGGTGAGATTAAAAAATAATAAGATTTCAGTTATATCGGTGTAATTAAAAAAAATTATTCATGAAAACTTGAAACTTTTATATAATATATATTATATTGTAGGTATGTTTTATATTTTATTATAAACGCTATGACATTTTAAAAACATTTAGAACCACGAATTTATATCACACCGACACATCGAGTCTTACGGTAAGTCTTAATTTAATAAAAGTTAATAATACTAGTAGCGTACATCATGATATAAATATAAGTAACCTACACTATTTAATATGATAAATTATATGTTTTTAGCAAAAAATGATTCAACCTACCGTAATAACTGTATTATTAATATAATAATAGCTGTGATAGGATACTATAATAGCAATCAAAATACATAATCAAATAGGTAGGTATACTTAGTAATAACTAATAGCCAATAAGCTGACAGACCATTTCCGCTCAGAATCGTTCTTAAAATCGTTCTCGTATGCGACTCAAATTGAACACAGTGACCTACTCCATGACGTGATACACTCGACACCTATAATGTACAACAGAGAGATTTTAAAATTTTTAAGTATTCTTTCTTATTTTAAATGACGTACCTATTATAACAACATATATTTCAAGCAAAGCCGACCATCATATACATTTAAACCACGATTCGCAAACTTATTATTCTATATAATTTTTATAAGACAACCTCCCACACATGTAAATCTTTGACATATCTCGTATTGAACAAATAATATATTATAGCTTTATACAATAAACGTAATTAATCGAATCATAATTTAGTTCCTATATAATATTATTAAATCAAAACTTTGTAATATTTATACTGACAAAAAAGAACAAAAGAGGCCAGTTCAGGACGAGACAGTATGAAAACAAAGACTATAGGTACTTAAGTTTTTAGCGTTTTTTTTTGTAAACCGACACATGTTTTAAATTCGTCGTGACTGTGAAATATGTTTATTGTGTACGGAATAATAGTTGTACTTATATATATACCTATAGGATATTATAATAATGATAAATTGTACATACATGTTACATTTTTTAACTATTCCATTTTTTTCATTTTTGTATAGTCGAGGTGTTGTAGTCGTTAACGTATTATAAACAGTAATATAATACAATAATTATACATTTACACACACACACATACGTTTATGATATAAATATAAATAGGTATACACTGTAGCCCGCCTCACATAGCAGTTGTCCGACTACATATTATAAAGGTATGCTATATATTATAATATATAGTGTAATAATGCAATTATTGTGTTATTATGTGTATCGGTGAAAATTGGTCGAAATATACGCGAAAACACGTCCTCCACCTGCGCGTAAAATGTTCCAATCTCACAAATCATAATCATGATGATAATAATAATAATTGTAAACAAAAGACCCAACACTTGTTACATATTCACGCCTAGCAAATTTAATAGCCGGCGCCGGTGCTTACCGACCATCAGGCGAAACCCGGCGAGGAAGCGAGACGAAAAAAAAACAACAAAACAACGAAAATTATTATTACACTACGATATTATTATTTAACGATAATAGCAATAATAATACGAGGTATATATATATATATATATTTATACATTTTGTACGCGAGTTGATGTCTCGCGCCCTACGGACCGTATAGTAGTAAAAATAAAATATAACCTATATCGGACGTGCCGCATATTATGTATAATGCCTGTATTATAGGTACGCCGTGCAGCCTTAGCGCATATTAGGCGTGCACGAGGAAGCAGATCGGTGTTCACCGATTGCAGTTGGACGTGTGAAATTTATCGCACCCACCGGCGTTGTACTTAATGCGTGTATGGTGTTTCCATGGCTTCTGGGCCTATGTGTATAATATAGATATTATTATATTATTATAATGTCCGAGCGTCTCCCGGCGAGAACAGCGACTGCGTATATATCTCGCGTACACTGCCTATATTACACTTGGGTATATAATATATATTATTGTAAAGGTATATATTATATTATATTGTATATAGGTAGGTGTGGCGCCGTTGCAGACGTTTGGTTTTAATTTATAAATAATATATATAGGTATATATAGGTAGGTATTTATTTCTAACCTGCAGGTACCTATATGGCTATATATGTTAGGTGGGTGTCATATATATGTCTCGTACTTGGGTAGTATTCGGAATATTATTATACTGTTAAAGCGGTATTTCTTTTTCAAACATAGGTACCCTCGATGAAAATATAGTTTTTTTATATTCCGATAATTTTTTTTTAATTTAATAAACTGAAAAACAATATTTCTATAGCCTATACATGATGTATAATATGTTTACTCAGATATAATTATGAAATATATGTACGTTCTAATCAGTGCCGTATATCTATAGAATGCTATAAAATGCTCTACAATTTTATAATTTAATTCATTTTTAACTACATCCAAGGATGTAAATTGGTGGGGGGGAGTATCATAGATAAAATTATGTGTATGTAATAGTGATGGTTGGAAGATAAGTTTCCCACTCTTTTTGTTCTTGAAATCTTTTGAGCTCAAGCCCTATGCATTTAAGGACCCTATTTACGTCCATGAGTCTACAACACAATTTGAAAATATTTGTGATGTTGACAAATTATTATAAGAACAATTTATATGGGATTTCTTATAATATTTTAAACCTTTTTGACCTAGTCATAAAACTGAAAACTAAAAAATTACAAATGGCTCATATAAGGTAGTTATCTATACTTACTATTATTAGTCCCCTCCGCCCTCGCTTTGTTCCAATAATTACACCGACGTATTGTAAGTTTTAAAGTTTAAATTGGGAGTAATTGTAAGCTGTCAGGTATAATTTTGACTAAATTTGGGGAAGGGTATAAAGATATTCCATATCTAGTGTTTACGTATAAATAAATTGTACAAAAGTATAGCACTGAACTAAATACTAAACTAATGTAGGTACCTATTTAGTTCAGTGAGTAGTAGGCACCTATTTGTAAAATATGCCATTGTAAATTTGAAACAATGTATAATTTTAAAGTGATAATTTCAACACGTGACATTTTTCATTTTACTTCCATCACGTGTGTTATACACTTATACCTAATATTATTACCACGATATTTTGACGTGATGGATTCATTTTAATTAAATAACGTAATTGTGAGAAAAGATTATAAGATATATTATGTATATAGGTACGTATGTATATATTATAGGTACGCCTACATACAATATAAAATATTTTTTTCACCGTGATGAAAGATTATTGCGCTTGGATATTTCTTCGGAAAATAACGTTATTGCATGTACGGGAAAAATAATTGCAAAACCTATTAAAAATGTACCAGATAGTTGCTGAACCATTCTCCAAGAATGTATTGTATACATCCATAATATGGATCAAACTACCTTTATGCACCTATCTATATCTAGCTTCTATAGTAAAACAATGTTATGAATGCTTGTAAATACGTGCAGCGACGATTCAACTTATTGTTATATTTGGTCAAGCATATAATATACTATAATATAAATACCTACAAGCAATTTTATTTTAAATATTTAAACTAATCGATTATCTATACGTATAGGATTGGATTGTTTAAGACGACTTTGGACAATGATGGGACCCTCGAAAGCCAGTAAACAAATAAGTAGGTAATTTAAAAAAACTGATCGAATAACAGTTTGTAATGTGATAGTTTTGTTTTATCGCTACATATTATATACGATTTCCAATAATTAATTAAAGGTGATTCACCAATAAGTATATTCACCCTCATTTTTTCCATTAATAATGATTGAAATCGAATACTGATTTGTTCTTTGAGGACTTTGAAAAAGGAAACCGGTTTACAATGAATTGCTAGAAAAATATACTTTTTTCTGTTCATTTAACTACCATGTTAGAGATTAAGGTCAATATACAAACTCTGAAATGCTTCAAAAAAGTTTTTTTTATCAACGATTTAAGAACATAATAAGTTGTAGTGTTTGAGAAGGATAAAATAATATATTTTAAGATCTATTACCAAAGAAGAGAGGTCGAATTAATTAGTCATCATGAACATAGAAGGAGAAATGAAGATGTCATTAACTAATAATTATGATAATTTAATTAACGAATTTTACAATTAACAATCGTGGAGTAAATAAAGTAACATTTTTATTTTTCAAGGTAGGAATACCAACACTAATTAGTAACTTCATTATTTTTGTTTTTACTTAAAAAATATTAAATGTATTAATACAGACAATAAATAATAAATACTTTTATTAAATTAATAAATTGTTGATTTTTCCGAGATTTAAGGATTACCATCCATAATATATGTACATTTTAATAACTCAGAAACTACTCGTTTGAATTTTGATTTAAATATAAGTACATCAACATTAAAACAAAATCGTTTTGTCAATACAATAAAAGAGGTTGGTTCTAGTTTGAAAAAAGAAGTTATGGGAAACTCCTTAAATAGTGTAAGAAATGTAAGTAGGTATTTGAAAATATATTTACTTAGTACAAAGGTACCTAACTATTTCAAAATTTCAAAAAAATCAGGTTTTTAATAAAATCATTATTAAAGGAAAAACGGGGATTAACGCTCTGCTATACATTAGGTGTCTAGAGATTCATTGTAATGGATGTGTTAAATTTGAATTCAATGATATAAAATCATTGTATACAATAAACGATTCTGAGGAAAGACAGTCCCTCAACCTATAATATTACCAAGCACCTAGTTATATTTTAAGATATTGTTATGATTAAATTATAAAAGTAATTTATTTTACTATAAGGCATTAGTACTATAGTAGGTTGTTTTATGCCGAAAATATTGAATTTAAAACTTGCATTGTGTGTATAAAATATAATAATATTTTTTAAAATTTTCAAGTGCCTACCCAAAAATAATATTTTTAAATTACAACAAAATAACTGAAACAATCATTCTTGGTTTTAAAATGTAATTTAATTCTAATTTAAACATAAAATAACTATAAAAAACTGTTTTAGAATATACAGAACAAACGATGTTTTAAATTTTCAATCCTTAGCCATAAAAAATTGATTATTTTAAAGGTACGTTTTTAACTACATAATAACTTGTATATTTTCATTTTGATAAATTTTGTAAAAATAGGGATTTAGCTTATAAAAAAATCACAGCTATGTATTTTTAATATTTTTCAACTGATATTGTAACAATATGTGAGGAGTCTTGTATTAAACTTTTAAGCCTTTTGACCCAACGAAAATTGTATTGATATATTATATAGAAAAAAAAAACTAAACAAATTGAAAGTTGAATATGTCCATAAACAGCTCAAAACGAGTTAAAATATTTTGAAAATAACATAAAGTATATAAATGATAAAATAAACATATTATGTAAATTTAAAGTATCTACGGTTATTCGTTTTCGAATTACAACAAAATAAGAAAATCGCACCAAGAGAAATCAAGTAAAAAATTGAACTCAAAAGCTTATAAGAATTTAAATTGACTTTCCGGTTGACATTTTTTTTTTTTTTTTTTGATATAGGTGACTTCTTTATGTACAATATTGTATTATATTTTCAAATCTTAGATGTAAAAATTATAATCTTATGAATTTCTTGCAAACGTTAGTTTTATTAATTTTGTCAATTCAAACTTTGGACGCTCATAAAAAATTATTGTGGATTTTCGCTCAACTTTCTTTTATAATTTTCATTAACAACAACTTATGAATAACCTCGTATTATATATATAAGTTTTTTGACCGAAGGAACAATTTTTCATCGACATTAATTTAAAAAACTAATAATAATCGAAAATCCCATATGCCTATATATAAATAACTTAACATGAGTCAAAATATTTTGAAAATTGTACAGTGTGTAGAAAATATTTTTCACTATTTCGACTGCTTATCGTGTACTCAGACACAAAAAGAAATTTAAAAAATTAAAAAATTAAAAATACACATCATTGTAAAATAAATACATTCATCGCTTCGCTCAGAATTTGCAACGATAGTGAGAATGCTCTTGGCAAATTATCCTGCTGTGTGACTGTGTATTTAACATTCTGATATTATGTCTCACGACCCAAGGGTACTGAATTTTACAACTGTAGGTTATATGTACTATGTAGGTAGGTACACACCACCTCACTTAGTTACTATTAATATTTAAAACGATAATAAGATTATCTCACTATCATAGACAGGTGCGGCGCAATACTCTGCTGCGGTATTTTGTGCGCATTATTTTCAGTTGACGAACCAACGTTTGTATTGCTTTCAAGTTCTATAAGTACCTACCTACCAACATTATTTGCAGTGTGTGTGATTAATAACTATTATTTTCAAATACAATTGGGAAATATACAAATCGTAGAAACCTGCGATGCAATTTTTTTTATCATTCTATTATTCATCATATAGATAGGTAAAACATATAATTATATAGGTACCTAATATTTTGTTTGCTTATTTATATAATTATTCTAGTTTACAGTTTTCAATTTATTTACCTACATGTTATAGTATAATTGTATAAAATAAAGAATTGGTTTTCGTGAGTTAAATTTAAATTGCAAAAAAAAAACTACTAGAACATATCCTGATATCTTTAGGCACCTCGTACTTATAATACCTATAACTTATAAGTATATCGATATATCGCATTTTTAATATTATCTCAATGATAGTAATAAACAAATAAAGTATTAACTGGTCTGACTTATACACATATTAGCTATAGATAAATTTTCTAGACACGAAATTCGATAAATTGCAAACTTGCGGCATAGGTACATCATCAAAAAATTATGTAAGATGGAAAATACCTGTTTGGGTTAAACGGCTGCAATCCATTGCTTGCTTATTCCCAAATGGCTCCCGTCTACAAAGGTTTCATCCAAATTTACAAAATGTATGATTTTTTTATTTTTTAACATTAAAATTAAAAAAAAAAAACACTAATGCATTTTATAAAATATTTTTTAATTTTTAATTTTTAATTCACAATAATATTCTGCACTTGTCAAATCTTTAAATACATAAAAGGTATAGATCACTAATTACTTGTCCAAAATTGTATTTCGATACATCAAAATACCTACTTCAAATATTTTGATTATAGTTATGAAATTAAAAAATGTATCTTATCATTAAAAATAAAATAAAACATTTAAAAATGAAGAACGATACTAAAAAATAAAATATATATTTAGTCGTTCTTCAACGACTTAAATTTATGTAAATGCAATATTTTCAAAAGCGTTAATATGTCTTCTGAAATAATATGAGTTTCTTACGTAAAATGGATCACTCCGTATATATTCAACTATTATATTGTCCGCCGAACAGCCCGACGACGTCCAAAATTAAATGTTCGTAAATTATTAACAGTCGGAGGAAGCCAAAACAATATTGATGTGAGACGGGTATTTGATATTGCGTCGGCCATAATAATGTATAATATATTATGCACTATATCATGTGGTTGTATAAACGCCATTGAATTTTGGCTGGACTTATGTGTCTACGTGGCCACGTCATATGAAGACTTGACGCCGTCTCGCCGTTTCGGTTTCGCCTAGCTCGCCGCCGCCGTCGCTCGTCGTCAACCCCACATGGACTGGTCTATAATGTATGATTATAACCGTTTATTATCGGCCTAGAGGTACCTACCTATTTATTTTTTCTTCGTATCTTTAACTAGTAACTTCCCTAGCTGATTCCGCACTGCGTTGCCCCTGACAAATGTATTGGATTCCCGCTTGGATTTACGCGCACCTTCTTTAAAATGAATGAATCCTTTTGGATTGTTTTGACCAAATTGTAAATAAAAATATAGATAAAATAATGATTGTTTTTCATGAATCAACTATGTTCAATATTTATGTGTTAAAAATTAAAATGTAAATAGTTATAGGCAATAAAAAAGTAGCCTACCTGGCATCTGCTCATATGACACTACGGATCTTGTTGAATCTTTTGACGAAAACTGTATGGACATCATTTTAGTTTTTTGATTTTATATAGTTTAGATACTATATAAAGTAGATATATTTATTAATAATTATAATTAATCCTCCACGGTTTTGCCCCGTGACAAATTAACAATATAGTGCCAGTATAGATACACCCTGCCTTAAACTACACATAATTAACGATTCTTTTTGGATAGTTTTTGACCAAATATAAAATTATAGAAATATAAGTATAAAGTTATATCCAATTATAATAAGAAATAACTATATTTTATTGTCTGTAACCAAGGGCAACATTGTATAAACAAAACAATACATTCATTTTTCATGAGCCAACGGTGTAGCTCATAGTGTAAGCCCCTCTTTAAAATGCTAAATTTAAAAAAACCGCCTTAGTGGTGAATATCCTCGGGTGTAGGATACCTATAAATACCAAATTTCAGAACAATTAGTGCGATAGACTTGGCTATAAATCGTGTACACACAATATTAACTATATTTCTTTTTATTGATATGGAAATAAAATACAATTTTTTCAACTATACAAATCATATTATAGTCCATTTTAAAATATAAGTATTTCAGTATCTGTCGGGGAAAATAAATGTCAACAGGTGATGTTTTTCCATAATTCAAACGGTAGGTACCGTCATACAAACTGGAAAATTCTTACATGAATAGTCATTTGGGAAACGTATTAAATAGTCGTTTTTGACCATCATAAACTGACAACTGTTGAAGATAACTTATTGCCTCATATTATAATATTATATGATATATTACTTTAATATCTATATAGATATATATACAGTGGAATGTGTGTATGGTTATTGTTTGTATATACAAAAATTACTTGACCTATTTTAACGAACGATTTACAGGATAATCTTAGTGGGACTTATCAGAAGAATACCACTGAAGTTGCACCTGGGTTCGAAGTATTCTTTTTTCAATCGGTTTTGATTACTGTTTATACGTCATATTACGCAACTAGGTAAGTGCGAGGATGTGCGATGATCGTAATAATAATATTTCGATTCAGCCGAAGAAATCGGTCACGAAAAAAATTACCAATGCAGCACAACATTATATTGTAATATACGAATCGTTCGCTCTACCTACTTAAATAATATATATACTGGTCTAAATGCGCGTAATCAATTGCGCGCGAGTTAAATATTTACCTATATTGGTATTATATATTATATCATTATAACTTCTTATATTAAGTGTATATTAAATAAGTTTTATATAAGTACATTTTATTATTGTTATCTATATATACTGTTGATCGGAGTGGCTTTTTACTGGAGCCCAAGCTCCCACTTGATATTAATTTTGAATTTATTTATTTCATCACATTTACATGATATACATTATACCCGTATAATTTATTGCCCGCAATTGGAAACAAGCTTCGTATGTTTTATTTCCCTTTTTGATATTATGCACGTCGGCAGCGTTGTCCGGTAGTTGTAATAATCGTAAGTGTGCATCTGTAGTTCGCAGGTTGTTCTTCTATATATCGCCTTACGCCCCCGAACACACACACACACACACACACACACACACACACACACACACACACACCCACAAACCTTGTACCTACCTAACAGCTGTCTCGCCGTATGCACATACATATATTTATTATATGTATACCAACGACTCTCCCCCTACCAACCCTTTCGTTTGTTACGGCCAAATAGACCGACACGGCGGGACGGTCGGCGTATCAAACACGATCTCAAAGCGGAAGAATTTACACTGTTTAACGTTTACGAGAAATCCGCCCTTGTCCCGAGGGGATTTCACAAAATTATAATATGTTTAATACAGAGCGCCACCGTCGCATGCAAATCGAACGAGAGTGTTTCCCGACAACGGAATATATTACCATGAACCACCACACACGCGTCACCTTTCATTATAAAACCATACCATAAAGTTATACGACACACTATAATATTTCGGGATTTGTTTGCTATAAGTGATCGTGTACGATACATGTACACGAGCGTATAGGTATTATAAATCGATCTCACTTATTATCGTACAATATTGCGCGTAGTCTGGCTACAGACGAGAATCACGATTGCAAGCACGATTTTCTCGATATTGTACTTACCTACACGATATTAATATACGTATATAGGTGCTTGTATAATATGATGTAACCTGAAACCCTGAGGGATTATTTGACTCGAAGTTTGGTAGATAAATTCAGTGACGGTAAATGCGCCAGCAGCGGAGGGTTTTTGTCCGGCAATATTTTTACTTAATATACTCTATTATACTAGCCTGGAAACGGCTGAAAATTGACCTCAGAACACGTTTTAGTCATTGAGAGCAACCACCGCACCACACCGGGCCACCGTATAGGTACAATTTTAAAACTTAGTTTAATAGAATTTTGACTGTCAACGTTTTCGAGATCGTTATAATACGCACTGTTAAAACCCGCTGTGCTTACAGTCTTAACTTCCATAATTTTTACACTTTTCTACAGAGTAACCTATTATAACTGTCATTAATTTGTTCATAGTATAATATACACAAATAAACAAATTTGTGAGAGAGGTAAACCATCCAAGATTTGTCCACTAAAAGTATTTCAGTCGATTAGTCTGCAGTCAGGCACGTATCCAGGGAGGCGATCCATGGGGTCTGGACCTTCGCGAGTTTTTTTCTTAACGGCATATAAAATCACTATATCTTTATATTTTAAATTAAAATACAATATTTTGTTATTAAATATGTGTTATTCAAAAATATTTTATTGTATTGTGGTATAAAAATGTAATAATATTATGAATATAGTTATGATTGTAAGTTGTAACTCACTAGAAGAATAGGTACTATAGATTATCGATATTTGTACCATCGATAGACAGTTTCATTTTAAATCTGGAAAACCGTTTTAAATACAACAATGTTGTTTTGTCATCAATTGAAACCATATTGCCAACATTTGCTTTAAACGAAAATATTTCGAAACTTTAAAATATAAACATATTTGACGAAGATCGTATATTTAAAAAAGTGGTTGGGCCTAAATTTGTATTATGGTGTGAAAAATGAGTAAATATAGAACAAAACTCACTGAAATAACGGATACTTTGGATGCATGTGATACAAAGTTTTACTCTAACATATAATTTTTATTGAACGTTTTAGCAACAGCACTGCCAGTTTCTAGAACAGCAGTTGAACGTTGTAATAAGTGCTTCGTAATTTCGTAATAAAACTGGAAATGAACGTTTGACGGGACTTGCTCTTCAGTCAGTACATTGGGAAGTGTCTATATCTAGTCTCTTCAGATGAAGTATTGGATATTTGGATAATTGGATATAATGGCTAAAAAAAAAACAGAGAATTTATTATATTTTAGACATAAGTTGAAAAAATTAAAACAATTATAGATTGCATTGTATTATAAAGGTATCAATTTGTCAACTTATAAAAAAATTAAAAGGTTTTGTACATCAATATGTATGGAAATTGTACTAAAATTTATTTTGACCCCCACCCCTAATTAAATCCTGGCTACGTAGTGCCTGTTTGCAGTGACAAATTATTACTGGATGCGCCTAGTGTGTTTCCAACCTTAATCTACACAACTATTTATATGTGACCACACCAAAAAAACAAACCCATAATACGTATGTAGGCGTGACCTTACAATAGATTTCACAGCAAACTCTCAAATCACAAAAATCCTCTCGAACTTATTTCCCAAATGTCGTCTCTAATTATTCTAGATCTAAGAATTCTCCCTAGAAGGATGAGCATATTAATTTCCTAAGAGATAGCCTTAAGCCAATAGTTTTACTTATTTTTGTAAACAATAATAAATATTTTTACAGGTTTATTTTTTTCAAATTATTAAATTTACGTATTTGTACTATAATTCAACATACGTTTTGAATATTATTTAATTCTTTCAAATAATAATAGAAAAAAATATTACAATCTGAAGTATATATATGAATTGTTGTTAACTCGTATTATTAAATCTTTAGTTGTTATAATAATATAATACCTATATGCGGCTATGGTGTTAGGTACCTACCTACTTATATATATGTAGTTTATTGTATGTTTATATAATATTGTTACTTGTACCATAGAACAATGCTTGTACCTACATATCATGGATGTTATCAATTCAAATGCAATTTAATTTATAATTTTTTCAAATGGTAGTTGATGAGAGATGATCGATGATGATTTCGTTTTGTCAAAACGACCTATTACTACCTACTATACCTATTACTTATTGTACAGGTGCTATTATATACATATTATAGATAACCTGCAGTATAGAAAAAGCACTGTAGAAAAATATTATCATAAGGGTGTCTCCCACAATGACACTGTACGAGATTAAACAATTATTCAGGGAACGTTAATTTTGTATAGTATTTGGGGTGTTCCACTTTTAGTTTTCAGTTCGTAAACTGCAGGGGGGTCGGCGTAGTTGCCATCATTTCTTTTTACGGCGGACATCCGCGCGCCTGCCCATATAGTGCTTACCTGTGTCGGATTTTAATTGTTTTTATTGTTACATTTCCGTTTTGATAAAAAAAAAAAAAAAACATTTATATAATATATATATTTAAATAGTTTAAAAATAGTCGGTAAACAGTAAATACCATATGTGCATAGTAAAAAGATTGAACGACGATAGAACACAAAAAAAATAAAAATAATAATAATAAAAAACCAGTATATTATAATACGAGCGTAAGTATATGCGTAAATAGATTTCCCCGACAAAAGTGGAACCGGTAACCATACACACACACACACACACACATAAGCGCTCATGTTCTTCCTTTTGGATAACGCAAACGACGACGAAGACGAAGACGATGAGAGGTCCTCTTGACAACCAGTAATTAGGCGGTGCGTTGTGTGTGGAACCCATAAATCTTGCCGGTTGTTATACTATATTGTAATAGGCATTGGCGCGTAATTCATTTCTGGTGAATTGAGGGCCAAACACCGTCAGTTAGCTTTAATTTGTGTCGCATTGTTTCCGACGACCGGCCCGGGACACACACGCACACAAAGTATATACACACATTATTATAAGTATATCGCGATGGAAGCGAGAGAAATATATAATATATAGTACATGTATGTTATCTATATATATACTAAGTGTATCGATACGTACCTAAATACTGAAATGAAAAAAAATAACGTTATATATGACAATGTTTTTCCACAAACAAAAATGGACACACACACACACACACGCGCGCGTGCATGCAACCGGGAGCCACTAGTCTTCGTGCTCACACACACACTCACACACACAGACATACGTATACACTAACGTTCACATGTGTGTAATTACATATTATCTATAATATACCTATATATTATTATTGTACAGTGTACACGAGAGAATTATTATTATTTTTCTGAATAGGTTTTAAAGCGTTTTCCAACAATACTCACGGTAGACTGTACAAAATTAACCGAGTCGAAAGCCGCTAAACAATCATGTCCTTAATTATATGGGTATATCGACGATAGCATGCATTTTGACACGTTATTATCGATGACCAAATGCGCGTGCGGCGTATATACGGGTGTTGCTCGGCGATGATCAGCTCTCACGGGTGGCTGATGATAATAATAATAATAATAATATACAATAATATATTATATTTTTTTTTAATACACGTATGCGACTCGCGTATAGACTACGTATATAGACCATCGCTGTCCTCCGACTGACCGTCGGTGGAGAGTATTTCCCGCGTTTCGTTTTTCGGCGGAGTACCTATATATTATAATATTATATACGTGTTTATACATTATATTATAATATGCGGCATCTTGTTGTAAAATTGAGCCACTTGGTATCAACTTAATAAAAATAAAATATGTGCATGGGCGACCAACACCGTTTGCGGAAATGGTGGTGGGGAGCTTAGGCCTCTCAAGCTCACGTCTTATATGCGTGATAAATATTTCTTATGTTTTTGATTAAGACTATTGTGAGCATTGATAGTCATATAATAAATAAAATAATAATTATATATCAGGTAAGTATACGATATAAAATTTATCGTAAACAGAAATGTTTGTATTGTTAGTAAGTAGATATAGGTAATCGTATGGTAAAAATTACTTAGGGGATATAAAATAATGTACTAGGCAATGTTATGTACTAATTTATAAATGTTCTATAATACTGTATTTCTAAATTTATAAGAACAATTTCAAGTGGCAACAACACTGTCTATCAGTTGGACACATTTGAATGAATAGCTTTTCCGCGAATCGCAATGAAGCTTTTGATAAGCTAGATGGATAAGTACTTCAATAGTTCAATGGTTGAAAAACATTTCAACCCGGGAATCTTCAATATTAAAAAACAGTTGTCAACAATTATTGACAATGATAAAGATATTATTGAGAAATTCGCTAGAAAGAATAATCAGTAATATATTGTTATCATATACTTAGATATAATTATTGTTTTGACTATACTATAACAAACAATAAATATAATACATGTGTAGAGGCAAAGTCAGGATTACTTATATATCACTCACTATATTTACGTAACCCACCAATGTATAGAATAATGCATATTGACCGACTATGGATGTTTCCAGAGCTATATATCTGTGCTGAATGGGTTATGGGCAGGGGCGCAGGGCCAGGAGTCTCCGTGGTGTACTCGGTGGATCAAGGTAAGGGTAGGCATGGAGAGGTTCCCCGGAAGACCTTTCCAAACCGCAGACTTTCCGGACAAGCTGTGTGGGCCTATAGGAGGGAAGACCTATAGGTCTAGTATGCTGACTGACCACCATCCGAGAATTTATTATTATTCCGTCCCGGGCTGAATTACTATAGCTGTTGGGTGAATTCTAAAATTAAGTTAAAGGCATCATGAGCGAGAAGGAAGCCTTGGAGAGGGAGTGGCAGATGATGCAACACCATTCAGAGAGCTAATGCTTCGTCGTTGTTAACCTATTTTATCACATATTATCATCGTGATCTCATGTATGACGTGTATGGTTATTGAATTTGATATAAATATAATATATAATTATAAATAATTTAAAAATTTTATTTATATGACATTTAATTTAGTACCTACACTCTCGTCATTCGCTGAGGCAATGTGAGAGTAGCCGAGCTAGGACTGACAATACAGATAATTGGGAGTTGTCGTAAAAGATTTCTGTTAATATTTCATTGCACAGTTTTTTTCTTATAATACGAGCGAAGGGTTGAAAAAGTAATGGTACCGTTTTAGAAAAAAGGAAAAATTGATTTTGTTTGTGTTACCTATTATACTTACTTAAAGTGTGACACTTTAAAATCTGCCCCCCCGGTGCAGGCATATTCGTTAACACGGTACTGGTCGTGACCGCTTCAGCAATATTATTGTTATTACCATGATCGGCGCCGAGAGAGTGTATAATAATATTATGTTTAATATTATGTTAATATACGCATTACCTATTTATTACACGCATTGCTATAATATAATACTGACTACTGCATATATAATATGAATACTCGTCACGTGGCAATCGATTACTTCTACCCAGGTATATAGTATATACCTATGTATATAGCTGGTACGTACCTATCTATATGCGGTGGACTTACACTCTCAGTGTGACGACGAACGACGTCCACGATGGAATACTACCGCGGTTAAGTAATTAATTTCTGTAATAGGTAATATGTGAACAAAAAAAATAAAATAAAAAAATGGAAAAAGAATGCCGCCTCGCCTCCTTATTCATCGGCCGACTCGGAGATTGCATATTATTATTATTATTATTATTATTATATTTTATCCGTCATTTGATTCAACTATATAAGGCATATTATAAGATATTACAATTTATTATAATATTACACACGGACAAACACAAGTAACTTGTGCGCGTGCGTGCGTGCGTTTGACTGTGCGGATACCGAACAAAATGAACTGTCGGAACGCATATTATACTATTACGTATACCTATATGGGTACGCCACGGCAGTCGTTGCACCTCGGTTGTGGTAGTGCTTGTGTGAAAGAACAACCGAAGCGTGCGCACATCAAAATACAGTAGCAGTCTGGTAGCAGTCCAGCCACCGCACCGCAGGAATGTCTCGTGCAAGGTAGTCGGCGGCGGTGACGAGGAAAAACAAAACCTTCATAATGTATAAAATATATATATATATATGTATAATATTATATTATTTTTATCGAAACACGGATATTATCATACCCCTTGCACACACATCACACGCACACAAACTCGCGCGCGATCGAAGACTTAAAGGATATTCCATCGTATTGCGTTTATATATATTATATACCAGCACCGGATCACCCTGATTCCCTAGACCACCCGCCCGCCCGAAACGTTTTTTTTTTTCAAGTTTTTTTATACGTATTTTTTTTCACGCAGTCCTCCACGCATACACGGGTAATATATATTTTTTTCCCCCGACGGTTTCGGTTTTTATCTTTCTTGCTCTCTCTCTCTCTCTCTCTCTCTCTCTGTCGCTCTCTCACTTCAATATTTTCGGTAGCCGAAAATGGGGAAAAAAATTAATATTGTCGATCACGCATCGTCGCGCTAAAACTAGTATATATACCTACTTGCGGCCGCACACACAAAACGGCGTAAAACAACTAAAAATTAATATTATTATATCGCGTGTATACACACACACACATATAATATATATTATATAAAATTGTGTGTTTGTTGTATGTACAACTATAACTATACGGACTAAGCCGCTACCGGTCCATAGCTGTCTGCAGTGTGTATAAAAATATATATAATGTGCTCGCTGAGGCGTCTAACTTTGAATTCGCCGCAGTTGTAGTCAATCCACATGTATTATTAATAAATAATAATATTAAAGTACATTATAATATATTATAGTATACCAACGTCTGCGTGTACGGTTGCCGACAAACCACCACCGTTGTCGTCGTATATACGAATATTGAATACGATTTCTGCGCATACACTGACGAAACCAATTGTAGATATATACCTGATTCTGAAACAAAATAATATTTGAATATCCCAAAAACAGTGGTCGCTTTGCGCTATTTCGTGTGTATGTGTGTGTGGTTTCTTTGACGACCATACCGAATTATAAACCAAAAAAGAAACTCTTCTCGATTGGCCGTCACCTGGCTGTTAGTTGTCTTATCATAGTTATTAAGCATTTAGGAGGTCTTTTGAAGATGCACTGATAGTTAAACGCGTATTGAATACTTATAATGAACAGGTATTACATATTATAATAGGTTTGTTTCAGAATTGCATTGTACTAGCTGATCCCACGCACTTCATTGGCCGTAAAAAATAAGCACTCTTAAAAAAATTGCGATTGTTAAACTCCTTTTGGGTGAAACTCACTGTAATAAGTGGAACTCAGCCACCCTGGTAGGCTATCTGACTAGGTCGGATCTCGGACAATGTGCGACAGCATATCAAGTCACCTTGCAGGTAAGCAATATGTGAAAATACGATTTGCTGCATGCTTGTACCTAATCTGCCAGAATAACCAATTGCGATCAATAATAATGAAATACTAATTTCTACTAATTATGTCTCCTACAACCATTAACTAATAGCCACCGTGTATACCTAAATAAACATTTCTATCTTAAATATCAAAATCTCTGTTGATCGCCTCCCCGGATTAGGCCTAGCGGGTCCAATTGTGAATCCAAACCATTCAAAGACCCACTCAAGAACATGCAAAGAATTTCATCAAAATCGGTGAATCTGGTTAGGATGAGTTAGAATATTTACACATGGAAAGAAATTTAAGTATTAAGATAGAATTCAATTCAAACTTAATCGAAGGAATATGATCCTATACGGTTGAGTATAATATTCCGTAGCAATATGACTAAGGGGCTGGGTATAATGCCCTAAAATAACACCAATTGTATGCCATTAATAGGACGCCTACATTATCGCATTCGTTTTTCCGTCTTAAAAAAGAGCGGAAATAGTACGTATATACGTTTAGTAGTTCACGTTATTTAGTTTCGTTAGTTTTAGAGTAAATTTTCTTATTATCAAGTTTAAAAGGCAAGAAAAATTATTTTGGTTTGTTGAGCTTATAGTAAAATAGATATTGTATTACAGAGATAAAAATGTGGCGTCCTCTTAAAGATCAAAATAATGCACTTATAAATTAAACAATATAAATATATATCAGATTTTAAGCGTATAGCGATGAATGTATTGTATTTACAAAGATATCTATTTTTTTTCCGTCGGTGAACCACATTTGGGCAGGTAATTTTTGACATCAGCATCTTTTTTGATAGAAAAGTGAATCTAGTTGGTACTGTTAAGAGGTAAAAATTGAAAATCCCGAGTAGTTTTCGAAAGCGTCTAGAAAAATAAAGAAAAGTAAAAAAAGAAATGTGAAGGTTTACACATAACAATATTTAGTTTTGGTGCAATCAAAAACTTATAACCGTAAACACTTAAAATGTTCAACAAATATTTTTGTTAATATTTTCCACGTATTGTAACATTTTCAAAATATTTTGACTCTTTTTAGAGTTCATTTCTCAGTCTTGAGAAATTATTCAAATTTGTTCTTAAATAGCAGATCAAAAATTTTAAAAATAACATAGTCATGGTTATTTTTTATATGCATTAAAATTTCAAATTTTGACAAAATTCATCGAAATTTTTAAATTTTTAAAATTATTTTTCAGTTAGAAATTCATAAAAGTTGTCTAACATTAGGCATTTTAATAGAAGATTCTCAACAAGCTTTTCTTAATAATAATAAAAAAAAAGTTTACCGGAAAGTTACTTTATTTATAGCCATTATAGATACCTATTTTCGATTTTTATTAAATTATTAAATTAGATATCAAGTATGCTAGGGTCACACAACGTCTCCGCTCAGAACCGTTTTTCGTACTCACTTGTCCACCTTTTTTTTAATTGAAAATAAAAAAACATATATAAACAAGTTATAAAAAAAGTACGTCAACTAAACCAGTAACATTTTTTACAATAATATGAAATGTATACATTTATCAAATTATAAGAAGAATAAGAATCTTGATCGTTACTATGTCGGTTTTGAGTTTTGAAATTCGAATAGTACCTATCTATAATTATCCAATTTATTCTATCGGAATATTTTATAATCAAGCGGCAGCCCGCAATTACAATAAATGGTATCTATAAGTACGCGCATATCATATAGTTATAGCGTGGAAAATGTTTCATTCGTATCCACTAGAACAGGGATGGCAAACTCATGGCACTTGAAAAATTAAAATATTTCTATATGTATGTATATTATGTTGATTTATAATAATAAATATCATCACAATGTATATATTAATATCTACAGATAATTGAATAATCGTTATTGACCGATAAATAGCCAAGTATAGTTTAACCTAGCAATAGTATGCTCATAATATGTACCTCAGTTTTTATGTACCACTTTAAATAATTTAATGGCTCACTCGAAAAAAAAAGATAATTTTTGGCATGTAGCATCAAAATAATTTGCCACCCCTTAATTAGAACGTGGGCAAGGAAAAAGTAATAATTGTAAGGACATACATAGTTCTGCTGAGCCCCACGTTTCAAAAGAAATACATATTTAACAATATTTCTGTTAAAAAAAAAAAACGAACACTGCAGTACCTACCTATATTTGTTAATTGTTCTTAATAATTCATTCCAGTTAAAATATGAAATATTCAAATATATAACCTCGTTATCTGTTGTTATACTATTTATGATCAGGTATAATTATATAGGTACTTTTTTTTTGTATTAGATATAATATTACAGCTATACACGATACACCTGTTTATCACTTTACAGTTTAGGTATAGGTACACCGGCACACTGCAGTTTTCACTTATTTATTCTAGTACAATATTTTATCATGTATGAACGATTTATTGATTATTTTAAATTTAAGTTTAAATTTAAGTACCTAATACCTATACACGTGTTATTGCTGGAGTCCGGTATTTGTATATGCATTTTCATATTTTTTTTTTAGAATATATAGTTAGGCGGGAGTATATAAGAAATGTAAACTATTTATTCAGCAGAGAATGCGCGGAGAAAAGATTGTAGCGCATAATATATTATAAATACATATTGTAGGGATAATGGCATAATTATTAAAAAAAATTATATACTTAAGAATATTATTTTGTGGATTTTTTTTTTCGTTTAACGCCTAGATTTTACATGTATTATAGGTAGGTTAGAATATATAATATAAAATATAGAATAATAATGGTCAAAACTGATAAGTGGTATATTATTATAAGTGTAAGAAAATTTTATTTGAATCATTTTTGTTTAACCTATATAATATATAATATTATGTATAAGCATTGTTTTTAATTGCACTTTAGTTGTCAATTTAATGTCTATAATCAAATAATTATATTTTAGATTTTTAGCGGAGCAAATTAATGTATTGATTTTACAATGATGTGTGGTTTTTTTTTAAATTTTTTTATTTTTTATTTTTGTGTTTATTATCAACGTTTAGGGCATTAAAACTATTTCAATGCTTTTCAACAGTATCTTGTTCGATGGGACAAAAGACAAAAGACAAATTAAGGAAAAACAGAAATTTTCACGCAACATCGGTTTTAGGAAAATCGATTTTGGTTCTTAGTGTAGCTTTAAAAAAAATTACCGTAAATACATAAAGTTTTCTCTAAATGTTTATTTTAGCATTTTCTATAAACGATAAAATTTTCAAAATTTTCAAAATATTTTTGCTCATTTTTAGCTGTTTTCGAACATTTTCAATTTTCAATTTGTTTAGTTTTTCTTTCTACCTGTACCTAAATGTCAATAAAATTTTATTTGTTGGGTCAAAAAGTGAAAAATTAATACAAGGGCCCTGATATATTGTTATAATAGTTGTTGAAAAATATTAAAAATACATAGGCACAATTTTTTTTATAAGCATTTAAAGTTAGATTTTTGTCATTTATAAAATTTAAAATTTAATAATTGTTTTGTAGATAATATTTATTAAATGTTCAACTTTTATAACTAAGGATTGAAAATTTAAAATAAGGTTCCACGTAAGTAAGTTATTTTGTAACCACAAAATATAAAACACGGTTTTTATTTATAGTTATTTTATGGTTCAAATTTAGACGAAATTACATACTAAATAAACGATTTAGAGTTAAGAGTTAGAGTCGAACCAAGAATAACCATTTTACTTATTATGTTGTAATTTTATAATATTAATTCAATTTACCTGCTACCGTATTATTAATAAGAAATACTAATAAAAATATAATATAAAATTTCCACACTGACAAACCGTCTCAGCTCAGAATCGTTTTTCGTATACAATGATATTATATCATTGAATTCAAATGTAATACCATCCATTAAAATAGTGACCCTCTTGTAACCTATTGTACGTCTGTACAGCATTCCGACATCCACTTACCTGCTTTTTTCTCTTTAGGTACATTTTAACCAAAAATCAATATATCTAGTTGTTGACAATTATCGAAGAAACACTAAAATACAATATTTTAGATATAAGCAATTTTTGCAAAATTTCTTAAATATTTTAATAGTGCATAATATTATTTATTTGTTTTAATATAATAAATGCTGAAAAATATAAAAAAAAACCATAATAGAACCGAACAGAAACAAGAATAATCTGAGTAGGTACTAAAAAAAAGTATTGTAATCTCACATAATTCTGGTCAAGGGTGCATATTACTCGTGAAGTTAGTCTGACCTGAAGTCAAATATTATGCACCTAAGTATAATCAAAGCTTTTGATATATAAAACGGTTCAAGATAAGCATTTTGAACTGCCCCCCACCCGAAAAAAAAGATGGGTTGTTAACCATACCTTTAAAGTCTTTAATATGCGACGTAGGTATTGGGCTTAGTATCAATACAGTACAGCGCATTATACCTTTAAGAACAAATTAAATATCAAATTAATATAGTAAAATAGCTTTTTGTTAAATTTCAATAAATTTATCTATAAAAACGACAGGAAATTGCTAAAAATTCCCTTTATGAAAATCATGTATAAGTATATCAGTGAATATGCAATACTAAATTGTCAGTATTTAAAATTTAAGAGGTGATACTAAATTATTAAAACCCTTAAGTTTTTATGGTATTTCCCAAGCAATATTAACTGCAGATAATTATTATTATCAAAATCTTCTACAATAATTGATCTAAAACAAAACATTTCATAAATACGAAACTGTATATACCTAAGTTTAAACAGAAATGGGAGAAAAATGAATTAGAATAATTGGAAAACACAATAAGTATTTATTAAGATTGAATATCTACATAGGTAGTAGTCATGGTGTAAAAAATAAGAATTATGGCCAAGAACATCTAGCACCCGCCCTAGTAGCGTCCTCTCCGATAGACATCTTCCAAAAAAAAAAAAACCCGAATTCCCATTTTTTATTAGTTGACACCTAAACCATTTACACAACATACATTGATATATACTATAGAGCTACGTGTAGTTGTCGGTTTTAGAGTATATTATTACATGAACATATTTTGATGTCGATCTTTTAAGGAATTATTTTATGAGTCCATCAGAATTTTGCAATTTGACACATAATTATTAAGTCTCTTATCTAATCGAAAAGAATAATAATATTATACTTAATACTTATGCGTGTGCAGTGTATAGTTATATACAGTATGTACCTATACAATACTGCAATATATATTTTGGAATATTATACGGATATACGTTGGCCACCTAAATGATAGGTACCTGGTACATTATAAATAATAATAATAATAATAATAATATTAATACGACGATGGACCCGAATATATTATTATTTCCTACGCGTTCGACACACTATACCTATGTACCTATTACGGTTGTATTACGCTACATATTATGCGGTCTTACACGCAGGTACACCTATACATGATATACATTTATAGGTTTATTATAATTTATGGTGGTATAAATATCAATCGCGCACAATCAGTGTGATGATTTCTCAACTTTCGACTACCGTCAATCACTGATGATTATTATTATTATACGCCGTGTTGCTGTGCAGTCGAACCCGAGAAAGAAACCCCATAAGCATCATCACGGACGTCGTTATGATAATAATATAAATGCGTACCTATATGGTACGCGACGCTGTCGCTCATCTACACACGGTATGCGGTATATACACACGGTACACGGTATACGGTATACGTATGTATACAATATTATCATCGAGCATATCGTTATATTATTAATATGTGCGCAAGCGGCAGCAGTAGGTAACCTAACCTATATGGGTCCACCGCGGGAGAATCTATCTGCCCTCTTGCTCCGCGACGTGCACCTGACAGCGTATTAACATTAATAACGACGGGCGCGCGTATATGCGTATGGTAAGTACGCCACTGTGTTTATCGTTATTATTACTATTATTATATATTTCATATCGGAATTCGTTTGTTTGTATAGGTTTTTCTATCTCTCTCACTCTCTTTTCACACGACAGTAGTTAGTTACAAGTAGATCCAATGCACACACACACACACACACACCTGCGTATACAATATATGTATAGTAGGATCATCTATAGCTATGTATATATATTATATTATCGAATCGTGTGCGGTGCGCGCGGACGGGTGAAGTCGGGTTAAACGTTTTATTTTCTTCTCATATATTATTATGTAGAGCGAACTGAAAAATGATATACAACTTGCTCGGACACCCTTATTAGGAGGTGATCGGTGATAAACTGCGCACCATCCGTCAATGTAAAATCAATTTGGTACGGCCCGGCGATTGACCGTTATTGGGCGACCACGCGCCGTGCCCTCCGTATTATAATAAAATATTATCTATAAATATGTAGATAATATACGCTTAATAACAAGCTATTGGTATACATTATTATATTATGTATAATATTATGCACAGGTCGAATAATAGTAACTATAATAGGCACGTGTAAGTACGCGCCGTGATCATTGCAGGCACCGCAAGGTATACTTGATTATCCGGATATTTATTGTGCTCGTCACACGATGGCTATAAAGAAATCGAACAGCATTCCGTGTATTTCAATCGTGTATATTATATATCATACAAACGAAACGCGTACAACATCGCCGGTTATGCAATTTGAAACTATTTTGCAAAATATGTCGTCGTTGTCGCATATTATACAAGATTATACATTAATACATTGTATACTAACTGGTGCACGGATTTCATTGGCAGAGTACCTATTCAACTCAAATAATTGCCCCCAAAAAAACGTGTACTGCGTAATAAGATCATAATTATTTATTGTTAATAAAATGTAAAATTTGTTACCATAACTTATTATAAAATAATATTTTATTCATTAGTTTAAGACTTCTTTTTATCAGAACTAGGGTTTCGAACTCATCTATAACTACTTCATATAACTATATAACTTCAATAACTAAATCTGAAGTGACCATATATTATATTATTTAACTATTGGAGACTATACATTTAAAAATTAGTATTGAGTTTTTTTTTATGAAAAATAAATGTACACTTTGTCGTATACCTACATATCTCGTATACAAGTCATATAGCTATAATAGCTGTATAATTTAGTATATTAGTATTAGTATGACTATAACATATTATGTTTAGGGTGTTTCACCTAGTATGCTCACCCCATTTTTTTATTTTAATAATTTATTCATAGTGTGATTTTTACGTATACTTAAAGTCGATATTTTCAATTATTTAGAATTTTTATACCATTTAAGGATTCTCTTGTGACAATAATATGACACAAACTTATTTTCATAAATGATTTATTCTTACTTCGGAGTTATTGTAAAGGTATAAAATAAAACACAACTCAAAGTTATTTTACATAATATACCTTACGCGTGTATAATATATAATCTATATTGTGTTATGATTTTTCTCAGACAAAAGTTTAAAAATAAAGTGTCCTTCATGGCGTGTCAGAGAGATCGATAAATCACAAATGTTCAAATTGGTATAACAACTATATTGTCCTATACCTGAACTCACATAGTCATATGCATAATATATTATATTGTATTTTTAACATCGTACATAAATACATAACTATATCAGTAGTCTCAGTGTATTTGGTTATTTGGTTAAAATGTATTATTATTATTATTATGAATTATAATTTTTCAATACTAAATTAGTAAATTTTTTTGATTTAAAAATTCAATAATGTAACATTGAATTGTTTCAAATAGGTAATAATAATTTTAAATGTAATTGTTATCAAATTATTAAATTAAACCGTTTTTCTTATCGTGGAAACTTTGTACTTTTATTCTGTATTTCCAAAAATCCATTTAAAGTAATTTTAAACCCACATAAAATCGTACATCTAGATATCACCAAAAATTATCTGTAGATACATTAAACCAACAACCAGTATAAAAAATATAAACATAATAATAATAATTTATTGAAGACTATATTTGTTGCTCAAATTACTCACCAAAAAAAAAATCTTTCAATCAATATGAGTAATATAAACACAATAAAATACTAGAAAAAAAAATTGTTCTCAGAAAAAAATCATTTTAATATTCTTTTGTTGGATGGTTAAATTATAGTAACCAGGTGCGCCATGGTGATTTATGAAACAAGGACGAACCGTGCAAATTCAATACGTTATGGCTAGTTAACAGTTGCAGAAAGTTAATGCCCAAATCATTATACTATTACAATATTTACAATTTTTTTTGGCACTTCTTTTTAGCATACTCAATAAGGGTAATGAGTATAGCTGTTATAGAAATAAAATATACTAACTGTCAATTGTAGAATTAAATAAAATTATTTATGTTTATAGTTTATACCAATATTCATAAGCAATATTTCAAAGTTGAACACAGAAGTATTTAAGAAATCGTAAGACGATGAAACCTTTTTTTGTTTAACTTGTAATTTTATATGTTGAAAAAAAGAAAAGTTACTTTTAGCTTTTAATTAATATTTGTCATTATTAAATGAGTTAAAAAATTAGTTAACTTGTCAGCATTTAAGTTTGTTCAAATCACATATTGTATATTGTGGTATACGCAAATAGTGTGTTGCTACCTTTATAATTTTAAGTTAATAATATAAGCTTCTCAATGAGACCAGTAATTTACAACCCCCCCCCCCCCCCACAAAAGCACATTCATTTGCATTACTCGGTAACCTGCAGCTGTCTGCAGGGGGACACTGTAATATTATGCAATTACTATTCCTGCTTCTACGAATTATTATTCGATTCAATATTTGTAGCTGACACACAAATTCAAGAGATTTAAAGTTAAATATAAAAGATTCTTTCAATTAAAGACAACGCATATTTTTAAGCACATTACATATTATATGCTGTTTCTGCAGGCTCATTAATATTTGCATTATTCTTTTCTAAATTGTTTTGGTGCAAGCATAATAGAAGTCTAGAACAATATTATTTATTATGCTATGATAAATAATTAATATTTATCATGGACGTATAATTTATATTTGATAATCATTAATATCGTATTATATTTAATTCGTTAATGTTCGCATCTCTATAATATATTTTATAATGTAGATCCAAAAATGTAAGCAATAATTAATTTAAGCATCATAATTATATCAATGTCGATTCGGCCTTTTTAAATGATACGTTTTTCTGTAGTTTAAGTATAATATACCTATATGGCTATATAACTATACACTATCTTGTTACACATATAGTAGTTGTATATGTACATAGTGTCGCGTGTATTGTATACTTATTACACCAAAATATACATTTTAAACATACCTATGTACATAATTTTATGGCAGGACCATACTAATTCTATAGTGACGCCGGATGGAAAAATACGAATGGTTATAAGTCAAAAAGTAACGTTCTTATTTCCGGCCCATGAACACATAATAGGTATTATAAGTACACATGTTTTACAGACACTCGATATAATGACCAGATACCTATAACTGGCTCGTATATAATTAACATTATATTTTATTAATATACTGATCATATTATGTACCAAGGTGAAGCAGGCTGCAGTCACGTCCCCGTCGGGCGAGTTTTGCATTGCTTGCTTGGGCGTTAACAATGATTCAAATTATTATAATAATTACCATACATTACATTTCGTTATAATATACTTATTAGAAAAACTATTACTTATTGTCGCAGTAATTAGTAAACTTTTTCAATTTACATGACTAAACAAATTGTCTGAACGGTTCAACAGTCACATAATATTGTATCATAGTTTTTTTTTTAATCCAACATAACATCAAAGATTGTGTAAACCCACCTTGGTGACAAATGCTATTGTTGACAAAAAAAAAAAAAATCAAGTTCTAACGGAATTGGAAGTGGCGCTTTACCCGTCTCCCGGAATTAACATATTAATGTAATGTGATTAATATTTATAAAAACACGATGAATATATTAATATTGTCATTATTTGAAATTTTTTCAAATCTTGTCAATCAAAAAGTTGTCCTACAAAATGTATTATATTTACCTAGCTATAAATAATTATATAATGTATATTTTAAAATATAATATATAATATATAATAATTATATATGTGACCCATAAAGGTATGATAATACTACGATTAAACACGTTTTATTACTATTTTATTTTATTAATAAATAGGTATAGACTCTTATAGTATTATGATTACCTTTAATTCGTTGGCATAATATTTATTGATATGTAGGTATCTATATATTGTATAAAAATTCACATCAAAAGGTTACACATCATTCGTTTCTTTTATATTTACTAGTAATCATAAAATGTACTTTTAAATATAATTTAGTTAAATTTAAAGTTAATTTTGAAGTACTTATATATATTTTCGTGTTTAAAATAAACAAGAACTCCATTTGACGTGTTTTTTTAACATAATATCAACCTATTTTTTTACTTGTTGACTTAGACTAAATAAATTACATTGTTTTTAATTATATTTAGTTTCTGCTGTATAGATAAATGTAATTTTTCGATACTTTTATCATATTTTATCATTTACGGGTATTACTTTATACCTATTGCTGTATTAATAAGAATATTTTACACAGTAAATCTACCAAAAAAAAAAATGTTTTCCTTAACTATATTTAGAATTCATAACTTATCATTGAAATTACAACGTTTATGAATTCCATAAAACTTGAAAGTAAGTTTTATAACATACAAACTACTTTTTTTTTGTATTTTTATCGGAGTTATTTAAATACCTAGTTCAGAAATGAAAATACATTATTTCATTCATAAGTATAAAACAAATGTATTAAATGCTATATCATTACTACATACATATATTATTACTGAGTATAGTTATATAATATGTAGTAATTATTTAGTATCTACCTACCCTGTACCTATTACTTATGAATGGAATACCGATAGTTTATACAGTTAATACAAGACTTTAAAAGTTAAAATGCTATATAAAAAGTAATACGGAAAGAAATGTATATACAACAATAATTTTTTTTCCATGTAAAATGTCATCTTTAGGTATACCTATACCTATATACACAAGTATACGACCAAAATCGTCTATATACTTTACACGACTACTCACTGCTTAATGTGCATTAGATCGTCGACTGAACGTGTGGGCGCACTTCACTTGGATATGAAAAAATACCTGTCGAAGCCGTACAAGTGTGGTTTTCACCAGGAGCACGGGTGTGTACCGTGTATAAGTATATTATTCGTCGGTATGAGTTTAAAACGCTTCCACGGCGCGAGTGTGTCTAAATGTAGCAATATAATATTATACATAATATTTTTACTTCAACAGAACGAACACGTATTTAATTTATCATTATACCGTTTTCAAGATGTTTACAATTCTTCGTACCTATCTATATAATAATATTGTCAACCCTAGTCAAGATTTCGCACCACTGCAGTTACAATCTTGCAGTAAGAAATTTTTTAATAATAGCAGCGTAAGATTCAACATTTTTAATTGGTTTTAACTGTTTTCAGGTATATCCGAGAACACGTCGTACGCGCATCCATCCCGAAATATTGTTAGACAGACTATATCATATTCGTGGGAAAAAAAACAAAACAAAACATCACAAAACTCGTAAAATAGTGTAGGTATAGCAACCTTAAGTAGTTGTCACTTGTCTTAGATCATCCACGGCACACAATACGAGATTAGAAAGACTTATGTTATATGAAAAATAAATTATAATGAGGCAATAGATATGTTTTGTACTGTGCCTATACATATTATACAATGCCTTAAATTAAGGCACTGATCAAAATTATAATAAATTAAGTTTTTTAATATTAAATAATTCTAAATTTTAATCTATGGTTGAAAATTAGTCAAAATATTTTGAAAATTCCATTGTGTTTAGGAACTTATAAAATAATATTCAATGACTGGCAGCGTCGATGAGTATACCACCTATCTATGATGATTAATATTTTTTCACTATAAAAACATACCTAACTAAAATCATTTAAGTTTCCTATTGTGTATAAATTTGAAATGCAAAAGCTTGTAAAAAAATATTTGTGTTTGTGAGTATGTGTGTGTTGTTGGGGGGGGGGGGCTATGCAGTGGTTCATAGAAAGTATGTGGCACTGCCTACCTATCGTTTGTGATGACTTACCTTCTATGTCTATCTAACCTACTACCTATGTATTATGTATAAAATACAATATAATATGTGTGATTTGAATTAAGTAGGTTGAGAGTACATACATATTACCTACTTCAGTCGGTATATTATCGCGAGTAAACGGTTGATTAAACCGTGAACCGTTTTAACACAAAACGCATTTATAGGTAGATATATCATAACAAGTTAAGAAAAGAAAAGAAAAGAAAACGTTTAACCGCCGTATTTTCCGTGTTTGCAGGCCTACGGGGTGTATGTCGGAATGGGTTAATGGGTAAATTACACGTTTAGGTCTGAAAACGATTTTTTTTTTTATCCATTTATATATGTCTCTGGGGTCTTCTTTTATTCGGTCTGCGTCTCTCACATACGTTCGGCAACAGCAGCAACTACAACAACAACGACATGCAGCAGCAGTAACAACAGCTATTTAAACAAACGCCACTAGGATACGATAAGTACATGGGAATTAAATAATAATACATATAATATTACGATTTTCGCCCCCGCGTGTCGAGTACTACTTACGCTGAGGCGGAGGCGGCCCGAAGCAAATATTTAGTTATATAGGTACCTATATTCGGTATAATAACACGTCACGTACCCTGCACGGGGCCCAAGGGCTGCTGGTCCGCCGACGATGTATCCTATATTATGTTACGACTTATATATAAACGTAATGTTGTGTGTAGGTATATTGTTCGAAAATGTATAAACTAATAATAATAATAATAATAAAACAAGCCGGACGGAACGGCGGTGGTTTGTTCGGCGCGACTACGGCAACAACAATGTTTCGTATTATACGCCAGGGTACCTATGTATAGTATGTAAGTACCTATATATAATATTATTATATGCCCGTGAGAGCAGTGGTACACCGGCGGTACGCGTTAAATGCACATATACCTATACATAAACTCATATAGCTATATATATATATATATATACAAACACCTGGGTATATAAACACTGCACGCGCGTATATAATATATATATATATATATATATATAATAATATTATCGCCGCCGCCGTCGTCGACGTTGTCGTTTCAAAGCACGCAATATTCCACCCGCTTGTCTGCGGCCGCGTGAGTATGGACCGTCGTCGTATATATTATACCGGAGATGATATCAATATATATTATGTATAATACGCGTATTATAATATTATTATATATATATACGAACACCACGATAGCCGCGAGGAGGTATCCGCCGCCGCCGCCGCCGCGGTAGTTCTTCCCACACACACGAAATTTCGTGGCTACCTGAATTACGGTCGGTTTTTTTGGAATACCGGGGCAACACAAATTTACATGTCCAAACGGGTTATTTCATATTTAATATACGCGCTGCACCCGTGGCCGGTTAGGTGTGTGGAACAGTCAATTCCGATTAGCCATACCTATTAAACGCGTGTTGAATTTTATAAATCGGTGAACAAATGAATATATAATAATAATATATTATATGGGTAGGAGGTAGTATGGGTACCTACATACATTATATTATTACGGCGATGCGGCTGTACGCTGCACACTATAGGTATTATATATATAATATATATAGAAGTATATGTAATATATGTATGTATATGCACGAGAGTATATTATTATTATTATTATTGTTTTCATGATCATTATAATTATATCTCTGACCGAGGTTAATACGGAAACCTATGTATTACATATTATATACGCGCGTATATTATAATAATATACGGGTTAGGTCAACACGTGTTTTCCATGTTCGCTATGCCTACATTATAATATTATTACCTGTGTGGTTTTATGTCGATGGAAAATGCGATGAACCGCCCTTTGGTGTAATATATTATATTATTATAGGCTAATGAGTAATGACTATAGTGTAGTTACAACTGCAGCAATCGGAAAACCTGTAGAACAGTGAACAGTGATTTCTACAGATAATTATAATACGCACGGTGGAACTTAAGCCGACCATCATCCCTGAAGAGTAAGCGTCGTTATACGCGGTCCCGTCGAGCGGTTAAATTCAATAGAACATACAAATTTAAAATTAATTTATTTCTACGATTAATAAAATGTATAATGGAGGAATTGCAGAAGTAATGGTTAAATTTACCCGTATCCAACCAACAAACTCAGAAACGTAAAACTGCAGTAAATAAATAAAAAAAATACCCTCCTCCCCTCAAATATTAAAAGAAGAGTTGAAGTCTCCATAACTTAAGCAAAAATAGGACACTCCCACCTAACTCGTGCTTATGTTTTTTTACTATAGTTTTTAGATAGATATCCGATTGAATATTGCAATAAAACAAAATATTTCTTATTAAGGTATCGTGGTGTATTGCCGTATATTTTAAGAATACTAAACAATGGTTTGTATATAATCTATAATTAAACATAGAAGTGTGTTTAAAATATTTTATTCTAAGTAAAGAAAAATTTAAAAATATTCGTTATAACTCATAACTCTTAAGTATTTTCCTTTTTTTTTATTATTATATTTAATATATTTATACCCTCGGCAACATGGCCCATTCGGCTTACAGAGAAAAAATAACAAATTGCATATATTGTATACTAAATCTAAGTGTTAACTAAATTTTGGTTTGAAGATTGGTGGATGTGAGGAATTGGATGATATTGGCTATGGATTAAGGGTGATTGTTAAGTATTTCGGCTCGTGATTCGGGCATATTGTGGCTTATTCGGATATTGTGGTATATTC
Organism: Nasonovia ribisnigri; assembly: GCA_027563435.1. Lineage (NCBI taxonomy): Eukaryota > Metazoa > Arthropoda > Insecta > Hemiptera > Aphididae > Nasonovia > Nasonovia ribisnigri. The sequence goes on along the minus strand of JANEHU010000151.1, from coordinate 444,089 downwards.
GGTATTCAGTGAGGATGTGGCTGATGGTGACTTGAAAACCGCAGGATGTGAATATTGAGAGTTCTTCCTTGGCCATTAGGAAACTGTGGGAGATTTGCGTGTGTCCGATACTGAGTTATATGACTTCAAATTTTCTATGGATTTCGATAGGAATTGTCCAATTGTCGGTGTTATGTTTGATATAAATTAATTTAGTGTAGTAATAAGATGTCCATTTCTGGTGCCATCTTAGTTGACATTTATTTGTTATAAGTGTTTGTATGTCCCTGAATGAAATAATTTGTGTGGGCGATGATGGTGGAGAGGTTTGCAGTTTTAGCTGCGAAATCAGAGAGTTCGTTTTCTTTTATGTTAGAGTGTGTGGGAATCCAGATGAGTTTGATTTTAAGGTTAATGTGGTATTATAGGGAGTAGATTTTGTTCTGAATGTGTAGGCCAATGTCTGATGGTTTATGTGTTTTTATTGATAATAGCGCTGAGGAAATCAGTAAAGCTATTAGTGCCTTGTAAGTAATAGTGATCGGTTATTATCTCGAGCGCTTTTAGCTCGGCAATAAATTGACTCTGCTGCAAAAACTGAGCAGGAGTTGGGAAGTTTATTCATACATTCAACGTGAGTCCAAATTATTGGAGCTTGGAGCTTGGATTGGATCCCGTCTTGGTTTTTGGAAGCATCGGTGTATATTTTTTCACTTATGATGTTTTGAATTATGTGGAAATATTCTTTTTTTGTAGATATTTTGTAGATAGAAGAGGGTGTGTCGTTTTTTTTTTTTAACATAGAAAGTTCAGTGTTGGTTTCGATGAGATTTTTCCATCGGGAGATCAGAGTAGGTATAAGTCAAGTACCTATTGTTCTTTAATTTAAAATATCAAAAATACATGGGCTTAATTTTTTTTATAAGTAGTAAGTTCAATTTTTGATTAAACTTAACCTAAAGCGAAAAATATAGTTTGAGTTCAGAAACATTATTTTTCGTTCAGAACTTTTATGCAAGATTTATCGTTGAATTCAAATTTAACACTTTCATTACAGTGAACTAAACCAATGACGAGGTACACTCCAAATTTACTTTACAGCAGAGTGAAATTTACTATACTTTCCCGGTTTGTATTCTGGAATATTATTTAATAATCATACATCTAAATTTATTTTTGATGTTCTTAAGATCTTTTGGTGGTCATTAAGTATAAGCTCAAGAACTACCCGGCTTGCTATATTTATTAGGTATGGTGTTATAACATTTCAAGTTGTAAATGTGCTTAACATTACAATCGCACGATGAAATAATATGAGTTTATTATTTACTTTTATCGTTTATATACGAGTATCTATATCATATACAGAAAAAAAGAGAAAAAAAAGTTCTTTATTAGGTATCCGTTCATGATTTAATAATAGCACCTAGATGGCCAGGTATATATTATTATGTTATTATAGAAGATCATGCGTGTTGTATCTATAAAAATATTATAGAATTATATAAGTTGCCTACTAAATGTTCTATAAATAATCTATATCATGCGTATATAATATATACATTATACCTACGTAATATTAATAAATTATAATAGTAGTAGGTAGCTATTATATCTATATAGTATCAGTATATAATCAAATAGTAGGTATAGGTACATGCGGTTGGGCAACTTCTGTTTAATGGAAACACGACGATATTATCATGAACAATTTTCGAAATATACAATTAACATGTCGTTTAAATATAATCTTATAAAGGTTATTATATCCATCAAAACTGAAAATGCACTTAATTCTTAATTAAATAATTTTTTTTCAGTAGGTACCTATTACTTTATTCTATACGTAGGTATAAACATCTACTCATATTATATATATATATATATATAAACTACTAGAAAATTGCTCGTTATTTAATGTTCAAAATAATGTATCTATAAGATGAAGTTAGTAGTCCGGTCAAACTATAAACGAAAAATGACAAAGTTTGTAACTAATTCCTCAAAAGTTGAATTTCGGTACACAATTAGTCTAAGTATCTGCGAGATACCTTAGAATGAGAAATTGAGAAACATACTAAAAGTGTATGTAGAGGATTATAGACTATGATATAAAATATTATAGACAAACAAGACGTTTGGAAAAAAGTATGTCTTGTAGTACTTGTACTTTCCTCATATTATATATCGTGCTCTTTGTGAGACTTGATTTTAGAAGACTCAAATCTATGACATTCTAGGATATCCGCAAATATACTTGATCCACAAATGCTCCGTTCAATGACAGATATTGCCGGTGGCCTGCAATCACGAATATCAATATATATATATTATATTATTATACAATTATATACATTTGCGTACAACTCATAATATGCTGCGATAAATCGTTACCTATTTTGACATTGACTGAGTTGTGTTCGATGCTGTAGTTAACTAAACACGACGTGTAGTTAACTTACCTACTCGTATAGGTACCTATAGGTATATTGCAGGTATAGTTAGGGTTTCTATATAGTGTATATACAATTTATCACAGAATAGATACACCTCCACTAATAATGATATTATTATATTATATACGATTCGTATTACGGTCTGATATTATGCACACCGCTCACAGTGAACACCGTTGAAAAGTAAACAGTAATAAAATAAAACACGCCGCCGGTAAGTTCACCTCTCGGTTGGCGTGCATTGCGTGTTCCTCTGTACGTGATGTGTGCGTATACCCACGAGCTGCGAACGTCTTGCATTATTTTATTTTATGAGAAGAAATTAGCGGAGGACTGCTGTGTGGCCTACGGGCCCGTCGCGCCGCCGCCGTCTAAGTAGCGCTCGTCGCGAGCAGGGTACGTCGTTTATAACTGCGTGAGAAAACATCGATTAGACGAACGATATTATAATTGTGTACGTAAATAGTACAATAGTATTGTACCAACTACTGACACACACACACACACACACACACCTACACATATAGGCGCGAGCTGACGATAAAAGAAAATGGACATTTTTTTCCATGTGTCTCGAATCCGAAATTTGACATTTCAACAATAACCTGGTCAAAAGGTGGCTATTTAAATCATTTTTCATATTGTTGGCATCTATTTAATAGTATATACAAGATGATTCACAAATACGTATACAATAATCAACCCCTTTTTTCTTCATTAATACAGTAATTGAATAACTGAATTTTTAAATTTTTAAATATAGTACTTAGTAAAGATCACATTTCCAAATCTTGAGATTTTTCATAATAATTAAGGAATATCCTGTGAATGAACATTTTGATAAATAAGAAACTTCTCAGGCGAATTTAGAATTAGGTAAATCAAAAATAACTATCCACTAAATAATTTGCCGTAAAAAGGATGGCTTTTCTATATGTAATGGAAAAAAAAAACAGAATTTTATAATATCGCCACAGGACACTCTTTGAGAAGTATAAAAAATCTTAATAATTTAAAAACATGTAAATAAGTAATAAGTTATAAGTAATACGCGTTTAAAAATTCTTAAAATCAGAATAATTTAAATAGATTAATATTATCAAAGAAAAAAGAGGGGATGAACATATAAACTTGGTGAATCACCCATATTATAAATCACAATAAATATATTATGTTCTTATATTGCACATACAGAAATTTGTTATGACATGATGTGCGTTGAATAATTTTTTATGTATTTTAATTTAATATTCTGTACGTGATTGACGGATTAATGATTTTAATAGCATATTATATAGAACATAACTTATATAGGTAGGTATAATTTTTAATAGGCACAGATATACCTAGATATACAGGTACAGTGTTCATTATGTATGTTTATTAGTTGTTTTTATTGTACGCGCGCATATACCTCTTTCGCGGTCATTCAAAACAAAATTATTCGACTCAACGTCAAAAATGTTCGTGCTTATTTACGTTTCGTATTAGGTATGCGCTTATTATACATCCACGTCATGCGCGTCCTAATGAATACGACGTATTAGGTATATTTACGTTTTACGTAAACATTTTACGCAATGTTTAGACGATTTCAAAATACACGGAAGCTCGTTAAAACCGGCAAAAAGTATAATACTGTTTTGCATTTTGATCTGATTTTATGTCCACTTAAAAGCGGTAACACAAAATTAATCGCATATACCTACAAAATATGATACAATAAGTTAGTATGAAATTCTTTGATTTTTAATCGTATAGTTTTTGGTAATAGAGTGTAAATATGGAAAAGTTTCAAATATTTAATCCTTTCCGGGAAAGCACGCACGCTTAACATGTACTTTTAGTTTTTACACAAGAAAACATGTAAAATAATACAGGTATATTGTGTAGATCGTATTTATATGAACTATAACATTATTTTCAAAATTCAAATAGATTAACCTGTTTTGTGCTGCATATCATAATTCATTAATGCCAATAGAGGAATACGGGAAGCTGAAATTCGCACTTTGACGTGTATAACTTGTTTTTATTAGAGTTTCCTAATTGTCCCTATACGTCATTCTCGATAAAAACGCTTATTGTGTCTACACGATATTATTATTTTTTTTTCATCATTTAATGAATTTTTTAATTTCTAATATCATGCTCAAGAAATTAGATTTTTATCGATTTTCATTATTTATTACATGAATAGCAACAGAAATTAACCTTACACTATATAGAAATATGGAACTAAATACAAAGTTGGACCTACATAATATGTAACAATAATTTCGTGTTATTATCATCATTAGCCGAAAAACACGATTTATATACGATTATATTATATTACAGTATATATACTCACGCAAAACCTACCGACGCAACAGGTTAGGTTATATTCTTAACAACTTTACGTCTAATCTATTATATGTAGATACCAGATAGATATAATTGTTATGTAGTATAGTTTTTCTATATAGTCGCACAAGTCCAGTGGCGCTGAATCGTTTATTGCATATTTTTAGGCACCCACTCTGAACAAAAAATGTTCATTATATAGTCACGACATTATGAAAAATAAGAAAACTTACACGCACGTGTATAGTGAATATTATATATACATACATGATATATATTATGCATATTATACTTAAGTATTTAGTCGGGTACACTTACATGTATAGTGTCAGGCAAGGCCACAGAAACCACTGCAGGGAATGGGGATGCGTGTTAAGCTCAACCTGCACGGGCCAGAATACATTATAATTTCAGATGATTTGATACATTCGAATATTCGATACACTTACACGAGTACGCCAGCTATATGTTAATATGGATCCGTATAAAAAATTACGATACACTGAGGCGGAGTTGATGACTATAACCGCACTATATCTGTATATAATATGAACATTACGAGTGGGTACATAAAATGTGAGCATAACAAGTACATAATATATTATTATCGTCAGGTATTATGCATATAATATATATAATTATATTGTATTATAACAGTGGTAGATGGCGGACTGCAGAGGAAGATACTTCTCCCTCACGATTGGCCTTTTATTTTGTGCCCTATTTGCAGACGCGTATACTTACATTTTGAGTTCAAATTTCATCCGTAATTTAAACTATGGGTTACTAATATAAAAATGCAAATAAATATTTAAATTGCTCGATACAATAAACACGTCAAAGATATTTTAGAAAGTGGTATGCGATTTTTAGATTTACTTTAAGTTCATACTATATATATATTAGTATGAAATAAACCACAAATCCAATAAACATAGATTGTTTAAGAAAATAAAAAAATAATTCATTCGTATTTGTGTATACCTATATAACCTATATTATACTGTATTTAATAACATAATTAACCCGTATGCATTTTCAGTAATTATATATTATTATAATAATCAGGGCAGAGAATTTTTTTATTGATGTGATTTTTCGCTGTGATATGCACAATGCACATGCATATATTTTAATAATTTATAGTTTTCTTGAATTAAATAAAACGTTGGTACACAGTATCTAGTATGTATATGGAATAATTTTATCGTTTTGTCGAATGTAAATAGCTTTGATTTTGCAATACAGTTATGGGTCAACAATTAGATTTCATTACAAAGAATGAATGAGAAAAAAATACATGTACTTACCTATAATTTGTAAATAATAAGTAATAACTACATAGTGCCCCGTACTTGTATAGAGTATATAAATTTGAAATACCAAATAGTCATTACTTTTATTACTATGAACTAGTAGTTGTATAATGTACCTATTTATATATATACAATAATAACTAATATTATATTATATATTTATGCTTAATCAATAGTTATAAATAAATTTTTTAGATATATTATAAAATATGTATTTTTTTTAGATTCAAAACGGAACGGATATAATTGTGTACGTTATGTGTGTACGTTTATTTATTAATGGTATTATTATATTTATTTTTTTTAAATCAGAAATAGAACAAAACAGTTTCATACGTAAATTATTTGTATTTAAAGTTGACCACATACTGTAAGCGTAATTTAAACTGAATTTTGACTAGTAATTTTTCCAAATGCTATTTATATTATTGCAATAAATTATCATTATAGTTTTAAATATAGAGATCACCTACTTCGTCCGATCTTAAAGTCAAAACTACCAGTGCACACCAAACTTATAATGTATAAATCTCTCTTGCGTCCAATATGGGCATATGCAATCCAAATTTGGGGCTGTGCTAAGCCGTCCCAAATTCGCACGATACAAGCATTCCAGTCCATTACCCTCCGTATGATAACGTCTGCTCCTTGGTTTGTTTCCAACTCTTCTCTACACTCTGACCTAAAAATTGAGTCAGTTGACCAACTAGCCACCAAACATTACAGATCCTTCTACTCCAAACTACCTTCCCATACAAACCCATTAATATCACAAATCTCATCTACCCAACCCATAAACCCCATCCATAGACTCAAAAGAAAATATTGCAGAGATTTGTTAATCTAAAATAAACGCACGTTGGGTTCCAGCACTGGTTGGCCTCCCTCTTAAAATTATTCAAGTTAAATATTGTACATAAATTATCTAATTTACTTATTGTGATGTAAACACAGATTGTAAATATCTTATTCTAAATAAACTAAATAAAAAAAAAAAAAAAAAATATATAAAGAAGTTCTTTGAATACATCCAATAGTTTTCCTAACTGTAATATGCTACTGAACTATTTTAGATCAACTATTATTCGGCACATCTATACATTTACACTACATAAGCCCATTTTTTTTTTTTTAATATTTATTTTTTATCATTAGCATTTTCATCGGTCTGGAATTATTATTTATAGAAATAATATTATAATACATAGGTACTTCTAAAATAATTATTGTATTATTTTGATTAAATCCTTTTAATACTTTTATTTTGTTTTATAATTTAAAAACTTCGTATAATCCAGATTTCAGATACGAATTTACTAAAATTTATGCAATCTAAAATGTAATAGTTATATACCTATTAGGCATACAGACATACAGTAGGTATAGGTATATTATTATACTGTTACAAATATACTAGCCCCTGTTATAATATTATTGAGAAAGCGATAAGTAAATAAATAATGATAATTACATATATCTACCAATTATTAATCAATATAATAGTAATTTTAGAATTCTTATTTTATTTGGAATTTTTAAGTGTTAATTTTGTCCACCATAGTTTTAGTCACGGATAATAATTTAATAATTTCGTTGTTTTTTTTAGGTGTGATACGACTACGTTAACAACTCATTTCCGGCAAAAACTAACATTGATGAAACATAATTTAAATTATGAAAAACATGCACAAATCTATGTCAGATAATAGGTACAGAGTTTTAAAAAACTAGATTTTAAAATAAAACGATTAAGTTTTTTTCAAAAATTATTTTATAAATGTATATTATTATAGCTAGCTATTAATATAAAATTACATAGTGTGGAAAATAGAATATTTGAAAAAAAAATTATACTTTTCAAATCACCACGTCGATTGGTTTGGTTTTTAATGGAAACAATGAAGTTGTATGACAGCTTATAAGTAGGTACAGCGCTTGAAATACAAAAACGGGGAAAATTATTACGACATAAATCATAATTTTCCGTGTGTCATCGGTATAATCGTTTTAAATTATAATATATAATAGGTACGTCTATATTATTGTGGGTCGACCAATCTAGACCTGTACACCCAGGCGTGGATAGAAAGGGGGTGTGGGCTATGAGGGCCAAAGCCCTTGTTACTTAAAAATATTTCACTGTTGCCTACGTAACTATATAACAATATATGCAATAAAAGGTAATATTGTTGTTAAAGTTTGCTATTATTGTTATTTTATAATTTTCATGTATATGATGAATATTTTATTCTCTATAAAAACTTAAACTTAAACTTAAATCCTGTGCTTTCGTGTACTTGAAGTATTTTTCTTTTTGTGTCCCATCCTTTTTTATTTTTAGATCCGTGCCTGTAAACACCGAATATACCTGCAACGACGTAAAAAATACAATATGGCGTTACTAAGATATAAGCACTCTGTAGTATTATAGGATATATGTATAGCCACGTATAGATTAACCCATATAATTTAATCTAGTATATCTACGTGCTATATGCACCCTCACAACGTATCTAAGAGACTTGAAAAAATGTGGATTACTCGAAAAACATCAATCTTCGACACACACACACATAATAATATACACTCACGGCTATTCAATTACACATATTATTATAAACGTCCGGTGACACGGTCGACGATACGTATAAATGTTCATATCCTCGAAACCGGGTGTGACAAATCGGTTATTGAAGCATCCCATTGTCACGCATATTGAACTTTCTTAGTGTGTCTCGAACTGCTGAGCAAATAAACCGATCGGAAAACGAACCATTAAATCACATTGACATACTCATTATCACGTTACGCCGCGTATATGGGTGGACGAGGCAAAGCTTTTGTCACGAATTAGTCAGGACCAAATCCTCGGATGGATAGACAAATAATAAAAATAACAGAAATAGGTAATAATAATAATGTGAAAAAAATAATGAAAAACAACACGCGTAGTCTCCCGCCGTTTTTTTCTCACTGCGTGTGAATACACACATATATATATATAATATACATAGGTAAGAAGGTATAGATGCCTCTGCACCTTAATGGTTGAGTGGCGCCGAGGAAATGCTATATAATACACTTGCAACGAGTTTTAACTTCGTGTGATTACGTTTTCTAAACACAATTGCGAATGATATACACAAACGCTTTTGTCTTAATAACACCACCATCAGTATATACACAATGACGAATAATAATATACGCAAGGAGTGTATACCTATATACTTTTATCACTATATAATTCATGTATATGAATATAGTTTACCTTGTGTATACCCACAGCATACGCGTGCGTATTATATTATTATTTTATATTGTGCATTTGCAACTGCATCATGTGAAAACATATTGTTCTGTCTCGGACTAGTGCAGCACGACATAATGCATTTGTATGCACTCGATCGCATGTATACGATATGCGTAAATATAAACATAATATACCTGTATATATAAGATATTCGTATGCATATACATGCCACATGCGTAAAATGTGACGAGAATATAATATTGCGTTATCGTATATGAGAAAAAATACTGCGCCAAATATAATAAGATAATATTTAAAATCTTAATATATTTTATGTTCTATTTTTCAATGTAAAGATTTTATTTTGCATGTAGTTTTTGTTCTTGTGATTTCATTGAAATGACAAAAATAATATTGTTTAAGTATTAGAAAGTTTTCATACACTGTATACAATATATTGTGTATACATTACAAATTATTATATTAATATTGATCAACTAATTAGTAACTATAGGGCAGAAGCTATTTTGAGTGTATTGACTGGTGAACTTAAATATTTTATACTTAGGTACCCATACAATCTGCTATCTTCAATACCTATACATTAATTTGTGTTCAAAATTCTTATTTCATTTTATTTCTTTAATGTATGATCACACTTTTGCCTGCACCTACTTAAAACTATTTTCATAAGTAATTATAATCAAAGTGTTAAGGATTAATTTATTTTTAATATTATCGAGAAATAATTTATTAAAAAATTATATTTTATTATTTTATGGAAAAATGTCTATCGATAGAATATTTCACTTAAATTAAGACTTCGAAATTATACTAATGTGCATATTTATATTTTCAGATAAATCACATAATAATTTTTTAAATATATAAACATCATTCGTAACGTGTAATATTAAAGGTTAAATATTTAAAATACCCTTCTCAGAAGATTTTTTTCGATTTCATTACATTTTAACCAACATAGAAGTATGGGTAAGGTAGGTATGGGTACCAATGAAATTCAGTCATTTTTAATGATTATAATATAGTATAACATTAGTATAGGTAATACCTACGTACATTTAAATCTGAAGTATTTTTCTTTGTCGAATATACTTAGGTGATCTAGGTCAATCGTAAATAATTAAATTATTACTACTATAATAGTTGCTATAAAATGGGGAGAATTACAAATCAGCACTTCAGCAGCATAGAAGATGCCGTATAGTTACCAGGTAAATAAAATCTCTTAACAAAGAAAACATAACGTTTTTGTAAATCCAATATAGTTTATTCGGCCCCTCTCATCACACGTGTGGTACTTTTCAATTTAGCTAGGTATTTAATATTTATAGTTCATATAGGTACTAATTAGTAATACTAAATACTGTTTACTAATTAGTAATAACTATTTAAGTTATTTTTTGTGCGCTTATTCGTTTCCCGTAAAATAAAATATGTACCTATATAGGTACAAATCATGATTTACTTATTCTGTTTTCATATTATATTTCCTATAGTATGTGACCATCTGAGCAAAATCGTTCTATATACCTAAATACCTAATAGTATGTATTTACTACTCATATTATATGATGTTGTTTTTTTAAGATTGCAATATATTATTATAGGTATTCAAAAATCCGGTATCGTAATATCTATAAGTATTGCTATAAATAATATTTAATAATATACATACACAAGAAACAAAGGCAAACCATCACATAGATCATTTTGAGCCAAATGTGACGAACTAACCGAGAGTTCGCATAAAATTATTTTTTCCTTAATCAAGACCGCGACGCGAACAAGATACAACATTAACATAGGTACTGAAATGTAACATAATGTGCAATAGTCCCGAAACAAAATAACACGAACGAGGTTCGTCATGGTGACGGTGTGCCATCGTTGGTCGAACTAAACTAATATATAACGTTATACCTAGATTATACACGTTTGCAAATCATTAAATTATACAATTGCAAATCGGTAACTAAATATTAAAACCCTGTTACAAAATTCAGTCCGCTGAATTAGTATGTGTACACCCCGAAATAGCGATCACACCTATGCCGGAGCATTTGGTATCGGCCAAGTAAATAGATGCATCATCAGAGTAGATAGATGCATCATCAGAGTAGATAGATGCATCGGTCGAAAATAGATAGATGCATCGGTCGAATATAGATAGATGCATCGGCCAACGAGCAGCCTGCAGACACAACATTATAATTGTGCTTTATTTTCCTCTCTATTATACATTATGTACGGTAGGTAGTACTTAGCGTTCTTACCTTATTAAATTATTACCTATGTAATATGGCTATATAATATTTATACGTACGTACTACATATTATTATATATAGGTACCTATATTCCTAATGTACGTAAACGTACAGAAGACCATCGGTAAAATGTAGGACGGCGGGTAACACCGAAAATCGAAACTCAGACACGATTTAATAATGTTATGTACCTACCTGTATAGTGTATAAAGATTATTTTACCTATATATTATTATATTATATATATGTGATCGGTGTTATAGAACGATGGGATCATACTATATTACGTACTCGTATACATATATATGTAGGTAATATATATTGTGTATTTTGTGTATAATTTAAAATAATAATAATAACGATACGAAACGTCCGGGCTCCTGAAATTCTGTGTGCTCACGGGGGTTAAGACGGGGAGAGTCGACGATGGTCACGCGAACGTGTACCTACTGTACCTACGTGATGCGTGTGCTCCTGGGAACCCGTTACCGTTGCCGCCGCCGATGGTGAATCATGTCGTCCTGTTGGAAGCCGCCGCGCCGCCGCCGGGTGCACGTCCAAGTGCGGTTTAATATACCATCACATAATATAATATAATAGTATAAATATATAATAATAATATGTACGACTATAATACAAGTGTGTGTGTATGTGTCTGTGAGCGCGCGTTCATGTCATATTTATGTATACCACCGACGACCGACTATATATGCCTCGGTAACTGCGCGGTACCTATCATCCCGTCTGACTGCGCTAACGAACCGATGTCGACTTATATATAAGTGTGGCAGACGCCTCCGCCGCCGACTACTTGACGACGACGAGGATTATTAATAATAATGTATAATATTATTATTATAGGTACCCCCATACAATTCGACCGCCGCTGCCGTGCGTGTGAGGTCTGACCTGTATCATGATTGTGTGTGTGTATATATTATAATAATTTTAATATATACCTATATATACATATTATGTATATCGTATATAGGTTCCTATATGCATATAATCGTATACCAAACACGTTTTGAGATTTGTTTTTTTTCAATATATTATAATATTATTATGTATATCACACATTATATATTATGTGTATAATATGTGTACCTATGTCGAATCTGCGCTATGCCTCTGCGCACTGGGCCCCGTCCGATCGCTGTACGAAACCGCGTTCGGATATAATTCAATATTCTATCGAGCGCATAAAAATAATTAATCATTAATTATATTTCATAACACACGAGCAGTGTTCGCGAACTCGGATGGCCAAATAATTGTAAATCATATCATTAAAAAACAAACGAAGGTATGATGACGTGTGTAATCCATATGAATATCCGACAAATTAAAGTATACATATTATTACATATAGGTAATTTCACATAATTTTCACAATAATACATATTATTATGTTCCACTTGCACGTAGGTAATATTACAGTATGATTTGTAACATCCCGGAATATTGGTAAGATACAATAAAGATAAATAAATAAATATGTATGTGTATACACGTGAACTAAATAATATTTACATTATAATATTTCACGTGTAAAATAGAAAAGTTCGTCGGTTAGCATCACATGCGGGTTATTTCAACTTGAATTTTCACACGATCCAATTTTGTTAAGCGATTGCGACGCGTTTATTAATTCCATTCAACTATATTACAATATAAAGCAAGTACCTACCTACCTATATATGTATTGAGAAAGTGATAAAAAGCGTCATATTATTATAACTATTTTCCCGTTAATATTCTCATAATCATAGGTATTATATATGTAACAGCTGTATGCCTGTACTTATATACCTACCAATGGCTTGTAATAATATTAAAAAACTTGAGTCCACGTTTTTCTACTCCTGCGGTATACAAACTATAGTGTAATGCAGATAAAACAATATAATATTTTTCTAGTGTTGAAGAAATTATTAGTTCCCCCTTCCTCTTGGACTGGGTTTTGATGGTTATTTTTTGTTAGAATATTGGGCTAAAAAGAGTATTTTTGTACTTATATCCTATACACTATGTTTTACTCGCTTATAAACAATTAATTCGTAATAACTATAATATTACATAGGTAGTGATTTCATAATGTATAATTAAATCTACATTAGACCAATAAATATCAGGTTGGTAAATAATGTCATGCCAATTCAAAATCGTTAAAAAAATATATCATAATTTATTATTAGATTATAACATTAATATGTTATGCACTATTATTTCAATTTTAAATATTATTAAAATATATTTTTTCGAGACAGATATTTATATTGTACCTATTATACAGGTAATTATTATTTGAAAAACATCGTACAACGAATAATAGTAACTCTTATGAATGTAATATAATTCATGTGTTTTAATATTAATAACTGATAATTATTTACATATTAAGTAAAGATTATTTATGTAACCGACATTTTTGATGCCAATACCTATGAAAGTGCGAAAATGTGTAATTATAAAAACCGTTAATAATTATAGGTAAAATCATATAGGGTCTACATTTTAAAATATTGTACTAAACACTTTTTGCAATAGGTTATCTATAGTGAATGCAAAGTTTATATCACGAAAAGAAAAATTATTATAGCTATGTTCAACAAACTAGTTTTTTAGTATCATGTAGAAAAGTCATCTTAAGTAGTCAAAATATTATAACCAGCATTGTACCTATATATTATTACCTATTTATAACATATCATTATGAACATTAAATGGACCATGTTTCTTTGTATCTTCAATCTTGTCATCGTTTATTCATTCACATATACCAGGCATACACATAAGCTAATGATGCTGTGTTAATGATCTCACTAAATTTTTAAACTGTTGTCATCGTCCTATTTTTATAAACGATTCAATGGACGAAATTTAATTACGAATTTATGATCATCTGATGAACATTTAGTGTTATTTTTCTGCACACACATTTACAAAAATACATTAATTATAATGGCTTTTATTAATTTGATTGACAATTTGATAATTTACAATTTTAAAATACTCATAACTTGCTTTAAAATTAAAATCTAAAAAAAAGCCTACACAGACATCAGGTTCACTAGATAATCCCTTATTTATAAATTTGATAATAGGTCAATTCATTCATATATTAATCATTCATGAGAAAAAGTAGATTAGTCAGAACGTACAATTAGGTATATTATGAATTTGTAAGACAGAGACAACACATGCGAGTGTAGGATCCTCTAAGTTTAATAAAGTTTTACTATTTTAAAACACAGTACAATATAGTTAGTAGGTATAGTAAAATATTTATAAATTCATCGTCAAATGTAGTTACAAATTGGCGAATGATGAAACATTTTGTTTAGAAACTTTAAATATAAATAAGTGTGTGCATCCAAACGTATATATGGAATATTGTAATAATTATAAGTTAGACAAGTGTTTGAAATTTACCAAGCCCGCAACATTTCAATAAAAATCCAACTTTAAAATATGAGATGATGCCAAAATGAAGACTAATGCAGTGTAAACGATTGGTGGTTTTCGCTTCCAAAACTTTTGAGTTACTTGAACTAATAAAAAAATCTGGTGAAAAAAAATTATCCCCACTTATTTTATATAATACTCATTATATTTAATACTTAAGTGATAACTGATAGGGGTTAATGATTATTCGTATGATCTAATAATATAAGCAATTGGAGATGTAAATATTTACATTTTTATTATTAAGTTCAATATTTTTATATTTTTAAATTCATTATTATTATATATAATTTTCCTAATTATTCATATAAATGAATGGTTAATTAGCTCACATTAAATATTTGTACATAATTGAAGTCGGAAACACTGATTATTTGTGGTAAAATTCTCAGTGGAAACCGGTTGATTTAAACCTACAGTATACGCACGTCACGCATTGAAACGTAATGTGTATTACACGGATTCCAAAACAATATATAAATGTTATTATACATTTAAACATAAAGAAATGTACCTATATAGGTACGTGTAAAAAAGGTCAAATTATTATCGTCCTAAAAACTCGTTAAGCCCAATTGCCGTTTTGTATTCTCAAACAGCTTTCTAAACATCGAAAAGTGATTACCGGCTCATTGTTTTCAAATACGACGTATATAATAATATAATTTTACTTCCGAAACTTACTACCAGTTGAACATTGTACTATACATAATATAATATCATATACTTTCCCCTTTACAATGATAGCGACTGATTTTAAATTACTTTTTATTATATTTGATTCTTCGTCTTCATAATATTATGTAGATTGTAGGTAGGTATTCAATTAAAAATTATATTGCTAGTTTAATTTATTTATTCTAGTTTTTTTTCTATACAATATATTGTATAATGTGATTTATTTTTTTATTAAATTTGTTATTATATATAATAAAGAATAATTAACCAAAAGTATGTCTTTTATTGAATGAATCTAATTTAATGTTATTCCACTAAGCGGAACACGCTGTAGTAGATAATAGTGTAATAATAACTTGATTGTGAACACTGTATACCTAATGTACCTATGTACAATATGTAAGGATATATACCTAACAGTATTTTGAATTAAATACTTTTATATTCGATTAAATGTAATACAATTTATTAGTCGATACCTTAATTATTATTTGAAATAAAGGAGCTTAAAAAAAATAAAGGTTTGATATTTTATCTATTTTAGGATAAAGCTGCAGCCTATAGCCACAATATATTTATTAAATGTATCATAATTCAATAGGTATATATAACTTTGGGGTGTACCTCCCAGGTAAGATATTTTTATCTAAACATATTATTGAGTATAACATTATACTAATGTTATTCGTGATTATAATATTAATATAACGTTATTATAATATAATATTTTAATATTATAATTTCAAAATATATTACCACTTCTACACATTTTATTTTACATTTAAATATTATGTGTAATTTAAAGATTTTATAACTCGTACATTTTTAAGTCTTTTATGATTACTAGTTCGCACAATCTGGCTTCCTTTAAACCCCTACCCTCTTCTGGTCACTATTTAGATTTAATAATCCTAAACATGAATTATAAATTCGTGGGGCGATTGCTGTCACGCCCTAATCGAGAACTATTTTCAATTCCTAGAGTTCTCGAGATCATCGAGACATTGGCGCTAGTTGAATTGAACGAACCACTAACTACCGTTATGAGATGTTCTCTGCTCACTAAATATTTCGTAAGTTACCAAAAGGGTCTTAGAATGCCTTCAAAAAATTAGCACAACTGTTATACCGCGGTATTACGCGTAACCTGATTCGGATGGATTAATACACGTTTATGGAATTTTGAGTAATTCTCAAAGCCGGATCAGTAGAAGGTCCCTGTTCTGTTAGGCCAATACCTACTTATCATCTTTCAAATTGTACACCGTATTGGCATATTTATTCATGCTATTCTGGAACTCGTTTGATGATTTCCCAAATTTAAAAGCAATCCTGAATATTCGATAGGTAGCGGTATACCCTCAACCTATCGAATGACTTACCACCACCACGTATCTTACAATGACAACTTTTTTTAAAAGTAAGAATCGATTTTGCCGATCCTCTCATAGGTTAGCGAGAACTTAAACTTCGAAAGGCCGGAGAATATAAAGTGAATATCTCTGTCATTGTGTGTGTGACAGTGATGGCTAACGGCTGTATATCTTGAAGTGGTTTTGGACGGTCCGAAAATCAAACGTATAACATAGGCTTGGACCTTTCCACTACCACTTTCTGAAACACTCTCAACGTGTTCGTAGAGCTCAACATTGCCTACCATACGACATTTATTTGAACTGCAGTACAAATTTTAAAGGCACGTCCTAGCAACTTTGCAAATTCATGCTAGATATGTATGAAAAACTCTAAACCTATTTACCATCCCACTTCCCGTGCACCTAGAACGTGGTTAGGGTATGTTTTTACAATCAACATTTTTCTAAAAACTGGGTTTACAAATTAACTATTATTTACTGAATTTTGCTAAATAAATGTTTATCAGATTTAAAATTGTTTATTTTCTTATTAAAACTTACAATTTAAAAATGTTATACTGTACCTATATATACGCCTACGTGTTGCTCAAAAAATTAAAATTAAAAATATTGATTAGAACAAAAGTTATTTTATTTGTCAGGTCTTCCTGTTACTACACTTTGTAAATTAGTCTTTTGAATGACATATGTATATGTAAGAATAATTGTATTTCAGCGGTAATTTATTTTCTGTATTTTATATTCATATTTATTAAATTAATTTGGACTGATGGGTAAAGGAATTACGTTTAATGTAATACCTATACTTATACCTGTTTGTTTTTAATATTATTATATTAATAATTGATTTGTCTCTACTCTCTATATCGATCATCGAAATCTTCTCACATTCAAGTTTTACTTCCCCCTTTATCAGACATAGGTAGGTACTTGCCACTTGGTATAATTATTATATACATTATAAAAAAAAATGACAAATACCCGGTGGCGTATTAAGGGGGAGGTCATCCTCTTGGCCAAGGCGCCCATAGAGAATTAATTACATATTCAATTCAAACATAGTATGCCATATTCCTTTATGTATGTAGGTATTATATTACATAACCATACCGTCACCCGTATGGCCGTAATATCTATAAGTACCTACTTTTGATGTCATATTTCATTTAGGAAACCTAACGTTTTTGAATTTTGATTGGTATATATAGTCTATATTATGACTTATGAAAATTGGAATTTAAATGTACCTATATAGTTGCTAATAAGTAATAAGTGATAACCATCAATGACAAAGAGTTATGTTAGCATACGTCATTTGGTGTATTCTATTTTTAAGAAATTAATCTCCATTCAATAATGTTCCTATATTAACACTGTTTACAGGAATCTCTTAACACTATAGGTTGATTAAAAACGTTTATGAGGAATTATTTAGCAAGGACTTGCTTTTTAGTGATTCGTCATAATATAACATTAATTATATATGAAATTGTCAACATTTTTAAAAAATGCATATATAAAAATTAAAAATTAATTTTACATAGGTAATATTTATATTTTATAATATAATCATAAATACAATTTTGCAATCTCTATTTCTATTGTTTGTTGTATAATTATAACCTATATCAGCTTCATCAAAAATGTATTATTATGGATTATATTAGTGCTATGCTTGACCAGTGGTAAATTGGCCAATTCTGAAAATAATCCCTATATAATATATTATAGGTACGTCACTGAAAATACCTATATCTGTATTTTGCATAAATTGTATTTATTTTTAAACAAAAGCAACTAATTATATAAACAAGGAGTTAATTTTATAAAAAAGCACTGTTATTTTAATAACTAATATTTTATTGTTTGAGTATTATTATTTATCAGTATAAGTATACCTATATAAGTTTAAACACATTACCAACTAACAATATAATCACCCGAAATAGTTTCTATTAGATTCAGAGCACCGAGTGGAGTAATTATATGAATGTACCTATTTTGATTTGACACAAAGATGTGTGGTTTTTTTGTATCAGTCATTGCCCTTTTAAGGGTAGTTTCTCTATTTTTTAAATTTTAATTATGTTTCTGTTAGATGGTCTGTGTAGGTTATAGGTACTATATTTTATAATATTATAGTGACACCATCCTTGAATTACGTTAGTACAAATAATACGAAAAAAAAATATAATAATTTGTATAGATAAATATATTTTATAGATTATATAATGTAGTAATAAGGTACATTTAACAAAATACAA
Source organism: Nasonovia ribisnigri (assembly GCA_027563435.1). NCBI lineage: Eukaryota > Metazoa > Arthropoda > Insecta > Hemiptera > Aphididae > Nasonovia > Nasonovia ribisnigri. The sequence goes on along the minus strand of JANEHU010000151.1, from coordinate 424,667 downwards.
TTAATTATTATAATAAAAATAAATTTAGTATAAGATTTTATATTGCCTATCCGTTATGAATTTATGATATGATCTTACATGGTAATTTATGGTCAAGACTCATGATCAATAATAGTTCATGTAATTTATACTGTGGTAGAATATGCAATGATATCATATTAATTCATAACTCTATCATATTATACTTTATATGATACTATCCAAAAGATATTGGCTAATGTTATGTTATTACTATAAAAACAACATTTTGTCACTTCGAAACTCAAGTATAAAAGTATAACTGCATATTATATTTCAGTACAACATATTTTATGGTAAATGACATAATGACAAGCAATATATTTTTTTAAATAATTAATTCAGAATCATAATTATGAATAATTTATAATTTTAAGTTTTTAACATTTTTGCAGTTTTAATTATACCTACAATATATATACTATATATTTCCTATATACATAGGTTTAAAGTTATTCTGTATGTTCTATAGATATTTTTTTATCCAACGTTTTAATTTAGCATATATGCTATTATATTATATAGGCATTAAACATATATAGCGTGTATAATATAGGTTTATATTCTTAAAATAAAAATAAGTATGCTTATAATATTGCTATTGTAACAGCTATTGAATAAAAGTTAAAAAAATTAATTTAATATAGGTATGAGTAATGAGTATTTAATATTTATAATTTTTAATACATAGTGAAGTAATTTTACGATATGTATATTAACCTTAACTTTCGGAGCAATAAAAATGGTACAAGTTTTAACTTTTAGGGGATGTTTGGAAGCAACAGTATATAGTAGAAGGAGCCAGTTAGAAAGGGTACAACGTAAATATATAGGACGCTATATATATATAGAACTACAAATCCTATAGCTGATAGGCGTATTTCTGCAAACCAATAGTGCAGTTCTTAAGTAAACTCATTAACGGCCCTATATATATGGACTGTTCTATATTATTACATCAACTTAATTTCAAAATTCCCATCCTCTATTCACGAACTACTTAGGTACCCTATTTCTTCTTACCCCTTTGCTCCACAAATTCTTCTCATAATATAGACAAATGTTCAGGATGCGATGCGTAGATAGGTATAACTGTTAATATAAGCACTCATCGTTTTCTTTCTGTAAATATATTATTTAAATAATGTGTAGAGTTCATATTTAATATACCTATATATATATATGGGCATTACATACATAATATATACATTATTACGCCTATAACATGACCAATGTACCTATATATATATAAATTAATAATAATTTTTTATAAAATGTAGGTATAGGTTGTAGGTACGATTACCTACTATTATAATAATATATTTTCTAGTTCTGCGGCTCGTATAAAAATGCAGTGACAACTCCCCTGTAAAAGAAACTTCGAATAACAAGCAACATTTCAGCGTCCAAAATTGTCCGGTTTTTAGAGGTTTCGGCGTTTTCTCCGTCCGACCGTACATAATATAATATGGCTCTATAAATTACTAGGTATTTATATTCATACAGGTATAATTATGGCACTGCAATAATAACACGCATAAATGTAAGTTTAATATAAGAATAATATGTATATAGCAGTGTAGGTATAGGTTCAAGCCGTCGTTATCGAAATCGAACTAAATAAAAAAGTTAATCTTAATATACTCTGTTATATAATATTATAATATTTAGGTATAGCTAGGTTATAGGTAAAACACCTAAATAGATACGGCGTAACATTTGCAGGTCAAAATATATAATATAGGTATCTATATTTTAGGTAAGTTTTTACCAACAGCATGAATTAACGTTAAATATATACCTATTAAATATATAGTATTGATATTATATTATATTATATATATAAAAAAAAAACCAATCAAAAATCTATTTTACTAATAAACACGCCGCGAGCGTGTATCTTATTATATTATTTATTATAATATAATATCCGTATTATACACGATTTGGGTATAATTTAGTATAATAATACCTTATAATAATAATAACAACAATGCGATATTGTGTTATTTTAATATTATACTATGTATACGATACGATTTGGACTTATTAGACGCGTGCAAACAGGCGGCGAGCGGCGGCGGACGGTCGCCCGTAGATGGGTTCGGAGTGGGTGTGTGTGGGTGGGGGGGATAGTCCGCGCGAAAGGGTGCGCCCGCCGCCGCTTCGACTTTTTCGCTGGCGTCCGGATGGGCGGTCGGTCGGCGTCGGCCGTGGCGAGGTGGTCGGCGGCGGTAGGCAGACCCGCGCGCGCGCGCACACGCAACGGGGTGGACCGATGGGCGGACGGTGGCCGATTAGCCGGGCCGGAAGGAGGAGGACACCTGTGCCCCGCGGGAAACGCCCGGGCGCGCGTTCGATCGACCGCCGCCGCCCGCGTATACCTGTCGCGCGAGGATTATACCTGTTTTTTATACAGCGTTATCGTGTTAACGCGCGTGTGGATCGTGTGTGTACGTGTGTGTACGCGTGTGCGTGTGTGTACGTGTGTGTGCTTACCTATTCACACTTCGACCCGTCTCCTCCGCGCCGCCGCTGACGCCACCGCCGCCGCCTTCTCTACTGCCGCCGCCCCTTCTTCTCGCGCGCGTCTCTTTTCCCGTTCGATATCATACTCGAGCCGCCGCGGTAGTCTATGTTTGACGAGCGGACGCGTTCGGTCGACGACCACGACCACGATCACGATCACGATCACGACCACGGTGACCGCGTTCATTCGTCTGTTTTCAAATATAATATTATAATCATATTACGTGGGTATTATAGATCGAGCTACGGCCCCGTTCCGTTAACACCGTCGACATTTCCGAGACATTTTTTACTCGGTCGGGTTTACGCGTCCCGGTCATTATACCGCGTGAGAAAGTTTCTCCGACGCAGCAGAAGTCCCCAATTAGGATACGATCATCGTCATGATGCGTTTTTGTGTCCCTTTGACGATCCGTTGGAGCGTCGATCGGAAATCGGAATTCGCCGGAAAGACGCCGTCGTAAGTCGAGTAAGTACCTATAAGAGCTAAGATGACCACCCCATACCTAACTATATATAACGATGGACGCTTTACGTTGAAGTATACTTATATATATAATATAATATTATCATATTTTTTATAAGACGAGGGGTGTATGGATAGAAAATGGTATTATACCGCAATAATAATAATCCTACGCGCGTAGAATAACTGGGTGACTATTTTACGTCAAGGCGAGTTTTTTCTTCACAAAAATAATAATACACACCATCACACACATATCACTATACCGCAGTGTACCTAATATAAGTACGTAGGTAATAGCTGGTATATACCGTATATACCTACATCAACGACGGTCGTCGGGACGCGGCGTCCGCTTTTCTTATTAAGCGGAAAACCTAAGAACCGTAACCGATTTCACAAGAAGTATTAGTGAAAATGACACTGTATATGATTATCACATCGCGAGCAGTTAATATAATAATAATAATATCGTATTATTAAGCCATCAGACGCGTTTAATAAATTGCTCGACAATCGGCGCGTTCTCTCTATATAAGTATAATATTAATATAATAATATGATATAGCAATAATGCCTACCTATTATATAGGTATAATAACGCCAAAGAAAATGATTTATTTCTTATTTTTATTTTTTCACAAATCGAGCATATCGTTTAAGACGTGATGTCTTTTCTCAATACGGTCTCGTGGATTATTGTTGTATATAGTTTTTCATTCGGTTTAAGTGGGCTTTCTTTCAGCGCGCCGTTTATTCGTCAATATATATAACGGCGGAAGTATACAATAGAAATATTATAAAAATATCTGATCATTGTGTAGGATTGACATAAAACCATTTATATCTTTCAGTTGTTAGATTCCATCTATAACATTGTAATTTATTGTAAAAGGACAAGAGTGTGTCATTAATTATTGATAATTGTATTTAATTCAGTAAAACGTGGCCGTGCGCACTACATCATATTTATACCAAATGTCATATAACTATATACACATATAGTACCTACTGTTGATTTAAATTCATTATGTTTTGAGAATTAGCATTATATAGGATGTTATAGCACCTACCTATATGGATTTTTATACCTACCGATTTCAACGATAATTTTCAAAGATTTTTTAAAAATTCGTATACCTTCATAAATCGGTAAATACGTTGAGAATATATACCTAAATAATTGTTTGTTCTGATAAAAAATTTCGAATTTAATATTAGGTAGGTACCTAATATAATTTCTATTTCTGATTATTCCAGTAATTGTATTGTATATAATATATAGGTACCCTTCAACCCAGCCTAACCTCACCAACCCCTTACAATTTTGTTTTCACATTTCTCAAAAGTATCATCAAGAAAATGTACTTGTGTTAATAAAACAGAAATGTGTAGCCAGTCTGCAATGATAAGTGATTTTACTTATCCGTAAATATATTAATATTGTGGGTTCGTTCCATACGAACATTAATATTTCATATCTATTATAATTTATACACACATAGTTTATATATAATATATACATAGGTACACACACATGCTCTTCTCAACTCCTCTGTGAACCACACAGCAAATGGTGTAATTTTAATAGCTCATCGTGCATGTTTTCCATATTTAATACCTATAATAGCTAATAGTATCTGTATTTCATAATTACACAGAAGAAATCACTAATGTACCTAATTTTTTTTAAAACTAATGTATAGTAATGACAAACTTGTTCTATACAAATCAGTAAAGTCATATCCATGTCCCTATATTATATGTACACATAGAAATATAGATCAAAATATTGTTGGATGGATTTTTTGAATAAATGTTAGTAAATAATACTTCCGAGTAAAGAAGAATTGTGTGAACTTATTTTCAATTTGTTTTAACAATAGTTATTCGAAACATAGGATACGGGATTGGAATTTTTTCTAAATTAAAATTGGACAAGTGGAACACCGTGGTAAATTTATAGAAATGCAAAAACTAATTAAAAAAAGACTGTCGCAAACCTTGAAACTTCTTATATTAGACAATGTTTAAGATTTAATATGAATACATTATAATTTATTCTTTATTGTTATTAAATTAATAATATCAAAGCTAAGTTTAATCTGAAACAGCATATAATACGTTACAAACATCAAACATGTTAATAAGATGTACCTAAATGTAACAACAGATACCGAAACACTGACATTAAAATATATACATAGTTATGTAAGCTATGTATGGAACTAACTTTACTTGATATTACAGACCTATAGACACAAAAACGTTTACCATATTAAAACAATTAGGTTTTTGTTAGATGTTTATGAATACAAGTATTTTTGTAATATATAGATTTTATTTAATAATACCGTATTCAAATTAAAACGTTGTAGTTTTTAGTTTTGTCATTTGTGTTATTTACAATAATTTTTATAATTGTCGAAGAATTGTGCCCACAAAAAATAAATAATAAATCAAAAACAATTTTATAAGTCAAACAAATTTATTAAAAAATAATTATCGTCAGAAACTAGCAGTGCACACTACTTGGCTTTGGAGCTGAAGCCCTCCCTCCCCCAAAAAATATTTTTATATTAGCTTATACATTATTATAGCATATTGTTTTGTCACAAATATATTTAAATTATTATGAATGATGTTTATTTTCAACTTTGATTATTATGTTACATACACATAGTGCACATGGTAAGGTTTGGGCAACAATGAATTATTTTGTTGAAAATTATTTTTAAACTTATAGGTACTGGAGTATTCTAGGTATAGCGATTACTTGGGACCGTCAGCTGTCACTTTTGATCAATAATTACGATGACAATAATCATTTTGACTGTCGACTGTAGTCTGTATGTGGCATGAAAGTCTTGTTTTATCAATTCAGTCCATTCATTTTTGCCTCGCTTTGTGTTTATTACGTATGTGTATTCAAATTCGATAATTAGTCTAAAATCTAAATTAAATTTGTTTTGTACTTATTCTTTATATAATATTAGTATTTAGTGGTAGTTAGGAAAATAGGAAAATTTGTAAGCTCCCAAACAAAAATCTTGAGTGCGTGCCTGGAAACTAGTACCTAGGTATAAAGCTACAAGTTAGCATTTTTATTTTATATTACACCAAGTAAGGTGGCTGTATACAGTGTATACCTACACTAAACAATTTTTAGTTTTACTATTTATAAACTAATTTACGTGAATATTAACCTTAATCTCATTAATTGCCAAGTAATTATCTATTTATTAAATACAAAACAATTAAAAATATACTTTAAATTTTAATAATAATAAATTTATATATAATAGGTTGTCATAATTAATTGCATTTATGTAACCACTACCTCTCAAAGGCTATGAGAGCTTTATTGAGACTCAAACTCATTAGGTTTTTTTAAATAATATATTATGTTAGCAATAATGGTTTAGATTTAGTATAAATACTTATTTGTTTCGATGCAAAACTAATATAATATCATCCAGTTTAAACATAAAATATAACTGTATAAGTATAATTCCTTAAGTATTAACAACAATAATTTAAGTTATTAGTTAAATCAATTATTTAAGCAATTAAAATAATAACTAACATTTTGAAAGTATGTATTTTTTACAAAATATTAAATTGTTTATATTCATACTTTTATCTATTTTTTAAATTAAAGTTATATAACTGGCACATGATACAATGTTTTTTTTAAGAATAAATAATACATGAACAAACTGTCAATATTTTTGTATTTTATCAATGTCTAAAATAATAATTATTAATTGTTTAGTTCTAATGAATTTATAATAAATATATTATAGTGTATAGTTACAGTATACAGTTAAAAATAAATATAGGTACAAATATTGTTGAATAAATTATAAGTTTTTAACTATAATTTATTTTTTAATTATGATTTAATTTATGATTAATAATCATTATAAATTAAACATTCATTCGTCAGACTTCCTGATATTAATCAATAATCATGAAGTGAATTATATGAAATTCATATAAAAATAACTTAATATGTATACTGTATAGTATATTAGTATAATAAAAATAATAAATATTTTTTTTTATTTAAACTTTGTTTAACATTCATTTTGACAATATTATAATATTGAACTTAATTTACAAGATTTTTTTGTTCGGTGGAGAATGATAGATTTTAAATATTATGGGAATGTTGTAAGATTTAAAAATGTGTGCGCATCGGGATGACAATTTGAATCAGTGTAAGATGACATGGAGAATTTACAGATCCTGGTGTTGTTGTGGAGTGTGCAGAAGGGAGAAGTCAAATAAATATATTTATTAATTTAAAATATCTACCTATCATTTTTATAATTAACCATTGTAGGAGATTCTAGCTTATGTTTTAGTTCAATAAAATTAAAATAAACACTAATGCCCGTATGCATAGTCAAGTATGTGTTACATAAGACATGTTAAACTATGCCTTATGTGTCACACATAAATTAACTATGCATTAGATTCAAAAACATATTTTAAGTCATAGATTCAGAAGAAATTAAATGGTGGGGGTGGGGGTGATATAGATCAAATTATGAAGCTACAAGGTTTTCAGCACCTCTTATACTATAATATGCTAGTATGCTACCATGATTCGATTTCATCTGTATTTCTACTAAATTATTTCTAATTATTATTTATCTTATGCCAATTATACCTAGTAATCCTAGAAGTTTGGCCTCGGCCATAACTTTTATAAGCATATACTTTTAATTCGTCATAAAGTTTACTTGAAAATGACTATTCCACTTTTTAGAAAATCACATTTATCTACATTTTAGTTTTCAATTTTTAGTATTAAGGAATTTATAATGTTAATAATATTGAATTCAACAGCACATTAACACACTAATTATCTCTTTATACACACACGAAACGCACTCCCATCAAATACTTATATAATTGCCTATATTTAACTCCTTAAAAACGGCTGACATCATATCCCCTTAAATTTGTATACAGTATACATGGTTATTAAAAAACTTTATTTAAAATCTATAAAATTAAATCGATATTTTTTCCTTCTATAGGGTCTAGAGTGAGTGCTATTGCCTCATCGGTGACCCCTTTTGCACCCACCACTGAATACCGATTATTCCCGAATATATCTATTGTTAACTCGTAATCATTTTATTTTCTAATTTAAGGAATTAAATCTTTTATCCCAGTATAATACAACATTTTTCCTAAAAAAAAATCATGCCTCTCTTTTTCATAAATAGTGAAATATCTAATGTTAGGCTAATATATTATAAAAGGTACCTAGTTTAAAACTTATAACTTTGTAAGTATATTGTAAGCTTTATATTATGATATAGTTAAAAGATACCTATAATTAAAATTGTATTTAATATTAATTAGTTTTATAATTTATATAGCTATGTTAATATGCAGCTAACTATTGTTTTATTATGATATAAATTACCTCATGTATTGTTATATTATAGTTGTGCATAATATAATTTTAATTATTTTATTTCAGAATATTTTGAAAACAAGGCGTTCATAATTATTACTTAATTCGTCTCATCAGTTATCCACCATTCGCAATTTTGTGGGACCCACGATCAAATTAGTGAACTAAGTAGTTACTTAAATAGTAAACTTCAATAAACAACAAACAAAAAAATGGCTAACTCTACGTCGGTGACCAAGTGCACTGATTTTTCGGTGTCCAGCCTGTGCCGAGACATGAAAACTTCACCTCCTGATCCAGCAATCGTGGTCGGTGGAACTGGCACCAATATGAAATTGACACTGCCTCTTGCGGCTTGCGCACCGTTTTCATCCAACATTAATGGGCCAACAGGTAAGTCTCAAAGGTTCAATTACTACGTAAATCCAAACTTAGTTAAATACAAAAACAAAATAAGATTTAATATAAAAAAAGTTCAATTTTAATAAACATTCACAAAAATAAAATAAAAGACTTTTTACAGAATTTTACTGAAAAATGATTTTTTCTGTTATAAATTATAGTATATTATATAGTAATACCTACTTATAGTCTATTAGTGTTAATAAGCTTGATAAAATATAAAAATGTATAGGTTTTCATTTATATACCTAAAGTATAAATCTAATTTAACTCGAATGTAATAAATATTTAGTAGGTAGGAAGTTTTTATTGATTCTAAAAATGATTCTCATACATTTGAATAAGTAAGAACAGTAGGTACCATTATACAGGTACCTATATAATATGTTACATACTTATATATATACATATGTAATATTGTTAATATTGTTTTAAATGTCTAAAGATATTTAACATTTTTTTGTGCTTTGTACCTACATTCAAATGTAAGATATATTATGTTGAATTGTTAAGATTTAATGTTAAAATAATCCTTTTAGAAAAAACGTAGGGTTAGAAATTCTGCAAAAAAAACAATTAATAAATTTTTTTTTAAATTAATTAAAATCACACGTGTAGTGTATACTAGATAGGTATATTGGTAAATCATCCGTCCTATTTTTTAATGGTGAATAAAGAGAGAACAGTAATATCTAAGTCAGGAAATGATAAAAAAAATGAATAACTATATATATTTTGACATAATTTATTCTATCTTTAAATTTAAATATATCTAAATAAATTGTAAACATATGATTCATATATAGGTACATATTATAGTAAATATCTTAATCATATAAAAGTTATGTTAAACCACGTTTAAATCATAAAGTGTTAAAGTCTAAATTGAAAACTAATGTTTTTATTTTTTGCCTGCATAAAGGCACCCATAAAATATTCACATACGACAATTTAAAACATTCATACATACGTGTAGTATAAAAAAAAAACCGAAATTCTACTAATTTTTATAATAGAGTGAAGAATTATGTGTTGTTTAATGTGGGTATAATAAAATAAACATTGATAGCAGTTACATTATTTTTTGAGGAAGGTAAAACAAAACTGGTTTTTCTCGAAACCATTTGGGCAAGTAACTGTTATTATACTCTAAATGCTACATTACATACTAAATACTATATTACATTTTTGCTTCATAATAAAATAATTTTATTGTGAACGCTGTAATAAACACGTGTTTCATAAAATAGATTGATAGTTATTAAGAGTTCTACCTATATTTAATACCTATGTAATATACCTACATAATATTATTTATTTTTAAAATAATTTTTGTTAAATTAGGTAAACGTACATATACTTTAAAGTTAGATCGTTACGTAGTTATAGTGTTTGGTACAACTCATACAATATAGTTAAGCATTAGTAACACAATGTGCCGAATGATATGCCAATAATTATGTTCATACCAAAATTACTAATTTAATGTTTTAATATTAAACAGTTTTAAACATTAATTTTTAATTATCAACTACATTCAATGTTTTTAATAAAAGAAAATAAAACCATACAAAATAAATTCATAAAAGAACCATTAGTTGTATCTATTATAGTATTCTCTGACACTTAAAATCATAGTTAATAGTTATTTTACAATATTGAACGTATATTGAGACGTTAAATGTCAAATTAGTTGCTAATCTATTTTTTTTTTATTGCAATTCGAATATTTCCACGTAGGTTTTTTTTCTTTTCTCAATTCTTTTCAATGCTACATTATAACATGTTCCTCATCAGTGAGTTTCAATAAGTGAGGGACAACTATTATATATATATATTCAGGTAACCGGTAACTGCAGGCAGACATTTATAGTTAAATACAATACGGTACTGTCGGTACCAACTACTGTGTACTTCTAGGCGTTTGTAAACTCCGCCAGTTTTATTTTCTTACCTGTAATGGGTATATGGAAATTCCACCAGTATTAAGATCTTCGTTACGTAAAACTAAATAATATATCTCAACAAAATAAACTCAAAAATTCAAAATGAAAAAAATTGTGTTAGAGAACAAAAAAGTTATAATCAGGTCCCGTAAAAGGGAGAGGACTGTTGTACCTGGAATACGGGGCCCGTTGAAATGTATTTTTAATTTTTGAAATTTTGATAGGAACACTTATTTTATAGTAATTTTGTTATTTTGAACAGTTGGTTAGGTAACCTAGAAATCGTTTATGGGACACTCATATCGCTTTAAATGGGTTGTATTTATTTGGAAGTTTTGTGTAGGGCCCGCAAAGTATATCGAACTATTATTTAATAAGAATCATTATTTTTATAAAAATTATGACTTTTTTTTTTTAATAATAAGAGGTAAATATTATATTATATATTTATATTAATTGTATACTGTTACTTGATTTTCTTCACTGGTGGAGTTTACATGAACTATATTTTACCTGAATTTTTTCATTGGAGTTTATATGCACCTGTACTTATATATATACAATTATAAATATATATAACAATAATTAAAAAAATATCAGTTTAACTAACTAGTTACTAAACCAACAACACTTGCCTATAGTTATTATTAATTTAATTTAATCCTCATCTGTAAATATAGTAAATACTTACTAAAAATAATATTTTCTGGTAAAACATAATATTATTTATTTAGTTCAAATCGCCAGTTGGCAAATAATTTTTAACTGTATATTTTGCACTACAACTGAACATTTTTCATTGTTATTTTACCATAACTTTATTAAGAATATTGCTTCCTGAATAGTATATATTATATGTTTATATATTAATATATTACTATGTTGATGATATTGGTTTTTACAAATTATGTCAACGCTACATGTAGAGATTTTGATGTATTATCTAAAAGTAACTATCTATAAGTTATAACTATAGTTAACCTATAACGGGTGACGGGTTCCGATAAATTTATTTTTATTAAAATTCAAAGTTATCGATGCCTACGATTATTATACGATTCATAAATTTACGATCAATAGGATTACCTATATAGCTATACCTTGAAGTACCTACGTTGTATTATTGTATAGATACGCACTACTTGAAATATAGATATAAATACATTCTATAATTTATTATATTATATTAGGAGTATTAATATCGTCTAGAACATATGCCAAGACTGAATGATGATACTCATCTTTATTTTTCTACTACCTATTGCTAAAGTATATTTATTCAGTCAACCCGTAGGCGCCACTGTCTGACAGTGCAGTTCTCCGTTAGATGACTGTAGTGATATTACAACTGCATGAAACATTGAATTGTACTTCGAACACTTGACCATAAATGTAAAAGTAAACTACGTTTTCAGAACATATTATAATCTTGAAACATTATACGTTATTTATACTAAAGTATACCTACCTGTAATAGATATACATAGGTATATGTACAATGTACAAAAATAAAGTACATCAAATTCATCTGTCAAAACCTATTGAGATATAACGACAAGTTCAATACACGTGAGAAAACACATATCGAAATCGATTAACCCCTTCAAAATGTAAAAAACGCCAAGATCTGTTAGATGGACGTAACATTTTAGTCACGAAAACTCTCGACGAAGTCGTGAGTATCTATTGAATCTCAACAGCGGAGTGTGTAATATTCTCTGAATTCACAATTATTAATTGCACCGAATCGTTCTTATGATATATAATACATGATAATATATACATATTACACAGGTATATTATGATACATGCATGCCCGTTATCTACACGATCTGATTAATTTTGCACATATCTTAACGTCTCTTATCGGAACACGATTGTTCTCCGTCCTATTTGGCTATAAAGAAAAAAAAATATTTATTTTTTATTTCTTTGTCGAGCATCCATCATCGTGCGCAATAAATGTGTGGAATGAATTAATGATTATAATAATGATATAATTTTCAATTTTAACCGGGGTCTTATGATGGGGAGTGAAATATAGTTTTGGGCTTTGTTGGTGGCCTTTTGTACTGACAAAATATTATTTAAAAAATATCGTCTCTTTAGTATCTATATCCCGCTTATTATTATTTTGCACCTCTCAAAACGTCCTTAAAGATTAGTTTTTAAGACTATTTTAAGCACGTTATTTACAGTTGAGATGTGGGTGCTATGGTTGCTTAGGCCTCGATGCATATTATTATTATATGGTATCGCCGTCAGATAAACACACACACACACATTTTATATAAATTAAATATAATATACCATAGGAATAATATACACGTTATATTATAATGTATTGACGATGCATCTCAAGGCGTTCAGGGAATCGCGAAACATGCTCATGAAACTCCGCTAATATCTCTGCGAGCCGATCGATTTGGCGTGGTTATAGCGTACACCATAAACATTAAACTATGTATACACGTTTCGCGCGGGACAACTATACCTATATTATAAACGCAGTCGACGGCGGGTGAACGTGTTCGCAACGGTGGCGGTGAGGAGGACGTAACATGCGCGCTGGTGCCGCGGCCGGATTAAGACATTTATTGATGCAAAAGTTATTTTCTGCCCTTGTAACTAAATATCGTCGATAAAAATTAATTTTCTCAGTTACTTTATCTAAGTTCCAGTTCATATTATATATCTCTGTCGTCATTATGGCGTGAAACATTACGTACAAATATAAGTAGGCACTCACTATATACTCATCATTACTCGAATTACATAAAACGTTTACGAATTCAGGCCCACTGTCTTTAAAGACACAAATTAATTTTATTGTATATATTACGCACATAGCAATGATAGTTGATACAATACGATGCGCTGCGTAAAGAATAAAATATGTATGATAATATTGAATACATCCAGCCCGTGAGGTTAAAATTTAAAAAGTACTAACTTCTTATACATTTCGAATGTATAGTACAAATTAAACGCAACCTATCATATGGAAAAATAAGAATATAAACGGAACCACAAATTAAAAATGATGTAAAACATAAAAAGTGAAGTATAACAACGCCCAAATTATATAGATACTTGCACCTGCGGATAACTGCCCTCTCTATACCTGCAACCTTCCACTCATATGTTTCTTTATGGATTTATAGGATATGCATGGCGATCGACAGACTAAAATGTTGAATATCATACGAGACAATTTAAATACGTATCAATATAGGTACTTGGTCATTCTTAGTCAGCACGCTTCATTGTCATCGTCGTGTATGGACATAATATAATATAGTGCCCTAGGGCTAAGACATATTATATACCAATTCATAATAATATGAGGTATCTTCTCTAATGAAATAAATGTACATTTGCATCTAGTATCTACACACGTATAGTATACATATAACATAATGTAATGGGGTATTATATATAGGTAAATTTCTGTTTTATTTTTATTATATCTCTGTCCCTTACTCTCACTTGCCGATTCTTCTTATCCGCGACTTACACACGCGTTTGATTTAACACTGTATTGACGTTATTATACGTATATATTGTAGTGCACACACACACACACACTGTCCGCAGGCAAGGTCGACCCGCGATCTTCTGCGGCGGTTTGTGTACAGTATACATATATATACCTACTCTTTCGGTGGCGGTGGCGGGGTATCCCTCCGCCCCGGCGGACGTGGACGAAAGAATAAAACACATACCTGTTGTTGCGACGAAGACGTCGACAACGGTGTCAATGAAATTTGTAGGCGACAACTGGTCTTGTCAGATAATGGTACAACAGCCCCTTTGTGTCCATACTATATTATATAGTGAGTGTTTACCATTTAATTTATTACCGTGTAACATACAATCCAGTTAATGTTTGTTTCAATTCAACGCCGTTCCTCCCGCCGCCGCCGTCACCACAAGCAGCCTGCTTCGTCGCCGTTCGCAACAGGCTCACAGCAACCGCCGCGCCGCCGTACGGGCATTATACAGCCGCGTGATTTGAATAGTTAAAAGAATACATCGAAACCGACTCAATTAAATTATACGATTTTTAAATTGACCCATCAACATGTCTCCGCTGTTTCTCTTATATATTATATATATTATGTTACATTATGTGGTTGCGGCGGCGTGGCGGCAAGAGGACAAGTCCATGTTAATACCTACGTAAAACATTTATCAAAATAAAAACGTGGAAATTTGTTGTAGTTTATTTTGTTTTTACACTTCTTCACCTGGGATAATAATAATAATAATAATATAATGAGTTTATAATTCTGTCTGTACACACACACACACACACACACACACACCACGCACACACGCGAGCGCATATACACACACTCACACCTACACGTACGCATGCGCACGTTATACGTATATATAAGTACTGATGAGCAGGCCGCCGAATATTTAAATTTATATTAATATAATCGACGGACACGAGCGCGGAATACTACGCGTATAATAATATATACCTACCTATTATATATTATACCTAATACCTATTATAATATTATAGGTGCATTTGGTGTTTTTGCGGCTGTCGGCCCGATACCTGTTCATGCCCAGCCGATGTGTTGTTGTTGTTATTATTATTATTATTATTATACAAGTTTTGGATTCGTGTGTCCGGAGGCGCGGCCGATTTGTCCCGCGCGAGTCCTGCAGCGGTCGCCGTTAAAAAACAACGCATCGCCGCCGTCTCGCCGCAGACACCGACGGCGTGATTTACGTTTATACGTTTCTGCGGCCGGTGCCTATAGGTACGCGTTTATTCGCACGTTTGCGATGCGCGCGAGTACAGATAGGTGTACATAATAAAATAAAATAAAACCGATCTGCTACTATTCCAGCGTGCCGATCTTGTCGCGTCGACGTGTGCTGCAGACGCGCGGGGACGGAAGACTAATTGATTTATTTGCCCTTATTGTTCGCACTCCGAGGCGAACACTTACGTAGGTTTTATCGCATAATTCGATGGCGATAATTTAACCGTGTATAGGTTAATTTTTTAGTAAAAAAAATTATTTGACAAAAACGTTGCCAAAATGTATTTTAGCGTCTATAATTTTATAACATAATTTATAGCATAGCTGCTTTGAAAGTACCAATAACAAACTTATAGTTCGAAAAATATTTAGGCTTAGCTTACCTTCCGTTGTGAATTTTATTGCGTTATAAATATAGTGAGAATACATTATGAAATACATCATAAAATACATATTGTTATCATAATATATAATATCCTAATGTATAAAATAAACTATAGATAATATTATTATCAACAAGACCAAATAATACAATTTATAAAAAACAGGCAATATAGCCAATAGTAATTAATGATTTTACATAACATATTAGGTACCTATAATATATATTGTGAAATATTTTAAACATGTTAAAAATATTTTAGTGCAAGTCGATTCTGAAAGCAATATTTAGAATTTTACATGATTTCCCTCGAATTGTATTTTACGGAATTTTCGAGAACTTGTACTGTGTAAATTTAAAAATATGAAGTTTTACTTTATATAGATGTAATATTATGTATAAGTTAATATTATTATAAATACTATTACTACACTCCCGCCTACTTGTTGTGTTAAAATAAATATATAATTATTAATTTTTACCAGTTCAACAATTTACAAATCAGATTATTTCATATAGGTCCTTTATATATTATATCCTATGTACCATATCTATATATTTGAATTATTAAGTTAAACAAAATATAAAATACATGGGTACTATTTGATATTAGAATTTATTTAAATACTCTTTATATAGTTAATGTATATCATACATGTAGATAGGAACTATACATCGCATAGCCGCATAGGTAGTTCAATATGATATTATTATGCCATTATTACTATTTATATTATTATTTATATACAAATATAATGTCTGCATTGCATTGTATTTGTGTTTAAATTTTTTTTTTCTTATAATAGTTATGCCGATATTAAATTCAAATTTACAGACATCCAATCGGATAAAATATCGTTGCCAATCGGTACATTAGCGTTGTTTATCTTTAGCATATTATATTTTAATCTATAGAGTAATAATAATTGTAAAAACAACTTCGTGTTTCACTATAGATAAAAGTACATTGATCGGAAAAAGATAATTTATCCGTTTTGATAAAATGTGAATAAATAAATAAATACTAATATCAGTTCTAGATAAATCAAGTCTTATATCTTTTTTTAAATTATTTAAAACACATTGCAATAAGACAATAATAAAATGAAAATACTCAATAATATATAAAAAAAGTTTTTTTTGCTGATATTACAATATTTTTCTGTTTTATATTTGAATTTAGGTACAACTTTTTTAATTAAGTTATAACTAATTAACTAAATGTGTTTACTTTTACTTGGTACATATTATTATCTTTAATTAATACATGAAATTGTATAGATATATAAATAGTAGGTTTTCCTATAAGAATACAATAGTTGTACGGTAATTTGTATTGAAGATTTAAATTGCAATGAGTCCTGAATAAGTGAATTTATTAAATGTTTATTAGATTCAGAGTGAAACATTATAAAAATTTAGTAGTGAAAATTGTCATATAGGTATTTAAGTATAATATACTTATAGAATCCATATTATTAATATTTCCATGTTTTTAATTATCAATTAAGATGCATAAATGAATATAGGTACCTATATGTATTTAACTAAAAATTTTTATTTTTTTTTTAAATATTTACCATTTGTATAACATAATACCTATTATAATATATTATTATACTATCATAGTATTATATATAATATTATTTATTACTATTTTTTTTCATGTATTTATATTATATTATAATATTTTTGAATAAATAAATAAATAATTTATATAATTAACTCCAAATTCGAAGTGTAGTTAACTATATCCAAATAAACAATTAACACAATATTAATGGTTTCAATTTTAATACAAGAACATTAAGAAAAATAACAACATGAGAATTCAGAATAGTATAAACACTATAAGCAATATGCTTTTATTAATAAACATTGACGTAACATAACCGGTTTTTTTATTCATGTTTTAAATATTTTTAAAATAAATTTAAAATACGGTATAAAGAACTAGGTAGACAATTGAATAACATTATATTTATAATATTACATTTATTTCAATATTCTAAATGTATTGACATTAAAATATTTTTAACGATTGCTGTCTACACCAAAAAACATACAATAAATATGTATGATTATTTTAACTAAATAAATTGTAAAAGCCGTTTATGTTTTCAGTGTTAACATTACCTACATATTATCTTAGTGCCTATTTCATGAAAAATATTGAATTTTTGAATTTTTTGATCCATAATAGCTACAAATATTATAGTTGTTAGTTATAATTATTTTACTCATTATAGTTATTAATTATTTAAATTCAAACGCAAAACTGCAAATTACAATTTTATTTAAGTGTCTACTTATCTTTAATATTGTTTACCTACTTGATTCAAATTAATTATTTCTTATATATAAATATCTAAATAAATCAATATTACAAACCATGAGGTGTATGTAAGTATATGGAATGATATAGTATTAACTATCTTAAATTGTATAATAATCATATAATACTTGTTACCTAACTATAGGTATTAAAATGTATTTATAGGTAATACTAATAGGTACCACTCAGCACTCGGCAGCTTACTCTATGGCCTATGGGTAATTTATTTTTCAGTTGAAATCTGTTATTTGATGTTTCCACATTTAAAGGGCTTTTATTATTGTTTAATAATATTTCTATTAAACTCGTGGGTTTTACTTTTTAGCTTAATATGTTATTTAAAACTAACTGATGCTATAAGCGTGTTTGGAACCTTATATAAGTTTTGGTATATAATAAATAGGTACGATTGGAATAATTAATTTGTGGCCCGATCGTCGGTGAATACGGTTTATTTTATTTTTTTATTTTCAACCATCGTCGGTTGGTCCTAATTTCCACACCCCATTTCCTCGTTTTAAAATGTACATAATATATACATATATAAATACGTAGATTGTATGTATATATTCTATGTTTCTATGCACAAATTAAAACTTACTCTTTCCTGTTGGAAACCCATTCGTGCTGCATGCGATATGTGATATGATACACAATGTTTTGTATCATGCGATATTCACATTTATTATTTATCATCCTAGTATCCTACAGTTTTATGCATGTTTTTATAACCCTCCGAGGTACATGCTTACGTTATGTAGGTAGTGCTTTTCTTTTACTGAAATATTCAAGCGGAAATTATATTATAATTAGGTGAATACGCCCGAATGAAATTTAGTGACTACCTGAGGTCACGTATTTTTATCGAGACGGGGAATAAAATATTCAGACTATTGATTATTCCTTGTCTTATACTCTTATGTTGATTATTATTTTATTTATTTATTAGTTTTTTCGTTTTTAAAACGTTTAAATAGATGTAATAATTGAAAATAATTTAAATAATATTTACAACTATAATTTGCTTATAATTAGTAATATTGATTTTCGACAAATATAATTGTCAAGTCAAATCGTTGAAGTCAATAATTAATATTCATATCATATATTATCATTATTTTGAAAGTAAAAAGATCATTTGTGTACCTCAAATAGACATCTCATATCTAAGAATTTTTATGAAATTAAATATAAAATATTGAATTGCTATATATATGAATATATATATATATATATATATAACTATATAAAATCGTTTATTTTATAGCTAATAATAAATGCAGATTTTCTGTTTCTAAAAAAAAAATACCAATAATATACGGTAGCCAGTAAAAATATTTATGGAAAAATAAATTACACATTAGTTTTAATTTATATGCACAGATATTTTTTCCTCTTAATACATTTGTAATTATTTGTGAATATTTCTTTAATAAGGCATTCAAAATAGTGACAATAGTATTGTAAAAAATATATGTTTTAAATGTTATTGCATCTTTTAATATTCTTGTTTCTTATAATGGATTTTTGTATGAACATTTTTAGTAATTATACCTGTTTTATTTAATATCGTATAAGTGGAAAAAAAATATTATTGCTTATATAAAATAAACCAATACATTTTTTAAATTTATTATGATATATATTATAATATTATTAATAAGCGTACCTATATCATATATATTCATAGTATAAAGATTTTTAGTCGACATTATATTATGTTTATTATTAATACTAAGTTTATCAAGTATGAATACATACATTTTTTTATGTACTTATTAATATGTTTATATTTATTATTATTTAGTTGAGTATTTTTTTTATATATTGACTATTGAGTATTATTTCCTCAGACATTTTTTCTTTTGAATATTATTTCCTAGGGTATTTTTTCCTATAGATTCATAATATGATACAAAACTAGGTACTTTAAAATATACTTAGCTACCTATCGGAAATATATTGTTCTATATTATTATGAGTTACAACAAAGTAATGAGGTGAAAATATAAAAATACATTTTTTAAATTAAGTTCTCAGTAAATCCTAATGGGTACTATAATATATTTAGGTACCTTATATAAATGTATTGGTACAAATATATTAAGTATAATACTAGCAATATTTTTTTGTCATATTGTGTTGAAAAAAATGTTTTTGATGATTTACACAGCCTTGTAAGTTTGAATAGCGAACGACAGACAGCACACACACACATCCCATCGAAACAATTTTATGACAATAGCATTATACCTACATAGCAATATCTATCGCCGAGTGCACATACAATAAATAGGTAACCACTGTACCATAATGAACAGTAGTTGTCATAACTGCGTTTTTATAATAACATTGTTATATTTTATTACATTGACCTCGGTACATGTACGCATTAGAATTATCTCCTTATCTTTCACTCCTACTCTTGGACTCTATTATTAGGTATACTATTTTTTTTTCAATTAAGGGTTTACACCTGTAATATATGCCTGAAAAAACTCGATTATTCAAAACAACACCATCGCATTATTATTTAGGCTGCGTGAAGTACGTCGATATGATTATTACCCAGGTTATCTTGACAAAAACTTCCCGCTGCGTGTGAAATCTTCGACTTCCTACTTGGATTTCGTGCGGATGAAAACCCCGCCGAGCGATAATGTTCAGCCCCGAGCAGACATTTATTCTACGATACATATTATACACCCGTTTCCTGAGTTTGATTTATCGTGGTTTTTATTGTTTCCGTTTTATACTTCTTTACAACTGTTTCAAGTGATTCTTTAAACGGTTTGGACGTAGCCATTAAAAATAAAACGGGTGCATAGGGTTCAAGGGACAAACCCGTTTTGAAGAAAATATTTTTTTTAAAAACTACCAACTATACAAAAATGAATATAGCGGAACAAAATATTGCTTGAATAAAATATTTTGAGTGATTATCATGTATAAATAGTTTCGTTTATAATTAATAATTACCTATTCACTGCAAGAAAAAACATTGTTATATAATAATATGTACCTATATATCCTGCAGAACACTGCAGGCGGAGACAATCTATGATTGACTCCTAAGACCTAATATTAGGAAAATTCGAAAAACGACTGTTAAATTGACTCCCAAAAAATAAATTTTTAAATACGCTTTCAAAACCATAAAACTATCTAATTTAACAATTGATTTTAAAAAAAAACAATGCAAATTGCTAGTTGCCAGTAAAAAATTGATTATAAACAGTGAGAATATTGATTTTAATTAAACCAAAAATACATATAAATAGAGTAAAAAATTCATAAAAATTTTTCTATTTATAATATCAAGCTTTGAAAATGCAATACAAGATTTCCTTTAAGTTTTTCTACATTTAACAAAAAAAATAATTTTACGGAAAGTCAAATAATTACATTTTTACGAGTGTTTGAAACTAGACATTGGATATTTACCCGTAAATTAACAAATTCTCATATTATTAAACATATACCGTACTTCAGACTTACACTAAATGTTTATTTTATCATTTCATTTACTTACTGGATAGAATTTTAAAAATATTTTGACTTGTTTAGAGCTATTTACGGACATTTAAAATTTTAAAATTTAAAATTTTTTTTGTATAAATGTTAATTCAATTTTATTGATTAGATCAAAAAGCTTGAAAATGTAATACAAGGCTCCTGATATATAGTTACAATAGCAGTTAATAAATATTAAAAATACTTTAAAGGCTCGTTTTTTTCTGTATGCATTTAATGTTTAAATGTTAACGAAATTTATCAAATTGAAAATCTACAAATTATTTAGTAGTTAAAAATTTATAAAATGTTCAACTATTATATCTAAGGATTAAAGACTAAAAACAAGGTTCCACGTTAAGTAACCGCGTAACCAAAACATCCAAAAACTGTATAAGCAAAGTTTTTTTTAATTAGTTGAAATTCGGACGAAATTAAACATTAAATAAACAAGAATATCACTTTTAGATATTTTGTTGTAATTTAAAAATATTTCTCGTGGGTACATGCAACTTCTCAAGTATCTACATTATTATATACAAATATTTCTACATGATAATATTCAAATAACATTCAAATATGTAAAAAAGCTAGAAAAGAAAAAAGAAAATTCAAATATGAATTTACTGATCAATTAATTACACAAATAACGATTTCGACCATATTATATATAAGATGAAATTAATTTTTCTTCTAGTCATGCGATAGGTTTGAACTAACTTTTTTCAAAAAAGGTCATATACCTATTATTGTTATTAACTTATAATAACAATACTGATACTAACCTTAATACGATATTTAATTGGTTCGTGATATAAATAGATTAAGATAACTACAAATTTTGAAAATTTGAACTTCAAACATTTTTTAAAAAAAACGTCAATTTAAAATCAATATTTTTAAATTTCTGTAATATCAACTTACAAGGAATCATATTTTATTCAATTTTTAAACTTTATGAAAGAGGAAACTTAGATTTTTATAAGAAAAAAAACTCAAAAAAATTTCAAATGTCTATAAATAGCTAAGAATTAGTCTTAATATTTTTAAAATTTATTTGTGTATAGAAAATGTAAATTTAAGTAATCAATATTAATAATTGCGGTAGGTGCGCAGGGTACATTATAAGTTTCTACGATTATTATTTTTAAAATACAATAAATTTGCAAAGATGGATTCAAGAATATTTTTTATTTAATTTTTAAATATCAAATTTTGTTTAAATTTAAAATTCATACCATATCTTCTTAAAATGTTTTTGGCCATGTATTATTGATATTTTATAGTGGGGTTTTTTTATAAATGTATGATAAGAAAAATTATATTATGTTATTGAACAAATAATTTTTTGTGTTGGTGCAAATTACCATTCAAACCGGCGCAAAATATATAAGATCTTAAATACACAATACATATTACGTATATTATGTCAAATACCTCTAATAGTAGATGGTGCTATCTCTCAGGTATACGTGCACGGCTGTTTCAGTCGATTGTATTAGTCCCTGCAAACACTATTTTAGACTAGGTATATAAAATATTAAAGAGGTCATTCATTCCAACGGTGTATAATACTATAATGGTAATAATGTATTAAATCAGGTATAAATTGCTAAAAATGTTTTCATTTTATTTTTTAACACAAATAAGCAAATTACCGTAATTTCGGAATCCGTTTATACCAATTTAATTTTGTCAATTTGGTCAAAAGTGGGCCATAAAGGAAGCGTAATATGGTCCACAAACGAATTTTAAAGCCGTCAAACGTAACAAGAGTAATAATAATGGCAATAATAGTAAATATGTATTATGCGTATTATATTATATTATATTATATCTCCGCAGAGAACGGTGTCCCCGACACGTTGGTATTATTATTATTACTATTAATCAAATGTATATTATTATATTATTATTATTATTATTGTGGAAACATCGGTGACGACTGTTAGCGTTCGCGGTATAATATATATATATAATAATAGGTAGGTATATACATTATACATATTATAAGATTGTCGAGCAATTCTCTATTATTATTATAGGTGGGATACACGCGTGTAACACCTTTACGGTTTTTTGCGACCATTTGTTATTTTATTATATTATTTATTATTATTACGGGTTTGTTATAGGTGTACATATTATTATATATACAATATATTATATTCGCATGTCGGTTGGATGAGAAATTTGCCTGAAAATTAACGTGAAATATCACAAACAAGCGCATAATAACGACATTGTACAATTCGAGGATCCGTGTGTTTATCCCATTGTGTCGCCCTTCATTATAATAATATATCATATCGCTTCTTAAAGAGACCAGGAGAGAGAGAGAGAGAGAGACAGAGAGATAGAAAGAGAGAACAGCGATTACACTGAGTCCACTCACACACACACGCGTAGAAAATCTATTGGACAAATATTTTACGTAGGTACGTCTATTATGGCACGCACATTTGTTGCCCACGGGGGCCATATTACGATAAATACCAAATCGAATGGCGCGAACGATGTCTTTTCCCCTACAATTTTCTACCCACACCTGTCCACCTGGACATCGGGCGTTTTCAATAGAGCAGAGAAATACTTGCACGGTTGCTTATGGAGCGAGAAAAAAAACCACTCGTCGCATCCGTTTCGAATATATATGGAAAATCGATAATTGCGGCGGTTACGACGATCGTTGGCAGTACGTGTGTGTGTGCGGTTGCCATTTCCTCGTGTAATGGGCGAATCCACGTTTGACGTACCGTACATAAATCTTCTCGTCAATTGGTCACCGCCGACTATAGGGAAATAAAAACACCGCTCTCGGCTTCATAAACGCAATAATATAATGTAATGTCGTAGATAAAAGCGTGTTTAGGACATATTATTATTATTGTATATATGCGATTAATATGACATTCGATCGCCGCCGTTTGAGGCATCGTAGTTTTATTTTTATTTTATTGTCGTGTGCGTGTGAGAATCGCGAGTTTTTGACATTCACGTCAAAAAAAAAAAAAAAAAAAAACCAACCATAAAAAAATATATGGACGACGATAATAGGTAGCGAATATAAAACACGACGAGTCGTATTACAATAATAATGTTTATAAAATTATATATATTATTATGTCTCGTTGGTATATACGTATGTGTATACGTATAACCAATGAAATATCGGACAACAATGTCGCACAGTATAATATAATATTGTACATTGTAATACGCCGCCGAATAGTTTTCGTTCGGTTCAAACATATCGAATTATATTATTATATTATATAGTCGCGTAATGACACACGCGCGCACGCACGCACATGAGAGTAAATAGGTACCGTCTCGGAGCAATGATTTGTATATGTATCGTAGGTATACATTATACCGGTTACGCGGTTTATAGTGTTGCCGCCGTTGTATACTTGTAGATACGCGTTTAATATAAATCATTATAATAATATATGCCGCGCAACTCTTCTCCGTCGCGTAATATAGCAGTCCGTAGTCCGCGTTCAAATCCCGAACGAGACGTTCGCTCCTGCTTCTGCAGGGCTGACAGTAGGTACTGTTATGCAATATTACCGCTATTTATTAATATGAGTACCAGCTACAGGGCTACAGTTTAAAGATGATGTACAATGTACACGCGTGTGCCGAAAAAAACTAAACAATTCAATTTATACGCGTATAGTACGTATGCTTCAATATGTTTAATTGTGTATGTAATGTAATATTATAGTGGTTTTTTTTAACGCTTGTGTTATTTCATGTATACTTAATCATCGACGGTTTGGAATTTCGTAAAAAGTTTTCATTTCGGAACCAAAAATAGGTAAAACAATAATCCTAATATGTTTTATTAAAATATGGAGAACATTATATAATAATATTGTAAGATGGAGGGTGTGATATACTACTATGGACATATTATATATTCAGCCATGTATAAATTAAACGTAACATTATTAAAGACCTGATAGTTAATAATTAAATTATAATAACTATATAGGTAGATATATACAAGCTGTTTCGTTTTTACTTGTTGAATAGAATAAATATCTTTTCGAATATTTTTTGAAGTCAAATTATTTGCAGTCATATAGTTGTATTTAATCTTATAATAATAATGATGAATAAATATATTATAAGGAAACAGTCTAGGTGCATACATGTCCGAGGCCTTATTATTATAATTATGTAACGTGCTCGATACGTCTTTAATTTTTTCAAGTCTATACAATGGCTGAATCGTGTTCCCACGTTATAAGCCAGAGTTAGATAATAGTATAATATAATATTATTGTTATTTTATAAAATGCCATATGTTATTTGTTTCAATTATTAATTAATAATTAGCATATAAAACAAACAGATGATTACATTATATAGTATGCGTTAATAATAATTTTCGTTTTGCAATTCCATGAATTTTTTCTTAATAAATCTATCACATAAGTTTTTTTAATACAAATAACATGATGTTTTTTGATTGTCTATACTAAATATATACAAACTATGATAATATTAATTAATACATAATTTGTATTCACTTATATTATCATAGATTAGTATCTACATTACTTTAATATGTGTACAGTATTTATTTTAAAAAAACTCTTGAAAAACTAATTTTTAACGTTTACAATTGAAAAACATCCCAAAATGTGGTTATAGTGCTGCGGCTTTGTGCGTAATATACCTTTTTTAGAATGAAACATTCAATATTTTTACGTAGTTCAAGTCACCAATAATAATACAATACTGTATTTGATTATACCAAGCAGGTGGACGGAGGAAGACGAAAACCTACATAGAGTTTAGTAACTATGTATGTCAGATATATACTTGTACCTATATTATATAATATAGGTAGGTATAGCGGACTAGTGACTGTAAATGCATTTGAAACTATAACTTATTTCAAAAGTCACCTAATTATTTAACAAACGATCGATGTTAATTTTTAAAAATTTGAATATGAACCATAAATAACATAGAAAGTTGTAAATGTTACTGAAGACGAAAAAAAATATTTCATAATATGTATATTTGAAATTGTATACTTCAAGGTAAAAATTGTAAACGCGAATAAAAAAGTTCGGTTGATTCCAGATTAAAAAAAAAAAAATGTCTATAATATAGTATATACATAATGTATATTATAGAGGCCATTGTAGATTATTATTATTATTATTATTATTTTATTACTATTATACAATACCACCCAATCGGGGAAGCACATCGCGGAGGTGCATAATATATCGAATGTCATTTATAATTACGTATACACGCGATCAAAACCGTATGCAAACACTGCACCTACATAATATAAAGGCCTCTCTCTGTGTGCGTGCCTATAAGCATAATATTCTATATTGTGTGCGCACGGATATAAGGGTTATGTAGGCACTTCCGTCCAGACCAACGTTTTCTACTTTTTTTGTCCATATATTGTCTAAATTATATTTTAGCGTCACGTACCCTCGTATAGTATACGCATATATTATTTAGTACCTATAAATTATATTATACCTAAAGGTATAGGTACCGTGTGATTATTTTATCAAAAAATATTTATAATTTCAAAAGCTATATTGGCGTTTAGAAAATATTTTTTTACATCATTTTAAGCATTTTATACTAGGTTTTTGAAAAAAATTATGATTTTATCGTTATGGTTTAATTTTGTTTTGCTTTTGTTAATGCAAATTAACAGCATACTCCATAAATTCCATATTCCAAAACACTATAAACACATTAACACACGTTAATAGTTTTTGAAATAACAAAATATGTTTTACGTTAAATAAATATACAATCGCCTGGTATATTATAATATGCTGTATAAATGCGATATAGGGCTGTCAAAAATCTATTGACCAACAATAATGTACAGGTCATAAATAACAATATATTTATTTGACTTATTTGTTTTGTACAGCCATCACGACCACAGTCGCTGGCAGACCGCCGCAGTCCACGTCGCCGTCGCCGTCGCCGTCACCGGCCACGCTGCGCGAACTGTACGCCATGGCGGCCAGCCAACAGCACCAGCAGCACTCGCGACTGCTTGAGCTGTCCAACAGATATCGCGGGTATCCGGAAATCGCCCATCACGTGTTCAACCAACAAGGAGCGGTCACCAAGTTGCTAGGTAAGACCGATCAATTAATATCATCATCTTTGCAAAAACAGTATAATATTATGATACGCGCGTCGATATAAATATTATATATTTAAACATCCTATATCGGCGCGTGTCCGTATACCGGGTTAAGCGATAATATTTTATCATTAATAATATCATGTAATTTCATTTGATAACATATATTAAATGCGTCGTGTACCTATTATAATAATAATATGTCCGATGTTTAGTGTTAAGCACAACAATAACGCGCGTCCGTCTTCCCCGCCTTCTCCGCGCCCACGCATGACGACCGTCGCCCCTCGAATATATGCGCGCATGTCACAACCCGCGATATACCCCATGGCTGCCGTGATCACTATCACGACGACTAAGAATAATGATAATAATAATAATAATATAATATACGCGCGTATAATAGGCCACCACTTGAACGTTTGACGTTTGAGATGGGTATTTTATTAAGTAGTGTTTGACGTTTTTTTTTCTTTCATTGTTTTTACAATCGATTGATTTTTCTTCACACTATTCCTTTTTACATTACTATTACTTCAAATTCGCATTCATTATTATATTGTTATTTATTATTCACTTAGGTACACATTAACTATTTGATGACGTGTTATAAATTATAATTAAAGCTAAGTTCGTTTCGGGCCTCGGCTCACTCGTTTTGAGCGCATTTCGCTAGGTATTATTATATGACGTGCAGTGCAGTGTGTGATGTCTTGTCCGCTCGTGTGTAGTGCATCACGTCATAACTCATAAATGCCGTTATATCGTCATAATATCTTGTTATATAATATAGGTACATGTACAGTAATCTATAAATACAAAATACCTATATGTAATAAATATGGATATATTATGATACAATGTATTATTATGTACGATCTACGAAATTAATATAATTATCTGTTCGGGTTTTATACATGAGCCACGGCTTTATACGAAACTGCAGACTCATTTTATGGCAATATTTGAGTATAGGTAATACTCATACCGAGTTTTTGAAAAAATATTATGCCATAAATTAGCAATAACGTATTTATAAATCTACAGACTTTTTTCCAATTTGGACTTTGTAACATTAGCCGTATACGGATTACATTTTCACTCGTTCCAGAATGAATAACATAACCTGTATAATATTATAATTATTATATATAGTAAGAAAACTGTTTTTTCCTCTTTATTTCACGAGTGACATCTATAGATATCTGAACTTAGTATAAATAATCAAAATTTGAATATTCTTAGATTTGCAATGTATGTGAACAGCTATCATACTTAGACTGCACAAAGTACTTAGCTATTAACTCTGCAACTATTTATCCATCAAAATAAATGCAGTATACCTACACCTAGCTGTATATTAGTCTCATGATCGTGATTTGATTCTTGGAAGAACTATACCTATAAACTATTTAACACGTGTTTTCAGTAACTTATATGATACTAGATTATTTGCATGGTATTAAATGATTAGTACTTGGATAGTGCCTTGATTTTTTTGGCATTATTTCATAAAAAAAACTAAAAAGTGATATAGGTATCAGATACCTGGTACCTATACTTAACAAACTTAGGCAGCAAATTATTTTATGTTATAAGTTTATCTTTAGTTTATGATTATCTATGTATTGTACATTTATGAATATTATTCATTTATACTTCATACACCTAGTTTAAATATGACACCTATTCTTTTGAAAAATAATCGAAGATTGAAGATCCAATGTACAAAAATAGTGTCTCAAATCGTTTTCCCTCGTATTATTTTGATATTAAAAACAGTATTAATTTTTATAAAACTAGTTTCGTTAACAAATAAAAATTAAGGTTAGTATACCGAAGATGTGACGATGTAGTTGGTCGTAGTATTAAATTATATAACAAAATTATATTTTAGAACGACCATCACTCGTATAAACAACACTGTGTCTAATATATAGCTATATTATTGTTTTCTTTTGTAAATTATAACATAAAAATGATAAAATAAAATCACGATAAAAATTATAGTTATTTATATATTATACAATATTTTACAAGGGGAATATGCGTATAGCACAAAATGTAGCTTCAGATACTCAATAATGTATCTAAACGCCGTATTCAATACGGTTGAAGCCGAAATCTATAAAGTACAATAAAATTATTGCATGGCCATTAGACGGTGGAAGCATAATAATTCTTATAGAGAAAAAAACTCAAGAAACACCGTTTTATTTCTTATTTCGATTCAGTATAAAATATGTCCATTTATCTTAATATTCCAACAAATATGTATATATATGTAATAATATAGCATGCAAGGCGACCAGTTACGGTGTGTGATTGAATTCCGCATAGGCGTACCGAAAATATGTTAATATTCGCATTCGTACGCATAGTGGTTCAATTATTATTCGCCGAGTATTTGTAACACGATATAGGTATTACGTCGGGATGCTTCATTGCCGGTCGACTACTTTGTTACGCTGTTGGGCGCACACGTCCGTGAACGGTACAGCCTCTGCAGGTACAAAAGAAGCGAATAACAGAACGTGAGAAGTCTAACATGAGATTTAATTATTTCACGAAATCGAATTATTTTTGTTTGACCCGCACACGCGGCTGCAATTTTTTCCTCAGGGAACGCGGACTTGCTGCTTGTTAACCAAAATGAAATTGTTTGAAAAAAAAAATAAAATAGAAAGTGGTATAAGTAATAGTATAATATTATAATCAATACTTTTTAAGCCCATGACCACAACTACCGGTCTCATTTTGTACATTTCACTCGATCATGCCCATTTACATTTTTGTAAGTCTTCAGTGGGCTTTGACAATCATTCGTGAATGGGTACGATTTGTTCAATTAATAAATATACATGATAGTTGATAGTGATTCTCTATAATGTAAAATTTCTATGAGGGGTCATAAAAAGCTTGTTAAAACAAACACTAGTAACTACAACATTACAAAGTATTTACGTATATTCATCTACTATTTTAAAGTGCACACCATTCGTACACAGCTAACTGTCTTCATTTTTAAAAGTAGATGTAACAACAAGTTGACAATCCATTGATATTAAAATATTAGGTTATCCTAATTTATAGCAATAATATAATAAATTCTATATAATATTACAATCATTAGAATTTGTAGATTACCACTTACACATTTTTACAATTCGTGAAATACAATAACAACATGATAGTTATGCCACCTCATTTGGTCGAACTTTTTAGAATATATGTATAGGTACCGACATAATATTATACTATAACATAATTTTATAAAATATATAAATACTTTGTACTTACCAGTTTGAAAAGTTATTTCATGTCAAACTTTTAGTTACGCCAGGTAAGAGTTATTTTGTTTTTGAAGTAACTCGAGATACATCTAATATATTATTATTATTACTATTTCTATATGTATAAAATGTGGTTGGTTATCAACTGCAATATAAGTTGTGCATGCGGCTGCATAGTATATGTAATAAATAATAATAGCCGATTTTGCATACATTTTCTCGAGGGAATGTTTCTAAATTTTCATTAAAACATTAAATTTTAATATTTTACAATATAATTATATTATAAGTATCTACAATATTATTCAGTATTAATGGATACACCCGTTTACATTGTAATAATATGGTGTGTATAATATTGTTGGTATATAGATATATAATGTATTGTATATTTAATAAAATGTATACATAGGTATATATTCTTTTTGTTTGTCGATTATCTACCTTGCAATCACGCATTTACCTAAACACAAATAGTTAAACAAGTTGGACGAGATGTCGTGGTTGAAGATGATTATAGTAATTTGCGAGGGTAAGAAAAAATAATAATAATAATCAACCGAGAACCTGTTGGCAATTGGCTTGCGGCTGTCAGAGTGTTCATGTATGTGAGAGTGTAGGTGCGAAAGCCAAATTGTCGCCAAATAATATGTATACATACAAATGTATATATTTAATATAATAGTAACTCATGTTATGTTAGCGTCTCGTGTGTTTGTGTGTGTGTGTTAATTAGCCGTCGACACGAATTCGGTTTAACACGCGTCTTTAGATTTCGCCTGACTCGGCGCGGACCAGCTGCGTTTGGCAACGGGCACGACAATCGACGAGGGGAAAAAAACAATACCAGAAGTCATTCGGAAGAGATTATTTTGTACAGGAAGTGCAGGTGGACGAAGCCGTTGATTTTTTTTGCCTTTCTAAACTCCAAACCACCATCCTACGCTAGGAGGAGGAAAAAAACCTTATGCTCGATATATATACACGGTATGTTCGTCGCGAATAAACTAATAAAAATAATAATACATTATTATACCGTGTTTCGTTACTTTTTTTTTCTTCTGCATTCGGAATTATTTAATGAACGAGTGCTGTGCGTAACTTAAACTCCATACGTACCTAAGTGCATAGTACTTATGTACAGCGCATTGTTTTTTGAGTTTTTTTTTTTACCGGGCGTACTTCTATAACTACCCGTGCGTTTTTTTTGAACAAAGAACAAATATTTTATTATGTAAATGTCCACTCCGAATGCAATGATACCCATCTGTCGGAATTTTGTATTAAACTTTTCGAGCCGGAACAGTGTATGAAAGAAAAATATGATCTCTGAAAAAAAAACACATACCTACACCGACGGATATATTTACGTACAATATAATCACTCGGCTAGACCTGACGAACAAGAAGTCGAGTTCATGAATTATTTTAAGACGGTTGTTATTACGAGGAATTAAAATAATTACTAATTGTTGCCTAATTGTTTCGAAACGGTGTTTTTTAAATTTTTTTTTTTTATTGTCTACCGGACAACAATAATACGGTACCTATTTGCTTTTTTTTAGAACCTTATATTTCTTCTATCGTTCTAATACCGGATGTGTATTTATGAGACATTTTAACCTTATTTATCATAATACAAATACCAACAGCTTGAATAATGAATTAACACTTAATTAATATAATTTTGTTTATTTATATACTTAACATAGTACCTATATAAACCTACCGCTTATACAACATAATTATGCATTATTTTTATCGATGAGAGATTCTTTTAAATTTTAATACACGTGTTTATAATTACTGTTTTGTTTATATAATTTGCTTATATACCTATTTGTTTTTATATTTCCTCAAATAAAATTTTTAGTAAGAAATTATCAAATTTTTACACACCATAAAAAAGTATGAATACATTAATATTATATGATTGAGCATTCGTATAGCCGTATAACCGTATAGGTATGTAATAATATAGTTATAAAAAATAAATTAATTAATCATAGCAAAACATTAAGTTTGGCTACATCTTCCATGATACAAAACTAATGAGTCTGAAGACAATTTCTCTCTCTCTCTCTCTCACTCCGCCAATCTTACGCAACAGATATTATAGCCAATATAGGTAGGTACATTAACTGCAATCCTTCATAACGCACATAGCTACAAGTTACTTATGAAGTTATTTGTTTTCATATCATATGAACTGGTATGAATATATGATAGATAAATAATTAATGTATTTTTTCAGTGAAATTGTGTAATCGATTCCCAAAAATCGTTTATTTATTCTTTATACCTACATAGTACATAATACATACCAAACATATTTTATATTTGTAGGCACTATTAATTTGGTTTATCTTAGTCCATTTAGAATAATTAAATCATTTAGATCTGATCCATTTGAACTACTTACAATTTGTCATGGCTATTATTTTTTTTTATAACTTTCTGTTTTTTGTTTTAAACTTTAAATTTCGCTTTTTTCTATTTTTATTGTCGATTGATTTTACATACAATTTTTATTTTTGAGTTAATGGTATATTTGTGCTGTGATGAATATTTTCAATACCGTACTTTTTGACTATAAATTAAAATAATATTTGTATATGTTAACTGGTAAAATAATAAATTTATAATGATTTCAAAACTACATTGTAATATTATAATCATAAAAAAAAATGTATACTTAAATAATATATACACCTAAATGAGTTGTAAATGTCCACAGTAGGTAGGTAGCTATAACCATTCACGCACATTTAATGCAAATTAGTATATGTATAAAAACTTTTCTATTTCTTTATAAAAACATACCGACTTTTTTGAATTTAATAAAATCAGAGCCTCTGACACGCATTTTCATTTAACGTACCAAAATGATATATTATATTTCTACGTAAATATTAATTTGACGATCAGGTCAAAGCTCAAGTTTCTAAAATATTGGTATATTAGGTGTTGAATCTTTTCTTCGCCAATAACCCACAATAATTTTATTTATTGTGTCGAATAATATTATAAAGTATTCAATATTGTTTATCTTTTTTTTTTTAGTTCTAGATGAACAAGTTTATAGGTATCCCTAATGTAATTAAAAAAAAAATAATATTATATTTAATAAATAGAGCAATCCGTTATTATATTTTAACACGTTATTTTTAGGTACTATAAAGTCTGTAAAATTGTTTTTGAATTCAGCATTTATAACTTAAACAATCTTACCCTACCAACTGAATAAATTAAAATATTTTTTACGATTAAAATCCTAATACAAACGTATGTAATAATTTGCAGATTTATTTAAATTGATGACGTTATTCTTGAATCAAATAAACGTTACTAGAAATACAATACTGATAGGTAATGATAACTGACAATATATATGATATCATGATATTTAGACGTTAGAGCTAGAAAACTATTTTGTATATGAATTGAATATTTTGCATCGATTGAAAAAATGTTTTTTTTATAAACACTCGTCTTTTGACGTATAAATTATTTACCTTCCATATAAATCACTTTTGACGCTTTCTTATTAAACGACGTAGACTTGCAGTATATATACAGTCCAACGATTTGACTAACAAACTAGGTTTGTTTTTCCCCGGAAATATACGTCACATCATGTTTCACATCATGGTCAACCTCTAATGAGACACTTGGTCATTATATTATATACACATATGTACATATAAACATGAATATGAGAATGAAAAAAATAGAAGCCGTTATTATATATTATATCCAGAACCAGATGCTCCTATTGTCAAGATGACCATACCTATTGAATATTGACTGTCTGCCGCTTATTAAGTTTCATATTATTTAAATAGTACTCCTGCAGTATATTTAACTGTGTTACGAAACAATGTAATGTCGTTATGCATACACGTATAATGTACACGCCTGGCGATCGGACCGTCCCTTCCAGGTCCAGGTGTATGTTGACTTCTTGAATGGGCAGCGGTTCGAAGAATAACAAAAAATAAATTGTTCTTCGGTAATATGATATCGGATGACGTTGTAATCCATTATTTATGATTTTTTTTATTCCTCAAGACAAAAGACTAAAGTATAACATGTGAAACCTGTTCACATGTACAGCAAAATAATCACAATAATAAGAACGAACGATTTGGTTGAAAACCACAGGGAGTTGGTATTAACGTATTGTAGATCGCACTAATTAAATATGTATATAGAATATTATTTATGAACATCATCGTCTTAAAAAATATGATAAATTTGTCAATATTCGTAATTTACCAGTAATACCCCTAGAAGTAATCATAATAGTATTTATTATTTATACATTTTATACTGTTTTTATTTAATTGAAAAATAATATCATGTTGGCTAAATTAAAAATTAATACAATTGATAGCGACTATATTATGTGTGTTAGTTAAACTGAAGTTATATAATCGAATGTAGGTGAATCTGTGGACTTTTTCGTTCGAATAAGACCTATAGTACCTAAATACTGCATTATTATTTGTATTAGAATAATTGTTTTTTTAATACACTTAAACTTATCATACTTATTTGTTTCGTCGTGTCTGCGTTTGTATGTGTGTTTTTCTCATTGTATCATGAAATCAGAGTGGGTAAGCGGCACAATCGAATCCTCATCATCGGAACTTAATGAATCATCCAACAGTGTGAAATCCTGCAATTACAGTGGTTTGCAAAAAGCTAGGAGTTTCGTCGCATCGACTTGTAGCGGCGGTGGTGTACCGATTTCTATAGAGATGTCGAAAATAGAAAACCGATATGCCGGGGAATCGCTCAGAGCCTTACCGAACTCGCAGCAATTGATTGACGACGTCAAAACCGACAATCGGACGCCAAAAGAAGACGGAATGTATCTGATCAACAGGCTATTGAAATATAAACACCCGAACACGAAGCGGTCCAAAGACGAGGATCGGCCACGGTCGAACGATTGTCCGACGGTCGAGAACGATTCGGGGTTCGATCGTCATGACACCGAGAACTCACGGCACAATTTTTTCGGAGACGGTGACAGCGACGGTGACAGCGACAGCGACGGCGACGGTGACAGCGACGGCGACGGTGACAGCGACGGCGACGGTGACAACGACGGCGACGGTGACAGCGACGGCGAAGATGGTTTGTCGACATCTTCTTGGCTGCTGGGCACGGATGAGATCATCACTGGTAGACGTAGTCGTCCGTCACCGGAAAAACTGGTCGCGGTGGCTACGACAGCCGTCAAAGGTCGGAAGAAGAGAAGCCCGGAGCTCGGTTGCAATAAAGCGGTAACGCGGTTGCGTGGGCGGCACTCCGCCGTGAACGGAAACCCGGCGAAAGAACTGTCGTTGTCGTTGCTGTCACCATCGCCTGAGCCGTTCGAGTTCGTCATTGATTCCAGTAAATATTTCGCAAATACCTCGGGGGCGCCCAGCCGTCAACAGAGGAAGCAACAGATCAAAGACGCGTACGCGGCGCCGGAAGAAAACAACCGGACGTCGGCGGCTGCGATGGCCA
The DNA here is from genome assembly GCA_027563435.1 of Nasonovia ribisnigri. Taxonomy (NCBI): domain Eukaryota; kingdom Metazoa; phylum Arthropoda; class Insecta; order Hemiptera; family Aphididae; genus Nasonovia; species Nasonovia ribisnigri. Next base: position 387,882 of record JANEHU010000151.1, on the reverse strand, counting down.
GGCGGACCACCGACCGCAGTCACGAGGCGTCGTCTTTCATTAATCGCAAAATGGGTAACAGAGAAATCACGCGCACAAACAAAATAATCGCCGACAAGATATTAAATGTCCGGACGACCATTCCGAAAACCAAAAAATAATCGATTACCGCACCTTCGAACGAACATCGTCACCACCGTAGTCATCATCGTCATCAGCGCGGAGCGTGTTGTGCACCCGCCATATTATAATATATTATAATGCGTGTGTGCTACGGCATGCTATTTTTTTTTTCAATTTCATTCACCTGTATATTTACGAAATATATATGTGTAATAATATATATTTTATTCTTTTCGGCGTGTAATGAATAATAATAATAATATATAGGACGTGATATCGTATGTCGCTTAAACTCTACATGCGTCGTATATTTATATTATAATAATAATATAGAAACGCGTTTGAGAAATTGGCGAATATGCCGCGCGTATATAATATATTATAGGTACTGCTAAGGATGTCGGAGACAAAACCGGCAGTGTTCTATTTCGTAACCGATTTTCCAAATAATATAGTAGGTACTCGAATTTGTAAGTAATCGACGTTTTGCATGTATAAGTCAGTGGCGTAAACAAAGAATTTGATGCAAGTCTTACAATATAATATATTATATGTTACAGATAAAACCCGAAATCAGTCAAAACTAGTTATCACAATCTCCTTTCGTTAAAACTAGAATATACTTCAAGTTTAAATGTCTAAATAAAAAAGCTTGTTTTTACTGAAATGTTCAGTTCAGTTCGTAACTGTGCGTACAGTGCGTTATTACTTATTATACTTATTAATACTGTTTATTATTTGCGTTTTTCTTGAATGGAGAGTTTTTCAGTAATATTTAATAGTATTTTTGATATTAACTAAGAATTAAATTAATTTTGAAAATAAATTTTCATTAGATAGTTATAGTTTTCATCATTATATTTCAGACACGACTGTAAGTAGTTCTAATCAAAAAAAGTAAGTTAAAACTAGTTCCGACGTTGAGGGTTCTGGTTAATAATTTTAGTATTAACTAGTTAAAACTAGTTTCGACGAATTTTGGATTTTAACTGTAACATATACATAATATGTCATACATAATATGGGGCCATACATCTATTTTAACACAATAACGAGCGGAAACGTCTGCTTTATTATTGCTTATTATAATGATTCGCGTAGTCATTATAACATATGATATAAAAGTGATATTAAATTAATATTAGGAATACTATATTTGAGAGCGTTTACGAATTAATTAATTACCATATATCTACGGTCAGTCGCCATCATGATTATATTATGCGTATCATTTACTCGTCATATTAATATATTATAGTATGGTAGGCGGGTAGGGCTGCTAAAACTGTATATGTGTAACGTATAGACTTGTATAGAAATAGATACCTGCAGCTACGCTGTTTTGTTGTTTACAATTAGGTACCTACCAATTATCCATTAGTTACATATTATAGTCGAATAGAGCTTAATCCGGAAGTCCTATGGTTAATTCCAATACGTTATGTAAGTATATAATGCATAGGAAATTCAAAAATGTAAAACGAATTCAGTAACCTTACCTACGCGTGCTTACGGATATCCTAAAACCCTGCAGTGACTGAATAATACCGACATGTATACCACGTTAAAATATGCATTAGATTCATACATTATGAAATAGGGGCGTCGTTGTAGTTCCCCCATGTCGTACGAAGGCTAGGGGAAGTTTATGATGTATACTCTGCACTGCAGTATAGTTCACTAAAATGATACCTACAGATATAAAAAAGGTCATGAGAAGTTAGTTTTCTTTAAAAAATATTTTTATTTCTGTAGACTGAAATAGGTATAGTAGTTCTCTTGTATAACTGCAATACTTTCAATGAAACATTTTAAAATAGATGCAAGAATGTAACTGTATATTTTTAATATTCACTTCCCGTTATGATGGCATTTATACTGTGGCAGCATAGAAAACTATAAAACCTTAGTTAAGGTTATTGGAGCAGAAATTTGGAATATTGCAGCAGCAATTTATTATGTATGTAGGATGTTTGCAGTGTGCATACATTACTGAACGTTAGTAGAAGATAGGCAGAAAAGCTCAAAATCATTTAAAGTTCTAAAATAACCCCCTAAACTTACTAATTTACTGGTGGAAACTTCAAAAAGATAAAGATTTTTTCAAGTAGGTACTTATACTTATAACTAGAGCGGTTCAATTTAAATATTGTCAAAAGAATTGTATTTATTGACCTTTTTACTATAGTAATGTATAAGACAACTATTTAACGTTTACCTACTACCTAATATATAATAATATATTGAATTGAAAATAATATTTTTGTTTTTTGATTTTATTTTTAATTTTCAAGCGTGTTAGATAGTAAAATATATAAAAATATTTTTTTGAACCTAGAAATGAAGCTTTACTATTAACTTATGGGTATAGAAACATTAAAAACAGTAATCAAATATCGGAGAGTACATAAACTAACCTCAACTAATTGGTCTAAAACTACAAAAAAATATAGTAAGTGCTTCAATATACAGGCTGAACCCCAAGCTGCTTAAACGTTCTCGAAACCAATAATTTTTTATTTTCAATAACGCTTATTCAAGTCTATTAAAATCATCTAATTGAGCAGATATTAAAACACCATATAACTATAAGTACTAGGTACACCAGAAAATAATAACTTCCCAAGTTTAACACTTTATACCTTAAAGTACAGGATTTAACTTCAAAAAGAAAATAACATTTTGTTAGATTTTAATCCATAAATAATAAATACTACTGTCTTATAATGTTATAACTTATAAGTTATATTTTAACACCATATAGGTACCTATATTATACAATTCTAATTTAGATAAATTAGTTTAATATTTATATTATATAATAGTATGTTTTTGACTATCATTTTGATTGACAGACATAATAAACAATCAATATAAAGGGTTAAAACTATACAAACATTATATTATGTATCACTTAATCAGTTGTGCACAAGTCAACTGCAAGTCGTATATTATTATGTAATAATAGTATCACAAAAAATTCGTAGAAAATTGGACTTTTGCCTGACCTCTAACCCCGGGTGATCTATAATTTTATCTGTCATATATAGGTATACCGCAATCAGGGACGCATTAATTTAAGTAGACCTATAATACGTTATATAATATTATAAATGCGCGTTTCGTGCTCGCTTGTCGTCGGACGCGTTCGGCGAGGGCGTCAAAGGTCTGCCCGCTTGCACGCGAATAAAAATACATCGCATCCATTAAAATAATAATAATGATAATGGTAATATATTCGACGAGAGTTTGGGGCCATTGTTGTTCCAAAGCCAACCGAGCGCGGCGTTATTACGTGCGCGAGTGACCGTGCGTGCGTGCACAAGCGTCGCGGGACGCACGTTATAATATTATTGCGTAATGGCGTATGGGTACCCGCTTGTGCACACGCACACACGATCGCGCGCGCGTCACTGCCCCGACGCTGCTGCCGCCGCGGGTAGGCGTACGCGGCCGAACGCGCAGCGGACGGGCATGCGGGCGGAGGCGGCTAAAGTCGACTATGGCAAGTAACTGCGAAGCGGCGGACGGTGGCCACGTCGACGACTGCGGACGACGACGACGACAAAACGGCCGCCGGTCACAACAACGCGGGCCAAACCCGTCGCCATGGATACGTCCTAGCGGCCGCGCAATAACAACAATAACAATATTATTATTATACTATTAAAATATTATAATATTAAATACACACAAACGAGAGCGCTCGCGCGCACTCATATGGCTATATATGCCTATAAACAGCTAACGTAGCCGCCGCGACCCCCTTTCTCGCAATGCACCCACCCACACCCATCACACGCACGCACGCCGGCGGTCACCCCTCCACCACCGCCGCCAACGGCCCGTTAGCATGCTTTCCTGCATGGCTGCCCCCGGGACCCGAAGGCCAGTGGTCGTCGAATAACACGTTATTGTTATGACTCTGTCCGCGCGTCCTTTTTTAGTCGAAATAAACGCAAATAGGTACTACCTTTCTACCAGTGCAACGATATTACGTACGCAGCCCTATCCCATCGTAGTCCTCCTCTTCCTTCTCTTGCTTCTCCACCACCTCCACCTCCTCCACTTCCTTTACACATTAGCCCCGCGTTTACATGCGATTATTATAATATTGTGTTGAGCCCGCGTTTACATATTCCTGCCGTATCGGCGTTCCATACACCGCGATATACGATTATTTTAATATTATCGCTCGTTTAAGTATTATTAATACTATTATTATTATTTTTTTTTATGGTAATGCGTAGCTGGCAGGTAGAACGAAATTATATTTTTTTAACGACCGCTGCAGATCAATCATAAAAATATTATGTACCTACCGCATGATGTCCTTTTCATGCACACACGCTAAATTAATTTTGTTCGAACTCGTGAGGTATTATAATTTAACATGTCCACATTGTCCAATATAATAGTATAGTAGGTATATTAATATAATTGTATAATACTTAATATATTTTATATAATGAGTGTTCAATGATAAAATAATCACCCGCGGTGTATTGTTTTGTGATGGGAAAAAGATATAGTACGTACAAATATTAAAAACTACCGCTCAGGACTGCATAATATTTCGTTGTAATCGCACTATAGCACTATGGATAATAGCTGAACGGTATATATTGCACGTCGATGGACGAGCACCCCTGCCGTGCTCTGTACAGTGATCATTTTTTACGCTGGGGACACTTGGTGCCTCAGAAGACCTTGATAACAATATTTAATAATATTAAGAAGGATCATTTTTTAAACGCATAAGACACCATCACTATTTTGAAAAAAATATTGTACCTACATTAATATTTTAATATTCTTTTTTTTTTACAAAAATTACAGTTATTGCAAAAGTACTTATAATTGATCAAAGCTTAAAAAAATATATCATTTATAGTTAATTTTCCAAAACAGAGTATTTTTTCTAAATATTACTGTGTATTAAAATCAAATTTCGAATGAATAATTAGTTAGTAATAATTCAAAGTATTTTAAGTGTTACCAAAAATATCCACTAAAACTCAGGTCGCTTAAACTAAAATGAAATAACTAATTGAAAATAATATCGTTCGAAATTCACGTACGTAAAAGTTTCACATATTATATACAGTGGAACCTCGGTATTTCGAAACTAAATATGAGAATGAATGGTCGGGACTGATAAAAATATTCGATATACAGAAACTATACGAGTTACCGGAGTTCGAGATATCCGCGAGGTTTTACTGTATTTAAAAAAGATAAATTTTGAAATGTATTTGGTGTGTTGAAGCCACGAGGGTTGATTCGTAGTACATAGGTACTATAGATAATATAATATGTAGGTATACTTAGAATTCTAATATTGTTGTAGGTTCCTACTTAGCACTGCAGCTGACTTGGCATTTATTATATTTACATTTGACAATAACTAACAAACATTCGTTAAAAAAAAACATTTAAGACTTGTGCGAATAAAAAACGTATGGGCGTGAAAACACAGCCGCAAAAAATGAACATGGCCTTTTTAATTAGGTACACCTCATTATTTACCGCGAAAAATGGTTTCGATTTGGAAGCAAATACTTTTTTTTGCAGTGTTTTTAATTGATAGAAAGATAATTGTTTTTACACGCAAATGTGTTTCATTTCATTTTTATGCTACATCGGTGTAACCGGGATAATTCTTTATGTCTGATATACGGCCCCCGATAACTTTAGATGTATATATACATAATATGTTGTAGGTCATTTTCGATGTGGGCATAAGAATACATGAAGTCCGAACCGTGTACGTTTTTTTCGAAACAGTTTGTTAAAATGTAAAGCTGTAGGTAGGTATCTACATTTTTTTTCAGAATAAAATAACTCCAATAGGTATAAATTATAAAATCATGATAACTTAATTTAATACATTTTTTTAGTCACAATTTATTCAAATACAGTTTTATTTGAAACTATTATTACATCATATCGTAATCGGTTTTTTTGTTCATAATATGAAACGCCTTTTTTGCATTTATTCTTGTTCTAATCGCTTTTTTTTATCATTTATAATAACTTATTGCCTCGAATTCCGAATCCTATAACAGCAATATAATATAATATATAAGTATATTATTATAAAATAAATATTACATTCGTATATCCACCAATCCCGACCACAGGCCTGCCATCCCGTATTGCCCGCGCAGCGATATTATCGGTATCCGCTGCTATGTAATATACTATGTCATATATATATATATATATATATATTATATATAGGCATCTTATATTATAGTCTATAACGCACGACCGCGTAACCCCGCAAATTGCATCACAAATGATAATGGTAATATTATAATCGACGCGAATAATCGACTTGGCGGAGTGTATCGTAACGTCGCATTATGCAAGGTACGACGAGGATGAGGTACGTGCACAGAATATATAGATACTTTTATTATACTGTACCTATACTATTTTTTAGCACAATATTATAACATATTATACCGAGGTATACGCGTAATTGGACGCCCGAAGGGACACACACCGACCGGTGGAACGTTGCGCGAGGACGGCCGACGCGTATCGTTGGTATATGCGATATTATTATTACGGCGCCGTCGAGTTTTAATAATATTGCAATAATATTATTCAATATTATGCGCACGAAGCCGTCTGCTCCCACGTCGAAAATCGCACCCTCTCCTCCTCCCCCCCCCTCGTAGATTTTTTTTCGCGTGATTTTCACTCACCCGTATATGCGCTGCAAGGCGCTGCCGCCGTAGCCGTTAGGTATCTGTTTATATATATATATATCGGAAAGTCAGTATCGATGTGTATTATATAATAATTTAATATACCTATTACCTGGTATATTATATTATATTATTATTATTATTATTATTATGCTGCAGCATCGCCACCGCCGCGCCGCCGCTGCTTCTGCGGGTGCACAATATACGTAATACACCTGCGGTAAACACTCGGGTTCGTTTACTGAATTCATCCTATAGAAATAGTATCGAGTATCTCCCACGTCGCATCGTCCATGTACGACTCAATAAACGATTTGTACACTTGGGGGGTTCTTAGCGTGTTGTCATTTTGCGAAATATAACAAACAAATATATATCGAGCCCACGGGTGCCGAAATTTTAAAAATAATGAGCTCACGAAGGGTAAAAACTCTAGGTATACAGATGCTTCTTTTTCATCAGAACATCTATCTGTTACGAGAAGACGACTCGCCAGCATACGTGTTGTCAATATTCTATTAATATTATAAAAATTGTTTGTCACGATGCAGCTATTCCTTTTATATTAAAGCCATAATAACGTTAATTATAATTTTAAAAAAAGAAAATTATTACTTGGTCTTTAAGTTTAAACATTTATTAGAGGTAACCTTTACAAAAATAAACCCAGTCCTAAATACAAATAAATGTGTAATATCATGATTAATTTGTTAAAAATCTAATTAAGTTAAAGTTAAATCTTTTTTAGCATAAATATGTTTTTGAGCTGAGTACAGGTATTTTATTTTTCTAACCGATTTTGCAAACTAGACGTTTTTGTAGTCATAATGGTTACTTATATTAACAAAATCATATTATGTATATGATTCATAGATTTTCCTTGATCTATATTTATCTCATAGTTCTATTTAACGAAATTCTCTATAACACAAATTATTTTCGTTGCCCATGAGACTTTGTATAATACGGAAGCTTTTCTGTATTATTATTTTATATTATTTATGTATTAAAATTAAATGTCTCAGAACCGGGAATGCATCGAAAAGATTTCTGTAGGAAAACAACGTCGTTGGCGTGCATATTATAATATTATATTATTCGTGTTAGGTATATATTTGTCTAAAATATATCTGCATAAGCGTCACAGGATTTATTCAAAAGCTAGTCGTCCATCATGCCGATGCAAAATGATAGGAAAAGATTTAGTTTTTAGATTAGCTTATATTATAACAATGCATAATATATATTATATTATGTTAAACTCGCATGGCGATAATCCTGCACGTGTACACATAAACATTAAAAATGACATGACATCGAACATTCACCATCGGAAGTTATTGTTTCTGCAATGAATATCGTTCCATCTGACCTCTACACGCGATTATGTAGTTATAACCTATAAAATGGAAACAATTTTTCATTTGGTATCCACGCACAATGTGTATAATACGCGCATATTGTAATCAGGGCGTATATAGTTTTTATGTATAAATTTATTTATCTATTGTATTTAAGATTTTGAAAGGAAGTTGGAATAGATACTGACCCTTTAAACAATCAAAATATTGAGGTTTTCTCTACTGGTTATACTTGTATATTTTTATCACCAGTGCAGTGTAATGGGGTTGGTAAAACATTTATTATTAATACATAACTTTTACTTACCTACTAATATATAAAATTAAAAAAATTATATGGAGTACAACTGGTACCTAATGAATAATTGTATGCCCACTTTGTCTCGTGACTACCCCAAATGACCCCCCTGAAGTTGGAAATTGTCTATTGCATCGTGACTGATTGATCTTGGATGATTTCTAACTCGATCCCTCTTGTTAGAATTTATGAATTATTGTTATACATTTGTCATTTAGTAGATAGAGTAATTAAATACAAATTTCAGATTAAATTGATAGTGAGAAATGACATTTACTCACATAAAAGTTAAAAAAGATGAATAGGTATACCGAGATTTACCTTCTGATGATCATTTAGATTTTAGAGCATTTATTCGTTTAGCAGTTGTAGCGAATATTACCAAGATTATATTAAACTGATATTTTAAAATTATTTAGAAATTTAATGTAAAACACTCATTTTAGATAACTTTACACTTTTATTTTATTCTTTATATAAGTATGTTTATTATTAGTATAAAATATTTTTTTACATTAGCCGATTCTTAAAAAAAAAATAGACCGTCAGTATATCTTAATCGAAAAAAGTTTGACCACCCCTAATATAGGAGGTATAGTGTATAATTATAATTTTATACTTTCGGGTTAAGTTAATGAAAATAATTAGATTCAATAAGTTAAGTGAGCACAAGATCGTTAAGTTAGAAGTTGTTAATTAACCAATAGTGAATTTAATCCGTTACGTTTATATCAAAAACTTACCACAATTAAAATAAAGTTAATCAATTTTTTTAATTCGGTAGTACCTACCTTTAATATTATTTATTACGAAACGACATGAGTTATACTGTTAGATTATTTTAATTAAAACCATGTATATTCACTAAAGTATGTATACAAACAGTATAGGTAATTAGGTATAAAACCATTTAAACGAAAAAATTCAAAATTATTTTTTATTCATACTAAGCCACTTGAAAAAAACTCGTTTAAGTTCTTAAATTAATTAGACAATTAATATTTAATTCTAACTAGTACCTATAGTTAGTATAACTACACTTATGTTATAGCAAGTTTCAAAAAAATTACTTTTTTCCCTGAAAAAAACTTTTTGACCAGTCCCCTTCTTTATTTATACTTACTGATCATACGAGTACCGATTTTTAACTATTGTACGTTCATAATAATAGTATAGCTGCACGTGGTGTATAATATCGACGCACTATTTCATGATTCCATATGGCTTCGTGTGTATAATATTATAATATATGAATGCGAACCATTGACGTAGGTACACAATATCACGTCAAACGGTCTGTTAAATTTAAACTGTTCATTAAATAATATAATATCATATAATATATACTATATTATTATTATAGGCAATAAGAATAAAAAACTTATTACTCGTTCGATTTTTTTTTTCTACGGAATGAAAGTCTGAATAGCATTATGATTTCGAAAAATATCTCGGTGTCGGTTTTCATTTACAATATAAAGTGTGTGTGTGTGTGTGTGTGTGTGTGTGTGTGTGTGTGTGTGTGTGTGTGTGTGTGTGTGTGTGTGTGTGTGTGTGTGTGTCTGTGTGTCTGTGTGTGTGTGTGTGTGTGTGTGTGTGTCTGTGTCTGTGTCTGTGTCTGTGTGTGTGTGTGTGTGTCTGTGTGTGTGTGTGTGTGTGTGTGTTTGTGCGTGTGTGTGTGTGTGTGTGTCTGTGTCTGTGTCTGTGTCTGTGTGTGTGTCTGTGTGTCTGTGTGTCTGTGTGTCTGTGTCTGTGTGTGTGTGTGTGTGTGTGTGTGTGTGTCTGTTACACGCGCGCATTTTTTTACACTCTGAAGCGCTTTGATGGTTTTCTGCGTCGCAGTGTTTTCAGAGAGCGCGCGATTCCACTTCAGCGTTATCGAATTTCGCTGCAAACGGTAGCCGTCTATGTAGCCACCGGAGGAGCTGACATTTTTGTTCAGAGCTTAACATGTGTTCGTGTGTAGCGATCACGATTTGCGTTTTGTACTGTTGTTTAATTATATGTATATACTATATAAATCATAAAATCATATAATATATAATCTTATATGTATACCTATCTACACGATTGTTGACATGTAATAATGGTAATGGTATGGATAATACAACATATTATAATATTATGATATAATATAGATTTATATATTTTTTTTAAATTATTTTAATTAATTGTGTTACAATTACAATATAACATAGTTGTATGGACGTAATAATAATGATTAATACTATACAGTATAAGGATATATATTAGGTACACACAGTGGCGTATACAAAAATTAGTGAAGAGGGGGGGGGGAACAAATCTGATGTAAAGACATGACGTGTAATATGAGCACTCTGGACTAAACACCTTACCAACTTTACCAAACCTGTACCGGTTATTATGCCCTAATTGAAAAATTTTGATTAGCCGGATAATGATATTTATAAACCTAGATTATTCCTAAATATTATACTCAGTACCTAGGTACACACAAAATATAAAAGCTTTTTTTTTTTAAATCTTAATCCATGTGTATTTTATGATAACCAGTGGTACATAATAATATGTATGTACCTTTTTATATCTAAATTATAAAATTATATAAATTATATAAATATTTATATCAATCTTATTCTTCTGGAATTTTTAAGAAATTCATTAAGAACTTTATCCATTGCTTATTTCATGATGAATATTGAATATTTTACAATGCTATAACCTATACAACTATTTAATCAATTTTCTCCACTAGTGTTTCTACTTTTAATGTCTTTAGTTTTTTAGTGTAAAAAATTATCTTTTACTGGTCGCTGTAGTTACGCAAAGTGTAGCTGCATGGTATTTGAGATGTTTATTGAAATTGAAGAAAATCGGTCACGTCATGTTATAAAAGCTTCCAATCCATTTTTATAGTTTTTCTTAGACTTAAACCACTAAATCCCTCGCTGGCTATGCTATTGATTACACTATAATATATAGGTAGTTGTATGTCAGACAAATCGCCAAAAAGTATAATTATTATGTATTTTCTGCCTTCCGTAGCAAACCATGTACAAACGTGCGTTATTATACGAATAGGATTATATAGGACATAATATTATTATTATTATACTTATAAAATATAATATAATACCCAAATAGAACTCGGTTAAAAATTATAGAAAAATTGTAAGGGTATGATAATGTATTCATCAAATTATTTTTATTATACATTTTATGCAATTAATTAATGTTGGAATTTGAAAAGGCATAAAATCATACTGTAGGTATACAGCAGACGTAAAATTGAAATATAAAAACGAAATTTGCTATGCTAGCTATCAATTAATTTAACTCGCTTATTATTTTTTAAATAATCTGTAGTTGTAAATATCGGCTTGAGGTTGTATATTTATTCAATAATATAGTTAATATAATGTAAGTACTTACATCATAACTCATTACTCGTAAGAATCCTATCGAACGCGATTCGATAAATATATAACTTATTAAACGTTTGTTTCCGTTGTATTTAAAATGTTTAAAATGTTTAACTATAATATTAAACTATATAATGTTCGTTTTTTGACCTTTCGTTGTTGATTTGCAGGAACTCTTAGACCTCCTGGCCTGATTGGTGGAAGCAAACCCAAGGTTGCCACTCCGGCAGTTGTATCGAAAATTGAATTCTACAAAAGAGAAAATCCAACGATATTCGCTTGGGAAATTCGCGAAAAGCTCATATCTGAAGGTAATAATAATAACATTATTATATTATGTAACTTGTATAATATTATATAAACTATACAACCAATAAAAAACGAATATCATCGTTTTTAGTCCGTATAAATGGTCATGGTTGATAACATAATATTTTTAATCGTTTTAAGTTATGTATATTTAGATTAGTAATTTAAATAATTTCCAAATAAGAATAGATCACTAAATCATAGTGGCTTTTTACTAGTAACTACACGAGTATATTAATAATAATTGATTCCAATCTTTAAAAAAAGGTATATTTATTTATAGTTATCAATTGGCATAAGTTGATACGTTTCTTCTAATCATAATATGATGGTACATTGGGCGAAATTGAAGCCACTAAAATTATCGATAAAATATATTATGTCTACTTATAGTAGCTTTACATTTTATATTTTCGGGAGAATTGATTATTAGAATAGTTAATGATTACATTTAACACTATCGTCTAACTTCTTGTTTTCAGAATATAATTTTTTTTAACTGACCATATTTTCTGTTATTATAAAAACTAATTTTTCTAGCGATCACTTGGGATTGTTAAACACAAACAAATAGGTACCTATTTATATCGGTTTATTTATTATTCACATAGAAATGTACATAAATATGTTTAACACTTCGGTATTTTCTTTTAACTAGGATACAAAAATGTTCGTCTTTTTTTACAATAATTACACCTACAGACCAAACGAGTAAAAATAAAAGAGCACGAGTCTAAAAATGAACCATCCTATTGTTAACCGCTATTTTGTCTGCGCCTATACTTCACTTAATTTGAACCTCTTGTTTATAATTTTAAATGTATACAAAACTACAAACACAGTTTTATACGTTTCATAAGAATGAATTTAGAGTAGTCGTATCCTTAATATATAATATATAACACAAAAATAATAATATTGAAACTATTTTATTTAAAAAGCACTACACAATTTTAAACTTATATGAAAAGTTAACATGTATGTTTTAAAATGTATAACAACTAATCGGTGATTCATTTTTAACCTATTGTATGGTTGTGGTAACCAATTAACATTACTATTATGTAGCATTAGGTATCCAATATTAACAAGTTGTTGTGCGCAATTAAAAATATTAAATACCTACTATTGTCTACTGATCCCGTTACATTAGACACACACACACACACAGTGTAGATGCATTAAAATATTAATATATATCTGGCGTTATAAAATCTAAATGCTTTGAACGGAAAATATAATGTTTTATACAAACACGTAAGACGTAGCTGTGTAAGGACATTATTAAAATGTAAATGGTTTAGGTACCTACCTAGGTATTGCAGCAGTGTACCTATACTTATACGGAATCGAACGATAAATCGAAACAAATATGTATTGTAAGACATGGCGTTTATTATAACGCTGAAAAGAAAAACAGATCAACTGCATGATTTACGAACGTTTGCGACCTACCTACGTGTTTACGTGTATTCGCATTTGTCGACATTATTATTATTATATTAGCGGCTCGCAGACGTGTCACGATTGTCGGACGATATCATAGATGTTTAGGCACATAATATGGCCATAATTTAAGTATATTATTATATTATATACGGGTACCTATACCTGCCTACCTATATAATAATATTGTATATTATATATTTCTATAGTCTGGTACCTACGTGACTCGCCAAGTCGACGTTTATCTTACGTTCACGTTGTTTCGTAACGAATCATTGAAACATATTATCGTTTTTAAAAACGACATCACACAGACGCAGGTTCGTAATTAAATTGGTCATGGGGATCATTGGGTGTTCGGCGTGTGTACAGCAATAGTATACGTACCCATATATACGTATGTACGCGTTGTACATTGTACGCCTCCGACGGTAATTCGGCGTGGGCTTGAAGGCGCATTTCTATCTCCTTTTCATCGTAATATTTTCTTTTACACGTGAACACATCGTGTACTCGGCAATAGTTGGTATGTGTGTGTGTGTGTGTGTCATTTATACACAGAATACTCGTGTATAGTGGTTGTTCAACATTTATATTGTATTATTATTATATTAATATTATCATTATTATTATTATTATTATTATTATTATTATTACCACTATTATTGTCGTCATCATTATCGCAGTCGTCAAATCGATCGGTGACGACAAATATATATAACAACGGGTAACGAATTTATCTTTTCCATTTTACCAATTACATGACGGCATAAAAGGATTATGTTTTCCGTGTGAACCGAACAGAATGGATATTATTATATTGTGGCGTGCCGTCTGTCAGTCACGTCAGCGAACAAGCTACTTCTTGGGTGCTGCCGGTCGGAAAACGTTCACTTGAATGGACTTGAATCGTCAAAATCATTTCTCTTCTCATTCTCTCAAACACTGTTTCTGTATCACTATGTATCTCTCTCTCTCTACCTCACTTGTGCTCGTTCTGACCGTTTCTTAATGACCGGGAGAATTACGAAAATGTATTAGGTAGGTATTACATGGTATATATAGACATCGATAAATTGCGGATTAAAGAGAGAGCGAGCTAGTGAAAATCCGATCGATTTGAATTTACCAGTGACGACAATATAATAATTTTTCAATTTCTATCACTATAAACAGGCCAATTTTCGTGTGGTTATTAGACCACTTTTATCACACAAATAGGAATGGAAATTACGCGTTTGAAATTTAAATCAACAACGATATAACAAAAGTTGAATCCATACAATAACATTTCTTGAAGATAAAAAATATGAGAAACAATAACAATCACCTATATAAATTAATTTAAGTAATTTTATTTACAATAAAATGTAGTATAAATGTCGTATTTAGGGCGTAGGTACATAATAAACAAAAGTTGCCAAGAATAGGAACAAAACGGAAACCCTTAAAATATATCGCTTTTGTGCGTACGCGATAATATCTCTAAAAACATGAAAACTGTGTCAACTGTTTAGATAATATCGTAGAATTGTTTCCTTGTTTCCCATTTCATATTTGGCATCGATTGTCAGAAAAAATAATGTTGTTTCTTTATCGGCTTAGTGTACCTAAGCCTAGCATAACTTTGTTTAGATATGTAAAGATATTCCTATTTCTTGTTGATCTTACTTTACAAAAAAAATTTTTCATGAAAATGTTGTTAGCTACCTTTTATATTTAATTTGTTCATTTTTGATATTTACTCAAATTGTATAAGAATTTTCTATTGATAATAAAGTTAATTTATTAGTTTTATTTTTTTAATAACTAATTTAAGTTTATTTTATAAATAATTAAACTTTAAAATATATTTACATACTTATATAGACTATTATAATAGTTCTATAAAGATTGGGTTTTTTCGGATTTTTAGAGATATTTGCTACCATTACCATTTTTATAAGAAGCGAGTTACATGTTCTAGGTAGTTACATCATTTTAATTCTGTATAACGAGTTCAGATAGTAATAACAAAAAAAAATACAATTACAAATGTGTTTTAACAATTAGATAATTATTTTTAACAAGGTGTAACTATAAAACATTGCAGAACATATATAGTAATACAAATTAAGTGTGAAACATCTTGTATACTTAAACATATATAGCTGTGTAGTTTATATAATATTAATATATTCCAAACTTTTTTTTGCTTTAACTATTTTAAGTATATTAATTGGATACAATAGACAATAATAATGTTATAAAAAATTATTAAAATTATGTTTATCCGATAATACATCTATGTAAAAATAGTGTAATGATTCAATATGCTCGCCAAGCCAATAAATTGTCTGATTAAAATTTGGTCCAAAATTATCATGGTATAAAATATATACAATGCACTATGAAGATTGTAATAATATTATGTGTTTTGTTTTAGTGTAGGATCTTTTATACTTAGTAGGATAAGGTAAAATACAGAATAATAGGTAAAAAAATATAATTAATAATATAATATAATATAATTTAAGGAAAAATTAAATGCTGATAAGCATTTTTTAGAATGAAATATCAAAAAAGAAATTAAACAATTATGATTTTATTAATTTTGGTACATAGGTACAAACATATTATAATATCTGATCGATAACCATATCATGTTATTTAGGAATTATTTTTGTTATTTAAATGTCATTATAAATTTATACTATTCAGCCATAAACATTTTAACATGTAGGTATGTACCTATGTACGGGTTAAGTATAATAATATGTTATAGGTAGGTACACCTGCTATTCAATTTAACGTCACGCCTTTCTGTCAACACAAATCTATATTGTGTTTTAGTTTTTTACACCTACCTATTACATTTATTTATGTTTTTTCCTTTATTATTATTATCAAATTTAACGTAAAATTTTTAAAAAAGTATTATATTTACATGCAAATAAGTATATTTTATTAAATAAAAGAAACTCAATATTATTATTATTAATTTTTTACAATAAAAAATAATATATAGACCTAGGAATTATTAGGATATGATGGAAAAATAAAATTAAAAATATTTTATTATGTTTTATAAAGAAAAAACATTTTAAAAAAAATAGCTAGATAAACAAATATTTTTTTGTTATGAATTCAGAGTGTGCAACGGAATTATTTTCGAAAACTTTAACTTTCGAGATGATTAGTTCACCGAAGAAGGTATATCACCCAGATTATGATTTGTTGACTACACTCTACGGGTGCCTACAACAGTAATACATCGTTCGAAATCATTTAGATCGTGTGTGGGCTCGATGCAGTGGCACATGTCAACCTAAACAATAGTATACCTATGTTGTATTACACCTGCAATATGAAGGGAATAATATGACTACCCATAAATATATAGTTTTTTAGCTGAATATATAGCTATACCATTAGGCTATAATAATAACAATGTACATATACACATACTCGAGTTGCACGACTGCAGCGGTCGATCCAAAACATCTAAGTCCAAGTGTTCCTTTGTGAGAGGTCTGCCCGGAATATACGATTGATGAATTACGGGTTGTCGTGAAATTTTCCAGACCTAGTAATTTAAAGCATTGGTTGTAGTCAAAAAACCAAGTTTCAATATTTTTTAAAACATTTGTTTGTAAAAGATATAGGTATCAAAAAAATAAAAAATAATGTACCTATAAACAAAAAAAAACCTATTTACTATAATACTAACTATATAATATAGTATATACACGTATGAAAAGTGATAGCATATACAGTATAGTTAAGATTACGTGACATCCATGGATATGTGCACACGTGTTGTCTCCGTCTGACAAGTGCGTATAACATGGCAAATTTTACGCTCAGCAGAACTGCACGTGTAGCTCTATTGGTTTAAAAATTAGAGTGAATTGGCCTCACATAAAATTCAAATATAGGATTATTATCTAGAGTAGGCTTTTATTATTTTAAGGTAAGTTATGATCTTTTTGTAATTATACATTTTAAAATGATCATGGCGTCCTCAAATAGGTACTTGATGAAGGAATAAATACATGTAGTAGTTTCTGTAGTAGAACCTATATTGTTATAATATTGATGTATATATACTAAATCACTAGACGTTAGGTTATGTCCTATACATTATATTATTAAGTACTTTATTGGAAATATTAATAAATACACATTTTAAGATTATATTTGCACGAATATTTTGGTAATTTCTATGCTTAGAATTTATTAGCAGCTTAAAATTTGAAACATTTACAAAAATAAAATATAATATAGATAAATATATAATAGTTTGACATTTTTTCTTTATAAAAATCAATAAAGCCATGTTGAGAAAAAGTAGTATTTTGTAACTTTAAATTTAATAATTTATTGTTCAAAAGAATACTAACATCCCAGGAATGAAACAGTTTTTGTTCCACCTGGAAAGTACTATATAGACACCATGCGTGTGTATATTATTATGATTCTAAGTCGATCACCATGATAACATAATATCATTATATTTTCGTCTGTCTGAACGTAAATGTTTTATGCATGTTTGCAGGAGTCTGCACGAACGGTACGGCACCGTCGGTGAGCAGCATCAACCGGATACTGCGCAACAGAGCGGCGGAGAGGGCCGCGGCCGAGTTCGCCCGGGCCGCCGGGTACGGGCTGTACCAGGTGTCGCACCCGTACGCGTCTTTCCCGTGGCCGCCACACCCACATGGCATGTGGCCGGGTGTGGCCGCTGACGGTCCATCCGCTGTGGCCGCAGCCGTGTCGTCGTCCGGTGGACTGCCGATGCACCACGGACCGTCCGGCGCGTCTAACAAGAACACACCACTGCAGCAGATGATCAACGCCCATCAACCTTGCGGCGTAATGTCATCCAGAGATCTTATGCCCAGGCTCTTAGGTGAGTGCGTGCGTTCCGTATATTATACTGCGCTATACACATTATACTATATAGTTGACTGTCAGAGGTGGAAAGGCCTATTTGAGGATTGGGATTGTAGATCGAAAGGCCCAGGAATGCACTACGTTTTACTTTATTTTTATGAATTTTATTAAAAAAAAATAAGTAATTAAAGTTTTCTATCACTGCTTGTATATTGGTAAATTAAAATTTCCCTTTTGTGGCGGTGTGGTGTATTTCGATATTTGTACAATTTTCCCTATAACATACAATTTACCTATCTGCCCCTGTAGACCGGCATTTATAATGTCACCAATTTCAATACTAAGTGGTAGGTATGACGCAAATTCATTTTTGCCATTTTATCCAACCCACTCTGTTCAACCCAAAAGTGCACATCAATAATTCATATTTTTTTTTATATTTGGTAAAAGCTTTAACTACCTACATAGGTTATTTTAGTTTACATGTAGATTGCATTGACATTTGTATGTATTTGCAAATTCATATTATACCTATAAGGGTTATTAACGAATAATGATAATATAATACTACTATAGGTACGCTTTAACGATATTTATGCATGTTCAAATGTGTTATAAAATACCTACATTGTACCTTCACATGTCGTGGGGGTTAAAATGGTATAATGCACAGTTGGAATAGTTCACATCGTTTTTTTGGAACTATCTACTAGACACACTCCTGCACAATAATAAGAGTACCTATCCAAAATTATTCTACTGAAATGGTTGTGAAAGTAACTTCATAATTCATACGTTCTTCATTTATAAGTTCTAAGGGTTCAAACCCCTTCCCCTCAAAAAATAGGTTCCGAGTACCTACGTCCTTGTATAGTTATACTATATATAATGGAGATAGTTATCACTTATCACCCTTTTTTGATTTTGACTTGGGGTAGATTTCTTATTGAAAGTTTAATCTTTGTTAAGGCTTATGCTACAAAATTGTATTAAATAGTATTTATTGTGTAATGATGACCGTGTACCTATTTACTTGTTTGTTACTGCAGCAGACAACCTCTTGAATAATTTATAGATCTACCTCTGATGCCGATAGCATACGAATTGAATGTCATCCCCACCACTATTTTGTAATGCAAAATTTGAAAGACCCTGTATTAACCGTTATATACATCGTCTGGTTAGAATATATATCTATATAAACTTATATTGAATACGTGGTCATAATATATCAGGTGGAAATCCGCATCAATTTCAAGGGGGGAGGGTAAAAATTAATTTTGGTTTACGGACCCAACCACTGCATCCCCCCACGCCCACAATGTATTTCCTTCCGTGTGATAACTAAAGACTTTCATTTTTAAGATAAAAGTAAAACCAAAACATTTATAGCAAAACTCTAAAAGTATCCTTAGTAAAGCGTAGTCATATTATATTAGGTGGAACTCGGCATCGATTTCAAGGGGGAGGGCAAAAATAAATTGCGGTTTGCGGACCCAACCTCTGCTTCCCCCCACGCCCACAACGCATTTCCTTCCGTGTGATAACTAAAGACTTTCATTTTTAAGATAAAAGTAAAACCAAAACATTTATAGCAAAACTCTAAAAGTATCCTTAGTAAAACGTAGTCATATTATATTAGGAGGAACTCGGCATCGATTTCAAGGGGGAGGGCAAAAATAAATTGCGGTTTGCGGACCCAACCTCTGCTTCCCCCCACTCCTACAACGCATTTCCTTCCGTGCAAAAACTGATGACTTTCATTTTTAAAATAAAAGTAAAACCAAAAATAATATGTACCTATAACAAAAATGACGAAAGTATCTAAATTTGCTTGTAAAATGGAGTTCAAAAATCAAATAACTACGAAGTATTTTAAGTCCACAAATATTCACTATTCATTATATTGTTTTATAGTTTAATAATTCCCTATGTATATCTTTAAATATTTGTCTATTTTGACATTACCAAAGGATAACACGAGGAAGCGGCATTCGTATTACCCTCAAAATTGAGTGTATTTTTAATATTTTGGTTGATTATTTATGTACTATAATTATAATAACCTTAGAGTAGGAATAATATAGGATAAAGTCATAAAGTCCAAGGAAAAAATTCCAGACTAAAGTCCAACAAAAATATAATGTCTTTGTTTGAAAATAGTTATTTATTATTTTATATAACTATATAAGTTTGCATTGTTAATAATTTCAAATAGTGATTAGAATAGTATTTATTTATTCAACCTATATCGTTTAATGATATATAAACTTTATAATCTTGACGCGTTTTATTAATTAGTTTATTGATAACGAAATTATAACGGATAAATGCAATTTAATGGTAAACGGAAACATTTTTATAACAATTTCGAACATTGTATTATAGGAAAAGAAATCAAAAGTTATTATCAATACAAAATAAATAATACAGTTTTCATCTATTAAATTGTAATATTATTTGTGCTAGATAAATAATTAACACTAATTGTTCAGGCTTTATTTTATTTATTTTCGGAGCGATGAATGTATTGATTTTACAATGATGTGTGTGTGTGTTTTTTTTTAATTTTTTTTTTTTTTTGTGTCTGTCATCATCTTTTAGGACAGTAAAAATCTTTGATTTTCTTCAACAGTACCTTTTCTGATAGGAAAGTGAATCTTGTTGACACTTTGGCAAATCAAAAGTTAAAATTTCCCAGTTGTTTTCAAAAGCACCGTGAAAAACAAATGAAAAATTAAGGAAAAAACGGGAATTTTTACGGAAAACCAATTTTCGACAAAATCGATTTTGGTTTTTGGTATAACTCTAAAAAAAAATGACGGTAGATACATGCAATTTTGACTGAATGTTTATATAAGCATTTTCTACACACCCTAGCATTTTTTCTGACTTATTTTGAGCTGTTAATACTTAATGGGCGTTTTCAGTTTCCAATTTTTTTTAGTTTTTTTTCTATAAATGTCAATAAAATTTTATTCGTTTGGTAAAAATCTTGGAAATTTAATAGTAGGCTTCTAATATATAGTTTCAAAGGCAGATGAAAAATATTAAAAATCCGTAGTCACAATTTTTATTTATAGGTAATCAAAGTTCAAATTTTGACAAAATACGTAAAAATGACGAAAATGTGCAATTTATTTTGAGTTAGAAATTCATAAAAAATTTTATTTTTAAATCTAAGGTTTGAAAATGTAATACAAGATTCCTCATAAGTTTGCCTAATTTTATCAATTGAAAAATGTTTATAAGCAAGTCAAAATACATTTTTATGAGCATTTTAAGTTCAAATTCTTACAAGATTAGATATTCATTCGATTTCTCATGTAGTGATTTTCTTATTTTGTTGCAATTCAAAAACTAATAATTGTAGATACTTAATAATTTCACTGAATATTTATATTAGCATTTTCACCATACAGTTTGGAATATGTTTTGACTCTTTTTGAGCTTTTTACGGACCATTTCAAATTTAAATTTTTTTAGTTTTTTTTTATATAAATACCAATAAATTTTTATTTGTTGGGCCAAAAATCATGAAAGTTTAATACAAGGCTCCTGATTTATTGTTACAATAGCAATTGAAAAATATTAAAAATACATAGGCACACATTTTTTTTTATAAGCATTTAAAGTTTGAATTTTGTCAAAATTCATCAAAATCTCGAAAATTTTCAATCATTGTAATTAAACAATTATAAAATGTTCAGTTTTTATAACTAAGGATTGAAAATTTAAAACAAAGATTCTAAATTCTAATAAATATCGATTGAGTTCCTGCCTCCTGGGGTGGTACCTACTTATGGCTTATGGGCTATGGTGACATAACAAAAATAACTAAATTTATCAAATATACGAATATTTCTAAATAAAACGTTATGTCGTTACTGACTTTTATTCATTATGGCAGATCTAGTAGGTATCTACTAAATATTATCAAATAATCATCTACTTAATCTTAAATGACGTTTCCAGTTGAATTGTGTCTTAAGTAAAAGTATTTATTATAATATTTTTCCAGCATCACTGATAATTTTAAGATAATAATTGAATAAAATGAATAATATAAATTCAACTTACCAGCTACCGTATAATAACAATAATATCAATATAATTTAAAATATCCTAGACTGACATACCGTCTCCGCTCAGAATCGTTTTTCGTTTACAATGATATCATTGAATTCAAATTTAATACCATTTATTATACAGTGACCTACTTGTAACCTACTGTACAGCGGAGCGAGATCCACTTGACCCCCTTTTTCTTATTGTCGGGACTTTTTTTTAACATTTCCAATTATAACATAACACTATAATTATATGTATATATAAAAATTTAGCACTATATGAATATTATTACTATTATATTATAATTACAATTATTTTTTATAAGTTTGGTAATACCAAATACTTTTTATGAATTTAACGATATTTTTGTATCTGCTAACCGTAGGTAATTAATACCCATACTCGGGTTGGAGTAGAAAATCCGATAACAACAGAAAGGTGGAACTTATACACACTACGTCCTGTTATTCGTCATCAATACATCCGTTGCAGCTAGCTAACATAGATATCGGGGGAATTATTCCGATCGCTATTGTTTTATAGTACCTACCTATAGTGTACCTACTACTATAGTTTAGTAAGGTTTTCAAACGATCTCGTAGTCTTGTGGCAACAACAAAATATTTTTTAATTATTTTTAAAATCTAAATATTGTAGTGATTTTAATTGATATCATACATTTATATAAACTAAAAAGAAAAATTTTTTATTTTAAATTATCACTTTGACCACTTTAAAGATCTATAGATTTAAGTATATTTTTGATACAGCTATAAACAATATAACACTATACTTAAACATGACAGTGCTCTGCAGTTTTCGCATTAGATAAAAATATAATATAATAATATATTACAAAATAAAATACTCTCGCTGATATTATTTATTTGTTTTGATATGCATTATGCTGAATCACATGATCATGAATTAGCGTCAGTTGCACGTTTGCGGGTTACACTATCCCCGACTTGTTTTTATAAATAATATTTATAATATCATGATTGTATTTTTTTTTGTCTGTACCTAGTACGACGTGTTTTTATATTTCTCTTATATTTTACTGATAATATATCACCATATGTTATCAATTTGTCATCTTTAAACATTAACTATAACTTTATTTCTACATACTACGCGATTGTTGAGCTATAATGGCTTATACTAAATGCTATAAAATACAATTATACAACATCAAAAAAATTAGTAACATTGCCAATATAAAATAATATAATAATAGTAACAACGCCGTTGCACGGTACATCCGCCCGTGCAACTGCACACTGCACAGAAGACCGGCACAGTGTAGGTACCTACACTTATATTATATTATTATGTATGTATATAACGTGTCTCGCGTCTGCAAGTAGTATATATAATATTATACGCAGTGGTTCAAAAGGTGGATCGCGCAACCGGTTGTTGACAAATTGACCGATCGCGGCGAGTAATTCTAGCGTCTTTGAAATTATGTGAAGAAAAAAATTCTTTTTCACCACACGAACCCAAGTTCGTTTCGACTTGGTTACATATCTTATGTACGTTTTACATCGAAGCCTGGCGAGTGAGGTGAGAGGGGTGGAGAGTGAACCCATTCGTTTAAACAATTATATTATTATGTACGCACGCCGCGAGAGTACGTGTCAACCGTATGCTATATAGCTCTAAAAACCATGGTATATTATTATTATTATTCCAGTAATACAGACCGGTACCGGTATAATACCTAGGTACCAAAAGTTTTATAAAAGTTGATCGTTGTTAATACTTGCATGAATCTTCATGGTAACCGAGTAATTGTTTACTGTCGTTGTTTTAACCACATCTCAATTCAAGTTACTCTATCAATATTATAATATACTATATTAGTAAAATATGTTCTACTTATTACTCCACATTTTATAATCATTATATGATTGTGACATTGTTGAACGTTTTGAACCGATCATTTCTCTAATCACTAAGCATATCGGTTCGACTAGCTACCGCCATAATAGTTGACCAATCGAAGCAGATGATAAGTATAGCAATATATTCTTCCTGGACGTCATGAATAATATGGAAACACATGATGCAGTAGCCGACTTAGCATCTATGTTATAATAATAAGCACGACGAAATCGTATCTGTTGAAATTCCCATGAATAATAAATTCAGAAAATACCAGAAATGTTAGAATAACTTAAAAAAATAAAATAAAAAATACAATATTAATTAAATGCATGAATGATCATGAAAGAATCGTCCACCGTCTAGAATACCATCTGGATTTTAAACCAGTTTTCTACTCGGCATAATTCAATCTATTTTAATCTTTTTTTTCTTACCATAAAATATAAATCCTCAGCCGATTTGAAATTAAAACCACGCGATTTTAAAAACCGTAATTCCATTAAAAACGAATTAGTCCACAAATGTATCATGTATTATTTTAACGTGCATAATTCAAACCGGAAAACTGGTTTCAAACATTCAAAATATCGTATTCAATTTACTATATTATTAACGCCTCTACAATAATAATATAGTCATTCATCGTAACTTATATTGTACACAATAACCTGTAAATTATCAGTTGGATAAAATTACTTTAAGATATACCACGGGATTAATTTCGTAATGTGTATACTGCATTAATGTTTTTCGGAATTTATTATTACATCATATTCAAGTAATAATATGTATTTCAATTAGAGTTTTTGTTTTTAATTTATGTCTTCCAAATTCTGTATGACATAAAATTGTTTTAAAAAAATGTAAACTGTCATCGGAACTTTATTATTATTTAAAAAAACACATACATTTTTTATCGTCTTTTCAGTGATGTAAAGTTTAATTACGTAATTGTTTTAATTAGCTGATAATACTTTAATATAATTTTGAGGTTAAGAAAGGTTAGGACCCGCAATAATCTGCAGTGAATTATTTTTCAATGTTTATTATAATTCAACTATAAGTGTATATTTGTTGGTATTATAAAGTGACCAGAGGGTGAGCAGTAAAATATAAGATTTACAGGAATCTGGTAGTCGTGGGATCCTGTAGTCATATAATTACCGTAGCCAGAGGCAGATAGATAAATAGTATCCTAAATATTAATTTAAATAATTATTACTCAATTTCGGTTATGATTAGATTTTATTGCCTACTAAATACTTATAAAGTATATATATATTAAGTTGTACAATATAATAGCTAGATTGTATGTTAGTATTATACAGTAGTCTAATTGCACGGAGTTCAGTAATATGAAAGGTGTTGATGTCTTTAATATTTTAATCTTTATACTGTGTACAGTGAACTAATAGTCACACCAATTCTTGCATAGTGTGTATTGGTGATAGTCCTTAAAGAATACAGACTACAGTTAACTATGTGTGTGAATATACACATTATTATTGTATCGTAGTTAATCGTATATTGTGTTTGACGTCTATACCACATGTACGGCGTAATGTAAATGTATATAATATTAAATAATATCTACATAGGTGTCATGTAACATAATTGTTACAGTATACTCGCCAGTCATCTCACACATAGGTACATGATACATACGTATAGCATACTGCACGGGGAGTGAATTTTTTTTCGTTCAAACTGTATACGTTCCCATAGATATTAGATCATTCGGTGGCTCACTGGAACTACATACCTACATAGTATATACACGCGTATAAATTAACCACGTATTCGATGATAAATAAAACAAATACAAATCGCGTGCACTGATAATAATATATATATATATATATATATATGCAAAGTAATGTTGTCTGAGTCAGTGCACTTTTTTTTCTCGCAGGAGAAAATCTTTGTTTTAATTTTTTTAGAACCTTGCTCGAGCAACATCTACAGTTGACATATTGTAAATCTTCCACAGTCGAAAACTCGCATGAATATTTCATAGTGTTCAAAGTACCAGAGTAGTGTGCACAGTATCTGCGTAGTATGCACGCAAAATTATGTTGTTAGGTCCAGCCTAGGCAGTAGCGCATTATGGGATTTTTCAAGGGAAGGGGGTTGAGGTTAAGATAATAGGACCAATGGATCTCCTTCTTTTCGATAACCCCGTAGTGTGTAGATATACCGATACGCCAGTAGAGTACAGATTGTACTTTAGGGGGCAAGCGTATTTTGAGGCTTTTAATTGTGATGTTCTTTTTATAACACAAAATATCTGTTCGGAACGTATATTCCACGGTTAGGTACAAAAACAACATTATAACATTTGATAATAAGATTAATTAAACAAACACACAGTGACATACCAATATATTATAGTTTTAAAAATATTATAGTATATTGTTTGGTGAGTTTCATACAGTGAAACCACTGTACCTATATGGTCACCCGTAGATGTAGCAGTCAATGAATACGGACACTTCTTAATTTCCCGCCATAAAAAATATGCAGATACGTGAGAAAATAACCACTACATAGTGTACACATTACCAATTCCTCTATATTCTAGTGATCGAGAAGTTGTACTGTAACATTATTTTTCCAAACAGATTATACACATATATTATTTGTTCCATATAATGTATAATAATAAATCTATGTCAGATGCGATACACAGCAGGGCGCTCTTCAACACTCACTCAGCAATATGATTATTCAATAAGGATGGATTTATATACGTTATCAGTTCTATGCAATTTTGATTCGTAAACATTATGTTTGATAGTTAAAAAATAGTCGTTTCAAAACAATTTTTATACAATAATAGCATAATATGTTAAATTCACTTTAGGGGGCCCGAGAGACGGCTTTATGTTCCATCTATAATTATATGGGCCCGTGATGCCTATCGGGACTACGACTCTTCCTGATTTTCCAACAAAACGAGACTGTGGAAGATTATAATAATATTATGCAAATAAGCGCACACACACCCAATTTGCATTATACATAATATATAATATATAAGTGCACATATTTAATTGATATCGGCATCGCGGATTATAATATCGATACACGGGCTCGCTCATTCAATATACTATATTACATACGTGTACGTATACTCTCTGCGTATATATCGTGTAGGTACAATAGTAGCGCCGATCGGTTCTCACGCCGTGCCGACCTGTTGCATCTACCTATATAATCTATTATATACGGGAGTCTGTGGCCTGTAGGTAGTTATGATAATAATATTATGTAATAACAATAATAATATTATATTATGTTATTATTATAACGCGGTCGGTACACAATTCAGTCTATATAATATTTAACGTTACTATATCTCTACAGTATCGTTTACCGCGCGCGAATCCTCTGACGACGATTTGAATTAGCGTTTCCAATTACTCGAGCGCACACCCGGTCGTCGGCCGATTATAATAATATATAATATTTATAAATTATATATTAAGTAGGTTAGCGTCTGTGCGTTAATATTACACGTATATTATAATATAAACACGACCAGGACGCCGCATTAACGTGCGTGCTGTAAATATCACGTGTGAGCATAATATAAAATAGCGATAATACATATTATGTATGTATATATACCTATGTTATAATGGCATGGCCGCTGAGTGGTGTACGTAGGTAAGTTTATATACGTCCTAATTTAGGTAGGTGCCGTGCAATTTCAATTATATTATATTATTATACGAATAAAATAAAAGGAAACGTTGTGCAGCAAGGGTACATCATTATAATATTTAATTTAATATATAATAACGATAATTAGAATACTGCAAATATTATTTTTATATTGTGAACCTAACGGCTACCTATATAGGGGTATGCGTTTAAATGACACGAAAGGCATGTTTCTAATTTTTTTTCACTTTCATTCTCCCTTTTTGTTTTTACACCAAAACTCTTTTGGCGAAACACATTGTCGTTGCATCCATCCCGGAACACGCGGCGGTTCGTGCTGCAGTGCAAAACGATAACGATAATAATATGATTAATCAAATTGCACTTCCTGCCGTGTGTACATAATATTGTATCTCGACATTCGAGTAAGCCTATAATTATTATGTAATACGAACGTGACTCTAATTAGTGCAAATTATACCTGCAAGTATTCGAAGTACCTACCTGTTGTACATACCAAATTTAGATTATACTCACTTCGTCTAAAAGCGCGTAGGCAATATAAATAGCACCGACGAGAATCTGACGTAGGCATCACGTCGCATAAAAAAAATATGATAGTCCTGGTCAAAATGTCTATGCATTGTTCCAAATGACATAGTACTTACTATACCTGATAATATACTGCTTGCATAATCACAAGCAAATCTCACGGACTAGGCCAGTCAGGATGGCTATAAATTTAAATATAATATCATTTACACTTAAAAAGACATTGCTTCCACAGTGTGTACACCCAAAAGGAGTTGAACAATCACAAAAACTTGGCAATAGCAAAACATTGCCGTGTCAGATAGTATATAATATAATATATATCATTAATTATTATGTACCTATACACCTACCTTTAGTTATATTATTATTGATGATCGTTTCCATTCGTCTGTATATAGGTGACGGATCCGGAGGCGTTGACGGTTGCAAAGACGACATGGAAAGCGTGGGCAGCGGCAGCGGTTCCGAGCAACCAAAGTTCAGACGTAACCGGACCACGTTTAGCCCGGACCAACTCGACGAACTGGAAAAGGAGTTCGACAAGAGTCACTACCCGTGCGTGAGCACTCGTGAACGGCTAGCTGCCAAGACCAGTTTGTCCGAAGCCAGAGTCCAAGTAAGTCAACTATTATACTGTACTTATACCTATACATTTCCATACACAGATGTGGGCATGCGCATATATAGGGTGATTCACCAAGTATGTTCTACTCACCCCCTTTTTTTATTGCATGCTTAGTGTATCACTCTGTATATATACTGCGGAATATAACTATGTTTATAATTTCCACATTAAAGCTAATAACCCGTGTGGTCGATGCTTAACCAATAAAGGGAACAAAAAAAAAAAATGTCCCCCTTACTAACTGTATAGCTAACTAAACTACTAGAAGTATATACTATATATAGGTACTGCAGCACGATGTGCGAAATACTTCATAATCGCAAGGTCGTGAACTATTATCACATTCGCGTGTTTTTTTTTCTTGTGATATTTCATCATATTATATGAACTCAGCTCTTACAACTGAGTTAAGTCGAAATTTGTTTCGCATAACTCCTTCAACGCGTGTGCGAAATAGTATTTTGCATATTTTTGCATATTTTAGGCTTTAAGCGCGTATATATACTATATACCGACTGCATATTTTGCGTATTTAAATAATTGATTGCTTTTATTTTAATTTTAACAATCCGGCAGTCGTGATTAGCCTCTGGGTTTTAAAAAAAACATTTAGTGAATTCGATAGTAATTTAACATTTTTCTAAAAACAGATTATTTTTTAGATAGTTGAATAGAGCACTATACTACAGCTGGCATTGACACGTTAATGTGATATCTGCAGTACCTTTATACAGGCAATCCGTTGTCTTGTCTTTAACAATAATTTTAAAGCCATAATATATAATATTATAATCCATAGCCTATATATAGGTAACCGTCACATATCCCATCGAACTAGATCCAACCATTACAAATTTATATTCCTGGAGAATTAAAAAAAACATCATAAGACCCCTTCGTTGACACACTCCCCTTCGACCACCACCCACCCCGCAGATACGTATATAGGTTCGAGTCATCTCATACTATAAAAGTTTGTCAGATTTGTGCATTTGTACATTTTTGAACTAACTATAAAAGTTAACACAACAATTTATTCATGAAAATGTGATGAAAAAACACGAATTATTTTAGAGCATAATTTACAATTTTAAAGTCGTATGGTCTTTTGTAGCATATTGCATTATTTTGTAACTCGAATAATAACTTAACGTTAATAATATGGTTTCGACAAAATAAAAACAAATAGACTGACAATTCAGTTGAAGCGAAAAATCAATACCTGCAGTATTCAAAGTCTATTATACCCAATAAGGCAATAAATATCCTACCCGATTATTATTTTATAGTTTCACACCGTATTATTATATTTTTTTTTTAATATTTAATATTATAATAATATATCTGAACATTATGTGTAATGTATAATAACTATGTATATTCGAACCGTGCATTCATAACAATGTAATTCGCAGGTATGGTTCTCGAACCGAAGGGCCAAGTGGCG
Organism: Nasonovia ribisnigri; assembly: GCA_027563435.1. NCBI lineage: Eukaryota > Metazoa > Arthropoda > Insecta > Hemiptera > Aphididae > Nasonovia > Nasonovia ribisnigri. The sequence goes on along the minus strand of JANEHU010000151.1, from coordinate 357,114 downwards.
GCGGCACCAGCGCATGAACAAATCGCGTCGGTCGGGCGTGGCGGCCGCGTCGACCGTGTCGGGCGGCAGCAGCGGTTCGGCGGCGGGTACGCCCACGCCGCCGGTCGTGTCACCCGTCGCGGGTGCGATCTGTGGCCCGGTCGGTGGACCGGACGGCGTCGGCGGTCCGCCCTGTCCGGCCGCGGGGGCTCGGTGCCTGGGTGGCGGCGAGAACAGCGCGTTCCGATCTCTGATGCCGCAACAGCACTTGCACAGACAGCTCGTCCAGCAGAGTTACGCCGCGTCCGAATCGTCCGAAGAGATAAACGTGACGACGGACGACGAAGACGACGACGGCGTTGCCGTCGGAAGCGGTGGTGTCAGCGGCGTTGGCGTCATCGACGAGCCGATGGACGACGGAGACGGTTCCAATAACTCGTCTTCGTACAACAACAACAACAACAGCAATAACGATAACAACAACAACGACGGCAGCGGAGGCGGCGGCGATGGCGACATCGATGAAGACGATGACGACGGGAAGACATCGGCGGCGGTCTCGCCGGCACCTCATCATCTTCATCACAATCACCACCACCACCATCATAACAATCACCATTCCCGTCCGCGATTCGGTGCCGACGGACCGCCGTACTTCGGTCACGTCATGCACCCGGCCGACCAGAAGCGAGCGGTCGACAACCCGAACAACAATCACCACCACCCGCACCACCATCACCAACACCTCAACAACAACAACAACAACCACCACAGCAACAACAACAACAACAACAACAACAGCATTCAGCACCACAACAGCGTGCTGTCCACGATCGCTTCGTGGCGCGAAATGGCCGCCTTCACCGCACTTCATCACCGGGCCCTCGAACAGGGCGCGGCCAAAGCGGCTGCAGCTGCGGCGGCGGCGGCTGCGCAACCGTTGCAGTTGACCAAGTACGATAAGGACAGGGCGTAGGCCGGGCGGCGAAGGTGTTACGCATGCACAACAAGTCGCAGGTAATGTACAGGGTGATTCAAAAGCTTAAATTGTGATGCGTTGATAAATAGTGTCGAGATGATGGACGCAGATCGGAAAAAAAAGAAATAGAAAACGCCTCCCGTCACGTTAGCCGGGTCGTGTTGAACGTTCATTAATCGTAAACCATCCGTGTGGGGTGAACTTGACTTGATAGTTTTTGAAAATATTTTTTGCATCATCTCGTTCCTGCTAAGCTGCCGAGGTATGTTCACTTTTTAATAATAAAAAATGTACGAATTTCCTCAAATCGGACGGAGACTTTTGAATCGCTCTGTATTGTAAACTTAACGATAGCTTAACAATTATTATATAATAGTAGGTGTAAGAAAATAATAATGATATAGATTAGTTGGACGGACGAAAGGCCGTTTCTAATGTTTCTATATCGTTTGTTTTTTGTTTGTTTTCCGTGGCACACCGTGGTTACTGTCGGAGTGGGGAGCATACCACTCTTTCCAACAACTGTTCTCATTTGCAGGGGCTTAGGGCTTACTTAATCGTACCTATATGATCGACTTGTAAGTGTTTTAGGGAACTCGGCGGGACGAGTTTTTTCCGATGTACATCGCATACAAATTGGTCTCGTGCGACTACGTCGTGTTGTACGACACTCGAATATACGACGACCGTGTACTGTTTTTGTGGGTGGTGGGGTGGAGTGGGTGTATACTCGGGCGTATATACTCGAAAATATACTTTTTGCAAACGCCCGATCATTATAATGTTTTGCGATACACGGTTTTTTTTTTAAATCGATTGAGTTGCATGGGATCTATATACAACAATTCCCCTGCAAACGCGGATCGCATCACCTAGGCTGGCTGACTGCTAGTTTATTCGATTTTTCAATGATGGCGGAACCCCAAATCGTTTTTAGCACATTACAAAATAATATTATATTAATATTACACCGACATTTAGAGAAATATTTCGACAGGTCGACCGCGTGTCCGCCCATCCACATCGCACTGCTATATTGATGTCTTTAGGCTATTTATTGCTCCTTACATTTTTTAATTAAATTGTTTTCGTTGTTACGTGTGTGTTGTACACAGATTTTTAACGTGCATTAATCGTGATTATTTGTATGATATGATTACACGTAAAATGCGTAAGTAGTTAATTTAAATAAATTATTATAATTTTATTTTATGGGTTTTTAATTCATTTCGGTCGGTTCAACGATCGGCGTGTGATTATAATAATATATGTTTGTAAATATGTGTATATGTGTATTACTGTATCGTTTAATAATAGTTTATGGTGTTCGAGATGTACAATATAATAATAATATAGTCGATGGAACAAAAAATACAAAATATATATAGGTATACATGCAATAATATAATGTAGGTGTAAAATATATAATAATAGTAAAATAATAAAGACGGGTTTGATGTGACGTCTATTTTTCTGTTTTTGCGCATATCGTGTAGATTAACGTCGTTTCGATTATATGAATATAATATGTATATAAATAGAGTGGCTATCGAAACACATATATTATGTATATCAAATTGTTTAGGTTAGCTAATGTTGTTTTTTTCTTTTGTAAATAACTATTGTAAATTACTTACGAGTCGCGTTGAACGGAGGAGGCTTTAATCGATACTGTTTTGCGAATATTATCGCATGTAACTTGTACTGCAGAAACAAATAAAACAATATTGTTAATCGCACTTTATAGTTTAATATCATATTATTACATACGCATACCTCCCATGATTATTAGTTATTATCTACCTTGTTGCTTACAAATCATCGAATCCGTATTATATATAGGCAAGGACCACCCGACCCCCGAATATCAAGTACATTGAATCTTATAAAACTTCGTTGTAACCCGTTTGCAGCGTCGCGGGGTATTATAATAATATATACCTACCTAAATTATGATATTATTATATCGACTTTTGCACGATCGCGGTCGAATCAAGATTTGACCATTTGATTTAAAAATGTTTGTATTATTTGTTTTTTTGGTTAAGGTTTCGCGTTGTATGACAATATTATAAACGTCAACATTTTTCTATCGCTATATTCGGTCTCTCCGGTTAAATCGTGTTGCTCTCATCCCTTTGAACGTCTCGTGATTAGGATTTCCAACGACACCCTTATCACGCTACTACGCGTGCTGTATTAATATCAAGTGCAACAGGTGTGTGTCTCCAACCACTAAATTCCGAGGCGCGTCCCTGTAGTCGAAGGCCGAAATGTATAAACAATAAATAAAAATATTCTGTGAGGTACGCAGATCGCAAGTTTTCATCATCCCTGCAAGAACTGCCGCACACGGCTACGACAATTTTTCCTGATTTCTTTAAACATGACTCTCTTTATTTTTTTTTTTGCCGAATCACACATGCACTTTTTTTTTTAATTGTATATTTCTTTTACTCGTACATAGCTTTAGGGACTTAGGTTTTGGTGGGACTCAAGAAGTTCTGTACGATTTATAAACATCAGATTGCGCTGTAAGTATAATGCATTATTAACATAAATACGAACCAAAACACTATGTCAAATTAGACACGCTTTTCTTTTGGTGTGGGGAAGAAAATGTCTACGTGGGCGGTGCTAGGAGTTCACTGACCCTAAACCGAAACTAAAACGTCTAACTGAAATCTGATTGAGTCGGGGGGTGAGCAATGTCTCCTGTACCATGCACCACTAAGTCCAGTCCACCTATACGGGTACACGGCGTGCTCGACCAGAGGGAATCGCGAAAAACGAGCGGTTGTGGTCAAATTTAAAACACAATGTATAAGTCGTAATACGCGATCGCTTCCGGGCTCGGTAGGTGCGAATAATATAATAATATTGGGTCGGCTTTGAGATGAACTTCGTCGGGTACCTTATTCAGGTGTTGGCACCATATTACTTTAATCGCGTCACACGTTTTGTGATTATTTATTGCTTACGAACACAGTTTACCTAATAAGTGCTTTCGATCGAAAAGAACATCGTAAAGTCGTTAGTGTCGCGTTTATGTTATATTATTATTTATTTGTATGTTTAGATATAATATATATATTACACTGTATGTACACACATAAAATACTTTTACAATGTAAACGTTTAGTATATAAGGTGTAAACATTTATTTTTAAACGAACATTTAGATTATACGTAGACAATTTTAGTAAATTAACGCTTAGCATCACTGACGATTTGAACAAATTATATAATATATTATTATATTGAGTATTATCTATAATAATATGACGTACGGTTCGCTTATTTTAATTATAATTTCAGTGTTGTATTAATTTTTTTTTTTATATTTTATAACGACTTATCTGTGATATAGCCTAATTATTACAAGTTTAATTATTTTCCTCTTTTTTTTAAATATATAAATAATATATATAACAATACAAACGATTACTGAATTTGTACACATGTTAGCGTATTATATTTAAAGCGTGTAAAATTGTATTCATTAATTGCACAATAAACTATATATTTCGAACAACTCGGCAATAATTGTACGAATGTTTTATATACAACTCTCTATGCTTCATTGAATCTTATAAATAATGTACGTTCTTGAAAGTCAACAGAAATCAGAAATTCCTTTACAATCCTTTACAGAAAAATAATTCGGATTACAAATAATAATTTATATTCATTTAAAAATCTCTTGTATTTAATATTTGTCAAAAAAAAAAAAACTTAAATATCAAACGTTATTCAGGATCGTCATCATTAGTCAATACTCTTACATGGAAACAGAAATTGAATGTGTGATATATATTACGTATAACCTGAGAGGACAATGAATTCGTGAATAATATATTGAAAATATAGTAACAGAATAATCACAGCTGAGTATTCGTAAGCCAGAATATCGGTTAGATAAAACGATAATGAAAAGGTGTAATGTAAACTCCATCAGTGTTAAGACTTATCTACAACACCTAATTACAAAACGAAACCTCAAAAACTCAAAGGTAAGTTAACTTTTGATTATGTCTATTAAAGGATACAGATAGTGATTTCTTATTGATTATCAAACGAAAAGGGATATTTTATTACTATTTTAAATCATAAATATAATAAGTGTGATGAGTTTTAGCACAATACTAATACAATTACCTACCTATCTTGAAAGTATCGAAAAAAAACATAGGTACGAATGTATTTTTTATGAAAATATAAATAGATAATAGATAATAGAGTGATCGGTTGCAAAAATTTGTATTTTAATGAACAGATAAATATTTTCAGTGGATAACTTGAAATTTAGTATTGGCACTAGGACAGCAGGACAGTATAGTTGTATAATGTAGTTATGACTTATGATCAGTTTTGAATATTCAAAACGTTTTAGGAGTGTCAACGCAAAATGTCAATAAATATCATGACATTCTGCTTAAGCACCGTCATAAATCACAATCCAACTTTAGCTATAGTCCATCTCAGGATGGACACTTAACTCATTCTGCGCACACACACACACGCACACACACATACTCATCCCGCATCCGTCGAATAATAATAATAATTATTATTATTCTCATCGTTAATTACTTTGGAACTTCTGTATAAATATATAACTATACACCTATTTGAATGCTTGATGGAAATTAATAATTCATAGAAGCGACTTTAAAAGTACGGAGTTATACCGTCTTAAATATATTATTATTGAAACAAAAAAAACTGAAATTGTTTATATTCCAAATTGAGGTCAAACAAAATAAAAATATATTTAAATTTATTATAAACATATAGCTCTTTAAAAAAGTAATATTTAAAAAAAAACAACATTTGTCATAATAAATAGTCATTGAAGGGAACAACACAGAGAGATGCGCTGTGCTGTGTTTGGAAATAATATGAATTTCATATTTTTTTAACGGTTCGTGAACGTCACTATCACTTATATAGTGATATCGAATAGAAAGTGAACGAAATTCATATTTTAAAGAAGTTAAACATGCGGGTTGTTTGAATGAAATTTTTTTTTTTTGAAATCATATTACATTATAGTAATTTTATTTATATGTATCACTAATATATATAGTTATACAAGGTTTAAGATGTTTTTGAAATATTAATAAAAAAAATCTGGGGGTCAAATCACATTTCTAATAAGTAATGTCCGTGCACGGACCCATGGGTATCAGAACTTTTATATTTTAATTCATATTTGTATGATTTAATTTGGTTTTGATTTGAATAAATAAGTTACCTCAGTGAGTAATTTGGAATTAAGGAATTCTATTGTAATGGGATTAACTAATTGTATGTGTTACTTATTAATCAAAAAAAAACTTTTGTACCTCCTCAAATTTGTATTCAAAGATTTGTAGAATAAAAGAAAAAATGAACTACCTGCAGATGAACGTGTTAATTTTTTTTAGGAAGTGAACGCGTTTGTTTGTCAAAAAGTGTGAACACTGACTATTTCATTTTTTACGCTTTGAGCGTAAAAATGTAAACGAATCCAATTTTCATATGAACTTCCAGAACATTTGTATAATCTGTGTATTTAGAGCAGTGCTTCTGAATCTTTTTTTACGCCAACACCTTAATAATTTGATCAATAAAAATAGCAATTCACTAACTAAACTTAAAGCAATTAATGGATTTTTGAAAAAGTAACAATTAGAAACCTATATGTAAATTGAGAACGGGACTATCTTTACAATTATTGTTTTTCTTATATGTGGTTTTTATTGTCAAGTCATTCCACCATAATGATGTAATATATAAATATATTTATACAATTTTTTTAGGGACACTCATCACGGTAATACACGACACATAGGTTGAGAATCACTAATATATAGATTGTTGCAGTTAAGTATAAAGCTGTAAGCATACGAGTACTCTGCATATGGGCTATGGCATATCCGTATAGGAGGTGTTGTAAAGTATACTTGATTAGAAGTATTCAAATAATTTTTAAGTACCTACTCAATACGTATTTTAAATACTTATGATAAAAGTACTTCAACAAAGTATTTTAAACACATTCTCGAAGTATATATGTATTTGTGTTTAAAATCAAATACTAATGTTCAAAGACCTAAATGATTCTTTTTAGTTTATATATTTTCTATTTTAGTTTTGATCACGTAAAATAAAAACAAAAATTGAGAATATACTTACATAAATCATAATAGTAAAATATTCTTTTACAGTGATTTATACTTAACTGTTAACCAAATACTTCATCAAAGAAAACAGTTAAGTACAAAGTACCTATATTAAAGTTCCACCATAATGCGGTGTAAAATTGATGCTTTATAAAATTAACGTAAAACATGAATATCGGGCTTGTGGATTTAAAATGTAACATTTTATAAAAAATTTGAAAGTACTTATCTATAGATACTAGTATTTTTATTTGTACCAAAATACTTTTCAAAATATGTGTCTGCATCTGTATACTAAAATACTTTTCAAAAGTATCTTTTATAAGGTATATAGGTATAGTTATCTGTTTTGTATTTTCCAACATAAGGATTATGGCAATGTAGTGTATCCAATATTTTTACAGTGATGTTCTTATTGTTTTTCATAATGATCCGTGACCACGTTTTTTGACACTCCAGCAAAAATAAGCCTTGTGTAGCATCGGCGTATCTAGTCCAATCGACGGCTATATATATCTGTCTATTGGATATAGGTATAAATATTAATATAGAAAATTGAATATAAGTTGCACAATATTTATTTTCAAATCGAATGAGCTCAAAGAAAAAAAACTCGAGAGAGATTCGTGTTTTCCTTGAGTTGGGTAATGTGATGTAACCCATAGTTGTTCCTCGGACGACTCATTGTTTGATCGACTGCACCTCTCGTGAACAATTTCTATATCCACGCCAAAGCCGTACAATATAATTCTAACCGTGACTACTGATAATGAAATGTTACAGCCTGATTGTATTTTCATCAATTAATTAAAATAAATGGTTCAAAATCTAGTTTCATTCATTAAAACCTATATCAAACATGGCCAGGTATACTGTTTCTTCTTCGAGCAAATTTAATTAAGTCAACAGTTCTAAACGAGTATGTGACGTTACACGACTATATTGCTTAACATTTTTATAAATAATAAACGTTTTGTACTAATTCTGTTATTTAATTGTATTTTTCATGTAACTATGATTTTTTTGATTTTATTTTAAGCTTGACTCCATCTCTACCACTCGTACATACAAATCAGGGGTGGCCAAACGCCTAAACCATTGCTATCGTCTACTACTACGATTGTATAACATCTAAAAGAGTCTTACTAATATAATAATAGGTATTATACTATGAAGACAACATTCGATACAAAATGTAATCCGACGTTATTATTTATTATATTGTTTCGCATTCTACACATTTGATTAAATTTGATATCTTGTTTTATTTACGATAGTTGAGTACCTTTTTTTTCTGTTTTTGGCTTTTACATATTTTTCATTATATTGTGCGGCTCGCGGCTTAATTCTTATCACTGAGCATCCTTACTAAGTAGAGTAAATCAGCGCTTTCCATTATCTACCGCACAAACATAACCAAATACAACAAAAAATGCATAACCCAATACCGCACATAAAATAGTACAATACCGTATACATTTATTAAAACCAATAAAAAATTAAAGTACAAATATAATACATAAAATTAAATTATTCAAATTCCATAAAATCAAAATACACAATCCAAATAAAAAATTAAAATTTGTCTGTTACATCAAAATAATTAAAAATAGCATTTATATAGTAGATGAATATAAAAGGGTGATCATAATAATAGTCTCCCAGGGAATCTTTAGGACACTAAAATGTCCCATTTTCAGAAGGTAGACCAAAAATTAACAAAATTTAAAAATGAATTGCATGAGGTAGCTAAACTGCTCAACTGAGTACCAGAAATGACTGTGCCAGAATATGGCTTGCATTAATGTCTGCTATCGAAAGAGTTTTGGAGTTATATTTACTACTGAAAGATTATTTTTTAGGCATATAAAAGTGTCCAACAGTTTCAAAGAATTTCTCCATGTCCAAATTCCGAGTTATGGTTTTTTTGCGATATGAAAAATATACGACTAATTTTGTGTGCGGTAATGGAATGTCCAGTATTTTAAAATCTGTGTGCGGTTTTGTCCTATACGTAATCATCGCATTGTGCGGTAATGGGCGATGCCCAGTGTAAATACCTTCTTCTAAAAATATTGTGAACGCGCAGCTATACACAGACACACAAGGAGCACATCCTCTCCAATAACACAGTTAATCAAAGTCTGATTTTTTGGGACTTTTTAATATACATAAAGACAATACTTTTAAATTCTTGACATTTCTTGTACTGCTTAAGATGTTTACTGTGGTGGTACAAACATTTCTATTTTTCAAAATGAGAACCCCCCTTCTCTACTGTAAATTATTTGACCGTTTATAAATAGGTAGGTACGAGGTACCAATTTTTCGTTTGGGTAAAACATTAAATAAACATGGGTTATCGCGATTACCGCGATTTATCATCCAATTTTATTTCGCGCAGAATGTGTTGAATAACTTTTAAAAGGAAAGTCAATATAAAATGTATAATATTAGTCCACCTTATTGCTGTTTAAATTCATCTATATATTAAGACTTAAGAGGAAGCATATTTTGTTATTTCCGTTTTACTACCTACGCGTGCATGATCATAGCAAATTGTATACGCAGTTCACGTTTAGTTTCGTGAGTAGATACTAATACTAAAGTGTACATATTTTATACGTATTAACAAAATTGTCCATGTCTTGTTGGATGTGTTTTTGTTGATACTTTATAATATTATACCGACGTGTTTCGCAATGTCAAATGGCAATAGATCGGTTTTATTATACTACGCTAATAACCGTTAATGTTGAAGCGAATTAATCAATAAAAATAATATATATATATATTATTTGTTTATTGTATTTACACACATGAACACGTCGTGTAAGTTGTGTACCTAAATGTCTCATAATATATGAATATTATATATGTTATATATAATATGTACCTGTATAGGTATTCATATAATAGATTCTACATATGACATGATATACTAATTCGAAATAATGATTGCTACAATCTAAATTGATGTATATTATTTATAATTAAAAGTTTTATAGGAAGGTAATTATATATTATGTTTAAAATAAAAAATAGTTACAAAACACGCCGAGAATAAATGACGCATATCATTCGTGGTGCGAAAACAGACCATTGTAACTGCTATAATATAATAGAAAAACACGTCAGAAACGCACTGCAAAGATTATTATATCAACGATAATAGTATATAACGTCATGTAGGTAGCCATAATACATATATATATATATATTGTAATATTGCGATGGTAAAAACGACAATACGCCTATATTATATGTTCGTATATACAATTTGAACATAACATAACGCGCGCGTGTTGATGATGTTTATCGCCTTGAAATGGGTTAGAATTAAAGACGAATTAGCCGAGAAAACGCGTAGGTAATGCCGAGATATAATAATATAATATACGTGGAATATTATACGCATCACTATTTTTCTATTTATTATTATTATTATTATTATTTTTTTTTTTAATAGATCCGATTCATCGCCGTAAAAATAGGTACGCGCATGCACCTTCCAATAATATATAATATAATGTAATAACCTGTACGTGTACGGTGTACCTATCTATACGTATATGCGCGTACTTATCTGTTATATACATGTAGTGTACATGCAATCGTCGTTAGGCGTACAATGCACACAACGAAATATTATCACACGCGATAATATAGTATATGATGTAAGTACATAAAAGGTATATACAGAGTGATTCACTATAAACATCGCTCACCCCTCCCCGCCCCATGACATACATCAATAAGACATATAGTGTATGATTCATTCAAATTCTGCTGATGACGTTTGGAATTTTTAAGTAGACTAAAATACCAAATGAAAACATTATAATAATATAATATTATGTATTAATCGAATAATAATCCAAGATAATGGGTTTAAAGATATCGGGCCTTTAATGATATAAACATTGTTGTAATAATTAATACTAACATTTTATAATTTGTAAGAGTTGTTCTAGTGTTATGTAAGTACCTATACCTACTATATCGAATATTACATATATTTTATACTTTTTAAGGACCATAATATTATCCCTATGATATAGACATTTAATAACTTAAAAACTACTCGTTCAATATGGATACATCGAAATGTTAAAAAAAAATTATCTTCTTGATAAATCACCATGAACAAGGGAGGTTTTCATTTGAAGCACAGAAGTCAACAATTTTTTCGTGCAAACATGACATTCCCGATATGATACAAAAAGTATTTGAAAATATGGGCTTATGTATACAGAATATATTATATAGGTACTTGAAAATTCCAAAAATTAGAATTAGAATAAAATATGGATTATTAGAAGGGAAAAGGGCGTGAGCATATTATGTTTAATCACTCTGTATATATAGGCAGAAATAATGCGCACGAGTTTGACATTAATATCGGCCGCGACTATAAACTGTCGTCGTGTTAGTTGGCATATCGATCGCCAACACAATTTGTTGGTATAAATTTCCTCAGATCGCGGTTCACCGACCGATCTACCCGATTACCACCACAATAGTGAGTGCACGATAATAATATTATATTAATAGGATGACGTGTATATTTGACCGTTTTCCCATTTTTTTATTTTTCGACCACAACGTATCGTCGTTATTAAATTCGATTTCCAGTATAATATTATTATATTAGTTGTATTAACTATCATTATTATTATTATTACGGTATAATAATAATTTGATATTACGCGACGGAGCAGTGAGAACACAACATTTGTTTAGATGTGGCTGTACTTAACGTCGATCGACCTGCAGCACGTGTGAAATTAGTTTTGGACGATTTAAGAAGAATAAAACAGCACCCGTTATTGACTGTAGTACTAAAAGTGTATGTGTATGTGTGTGTGTGTGTGTGTGTGTGTGTGAAAAGATTACCCGGGCCGATAATAATTAACGTTTCCAGGTTCGGGTGGAAAACTCTTTGTGCCTCTATATGTTTATAAATACAATAATAATACGATGTGGCGTTATATAGGCGAACGCGCCGGCGGCGGGTGGGCGAAACGTCGTAACGAAAGACGATTGATGTACGACGAATGACTTGTCACTATTTAACGACAAAAACACTGTAAGTATGAGGAGGCACCACTGCCTCCGTACAAATTAATAGTAATAATAATATTGCGAAACCGGGTGTAACACGATATTGTTATTATTATCATTATTACATATTATGTAGGTAAATATCAATATACATCAGGCAGGTACCTGCACATCGTTGTTTACGTGCGGCCGTTTCCAGACACCGTTTCCCGCTGCGAGCCACGTACCTAACCGCGCCGGTGGTGTGTAATATATTATATTTTATAAGTGTTTCTCGCACCTTGCGTTGGCGGCGGTTAAACGGCGGTAGCGGACGTACACGATGCAACTACCTGTTTTACCCTCGATTTCACAGGTACCTATATGGCTATATACAGTGAGTAAAATAATTCACTCATTCGGATCGGCTGAGAACACAGGCGCGGTTTGTTCGTTTTTTAAGCGTGCTGCCGCTGCGACGACACCAGCTCACATCTATCGTTGTGATCGTCCGCGAATACTCGATATATTATAAGTACGTATTATACGTACCCTGTCGGCGCGCAAATAGGTAAGATGGGTGCAAATAAGGACTGAATCGCCCTTGAAAACCAAACGACAATAATCAAAATTCGTTTTTACGTAGTTTTAAGTTCCTAAACATATTATGTTTAGAACACCTTATATCCCCGTTGTGTCCGTCCATCCGTCCGTTAGTTACCAGTACAAAGTCACGATTGATGACTTTAAGTAATTACTTATTGTACGAACTATACATACCTACTATACTTGTTGTACAAACCCAGTCTTGTAAAGTACTTGAGTAAAAGTATTTGAGTAAAAGTATTCAAATACTTTTTAAGTACTCAAATACGTATTCTAAATACATTTGAAAAAAGTACTTGGGTATAGTATTTGAATACTTTTTTGAAAGTATCTGTATTTAAAATCAAATACTATTTTTAAATACTTTTTTCGTCTTACTTTGTTGCCAAATTTAAATAAAACAATAAAAAATTGAAATTGTACAAGATTTTTATTTATAGATCGTTCATGGTGTGTTTTGGTACGTATATTGTAATATTTTTAGTGGTCTATACTAGGTAATGTGTATCCATTTAATTGAATGTATATAGTCCGTCGATTTCCTAATAATATTTCCTTCTTATTCTAATTAATTAAAGTAAAACTAGAGTGCTAAAATAAAAAAATAATTTAGTTAACTAATAATTCAATTTATCTATAAGGTCATTAGGCCAAGGTAAAAAGGTAAAACATATTTAAAAAAAAAAAAAAAAAGTATTTGAATGTATTTGAAAGTATCTGTATCTGTACTTGAATACTTTTTAAAAGTATCTTTTACAAGACTGTACAAACCATATATAATATACTACCAAAGTTAAGGTTACCAAATTATTTTTAAACTTTATTTATTTTGGAATTATAGGAAATTGCTTTTTTACTAATAAAATACGTTCAGAAAACGGAAATTTGGCACGCTCGTGGAGTGAGTATTCCTAACTTAATTAAATTTTAATATTGTAATATCTATTTTTTAGTATTTTCCGATCGGTATAATTAATTATTGCGTTGTTCAAATGTATTACTTTAGACTTCAGCATTTACGTTTTGAGTTATTTATTTTATATTAAAAGTATTAGAATGGTTTGATAGCGATAGTAGATATTAGATAATATAGATAATATACGTATATTATAGTGTCGATGTAATGCTTAAACAGTTTCGGCAGCATCGTCGATGCCACAAAAAAAATAATATACGTAGTATATAGGTAATTAGCACAATAAATAATATTTAGTCTATTATAAAATTTAATAATATAACCTATTATCAATGATAGTATTAAAACATTATGACTGGGTCACGCATAAAAAGGTATTTTTCTATTAATCGAATTCATGAACTAAATTAACTAAAATCAAATATATAACTAATTATTTTGCAAATTGTATTCTATATAATTAGATACCTATATAAGTATTGATATTTATATTGTATGGTTTTATATTTTGTACTTCCTTATTTGACTATGTTCAGTATTTTTAAAATAACAAAAAAAATGTGACCCAAAATATTAGGCGAAAACCTATTGAAGATCCTGAGAGAACATCTGGTTTAAAAGCATATCAGCTATAGTACTAATCCAAATGACCAAAATTTATTGAACAAATTTAATGATTTTGGCCCTAAAATTATATTAAACAAATCTTAATTTGTAAAAAATAGACACTGGACAACGTCTGCTTGTATTTTCATTAAGATTTATTAAGTTTAGGTACCTACTCATAAAAATGTTTTCGTATATTTTATAGCAAATTGTTTAATTTAATAAGTTAAGACATTCTTAACTATACCTAGGCACTTTTAATTTTAAGTTTTTAAATGTATTATTTCAAGCAATTTGGAACCTAAATTAAGATAATCAAATGTCAACACTTATGCAATATGCTTTACAACTGTAGGTAATAATATTAGGTTTATACATAAGAAGTATTTACAATATTAACATATATTTGTACTTAGTAAAATAAAAATCAAATTTTAATGTAAAAAATGTAAGTATATCACTTTCAATATTATGTAAGTACCATCAATAGTCTCGTCGAGAAAGGTTTCAGTTTTGGATTTTTCGATCTCAGATTCCGAGGGGAGCTATAAGCGAACGCGTATATTGGGTTGCGGATGGAGATTTTTTTCTACATGCTTCGGACCACGTGCTTACTCGTGTGTATTAAAAAAACATACAATTATATAGAACTTAATGAACTTCAAGCCAGATCTTTAAAGTACACAAGCAATTCACCATATTATACGAGTTAATTAAAATTGAAAGTAAACAAGTTAACAAGCATAAAATTAGAGCATAGGTAGGTACATTAATGTCTGGTACACAAAAAAAGACTTCAGTACCTAAACATTTCATAGATTATCTAGACCCAACTAGATAGGTTTAATTTTATACTATGCCATTACATCGTAAAAAACTAAGTTTTTTTATATAAAAAAAAATTATACTTAATTACCTAATTATTGTAAACGTTGTCATAGTCATAGTTATAGTTAATTCACATTGTATAGGAATTAATTCTGTGTCAGTACTCGTTACTTTTGATAGGTTGTCTTTACAAAATCGTGAGGGAAAAACTGTCTCTTGCAGAAACTGTGGTGTGGTCATTATACTATAACATGAGACCGTCGAGGACCTACGAGCTCCGCAACGGGAAACGTTTTTCGAATACGACTTTATAGGTTTTGTTAAGTAAACTTAACCTACCTATACCTACTATTATTGTGTTCAAATATCATTTTTACAACGACAACAACCGAATATAGCCACTTCCCGGCGCCTAAGTGAGCGAAGCGAGACGAGCGCACACAATACTCCATCTAATTATCCGTCCTGCTTTTGTTTTTCGAACATCCGCCCGGACGCCTTCATATCGCGTGAAATCTCCACCTACACACCGAGACTTTACATTGGATTCCGGAGTGTTATATTATTGTTACTTATATTTATTGTTTATGTATCTTTGGTGCGCTGTCAAAAAGGGGTTAATTTCGAATATATGTTTTAATATAATGCGCGTTCTGATCTATATAATATGGTATAGGCGGTATATTATAGTATCTTGATTAATATAAAAACAACTTTGAAAAATATTATAGTACCTATAGATGGTATTGTAATCGTTTTTATATATATGAGTATAATACACACGCGACCAATAGAAATTTCGACGAACTAGAGCAAAACAAAATACGATTATAAAAACGGTTTAATATGTATAAAATAATATACTATTATTGTATTTTGACATAAAATTATATTATGTACCTATAGGTATATATCAAAACGCGTTCGGGGATAATATTATAATATTATATTCTCTAAAAGAAAATACGCTCGTTTTATGCAGTGTTTTTCAAACGCGGTGTTCTGTAACGTCGGAGTGAAAATCATCGTATCGTTGAACTTCGGATATTAAATTATTATTGTATTATGACGAATGGTAATAGGTGTTTCGTTATACCATCCGTCATAGGCGAGAAAACAATATAATGATCGTGAGAGCAGACATTTTTGTGTAACCTTGCAGGGGGTATTATTGATAAATTGATTATTGTGGAGATTCTCCGAAATGTGCGATTATAATTTTAGGGGTGAAGGCTGCCGTAGGTCATTTGTAGTTTGGAAAAAAACATTATATATATGTATAAACATGAAATCGATAAGTATCGGATTATTTTAACAACGCACACATTATATTTATATATATTTAATAAATAATAATATCATATCGCTGATAAAAAACATATTATAGTCTGCTGAATATATTTTTCATGTATTTTTGCAATGGATTCGGCTTTTCATCGATTTGTTGGTACATAGTATATAATTATTAAATATCTGGGATCGATCAGATCTTTATCACTATTTGTAAATATATTTCAAGGTTTAAGAAAGTTTAACTCATATATAAGTTAAAGTACAATTTTTCCACATATTTTCATTACGCTATATTGATCATTACGTTTGATCTTCAGTAGAATGTTAATCCAACAAAAAATTTCATTAGGTACTATAATGAAAAATGTTTTGAAAACAATATAGTTGAGAGAGTCAGTTTGATTCAGACGATCCTGTCCGAATTCTGGAAAATTTTAAATTCTGAGTAGGTATAATGCATGTAGGTACAGTTACAACTTATATACAAGAATTGCACAATAATTTTAATATTTATTGTACATTTCGCACATTAATCTAAACTCAAATACTCAATGTCATAATATTAAATTATTTATTCGATTTTTTTTGTTTTTCTTTTCGATATGATATGATATTATAGAGGATTTGAGTCAAATGAGTGAAAATTTCGGATCGATTGCACTCTATTTTGTGTGCCTCATATACAATTTAAAACACGTAACGATTCGAAATGTATACAGACAAATTTGACGCGATTTCCAAGACACGTCGACTGCGTTATACCTATTTTATTTTAACCTCTCGGGATTGCTGGTATATGAGTACGTGTTTAATGTGTCAATCGACAGGTCACAGAAGTTTTTTTTCCGTCGTTTCTAATTATTATTATTTATATTTCCGTTTATGACGAGCGCGCGTGTGTGTGTGTAAAGGGGCACAGTGCTGTTGTAAAATATTATCGCTTTACTTCTAAAGACGAACAAAATGTACAAAATAAGTATCGTTCAGTTTTCATTATTATTATTATTATTATACCTAGGTACTCGAGTGGGCGTGCGCGCTCGCGTTTCACCATTATATCTATTCGGTTGCGCGAATCGTATAATGACGCGTGTGCGTGTGTGGTGGGCGGTGGTCGCAAACGGTTTTCGTACTTATCGTTATTATTATTATTATTGTTATTGTTATTATATTATACGTTCATTATTGAGGCCGTTGAGGTTGAAACGTTTAATGACACCCGTCCGATGTATAGGTATAGCGAAATCGACATTATAATTCTAATAATAATAAGTAGATATAGGTATATACCTACCTAGTATATTGCAATCGCAACGCGTCTATATCGCATCATCACGGTATATATTTTATGTTTTTCATAATCGTTAAACATATTTCCGGGCGAAATCCGTTCGCGGTGACTTTAACGCCGTCGAATCGCTCACCGCTCCGCTGACCGTACCGCAGTGATACACAAATTATTATTATTATTATTAATATTATAGGTAATATAGCTATTACACACACGTGGTACATAGCTGATAGTTATGCGTTTCTAGGCTACCGTCCTTGGACTGAGTTGGACTACGAAATCGATATTTTTTTTTCTAATTTCGTTTGCCTACCGTTCGCACTGTACAAGTATAATATATAACAATATTAATAAAGGTATATACTCTAACTATATTTATAATAGGTGTACATTGCAGTATGAGTATATGGCTACTATACTTTACTTTTTTCCACGGTTAGCTGGCAATGCCACCGAGACCAATACCCGCGTATAATATGCAAATTGCAAATTTTTATTCCTCATTATAGTAATGCGAGTGCAGGCCAAATTATTACTATGCTACCAAACATTTTTATGTTATTGGGAATCACACATAGAACTCACATTCCAATATGTTCGAGAGTTTCCCGAGTGCGTACTGAAATTACACTTAATTAATGTCCTGAGTGTGTCCCAAGAAAAAAAAAAGGTTAACATTTTTGTCCGAACACGTCCCAGTTAATTTAATAGCGAGTGCACCACGAGGGAGTAAACTGTCCAACACAGTTACACGCTCCAAATATATTTGGTTGTCATTATTTATTTTACTATTTTGGTTTTTGAACACTCATTTGTACGCACTTTAAGTTTGGGCGAGTTTACTAACTTTTTTTTAAATATCTAAAGGTTTAGATATAATATAGTATTGCTTTTAATTTTTAACCATACGTACGTTTATTTAATAAAAATATTTTAAATTACTAACACTATTGTATCTACTTCGCGCATCCATTTCATCACCACTCGCACTTATTGACCGTAAATGAGTCGTAGTCATGCTCAGTTATTATCAAAGTTAGTGTAAAATGCGATTTCCCAACCATTAATTGACACAGTCGCTACTGTAAAAATGACGCACATAATTGTAAATATTTTGTACTATTATATTAGTTGATGGTATACATTCATTCATTGTTTTTATTTTATTTTAATTAATTATACGGGCTGGGCCCTTTGACAATAAACATTACATATTTGTGATAACAGAAGACGTTACAAAAATCGTTATTATATTAGATAAGAATAATATTATACAGTTAACAATAATATTATATAATTTATATTATAAATATCATACATGATTAGATTAACAAATCGCTAAAGGCATTATGTTTCTTAAAAGTTTTAGCCAAAGATTTACTCGGGCAATGAAAAAAGTAAAAATAAAAACGGGATGTTCTTATATATTATCCACGCATACGCCCCCTATTTGAATTCTCCGAGGAAGGGGTACCTATATACGTTATAATATTAATGTAAAAAGTCCTAAATGCAAATGTCAAAGATTACCTATGTACCTACATTATATTGAACTTAAATTTGCACATGACCGTCGTCCATAAATAAGGTTTATAATTTTATGTATATTATGTCAACATAGACGCAATTATAGCCTAAGCCCCCAAATATATATTACTTAATAAAGTACTGTAAATACTTTCTTCGACGAGGCATACAATTGCCGAAGAACAAATATAATATTTTGTAAGACTGTTTCTCAAATTTGACAAATGCTACAGACTACAGAGTATAGAGTGTGTTCTGTGGGTAAATACAAAAATGGGAACCAACCTTTTTTATTGTAAATTATTTAGCTTATTTCGTACTTATATAAATCTAAATAATTAAAAATATATTTCTCAAGTAAATTTAAAAATTCAACATTCAGAATTTGAAAAATATTTTATCAAATGAAAAAAATGTAGACGTGCCTATTTGGTGAATCATAATGGATAAATATTATACATATTATATAAATATCAATCTAAATATATGTGTTTTTTTATAATTTTAAACATCAACGTCATCAATGACAAAGGTTATTACTTATTAGTTTAAATTTACAAGACTGTTACATCTTTACTAATATAAGATGATTACGTAGGTAGTTACAAATAAAATCCGTTAAACGACAGATCCGATTTTCTCAAGAAATTGATCATACTGTTGATATTTCTATGTTCAGACTTAAAGCTGAGTCTTAATTGGATGGGGTATTGTAATTTCCTCGATCACTTCAAATTTATGTTTATTGCAAGGCGTTTTTAAATATACCAATTTATATATACCTACTGTCGGAAATTATATTCTTAAGGACCGTAAGTTACGATAATCTATTTACCAATTATGTAACTGCCGTACCTCCAATGGTATAAAACTTTATTATCATCATAATATTATATAATATAATATGAAAATCAAAATTAGCAATTATTAAACGTTTCCCCTCTGAAACTACAAAGTGTGGTACCTAGGTAGTTTTGCGCAACACATCCGTACGGTGAAACTATAATATTATAATAACGGAATAATATAAGATGAACTATATATAGGTAGACATTCAAATATTATACATAATAATAATATGTAAGTGCGGATCGTCGAATACATTTAATCTACGTGCGTGATCATTTCTACACTCGTTTGTGAACTTCTATATAGGTAGATACAGCGACTACCTATATCGCGTTTTTAATACTCATAGGTACTTAAAAATAAATTGCCGTCTTATAATATTATTATTATATATGTCTTGCGTGAATGATTTTAATTTTTATTCTAAAGCCTCACACGGATTAATTTAATACCACAAAACAAACAAATCCCGTTAAATATCTTCAATTACTAAAATTATTCTCAGTCGAGTGTGTATATGTAGAGTGTACCTGTTGTATATTTTTGCTCGACCGCAAACACATCATATACCTATTATAATATATAATATAATATATGTATATTATAATCTAATATATTATTATTATTATTATATATAGGTATATTTTGTATTATTATCGCGCTCATAGAAGTATAATTATTTACAAAATTAAAAATTGAAAAAACTGCTTGTATGGGTGCATTAATTTATTTACTCATCGAATGCCGTGTTTGGAGCACTTCCGTTTCATTTGCTTCAGTGAAATAATTGAATAACCAGTTACGGTATTTATAAATATATAATATATTTATATACATACTAATATTATGAGTACATTATTATTACGGACGTTAAGACGTGTTCAATGCGTGGCGAAACTAGGTGAACGTTTTCCAACGGAAGTGCATAGTTATTATAATGTATATGTAAAACAAAATATTCAAAATCTAATCAACTCGGTGGTTATAAATTATTGTTCCATTTTAGGATGTATCATCATGTATGTACTCGTAGAAATAACGTTTGACGTATAACAATGGCTTTGCGCGATTTTTTATAATTTATTGTTATCAAGCAGACTGTCAAATAAAATAATATATTTTATTGATTTCTTACAAATCAAAATTAGTTTAATTTGATAATTTATTTATATTTATTTGACAATTTTCATTCATTATTATTTATTACAGTATCGTAGGTGTCAAATTATTATTATTTACCATTATTGTTACGCGATTCACAAAATCGAGTAATATTTACAAGAGTCGTTTTATACTCAAGCCGAAAATGTATATATGGTAAAATCAGTGAGATATGCACAAAATTAATCAAATATACATTCAAATCGATTGGGTATGTACAAATTAAAAAGTTTATATGAGCCAAAAAAACAAAAAAAACTATAATTGTAATAGATATATTGAATTATGAATTATCATAAAAAAATGGCAGGTATTTACGAATAATTAAAGATATTTATATTTAATATTAATTTAATTTAATTAATTTGATATTATGTTGAAAACCAAAACAAATATTGATGAAATATATTATATCAATAAATACTTCTTTTGACGTCTATTAGCGCTTATTTATACAATTTTGGTAATATCTTCCGTAAATGAACCATGAACTTTCTCCATTCCAAATTTATATTTTTTTTTATTTCACTACCTAAATCGGTAATTTTTTTCCAAAACTTGCAATAATTATATTGTTGATTTATTTACTACCTATTTTTAACAAAATAAACAATGGAGAGCTGAAAAAAAAGTTAAGCTTTCTATAATGTTATAATATAAATGTTAGGTACGACATTATAATAGAAATTACCAACGGACATAATAATAGAATTAAGGTTAGGTTAAATCTGTTTAATTTGTGTTTTGGTGTAAAATAAATGAAATATGCAAAAAAAGAAATTTCACAATGTTTATAACTTACATTAATATCATTGGTTGCTCCAAAATTGAGGCACAGAATAAAATATACAATTCCTATAGTATATTATAGTGCTAATCTGTCCTATAGTCATCGATTTTATACAATTTATTTTGAATACTGTAATATTTAAATCTTATTTTTGTATAAGTATTCCTAGTACAATTAAAATATTTATATTTTAATAGTATTTTAGATTCTGAGTGGAGCGATGGAGGTGTTGATTTAACAATGTGTTATTTTTTTTTGTGACTATCACCTTTAGAACAGTAAAATGCTTAGATTTTCTTCAACAGCATCTTTTCTGATAGAAAAGTGAATCTAGTTGGTATATTAGGGAGTCAAAAGTAAAAATTTCTCAGTAGTTTTCAAAAGCACCATGGAAAAAAAATTAAGGAAAAACGTGAATTATTACACAAAATAAAGTTTCGATTTTGGTTTTTGGTGTAACACTACAACAAATAGCCGTATATTCATGACATTTTCACTGATTATTTATACTAGCATTTTTTATACAGGATCAAAATATTTTGATTTGGTTTGAACTGTTTAACAACATTTTAAGTTTCCAATTTTTATTTTTTTTTTTAATTATGAATGTTAATAAAACTTTATTTGTTGGGTCAAAAATCGTGAAAATGTAATACAAAGCTCTTAATATTATTGTTATAACAACAGCAATTGATATTTTTAATTAAAAAAATTTAATGAAATTTTGGAATATCATGCTAAATTCGTAGGAACGAGTAACAAAAAAAATATTCAAATTTTAAGAGCGTATTTGTTTGGTCTTTTCAAAAAATAACATTTCATAATGCACAAAAACAGTATAGTTATGTCTAAGAGTGCATAAAATAATAAGTAATAACCAAGAATATAATTATTATTGTAATTTTAATTTACATATACCTATGTATTTTATTATCACCGATGCACTATTGATTCTCAGTCAAGTACCTAAAATAGTTAAATCGCAATAGCCGTTTAGGCATCAGTTATAAATTATAATACGCTATGGAAGTATCAGTATGGAATAATATTTTAACTTATCTCTCTACTTAATATTTTTATTCGTCTTGTACATCGTGTGTTGGTGTATTGAACTATAAATCGAACTTGAAAAATAAATATAATATGTAAACATTAGGTATTAGGTTTAGATTTTAGGATACGCCATTGTGAAGAAAAGCGAACTCACAACAGTGATGTACCTGATTTGCCTATCTATAACGCCGTGCGCTTAACATCGTAAATGTTTATGTGTTATCGATCTCAATTAATGATTATTATAAAACTATAAAACTATATATCCGATATCCATATCCTACCGAATTTCAATCTTATGTATACATCCAAGTACACGTAATTTACACGGAATTTGGTTAATCGCCGGCGATCCGTTGATCGCGATTCTCCATTCTTAGTCCAGTTTTTTATTTTAAATAACCTAGGTAGTTGTCAAGAGAAATTTGTATAGTTATAATTTAGTAATTAAGAATAATATATTATGTAATAATAATATAAATAAATATATAGTATAAAATAATACTAATTTTTGTTTCCTCAGCTTGTTTTATTACCATACTAAAAATAAAATAATATTTTATTAGGCCACACACCTATTTGGAGAGGAACGTTAGGGGAACTGTATACTTTATTAAGAAAAGTAATGTTGCAGAATGGACTTCACCTGTTAGCAACAATTTTAATAACTAACTTCCAAAATACGGACGACCAATGAAACTAAACCAAGATGATTGGCAATAGAATAATAGTCGTCAAAGTGGGAAATCAATACTCAAAAATTGATTGCCGAATCTCATAAACCTCTGAACCCTTTCAAGTTTACGAGCATTATCAATAGTATGTATGGGTCCCAAGTTAGAGCACCATATTTGAGAATTGGCTGAGCGATAGAGCTGTAGAGAACTATTGTTGACGATTTAAGCATAATATCGTTTGCCAATCTCATAATAAAGCACAAAACTCTTGAAGCTTAACAATAAATTAAATCAATATCATGACCCGTTACAAAGACCCGTGTCAAAACTACTAGACAGCTTAAAACTAAGACCCATAATAAATTCATCAAAACGCAAAATAACATAATTCTAAAGATGATAACAGATTCTTAAAGTATAATAAGTCCTAGTGATCGTCATAAACTTATATTTAGGTATGTTTAAAAATAAATAATTATCTTTATCTTTTGAACTAATCTACAAATCAATAAAAATTAATTTGAATAATTTTTACACAGTCTTCAGTAGAATTAATTCGAGTATAAAGCTAAATGTCATCAGCAAAACACTGAAAATGACAGTGATGCAAAACTCTGCCTGATTTGATATTTATATGGATTTTATTAGCTAAATATTATTTGTTGAAAGTATATGAGTATTTTTTTTGTGTAAAGAACCATGTTCCAGTTGGATATAAATGTATAATAAAAGAAGAATTACCTAGTGGTTGAAAGAAAAAAGTAAATTTATAAGTTAAAAAAGTACCTACAGTATTTCCCTTCTCTCTCTTCTATAGTCATAAATCATAATATATCAATTTTAACAGCTGATTTTTCCTTAAAATATTTCTAAGCTAAATATTTAAAGTTTAGTTTTTCATGCTCTTTTATCAGGAATAACTAATACCCCACATAATAGCATAAACATTATAAATTATAATATAAAAGTATTTGTTGAGAAATTATAAATATATACGTCAATTTAAACCAAAATCAGAATTTTATCACTTGGTGGGAAAATTTTTAATCCGTTATTGTAATTAAAATGGTAATAAAATTGAAACCACATTGGTGTTGGCCTTCAAACTAACGAAGACAACCAATCAAAACGCGGCATAGGCATAGCAAGTGTTTCATTAAATAACGAAGCCCTCATAGGATCTGTTTCAAATGCTCAGACAATTTTCCGTTAATAGAGATTAAGATAGTTTCGAAATTCTAATAAAACATAAAGAAGAAAAATTGTTTGTTTATTGAAAGCATTCTCTGAAACGGCTTAATAGATTTTATAAAAATATGTTTTAATATCAGAAAGCTACATTATTCCAAGGATCTATAGGTTTTATTTTTTTATCTCGATAAGTGGCCCTTAATTGTTTTTATTGCAAAATTGATACTCTTTTTATAGAAATAATAGTAATAATAATAATAATAATAATAATAATAAATGGTTAAACAAATGGAAAAGACAAGATACCAAAATAAATAAATGAAATAAAACTGACAACCAAACGCTGTAAAGGAAAAACTGCAATCTTGCCAGAAAAGAAGAATTAAATATAACATGCCTAAGCATAATAGCCTAATAGCACACCAAATTCACTCACATCACTCGTGGATACCTAATGAGCAAAGAAGAACACATCATTTGCAGAACTTGTGGACTGTGGAGTTCCACTTACAGTGAAATACCTACTGACCGATTATAGAGTAACAGAAGCAGCCAGAAACAAGCATAGCATCACAAAATCCCTCCACCAGTCGCTAGGCCAAGGTAAGACAACCATAAAAAACACCCTGCGATTTGTAAAAGATATTAATATTGAAAACATTATGTAATATAATTTTTAGTAGCACTTAAATAAATATTGTAACACACATATAAAGATTTTTTAAATCGAAATATGTCAGCCAAAGGCCAAGCCAAAGCTCACTAACTAAAATTATTTTATTTAATACCTCTAAATAAATAATAATATATTTTTGTTTATTATGAGATGCTATTAGTTACAAAAAATATGATTGAATATAATTTTAGATCTGTATTTTATATTTTATCAAAACCATCAAAATCAGTGTGACTATACTAACCATCACTAACCGCGATTATTACATTGTTAAAAATCTTTAAATGAGATTAAGATGGGGTAAATCCAAGTGATCAGTTAGTATAAAATTAAATTATGTAGCCCATATACCTGTTTTTGGGCTTGTAACGAACTCAAATTGTTTGTGGTATGAACGTTAGCTTTATTTATGCAGTATATTTAACTATATTTTACAAAATATGCATTAGTTTTATAATTCTCAGATTTGATTTAATATCAAGCCCAAAATGGGCGTACAGTGAAAATAATTTAAATATACACAAATACACAATAAATGGTTGTTGTATAATATGGTTTGGAAATACGAGGCTCTAACCGAACGGGTAGGACACAATGAGATTGTGTCCCACGACCATTATAGCTATTAAGTATGTATAATTGAATAATAGTTAGAGGCTTTAGTATAATATTTTAATATTTATTTTAATCCTTAAACGTATATACTATAATTAAAAACAATTAATATTAATAAACAAAGAATTTATAAATAGTCTAATAGTTCCATTAGTCTGACAATTTCTAATTTAAATACATCTCACATATTAGACTACTTAACTATAGCCAAGTTAGTCAAGAGTTAATCAGATCCATGCATAAAATGTTAGCACAATTTTCAGAAAAAACTTAAATGTTTAGAGAAATTTAAAAATCTAGTATGCAATGATTAAATTTTAAAATTTTAAAATTTAATTTTTTTGACCAACGATTCGTCTTTCCAAAACCTTCCATAGCAAATTCGTACCTCACTCAATATAGTACCCACCTTAAAAACATTAAGCATATGAGTTGCGTTACTTTTTACCCGATACTCATAAATCATTTACAATAAATAAATTACAATTTATTTAACAAAAAATAAGTATTTATTTTATCTTTCGTTATTATAATTATTGTGTTTTGTTTTTAATTTTTAAACTTAATTCACAATAATTCTTTTATTTTTAAAATTTTTATTAGTTTCACCAATACATTTATTTGATTTTATGGAAATTGAACTCCCTCCAACGTATCCAAAAATTGCACTAAGCACTTAATAAATATTATATCACTGCTATATTACGTATTGAACGATTCGGTCAGTGTATTCTGGAAACCTGTTACGTTCAATGATATAATAAATGTATAATATTATCGATATATCTATATTTTTATTTTTGTGCATAATATAGTCTATTGGTAATAATGATTTTTTGAAATTCGTGTAAATGTGTATAACAATTATTATACTGTCATGAAATCTCTCAGTCGATCTAACAACATTAATTGTATTGAGAGCTAAAAATACATGTAATACAAAAATTATCTTGTCGATGTATACTTCCGGTCTTCTATTTTACACTGATTATAATACCTCTTCACACGCGTACAGACTTATTTAACTTTGTACCATATTATAATGTTTGTTCGTTTTGTGATATAATTATTGTTGCATGATAATGTGCGAACATTCTATTTTTTTCACTTCCTTTACTTCAACCTGTATGTTAATATATTTAAATAATAATAATTGCTAATAATGTTAATAACAATAATAATAATAGGTCTCTATAGTGCTCAGTTTATTTAACACATGTCCAAGTTATTATTATTTCTGTACGGTTTATACTTCATAATGTCATCAACATTTTAAGTTCCAATATTGCAGTGCAATCAAAAACTATACTTAGGAATATTATACTACTATTGACCATTTTATGATTTTATGAAATTTAATTTGCTTTTCCACACCTCGTGAAAGACACAAATATTATCATTATTATCAAGGTCAGTTTTTCATGTTAACTATCGAACAATAATTTTTTTCAGTATGAAGTAATTTATGCATTGTGTAATAAAATAAAACATAGGTACCACACATTTATAATTTCTTATTTATAATAGTACTATGTATGGACTCGATAGAGCGTGTCATCTATCTTAATATATAGCTGGTGGTGTTTACAACAAATAGTCTTTTAACCTACGAATTATATTTAATACCATATGAAGAATGGGAAGATTTTATTCTTAACAAGTTAAATAAGTTTAAGTTATAGGTACATCGTAATATATATTAAGTTGTATACGTAAATTTAATTAAAATCATTTTAAACCTAGGTGTATACAAAAAAAAATCTATATAATAGATGAATCATTATTTGGTCATCATCCTATGATTGTATCACAACATTTAACTTGCCACTTAAAGTTTTTAAACAATTACCTGACGACTGAAGGGCCTTGAACAAATCTAGAATAGGAAATTCTAGAACAAAAAAATCAACTTATTGTATACCTACTGCGAAAATATTTTTTTTGTTTAAACGCTCTAAAAATTTTATATTTACAAAATATTTCTAACACCATAGGCAAACAAATTCAAAAATTATCGTTTCAATATTTCTAATTGAAAAATGTTGTCATAAAAAAAATCATCTCAAACTTAATGAAAACATATTTTCTTTTAACACTAACATATATTATTTATATAGTTTAACTAAAAGCATAAACATTACTTATTTACATCATAATTTTAAAAACGTAATAATTATATAAGTATAATACTATAATACTCGTTGTAATAATACATTTTTAATAAAATGTAATAAATCATATTTGCCATGATATAAAATGCGATGTAAAATGATAACGAATCAAACTTGGATGGTCTAAAACTATTAACTATAGGTATTGTTTGATTAAATTGTATAACGTTTCAACTATCAATAATAAATGTAGGAAACAATCGCTTTAGGATATTCTATAAGCAAAAATGATTGTATCACGATTTTCAATTGGTTTCATTTATTATAGTATTAATCATTCAAAGTAATTAATCAATTGTCAATTAATTGATTAAATCAATTACTAAAGATAGTGACTAAACAATTGATTGGCGACTATAATAGATTTAATAATAGTAATTAATCGAAGTTCATCAAAAAATCAAATATACTTGATGCATAATATTAAACAATCTCAATTCAATTTTTGATCTAGTCATACAACTCATAATACATTTACGTTTCTAGAGTATCATGTTTAAACGATTTATATAAAATATAGAACGTCTCAGAATCATAACATAAAATCTTCGAATTACCGATAAATTATTAATAAACTATTTTTAAATTGTACTTTCAACTATTTTAACTAATATTTTGAAAATATAGGTAGTATATAATTTATATTAATGCGTTTATACACCTTTCGAGTCGTCAAGAAGTTCGGGTATTATATTTTAAGGTATATGCGCCTATACTTTGTTTAAAATGTAAGTATGGTGAACTACCTGCCTTTAAAAAATTTAAAAGTATGCAAAATAAATTATGCGGGTACATTTATTTTTCACAAACAAATCTTTTGAGTAGGTACCTACCGATTTTAGGTTCTATAATTTATTTATTTCACTATGCAAGTATATTATGTGTATTATTTTATTTTAATACAGTTCATTCCAAGTCCAATAAAATCAATTAACTTTAATGTATTAAATATTTAACAGTACATTAAGTATAAACAATAAACAATAGCTGTAATTAACTTAAACAACGGAAAATAAAACAAAGCTATGATATTATAAAATATTCCAATTTAACATAGCTAATAATTTTGAAAATTGTGTCAGTGTGCATAATATTGCACTTAGTACCTATCCTACCAGTTATTACCATACCTAATGAAATTCATTTAAATGTCATTAAGTGGTACCTATAGGTATTTATACTGTTGCTATATTGTTGTTAGATGTACACACAGACACAATATATACTTTATATTACCAATAAATATTATTATTATAACATTTTTAAATACATACCTAATGTTATAAATGTCTAAACAAATTAGTCATGTATTTGTTTATTCACACGTATATTATAAGTGTTTTTTTTGTAATCGAAATAGTTTATGAATTCAAACGATGATCATGGTACAAATTGTAAAAATGGTCGTTTCAAATTCATATAAAATACATAGGTATCAAAACATGGTTTAATTATTCAGCCTATGAATTTATAATTTTTAACCATTGGTTGGACTGAAATCACATCAGCCCGGGTCCCCACTCACTATAATATAGTTTTCTTTGATAATGGAAAAACTGAGGTCGTGCTCATATCGACAATGTTCGTATGAATTCCATATAAGTACCCTCTTCTGATTAATATCGGCGAAGAAAATGTCCTAAATATTCCAAATGGGCGGACCAATGTATGGATGATGTACGTTTTTTATTCGCTTAAATTGTGCACGTCATATTATTATATGCTCGTCGGCGGGGCATTATCTTCATTTTTCGCCGCCGCGTATTAAAATATCATAATATACCTATAACATAGTATGATGGTGAATAATAATAAAAAAAAATAACGACAACGTCATTGTGCGCGCGTCCGAATCACAGTGCACCATACTGCAGTGCATGCATCAGCGTTTAAGGACATCGCACACGCGCCGGCCACGATATCATATAATATAATAATAATATTATATTATAAAGCGTTGACGAAAATTTAATAACACACACACACACACACACACATACACGCTGGCTCCTATAAAACATAATATAATATAATAATATTATTATTATTACATGTTTTCGGACGACCGCCTGTACGTTTTACTTCTTTTTTTACTCTCTTTATTAATGGGTGGACAATTTTTAAATCATCATAATATTTTATACATAATATATGTATGTATACTCGCACACCGGTCGCGGTGTAATATTATTATAATCAATGCGCCAGTCGCCACGGACGGTATAATATTACTAATCATACAATATATTATTATTATATAGGTACGCACCGCACAGTTCGTGTTATATTATTATTATTATTATACTGTTGCAAGGTTAAAGTCATTCGTGTGTACCTACACGTGTGTGTGATGTGTGTCGGTCATTGTATATAATATTACCCATGTGTGTGTGTGTGTGTCTGTGTTTATTCGTACAGTATATCAATCCGTTTCGTTTTGTACAAATGGGTTGCATATAATATTATTATTATTATTATGTGTAATGCAATATAACTACGTGGTTAAACGTTATATTATTATATAATATTATCACTATATATAAATAAGTAGGTATATAATATATATATATACATATATTACAATATACGTGATGTGTGTATTGTGGACGATTATATTATACGTCTATCGTTGTCCGAGCTGGCAACGAAAATCACCATCATGCTGAAGGCCTGAAGACAAATGCGCGAAGGCGATTATAATGCCGACGGGGTGATCGGGATGAGTAGGAATATTCGTAGGTGGTTGAGGGGAAGGAGTAGGAAGATAATCTTAGCGGTAGGCGGAAGGGAAGAAGGATGAGGATTTCGTGGCCATCGCCGCCGCGATTGAAAGAGTACTGGCAGAAAAAAAAATACGATAGCTAAGATAGCTTTATTAAATACGCGCTGGTCTATGAAATCACGTTTATCCTTTTTTTTCTCTTCTTTGGAATTCGTATTAATTGTGCGACGCGTCGTAACGCGTTTTTAATTCGTTTATAAACGCTACTGATTACCATGAGTCTCGTCCTTGTCATATTATTATGCCGTAAAATTAAAATATTATGTATAATCTCAGTATTATAGTATATTAATTATTGTACTCCAGCTACACACCCGCTGTAATAAAAGCAGATTAACATAATATACTTATACAATATTATGATTTATGTTTGACAGACATTTA
Source organism: Nasonovia ribisnigri (assembly GCA_027563435.1). Taxonomy (NCBI): domain Eukaryota; kingdom Metazoa; phylum Arthropoda; class Insecta; order Hemiptera; family Aphididae; genus Nasonovia; species Nasonovia ribisnigri. Next base: position 325,530 of record JANEHU010000151.1, on the reverse strand, counting down.
TTACACCGATCGTATATTTATTTAAAGATCAATAATACAGGGTTTGTAAATTTAAACTCAACGTCTCGATTTTAGTTTCAATTTCGATTATCGATACGAGATTTTTTTCTGATTTCAATTATTAAAGATATTAGCATTGATAATTTAATTACACAAACACGCTGGCTCCTATAAAACATAATATAATATAATAATATTATTATTATTATTACATGTTTTCGGACTACCTAGTATAATTTATAATTAATGATATTAGTTAGGTAAATACCTATAATAAGTTGATATTATAATTTTATGATGTTTATATTGTTGCACAACATCGATTTAATTGTTTTCCAATTTGTTATTAGACATTAAATATAATTTTTCTTACTTTTTCAATTTAAATGATAATTTACTTTTTTAAGGTTTTAATTTAGATTTCTATACTTACAATAACCGTATACTGCAGGGTCGTCATTCGCGTTGTGTGTTGCGTCGTTGTTCGTGGTTTTGAAACAAACCCGTTAGATAGAAAACGAAATATTAGGTACTAATTATTATCTACCGATGAACAATATTACAGACTTGCTGGGGCTATTTTTGAATTAAAATTTTTTTTAAATTCTTAAATCGATTTGTATACTTCTATATTTATGTATCTTTGTATTTATTATAAACCAAATTATTAAACGATTATTACTTTGATGTAATTTATCGTTTTTTTTTTAATTTATTCCTATAAATGTTGAATAAAATAAAAAAAAATTCGATTTTGATATTCCGTATTATTTCTTAGAAGATTTTTAACAATAATTTTTATCGACATGTATTTTTAATTTTGAAATCAGTTTCAAGCCCTGGATCAATTATACCTAATTTATAAGTATTATAACTACGAGTACTAATTACCTACCCTTCAACCACAATCATCATCATATCACCCGAACACCGTGCAGAAAATAATAATAATATAATAATTTGTACCTACCTATATATAACACATACCACACTAGTGTTATATGCTTACGGCGGTCGGTATTAAATCGATACGACGATGATACGCCACGAATAATACATCCGGTTTAACACGTATACGCGGTAGCTATTTATATTTTATATACGCCTTTCGCGTGTACCTATTTGTCGCACGTCGGGCATCGTACCTATATACCGTCAATAAGTGTAATATATATGATAATTACACATGTACCGCCCTTATTATAATAATATATAAATATAAATGTGTGCGTAGGTAGGTCTATTATTATGTGTGTGTGTGTGTGTGTGTGTGTAGATTATAATGTGCGATCGGAAGAGATTTTTAAGGCTATTTATATTATAATATATTTTCGCTCCGCGAGAAGAATAAAAATAAAAATTAATAATATAGTTTCCGCTCTCTCTCTCTCATTCTCTCTAGTCTCTTCCTATACCTATATATTATGTACACAACGAACGCCATCATGATATATGTATTATAATATACAAGAGCACTTCCGCTCCGATGTACGATAATAATATAATAATGTGATAATATCGTAAACCGTTCATTATAGGTACCTATACCTACACATATATATTATTATAACATAATATATAATATTATACCTACTATGCACGTGTTTATAATAAATATAGAAGATTTGCGCGCGTTCGGAAATGGCCGGATCTTTTGTATCTTCGTTGCGTGTATAATCACAATATCAATATAATATAATACCGTGTCTTTCAGTTTGTGTGTGTGATTTTTTCCTTCTCTGAACGCTACTTTGTAGTAGCAGCCTGCGCACCTCTTCAATACGGTACTTTTGCAGTGCTCGGTGTCGTGTTACGAAGCCCGACAAGTTACGATATTAGGTATGTATGTAGGTATAACTTATATACATATTATTATTTATTACACATAATATATAATATTATATAGTTGATGACGATACAAAGAAGCTGCGTGTTCGGTTTTTGGTTTTTCATTTCGTTTTACCTACCTATTCGAGATCAATCCAACTGCAATTGTATTCAATAATATATAATATATAGGTACCTGATACCTGCCCCGTGGTTGACGTCATGAAACATCGAGGGATTAAAGTTTGAGCGATTCCTGCGATATCATTATACCAATGGTTATATTGGTTATATATTATACCATATATGGCTTATACCAAAACGGCAACACTAGGTATAAACCGTGACGTAGGTAGTACTAGGTACCTATACTAGACCTCAAAGTTAGGGGGACTTCAGCTCTAGCATATTTTTTTTATTATTATACACTGTGTGGGACATATATAACAAATTATAAAAAAGGTGGGCAAGTGGGTGCCGCTCTGCTGTACAGTAGGTTACAAGTGGGTCACTGTAATGCATGGCGTTAAATTTAAATTCAATGATAATATAATATAATTGTATATGTCAGCCTATGATATATTAGTATATTACTAAATACATTTGATGATATTATTGTGAATAAACTTAGGTATTTATTCATGATTTATCTCTTTACGTAAAACGTTGTCTTCAATTTTCAATCCTTAGCTATAAAAGTTAAACGTTTTATACATTTTGAACTACGAATCATTTTTAAATTTTAAGTTTAATAAATGTTGTTAACATCCGAACTTTAAATGCTTATAGAAAAATGTGTGCCTATGTATTTTAAATATTTTTCAACTGCTATTGTAACGATATACCAGGAGTCTTGTATTACATTTTTAAGCTTTTTTACCCAACAAATAAAATTTTATTGTCATTCATAGAAAAAAAAACTAAAAATATTCGAAACTGAATATGTCTGTAAATAGTTCAAAACAGATTAAAATATTTCGAAAATTTTATCGTGTATAGAAAATGCTAATATAAACATTCAGTCAATATTTTATGTATCTTCGGTTATTTGTTTTAGAGTTACACAAAAAACCAATTTTTTGATAAAAATTGATTTTGCGGAAAATTCCCGTTTTGCCATAATTTTTATTTTGTTTTACCCGGCACTTTTCAAATCTATTAGAAATTTTAAATGTTGACCACCCGAATGCACCACTAGATTCACTTTCCCATCGAACAAGATACTGTTGAAGAAAATCAAAGCAGTTGGACTGCCCCAAACCACGCGTGATGACAAACACAAAAAAAAAACACAAATTATTGTAAAATCAATACATTCACTCAGAATCTAAAGTAAAAAAAGGTTAGGTTAGATATGATTCTTCGCACATTTTTAGCATGAAACCCCTATATGTGGCCGGTGAGCACAGCGATTGTCCGGTCATCGTTACTCGTTAATCTTTATCACTATTTACTAATTTAAGTTACAAAAATAAAAAAATCATACGTCTTTTTCGACTATTTTTGTGTTTAGTTTATCTGTATGTTTATTAACAACTTCTAAGTAGTATTTAAAATGTAATAACAAATACACGATATGATACGTTTTATACAGGGTCATTACATACAAGTATATATAGTTTGATAACCAAAAATAAATAAATATTTTTCTAGATATTAATAAAAAAGATAAAACGATATTTAAAATTAAAGTTTTAAAATGTAGCTACCGTTGGCGTGACAAGGAATTATGACAGGGAGGCTAAATTTAATATTGGGGGGCTTATTATATTTACTATACCTAGTATAACAATATATATATTATATAGGTTCATATATTATAGGTTATATTATAACTTAAAACATATTATAATAGCCTCAACTACTGAAGTTGTAAAAATATCAACAATATAAATGCACACCTATTAAAATGGATAAGGCATTAATAACGTCATTTAGAATACCTTAGAAGTTTATAAATAGGTATTATATTTTGATAACAATACGTACAGCTGATATACTGTATGGTGCAAAATTATTGTATAAGGTTTACCTATATGTCCTAGAGGTACGTCATATATTACTCTTATTCATTACTTAAAACAATTCGAAAAAACCGAGCAAATCCAACCACTGTTTGACAATCGACCTCAATAATAATTGATCAATAACAATTATTGTCGAATATATTTTCGAAGTGTGACCACAACGTCTGTAACTTACATAATCGTGTATTATAGTCTGTGTATTTGATTCGTTTTTATTATCTGAAATTCCTTTTACGTTTGCTGCTCGTCTAAATAAGTTCACTTAGTTTCGTTATTCGAAACCTGATTATATAGTCGCCTCCCAGGGCCATTTTTAGGGCAAGAGACTAGGGTGCAGAGAAAACCGAACCAGGGCCTTTTGACATAGTATATTATATATTAGGTATTATACATTAACTAATTTAATATCAACTGAGTATTTTTTAGATAATTGTTTAGGTATATTTTAAATTAATTATTCAAGTAGGTATTCAATATTTACAAAATTACAATTATTGAATTATTTGGTGTTCAAATGTTATTTGAGTTTTTGGATTGACAATAATTTTTACTAAGAAGACGCCATATCAATGTATGGTATACTGATGTCTCCCACCAAGCAAATTGCACGTTTGAATTAATCCCAAGATTAATCCATTTTACTCTAACAGGTACTTTTAATATTAAAATGATAAAATAAAATATAATTTAGCTACATCTAAAAAAAAATTATTATTTTAAATATATGAGGAGTGATAAATAATTAAAGTGTCTCTTATACTGGTGCGGGAAGTGTTTTATGAAAAACACTTTGTTTTTAAAGTTCAGATAATATCGATAAATTATATCGGATTATTGAAGACTTAAATCGATAACGATATCGAAAAAAATAAAACGTTAGAAATCGATACTAAAAATATATCGTTGTGCAACACTGAAAATAATGATACACATAATTATTAATCGTGGATGATAATGATTGATTTTTCTACCATACAAAATGATCGATTTTGCTATATATTGTACCTACCTAGTTTTTCATAGTCAAACTGTATTAGTTATTTATTTATTCAATAAACACATCATAGTAATCCTTTAGTATTTTCAAACAAAATTAACGTGTATTTATTGGAGTTCACCAATTTTAAATTATATGTTATATATTTATAAACTTTAAGTTTTGACCATGTCGATTGATCTTAGTTTTTGCAGAACTGTTACTGACATATGCAATAATTAAGTACACTATAAAAATCACTAGGTGATTAGTAGATCAGTACCTACTACCTACCATATATTTCACGTACTTGCAATACTAATATTTTTAATTTGTATACGACGTCATCACATCATCGTGATTTATTAAATATAAATACCTATTACCTCCACTTTATCATAGATTATTATCGAAAAGGAAGATATTATAGATATTTAAAATATATCTTGCTGGTTAAAAACCATGTTTTGTTTGTATACTCTTATGATAGTGGTACAATACTGGTATTGTAGTGGTACATATTGTTCAAAACTTAAACAAAAAACTCTATTATGAATCCAAAATAAAAGTTAGGTACCTACTATAATAATTAAGAATTGTTTATGGTTATTATAATCACTTCGTCCCGCGATGGCGTGATCACATAATATTATGTTTATTTCGTAGTTGGCTAAACATATTATACTATACATAGTAACTTTACCGTGGGTATTGATTTCCATTGATCGTGAACCTTGTTTTAATGTAATTTAATTCATTTTTTTTTTTAAGCATCGCAAACACAATACTAATAAAATATTAAATAACATATAACGACTAATTTCGAACGGCAAAAATGTGTATTTGTTTCAAACGGATGTGTCAAAACCTTTTTGGGGACAATCGTCAAAGTGACAATCCATCTATTATCATAGTACGTGTGTAGATAGTGAGTCATTGCAAATTTCTATAATATGTACCTATATTATTTTGTTTTTATAATAACGTATGTTGCTTATATAGTAAATACATATAATTCTATATTACTGTACAGCTTTATCTTGTACCACATTCCGCCTGAGAACTTCCATTTCTCTTATTCAACATTATAAATTACAAAACTTTACAATATATCTACTTTACCTATGCCAATTATTATAAAATTAGGTTTTCAAACAATATATTCAGATTTCCTTGTTCGTTCCTAGGCTTGTGGGTCAATTAGACTAAGAAATCCATGTTAAAAAAATGGAAATTTCGCTAAAAACTACGAAATAAGATCCACTTACGTATGCGTGCTTGCACACACATACTTTTGTTTTTTTTATAATAATAAAATTGATTTTACCATCTTTGGCATTTTCTATATCCGTCGTTCGCGTTACTTACACGCAGGTAAATCCGCCGAGCACGAGCAGCAAAGGTTCGTCGAAGAAGGACAAAAATCAGAATGACCCAAATGAAATACACATTATCGCCCATAATCTGCAGCAGGGTCCGAGTGCGGTTGGCTCATCTATAAATACCGAAACGATTGACGCAGGAAACGTACAAATCACCATAATGCACAATGATAGGGATACGGCCATCACCATAGCAAAAGGTGAGGAAAATAATGATGAAGCAGTGGAAGTTGGCACAAGCAAATATCCGAAAAAAAAACTAACCATCAAAAAAGACACGGCGACTACTAGAAAAAGTGAGAGAAAATCAAAATCACCGAGGAAAAAATCACCGAGGAAAAAATCACCTAGAACAAAATAAACGTTTCATTTAACGTTTTTGTCTTTTTTTTTAAAAAAAAATCGTTTTATTTAAGTACTAACTACCTAGCTAGGTATATTATATATTATCCGGTGTGATCCGGGGATAAATGAAATAATAAAATATAGTGCTATATAGATGTATCTTGGTTTTAATGTACCTCAGTTCCAAAATTGAGTCGGTGTACCTACCTAGCTTTGTGAACTAATTAGACCAATATTGATAACTCTCTTGTGGTACACTCTTGTAGATATAGCGCTTGGTATAAATTGAACGTGGTTCAAACTACTCCCTAATTTTTTCTAAAATCTCTAAGAACAATTTGAAATTTTTACAAAATCGATTATGTAGTTTTTGAGTACTTACCTATATAGTATATATTAAGCTATAAACATACATTCAACTCTCATATTTTATCAAATCATATTAACTATTTTATTATCTGTAACCAATGGCAAGTTCAGTGGCTGCTTATGAGGTTTATAGAAAGAGGGACACAAATATTTCCTCATCTGTATTATCACAACTTACCAACTGTCAATGCTGTTGGTTTTAAATTTAACTCAAGTCTTGTATTGTGTAAAAACGACTTTTATTAGTACTCACTTATGTGGTAGGTATATTATGATACTACAAATATTTAATAAAAACAAAATTACGACAAAGGAGACCGATGAATCCAGTAAATCGTAATAAAATAGAACCCAGGCACGATTCGGTTGTGCCTGACAAAGTCATAATAAATATTGTCGATAAGTGGGGGGAATCTACTACTGTTAAGTGTTAATCGTGGTACAACGGGTGTGTGCCCGCTGCCTGGTGCAACTCACGTACTATGTACGTATTTTGGGTAAGAACGCCTGAATTCGAACTAATTTGTTTAGACATAGCCCATTCATCTCCCGTTTTTTCTAAACAGCTCCCGTTTTACAAAAATATAAATTTCCAAACGGCTCCAGTTTTTTTACAACAATAGTTCATTCTTCTTCAAATTCCACTACATACAGACTTAGGACTGTCGTATAAAGACAAGTGTGGTTAAAAATGTTTGGTGGTTTTTATATTTAAGTTATAAAAATTATATAATAAATTATAGTTACCTAACCTATTTGATGTTGTTGGTTAAAAATTGAAAAATATTTAATATTATACAATATGTTAGTGTTTTCATGGTAAATAAATTATAAAAATCAAATATTTGATATTGTAAATTAAAAATTAATAAATATATAAATATAAAATTATAAATTATTGGTTAATTTGCGTAAAACCTTTATCGACGAGAGCTGTTTGGGAATAAGCTATCAACTTCCAACCATTGTTTGGGATGTACCGATTTTTTCATTTCGATAATATTGTTCAATATTTATATTCTATACTAACTAAATATTTTGATAGAACTATGGAAATAATACATTATAACCCATTACATTTTAATTTTATATAAATTCTTAAATAAATGTATTTATTTCAATATTTTAGAAAGGGCACGTACCCGCTTGCCTCAGAGCACGAACCGCCACTGTACATAACCATTTCATCACAGTGGGGTTTTCATCGTTACTATAGAAGAGTCCGTCTAAATTTATCTCCCAGTGCAGCTTATGATAATAACATTGCTATCGAAATTCTGAAATAAAGTAAGTAAAATATACTTCGTAGGAGGTGATTTTTTATTTAATAGTTAGTTACTAGTTGCTATGTCGTTTTTTAAGGGATTTTTTTGTCATCCCGATATGCGCGAGAACTAAAACGAAATTCGGGTTACCGTGATTCATGACCACACCTTACACCTTTATATATATTGGGAAGTATACGACTAGGTAATTATTTTGACAGGGTGAAAAAGACGACCGATGATGCTTATCAATCAAGGAAAAAAATAATAAATAATAAATATGTTATATTATTACACACTACCGTTCAGTACACACGTCACACGTTATGGCTAAATATAATATTCAGTTTGTTATTTATATATCATTTAATAACCAATTTAATTACAAATTTAAAAACTGTTTTATTCGTTGACAAATTTACCTTAGGCGCAGGTGCATACTAAATTGGTGTTATCGTTTGTGGTCTGCAACCGCGTTGACACTATACCACAACTGTGACCGCATCACATATGAGGAAAAGTGTAATTTTTCCCATTATTCCATATTCGATATTGATAAAAAAAAAACTTAATATATAGTAACACATGTACATAAAAAAAAAATCAAACTAATACAACATGTGCATCAAGTACCTCTTTATCTTAATTTAATACCTACCAAAATACATAACAAATTCGAATTGCGTTATTTTTATCTGCAAGAGCCCGCCTATATTTATCTCCCTGTACTGAAGCTACAATGGTATCATCGCTGTCGAAGTACCGAAATAAAGCAGTGTTCGGAACGTTCACTAAAAAATTGAATTCGTTTACGCCGTTCACATTAAATACTTAAAAAAGGAACTCGTTCACTTTCTTTGAAAATATGAAGTCATTCATTTGGTTGTTCATTTAATTTTTTTATTTAATTTTTTAGGTTTTTTTTAAAACTAATACAAAATTGTGGCAATTGTAATATTAATGTTGTTTTATATCCAGCCGTGCCCACTAGAATTTCACGTATTTTATTTTTATAATTCATAATAAATTATATATTATTATAATAGTATTATCAATCAATATTTATTAAATAGTAAATACATTTTAACGTATTGAAAATCGTTCAAATTCATTAAATATATAAACGTCGTTCACGTTCACGTTCTATTTGAAAAAAACGAGTGACGTTCACGTGTCGGTATCGTTCACTAAATATGAACTTGAACGTGTCAACTTGAGTTCATGAACGAAGTTCTTTCCAAACACTGAAATAAAGTAAGTAACATAATATATTGATATATTTCGTAGCAGGCGAGTTTTTATTTAATATATAGTAATAATTGTTGCAACGTTTTTTGAGGATTTTTTTCGTCCCGATGTTCGCGAGAACTCAAACGAGGTTCGGGTTACCGTATTTTAACCGTATACCTTATACCTCCATATATATATATACCTAGCCATATAGATTATAGGTAGTATAGGATTATATTGGGAGGCATACTACTCGGTAATTATTTTGACAGGGTGAAAAAGACGACCGACGCGCTTATCGATCAACGAAAAAAATAATTTATTATATTATTACACACGTGATGGCTATACCTAAAATATACGCGTTAGTATAATAATATATATTTTGCATGCGTGTCGAGCGCGCGTGAACGATATAATAAAATATCTTCCTGCACGTCCTCCATACGCTTATATGTACCTATTACACGCGTAGATACGTAATACGAGAGGCTTACAAATTTTGATACTTGTCTTACTAAATTTCCATAAAAAAGAAACACACTTGCAGCGTATTTAGGCACATACTTATTATATACGACCTAATATATTATACAATTATTTACAATACCTACGTCAGCAGAATTTATCTACATTATATATTTTTTTTTTTGAAACAATTGATCTGTGCTACGGCGGCGGGTATACAAATATAGCGATCGACCAAAATAAAGGAATTAGATCATCAGCGTACGGTAGACTAATATTTATTGTAACTTTGTTTTTAATATTAAAATAATAATAGGTATTATTATGATTGTTGTCGCCGTACGCGTAGTGTAGCGAAAATCGTTTCATCACGATTTTATTGTTCGCGTATCTAACTTAATATTTTATATATTAATTATTTACATAGGTAAAATAATTGTATATACGTATCATTAATCTGCAAATTCATTGCTGGTGTACATTGGAATACATACAAAGTGATTCACCGAGCATGCTCACCCTAAATGTTGTCTCGGTCTTTTCAACTTCTGATTATTATTTTGGTACTTATAGCCGAATACTGTGTAAGTACGTCGTAAGAGAACGTCGTACCCGCATACGTAACTGGGAGAGGTACAGGGGTTCGGGGCATATATGCTAATATAATAATTAAATAACCCTTACAATTATTAATAATATAGTAAAATTTAATTTTTTCGGCAAAAATTTGTTCAACCTTCCGTAGTTCGTAACGGTAATACTAATAGTAAAATATAAATATGTTATATAGGCTGACTGCAGACCATCTTTGCTTGGAACCGTTTTTTATACGCAATGATTTATCATTGAATTCAAATAAAATGGTTAATAAGTGGGTACGTTACAGTGACTTACTCAACAACGAGATACACTCAACACCTACAACTGTACAGCAGAGCGGTTACATACTTTCTCCACTTTTTTTTATTATTAAAAACTGCCAGGTTATGGTTATTTTAGTGATGCCTACTCGTGTGTAAATATTTTATCATTAATTATAATTTATAAGGTATTTCTAATTTTTGTGATCTAAATCAGAAACACCCGATCAAAGAACTTTATTAACTGTATTAGTGGCAAAATATAATTTTCGCAAGAAGACTTATTACTTACATTCAACATTTTACAATTAGTTATCATAGTAATTTTTACAAATAATATCAAGTGGCCTTAACTTATCAATCGTCATATATTATATAAAAACCCCTCTTACAACATGAAAAGAATATAAATGTTTTTATTATATAATATGTAATTATTATGATACCTCCCCCCCTATTAAACTTCTGACTACGGCACTGGGGTCACTGTTCACTGACTATACCAGCTGATAACATTACTGTGAACTCCAGAATGAAAGTAACAAGTTCACAGTACACAACTTTTAACGGAGTCAACTACTTAAGTCTTAAACTCATTATAAACCCGTTTTACAAATCCTAGTTCAGTGACTATAACAGGAAACTTCAATGTGAGCGTGAAAGCTCAAATTACGATTATATATGATTCCAGGATCATTGGCCGTACGACCGTATTATGCATACAATAACGAGAAAGGTGCACACACAATGAGTAGGTAATTAAACCCCAAATAGGTATATGCGATTTCTATAGAACGACATTCCTGTAGAACAACATAGTTACACTTAGTAACCAGTGTTGCGCAAAGATAACTAAAAATTTATCTAGATAAAGATAAAAGATAATTGGATACAATTTATCTAGATAAAGGTAGAAGATAGTTAAAATCTAAATTATCTAGATAAAGATAAAAGATAAAACACTATTTATCTGGATAAAAAAAAAGATAAAATTATTTTAATTTACCCGTCCCCCTAAAAAAAAAAATCCTAGATCTGCCATTGACCATTGTGTACATTTATGTATGGGAAATAAATAATAAATAATAAGTTCTTAGTTTTAAAAAAAATACATTAGTTGTACCTAGGTATATTATAATTTTATAAAACAATTCATTAATATATTTTAAAATAATAGTAATTAATTATTAAACATAAAATGTAATTTGTTATACAAATAATGGTTAACACATATATTCTAAAATATATAAAATAGTAAATCCCAATAATAAATTATGGACTTTGGTTTATGGTGTACACGGCGGTCGACGAGTCGACGACACAACGTTGCAACATATTCGGCCGTAGCCCGTATAAATCGGGATAATTAGAATTTAGAAATAACATAAAAGTAGCATGGAAAATTATTACCTATTATTACTTTGTTATTGTTCTGTATTTGTGCAAGGATGATTGGAATCATAGGAATTTAATAGGTTAAAACTTTCAAGTTCAATTTTTCGAACTTTTTGAATAAATATATTTATTTATCTAGATGAATTACGTTAGATAACTCAATAATTCATCTAAGATAATTCATCAGATAACTAATTTTGTTTATTATCTAGATAAGATAAAAGATAATTAATTATTTATCTAGATAAATTATTTAGATAATTTATCTAGATAATGCTCAACACTGTTAGTAACGTTAAAGTCTAAACCAAAGCTGTCGGGCCAAGTGCTCGTGCATTTAATTGGATCGTTTTTGATCAACTCGTGTCCCTACTTTCCTTTTTTTTTAAAAAAGTTTATCATATTTGGACAATTATAATTTGTATAAGGTACATAATATTAAAAATATAATATAATAATAAATCAACACACTCACACGCATATAATTTATAGGCATAATATGTATACACATTAGTAGGTATATTATATTATTATAAGGATGTAGGTAAATATAAATAATAAAACATACAAATGTAAAATGTAATAGGTGCCATTGTATCAATAGATATATGAAAACATATTATATATATTACACTGCACAATATACAATAATAATATTACATTATTGATTTTTTTCTCGACTTTCGTCCAGTCGCGTCTTCAGCGTTTGTGCAGGGACGCAACTGCAGCCGGGTGCAATGTGCATCTCATACATTTTTCAACGTCTATACAATATACGTACTTGAATGTATCATTAGTGTGCGTAACGGCCGGTTTTTGTGTTGGCTATATACCAATCAATAGGTAATGATATAGTAATAATCGGTTATTATTTTGCATCTCACGCCTTCGCCGTCAGGTTTAGGTATAACATAAATAAATATATATATATAGCCATGAATACATATACATACCTCGAACCTACCAACGTATTATTTAACAACCGTACCTATATAACGATATAATATTATTATCATGTACCAATCGCGTTATAGCCTTATAGGTATAGGGTAGGTGAAGGTATATATCCATATCGTTTTTCCTACACGAGTGCATTTCGAAAATAAAACACTCGAACAAAACAATAACGCGCCGTGTACGTGTTTGTATACTACATCGCGAGTATTATTATAACGCGCGTTAAAAGGTGTTCGGTGTGTGATGCGTAAAATTTGTTTTACCCACAACAACAAAGTCAACTCCTCCTATACACACGCGCGCGCTTCGCATGTAGGTACCTATACGTTGTGATGTTTAAAATGTTAACAATGAGGTGTGTGTGTGTGAGTCGCGTTAATGAATAGTATAGGTGGACACACACACACACACATTACATAACGTGACGGGTTCCTATCGTCGCAGGTCCGCTGGTGCGCCATGGAACAGACGAGGGGAGAGGATAATATATACGATATTATATTATGTATTGGGTGTATATAGGTAATATTATATTATAATATATTATTATTATATATATGTGCAGCCATCGATGATCGGTTTTCGACAAAATCAACGTTGCGTGGGGGCTCCACACACTGCAGCAGACAATCGATAACTGTTGATTAATAATTTTTAAACGCACCGAAAAAACTACAAGTCACTCTGCCTATAACCGATTACACCGGCACAATGCGTATAACGCGCTAACAAGCCGTCGACGGCCACGGACGAGCCATCCTCTTATGTATATAGGCGCATGAGAGCTGTATAGTGTACAATATACGTATAGGTACGCGTATAATATTATAATATTAGGCGTAGTGGTAGGTATAGTGTATGCACGACATACACACACTATAATATAATATAACGCGTAGTATTATAACATATATTATATTATATTATTGTCTCGTCGTGCGTGTACGTCGCCAGTTTAAATTATAATTATTACTCTCGTGTAGCCGTCGTGTGATCCATAGGTAGAGGTATACAGGGCGAACGTCGAGCGTACCCATTATATTACAACACGTCATCGACAGCATACCGGCTGGTCCAAAATATAAACGCAACGAGCATTATAATATAGAGTAGGCTGCAGTTGGAGTGACTAATAACTTAAGAATAATATCTAGGTACCTAGTAATATATAGGTAAATACAAAACCTGCAAGGCTGCAACTTCGTTTAAAAATGATGAAAAAAAAGAAGTATTAAGTAATAATAAATTATTATTGTATAAAAATATGTATAAATGTGTAATGAGTAAAGTCATTGTGAAATTTGTTTGAAAAAAATATTTTTAAAAATCGAGATTTAATATCGAATTTATTGTATTCTATAGTAGTATAATATATAGGTACAATAGGTACATGCACGTTTTTCGGTTTTCGGAGCATGGAATGAATCTGATTTTATATTATAATAATAGATATTTTTATGTTTTTCAATCTTTATCTTTTACTTATTCGGAGTATTAGCGCAAACATTTCTGACAGTGTAGTCATACATAACACATTAACACACACACATACACTACATACATGTAATATGTTTTTTTTATCGTAGTAAAAAAGCATTTTATTAATAAAATAATAAAATGATCGACTATCATGGTAATATTGAATAATTAGGGGGAAATTCACAGAGTTGTCAAGTGCCTACCATGACTACCCCATGCGCACGCTTATATGCCGATGATCAATATGATTGAATGTTGGATCTCCAACACAAATCGCGCTTTAAAAAGCTAATCTTTAGAATATGCATATTTTGAAAAAAAAACTATGGAAAATAATTCGGTATTTTCGGTTTACCTACCTAATTTTTAACAAAATCATGCCTATTTTATAATTTAACTTTTGCATAACATGCTGGTCATAATAAATAATTGACGTTTTGGTATTACATTCAAAAACGTGTAGGTCTTATATAATATTTAACTTCATGGTAATAATGTATTATGGTTAATATTATAACTATATGGCAAAAAAAAAATGCTTGCCTTTTTATATTTTAATAATAATATAACTTTTAGTTGTTCTTTGTACGCTTTGTCCGCAGCTTACGATTGGTTGCTTCGCTGCATCACAATTTACACAAAAACAAGTAGATAATCCGTTAGGCTCTGTAATTTAGTTTAATTTCTCTACAGCTGATTTATTGGTAAAAGTTTTTGAATATATAGTAAAGTACATAAGCCAAAACGTTATCGTTCATCACATAATTATTATTAAGCACGCGTCGCGGTTGTAGACTTGTACTACCTAACCTACCTAGGGTATAATATTGTATGATGGTAATGATAAAAATTTGCTGTCGCTCTTTTGGCACCTATTTAAAATATTTTTTTTTTTTAAACAGCACCAGAAAATACAAGTGGTGCGTTGTGTATTATAATACATTAACCTAACCTAGACTTTTAGAGGACAGTGAGATTTCCGTTCAGAATAAATAAGAACATCTAATTATATTATATGAATACGGGTATACGGGGTACCTACAATGGCTATACAATAACCTATACTACCTACATTCTACTACGCTGTACCTATATAATAGGTACGTGGTAAAATATCAATCGTCACTCGTGGACCTCGAGAATCGCGTGTCTTAATATTGTGCAGCATATAGTATAATATTATATACGTTATATTACATAGTAGATACCTATGTATTACTTATATTAATTTATGAAATTATTATTATATTTATATCATACAAATAAATAGAAATATACCTATTACAGTATTACAGTATTACCTATAGGCTATAACCTATGTATATATTATTAGTATATTATATTATTGTCGTTTCGTAATTTTTACCATTATTTTAAAATAATATTATATATAGATACGACGACTAGGACAATGTAATATTGTGTAGTACTTAGCCACTTAGGTATAGGTATAACGTCATACTCGCCGACTTGACTAAATTATATTGTACCTATATATCGGATTGGGCGCAGCCCTAAGAAGAAAACAAAATCGAAAAACGTTCGATCGATGTAGGTATATATAGGAAACAATTAATCAAACAAAAGACCATACCCGCTGTTTTAACAATTGGAAATTAATCAAGCTCTTGTCCCTGTGAATGGATAAAAGTTGCAAATCACGGTCCTGTGGTTATATGTATAATATATATATACTATATAGGTATGTTTAGTGAGAGATTCCCATAAACCTATACGTGTAGCCTATATTATATGGGTACGCATTTATACGACGTGGGAGGCGAACAACACCTTTACGGTCCGCGGTCGTTACGATAGATTATCTACGTTATATATACCTAAATATCATGTATATATATACTTCAATACTTGTGTGTGTGTGTGTGTGTTGCTTTATTATTACTACTATACACATCACCTAATTGTCCCGAGTACCTATCTATAATAAATAATATAATAATATTATATACTACGCGTACCAATGATAGTCTATACTCTATATACCTAGTAGAATGTATATACTTACCTGTCTTATGTCCAATGCCCCTAATATACGCATTGTGTAAACAAGTCTCTGACACGCGATTGAGACGGTTCTATAACGATATTACTTCGTTACAATACTATAAAATGTATGTACTATAATAATCATTATAATATTAAAATGTATATTTTTATTGTGTACCTATACTATGCACAAGTGTCTATACTAATCTATAATAATATAATAACATATAGGTTTATATTTTATAGACTGTTGCAGTAGCCGAGTTAAATTTATTATGATTTATTACGGAGTACAGTTTGGGGATACGATTCATGTGTCTGCTATATAATATATTATATGTTCGTACCTAACACTTAACAGCTATGTTACTACACTTCCTACACAGCGATTTGAAATGTTCACTAATTATTTGATTAAGTATACATATATTTGATACCAAGTAATATACAATATTATACAATTTTCAAAACGTATGTCCCTGGACGTTCATAAATTCATAATAGGTACAAGGTTGAACGCATAATTTAAAAATTGCAGGTTTACTCCTAAGTCATATAATTTTATTACAGTTCCCTTAGTAGTTATTAATTATATATTTGGATATATCAATAATAAATCTATATTATAGCCTATAGGTAATATAGGATTATATTATTATCAATACATAATTTTACTTAAATTAAACCAATTGATATCTAAAATTAGGGATATTTTATGTTTCAAGACTTGACACTTTCCATATATTGCGTTTGAACATTAAGCCATTTATTCCTATGTCGATTATAGGTGTACTTTTTATGGACGTTTTTTGTGTCTAATACTTTAATTAATTATTAGATACCACTATCGGTATACCCTACTAATACCGGTATTGTATATTATAATTTATAACCGAAATATCGACTGAAATTGTTTTATAAATTTATTAAATAGGTCGGTACATAGGTAAATGTTTGAGCGTTGACTGTGAATTTCTTTAGCTACGTATAAAGATAGAAATCAAACAACCCCATACCTCGATAGTATATACCTATACTTATTGTCTACTTTATTTTAACTCTGCAAGAACATACACAACATTTGTATAAAATCATGATCATAATTAATATCATTAGTAAGTTCATTATAAATTAAAATAAATTCTCTGCTATACTTAGTTCATATATATTTGTTTACCAGTAGTTATAACTTATGGTTTGTTTAATGTATGTATTATGTAAAAATATTAAAATACAATTTAAAATTCAAATTTTGGATTCAAAAATTTAAAAAATGCCCAAAATTCTAAAATGGTCTAAAAAATGTAAAAAAATAATAATATCTTATTCTGATTCAAAAATTCAAAAATCCTTTATGTTACAAAACGAGCATCTCGTAGCTAAATTCGTAAAACATTGCATAGTGCATCAAAATCACAGCCTTAATCGTTAAAGGTATGTAATATAAAATAACACAATAAAATCACTACATAAATATTTTAGATTCTGAGTGGATCAATGAATTTATTTTATGTACCTATATTGATTTTACAATGATGTGTATTGTGTATTTTATTTTTCGTTTTTATATTTTGTGTCGGTGTAGACTGTAGGTACATGATAAGTAGTCGAAGTAAATAATAATGCTTTGATTTTCAACTTCAGTGTCTTTTCCGATGGGAAAGTGAATCTAATTGGTGTATTTGGGAGGTCAAAATTTAAAATTCACAGTAGTTTTGAAATGCCTATAAAAATAAAAATTAAATTAAGGGAGGACTTGAATTTTTACGCAAAATCGGTTTCGACAAAATTTATTTTGGTTTTTAATGTAACTCTAAAGAAAATTACAGTAGATACATTTTTACCGAATGTTTATATAAGCATTTCCCATACACCATAACATTTTCAAAATATTTTAATTCGTTCTGAACTTTTTATATAGGCAAATTAAATTGTTGATAATTATTGGTTTAAGACTTGTCGATTAAAAAATTTACGCTATGTCAAAAAACTTGGAAATGTAATATAAGGTTCCTTGTAAGTTGTTGCAAGTGAAAATTAAAAAAAAAATTGAGTGTAAATCCAAAATATTTTTTTTAATGAGTGTTGGGAAGTTCAAATATATTTATAACATTGCATGATTCGATTTCTCATAGATCGATTTTCTTATTTTATTGTAATTTAAAAACGAATAACTGAAATTTACACATTACACCATATGTTTATTTTATTATTTTCTATATCTTATAACATTTTAAAAATATTTTTAACTCGTTTTGAGCTGTTTACGGGCATTATTAATTTTAATTTTTTTGTTTTTTTCTTTAAATATTAATAATATTTTATTCGTTGGGTCAAAAAGCTTGAACATTTAATACAAGGAACCTGCTCACACATTGTTACACTATCAGTTTAAAAATATATAGGAAAGATTTTTTTTATGAGCGCATTTAAAATTAAAATTTATCAAAATGAAAATGTACAAATTACTTTGCAGTTTCAAATTTATAAACTATTCATATTTTATAGCTAAGGATTAAAAAATCAAAATAAGGTTCTATGTAAGTAGTTCATAGTTCATACCTACTGTAACTAGAGTTAGATTAAATCTAAAAAATATACAAGCACAGTTTTTTTTATAGTTATTTGATGTTCAAGTTTGGACAAAATTAGATATTTAAACTATAAGAAGAACGATTTTAGTTTTTTGATATAATTTAAACGCATTATTTGTGGGTGCTTAGAACTTCTAAAGTATATTAGGTACTATAAAGTACCTATACACAAATTATATTAATTTATAAGTAGCTACCTACTGTAGGAATAAAAACAATATAAATATAATATAAAATATCCTAGGCTGACAAACCGTCTCCACTCAGAATCGTTTTACTTGATATTGCATCATTGAATTCAAATTTAACACCATAACATTTTTTTAACGAGTGATTTTTGTTGCACTCAGTTGTGAGTGCCTAACCTGGCTAACCTAACCTCAGAAGTAAGGACGTTGCTTTTATAGATTTATGTCATGCACGCATATACGGCTATACTTAAATGGTATAAGGCCAAGTACAGTTTCAACCGAGTTTTTACCTTTTTTGATAAAAAAAATCGAATGTTCATGCTTAAGATAGTTTCAAGTTTGTGGTATCAATGGCTAAATAAGCAAGAAACATTTAATTTCGAAATAAAATTATCGAATCACAATGGTGACATCTTATTTATTAAAAAAAAGCATTTTTTTAATTTAAAATTATATGTCAATTAATTAAAACTAATGCTGTAAGATTAATATGCTTAACATTCCTTATCTATGAAGGAAACCATCTTACAAACAATACTTTATCACTAGTCAGATTCTTATTGAAACAAAAAATTTAAAAATGAAAATATTATGTCTTCCCCTTGACAAATTTTAAGGGACGCTGTTGGTACCCATACAAATACTTAAATGCCTATAAAGAAAAGCGTACCTATACCCAAATTAAAATGTTATGTTTTAGGTATTTTACTGCAATGATGTGGATTTATTTTTATGTAAATAACTATTTTCTCGTATATTTTCTACAGATTTTACCATGTTTTTTTTCTGTCGATCATCAACTTTTGGGGCAGTACAAAATCTCTAATTTTCTACTTCAACATATTTTCAGATAGGGAAGTTAATCTAGTTGGTACATTAGAAAGGCTGAAATTTAAAACTCCCAGCAGTATTCAAAAGCGTAGGGAAAACAAAAAAAAATTAAGGATAAATGGGAATTTTGTAGCCAAACCAATTTTTACCAAAATTGATTTTTTTTTTTTGTGTGACCCAAAAACAATTGACCATTTAAATGTTCGCCGAATGTTATTACTTATTATCAATATGTTAATCATTTTTTAAACATAAAAAAATTGAAAATTACTATTTTTCAGTTGAAAATTAAATTGTACAATGTGTGAGGATCCAGGATAATTAATTTTAGAATATGAAAATGGAGTTTAGGGCCAAAATAAGTTCATGTTTCCTACTTTCCTAGTATTACTAAAACGACAATATTATTATTAAGTAGATACCTATGCTAGGCAAACAACGTATTTACTCATTTTACGTTTAAATACAATGATTTATCATTCAATTCAAATTTAATACATCCATTACACTGACACACTTGACAATTATTACTGTAGGTAAAGCAGAGCCAGAGCGGTATCCACTTGCTAATCTTTTTGAATATTATTATTCATTAACAATACATTCAAGAGTTACAAAAGAAAAAAGGGTCAAGTGGATGTCGCTCCACTGTACAGTAGGTTAGAAGTAGGTCACTATATAATGGATGGTATTAAATTTGAATTCAATGGTATAATATTATTGTATACGAAAAACGATTCTGAGCGGGGACTGTATGTCAGTCTAGGATATTTTAAATTATATTGATATTGTTATATTTGTTATTAGCTGGTAAGTTGAATTAATATTATTCATATTATTTAATTATTAACCTAAAATTATCAGTTATGCTGGAAAAATATCATAATATATACTTTTACTCGTTTATATTGATTTTAATATGTAATTTCGTCCAAATTTGAACTTAAAATGTCTGTAAAAAATAAATTTTAGATTTTTTGATTATAGTATGTACAAATTCAAACTTTAAATGCTTATAAAAAAAATGTGTGCCTATGTATTTTTAATATTTTTCAATTGCTATTGTAACAATAAAAAGGAGCCTTGTATTACATTTTCAAGATTTTTTACCAAACAAATAAAATTTTATTGAAATTTATAGAAAAAAAAACTAAAAAAAATTGGAAACTGAAAATGTCCGTTAAAAGCTCAAAATAAGTCAGAATATTTTGAAAATGCTACGGTGTGTAGAAATTGCTTATATAAACATTCGGTCAAAATTTCATGTATATAACTGTCATTTCTTTTAGAGTTACTTCAAAAACCAAAATCGATTTTGCCGAAAAAAAATTCCCGTTTTTTCCTTAGCTAATGAAAACTACAGGGACATTTTTACTTTTAACCCCCCCAAAGTACCAAAAAGATTCACATTCCTACCAGAAAAGTTACTATTGAGGAAAATCAAAGGTGTCCTAAAAGGTGATGACAGACACAAAAATAAAAAAAAAATTTTAAAATAAAACACATCATTGTAAATTCAATACATTCATCGCTCCGCTCAGAATCTAAAAGTGACTAGCCATAGTCCACAAATCTATTAAAATATAATCTTATCTTTTACTCAATATAATTCACCACATCAGTTTATGAGTAGTATATTTAAGACAAATCAATAATAAAAACAATAATTACTGATCTTCATTAGAAAAATATGATTTTACATAAGTTTTTGAAAATAAATATTCTTGAATTCTAAATACACAATTAATTATATGAATTTTGAATAAAATATGCAAAAAAAAATGTTAAGCCAATTATTTATGAGGTAAATCGAAGACAAAACTAACAATCAATGTACTTGGATTAAAGGAAAAAAAATATGATTATGTATGGAAATCCTAGCATTAATAATAATAATACATTTACATTAATCAATTTTAATAAAACTAATGTCCGGATTTTCTACATTATTTAAAATAAAAAGTAAATCATATTAAAATATTAAATAATAAAAAAAATAAAAAAAAAATGTTTTTAGGGAGGTCCTTGGGCCTTGACATATATATACTAATTATATACTATATTATCTTAAAGGGATTCATGTTCAAGAAAAGGCTAAGATACCCTTTGAACAGACATGATAGATACTACCTATCTTACAAAAATAATGTTGAAATTAAATTTATGATTGCTATAAAAATAATATTAATTATGAATTATGATCATAAACTAGCATAATGAAAAGAAAATAGTGAAAAAAATTCTTTATATTACAGATTTCTAAATAATAAAAATACCAATTATAAAATGTTCACAATTTAGAATATAATTGGATAGCTTATGAATTTTAGTTTAATAAATTAAAGTACAATTTATTTTAACATTGTGAGAAATCCAAATTAGAAATAACTTGTTTTATATTTGCAATCCAAGAAGGCTCAGTAGCATTATCATTTGATAGAAGTGCGACTAAATCAACCATGAATGTGTCCATAGTTTCATAAGTAGGTGGCTCAGTGGTATCTAAAAAAAGAAAAATATATTTTTAATATGATAATTATAAATTTAACTTGTAATAAACAAGATAATAAAACAAAATATATAATAAACAAGATTATAGATAAAATGATATATTATTTTTAATCGTTATCAAATATACAAATTCTTCAACAAGTTAATGAGTCAAATGAGAATTTTTAATGGGTTAAGGTATATATATATAAATAATCACTTATTAATTATTAAAATATATACTACTAACATTGTATTTGTACCATAATTTTTTTTTAAATTTTATTTGCCAGAGCTGAAAAAAAGTACCTGGTAATGCGTATGTGTAACACAACCACTATTAATTATGGGGATAGTCAAATAAATACATCAACAAGGTATGACAGAATAACCTGACAAATAAAATAATGTTAATAGTTCTTATCAGTATTTTTGAAGAAAAAAATATTTATCTATAATTTATAGACACTTGTGTTGCAGATTGTATTGTACTGTATACAATTTTTGTTTTTAATACAGAAAATAAAAGGTTTAAATTAAATTAAATTTCTTTCATCAAAAATTCAAAATAGCAATTGAATAAATTTAATTTTTATAAAATATTTGATTGTTAAAATATTTAAGTCAAGTAGTTTATTTTTGCAGTTTATTAAAATCAATAAATTAATTAAAAACATAAAAACATTTTTAAAATATTTTAAAATATAATGACCTTTTTGGATATAACATTACATACACACACATGAACATAATATACTATAACATTGTACACAAGTATGCATATAAGATATTATAATATTGTACATTATTGTAATTCATTAAATAAAAGTCTCCATTAACTGTGATTTTAATTTATCCCTTCCTAGTGTGACCTCTTCCTATAACCATAAGCCTAGATAATCAAGGTTCTACTGAATTAGATAACTGTTAAAATGGTAGTTTAAAATTAAGACTTATAAAGAGTTCAAAAAAAAAAAAAAATTGCAAATTAAAGGATGCCCAGCCTAGTAAAGTGCATTTGATCTACAACTGTTATCAATTATGAGGACAGTTACATAAATACATGTATAACTTTAAAACCAAGATTAAAAATACAAAATTGTGGAAGTATCATACAACCGATCCTTTGAGAACTACTATATATTGTTAATTTTGCACAAGTAAAAAAGTAAACCAAAAAATTTAGATGCAATTTGTCATTCTTTGATTAACTAAGGATTTTACATATTTAATTTTATTATCATTTATTAGGTAGGTACACATTAACTATTAAAAAAGTAGTAAAAAAATAAATTTATTTTATTAACTTAAAATATTTACCTGGGAATGCAATGTTAGCAAACGCATCTAGAAGTAGAGATCGTAATTTAATTAAATACTGTTCATACTTTGAACATCCAGCTTTCAGTTTTTCAGTGTTTGCCATTAAATTGATGATACCATTTTGCATATTTTCAATATGTTTATCTAGAACAGATACTTCTTGTCCTTGATCTGTTACCTTTTTACGGAGGTATCTAAGTTCACTATCTCTACCTATATAAAAAAAAATAACAATAAATAAATAAATAATAATAAATAGGTAAAATAAAACAAATACCAACCTTTATTGAAGTTTAAGAAGTCATCAGAATATATAGGTATGTCATAAACTGTATTAATGTTATCACTAGCTGGTATAACTTTTTTTATTTCTTGATCCTAAACAGAATAAATACATAGTTATTAGTAACTATTAGCAGTTAATTTGCATCTCT
Source organism: Nasonovia ribisnigri (assembly GCA_027563435.1). NCBI lineage: Eukaryota > Metazoa > Arthropoda > Insecta > Hemiptera > Aphididae > Nasonovia > Nasonovia ribisnigri. The sequence goes on along the minus strand of JANEHU010000151.1, from coordinate 301,080 downwards.
ACAAAATCTTTATATATCAAATTCATTATATTTTGCATGGAACCATCTTTATTTAATTCTACTATATAAAAAAAATGTATGTATTATTACCTTTTTAATTTTGTTATCACTAGATGGTCTTTCTTTTTTAATTTCTTGATCCTAATTACAATAAATACAAAGATATAAATAATTATATTAAATTTATAAATATAAATAATTATATTTGTAATTTTGTAAAATCTTAAACTGTATTATTTATTATTTTTCAAGCAATTTCTTAATTCAATATGCAATATAAAAGAATATCAAATATAACCTTTTTAAATTTGTTATCACTTGATGGCTTTTCTTTTTTTAATTCTTGATCCTTAACAGAATAAATATACATAGTACGTTAACAATTATTAACAATGATATTATAATATATTTTTATAAAATCTTAAAATGTTAACATATATTTTTCATTCAACTATCTTTATTCAAAGCTCCAATATAATATAAAATAAATTATAACCTTTTTAATTTGTAACTATAAAATTATTAGTGTATAGTTAAATTACTATTTTTTATTTAAAATAAAGAATTCATAGAACAAATTAACGAATAAAAAGTTTCTCAAATAATTACCTCAAATTTAAAAAAAAATATTAAACTAAAAAAAACTTTATAATTATAAGGTTATTATATTTTAACGTGGACTAAGATGACACAAATATTATATTAGTTTCAACATATTATAAGCTATTTGTGATAATAATATAATTAAATAGTTCAACTAACTTCTTGGTTATGGGTGTTAACTTTTTGTTTTTTCATTTTGCGTTCAATAAAATTTTTGTATGCATCAGTCTTTTTATAAGCTGCTAGTTCTTCAACATATTTTACTCGTTCTTGTTCAGCGGCTAAGAGATAATGCTAAACAAATTTTAAATAATACAATATTTCATTAAAATAATAATTTAAATTCTTTCTATACTCTGTCTCAAAGTGAAATACACATTTTTGCCTAGAGATTGCTCATTTCCTACATAATGGCATAAGTAGTGATCAGGGGAAGGGAAGGGGCAAGAAGGTCGCAGTACTAGTGCACTTATTCTATTTTAAGACAGTAGTCTGATGATAATAGGTAGATAGTTTTCTAAATATTTATTTGTTTTTACTGATGATCAATATGTATATGACAATACTTTATAATATATTACGAAACAATTACTTGTTTTTTATCTGCCGTCAACTGGTTCCATTCAGCAGCTAATACTTTAGTTATTTCAGCAAATGGTAAATTAGGATTTTCTGAACGAAATTGTTCACGTCTATCATTTAAAAATCGTATGTACCCTATAAATGTAGACAAATAATTAATCTTGGTAGTTTATATATCTAACTAAGACAATTGTATCAATTAATAAGTATTTAATTACCAGAATGTGGTGGTCTTGGAGCAGTTTTGTCACGTAAACACTTTCTACGTTTTTTACGTTTTACATTATTTTTATCAACTTTTTTAGACATTCCATTTTCAATGAATGCATCATCTTGATCTACGATAGGTATTTAAAAATTAGAAATATGTAAAAGGCACACTATAGCACATGCTTGTTATTGAAATGCAAAATTATAAAAATAAGTACCTGATATATCCATGGACTCGGTGTTTTGAGATTCCATCGTTGTAATTAATCAAGCTGGCTCTTACTATTATAAAGGTTAAAAATATTCTTAAAGCCAATGGCTTTCAACATTACTCGTTAGGACCACATTCAAAACCGCGGAGAATAGTAAATTTCTATAATCGTGAAAAGTATTGATTTTTACATAAGAAGCGCACTCACAAAACGATGGAATAGTGTAAATACGAGAAATGTGGTCCACGGTTATGTGGATACTGGATACACTACACGAACACAATAATTCTTATATTCCATTCATAATTTTAACATATATAAACATTGATCATAATATTATGGATAAGCCGATACGGCATTCGTAATGAATTTCCTATGTAGACTACACACACACTTTCAGGCCAAGCCAACGAACGGAGAGAGAAACGATGGTTCTTCCTCGCAACAAGGACGGTAATATATAAACAAGAGAGAAAAGAGATGTTAACAATGGTATCAGTAAGTCGAGTTTATCAGTCATAACAAAGTAGGTACTGAACATAACCACGGTCTTGTTATAAAACACCGCGAACACCGATCACAACTACAATACATCGTTCTGTGATACACAGATACAACATAACAAATACTAACAAACTGATTTCGTAATTCGTAAATTCGCTCGGTCGGCGCGGGTCTAACAGGCTCACGCGCAAGTGCGCGACGTCTTTTGAATTATTTTATGTTTTCGATTGACAAAATAATATTTTAATATCATCATCACACTCTGAAATTCTGTACTCAATATTTATCTGTTTATTCTATATATTTTACTGTATTTCAAATACATTACATTTACTTTTTTCACAGTTACGTTGTGGTTTTTCTTTGGATTCTTTAATTTTAATTTTTTCAGTTTATACTTTTGTTGGTTGATGTAGTGGCAACGAAAAAATGGAAACTATTGAAGTTGTAATCAAAAAATGCATAATCATAGATTCCTACTAAAGACTCCCATTTTAAAATATCATTATACATATTATATTACTAATCTCATAATATGAAATAAACTTAAGAATGAAATGTAAAATAACGCGTAAATTAACGGTAATTTCAATTAGGTGGATAATATGATAACATTTTATTTTCTAACAACAATAGCTCAAATATTAAGTTATAAAATTAGCTTGTAAAATTAAATCAATCTAAATACCTATGCTGTATTAATAAATAATAATAGTAAATAATATCATAAGATATACTTCACAAACATTAGTCGTTATAGTTATAAATTTGATATTATAATATATATTGTTAATAATTTTTTTTTATCATAGCTTTAAACACCAATTGAAAGTTCAAATCAGGGGCGGGAGAGAATTTAGACCCAGGAAAATAAAAAGTATCGGCCCACTTATTAATGTACCAAATATTACATTTTAGCCAAATGTATTACTATGTAAGTACATCTTTGAACAGCTTACGTTTACAATAATTTATACAATGACAATAGTTTATAGTACCTATATAACACAACACAAGTAAATAATTTGAATTATTAAAGTTGCAATATTTTTATATTTATTTAGAAATCTTATTCAATAATGTGCTTTTAGACTTGAGTATTTTTATAATTTCATCATTATCTATTTTGTATAGAATAACCTTTTCTATTGCCATGAGCTAAAAGTTTCTAATACACTCTATGTAATACAAGAAAGAAAATCAATCCACAAATACGTAAATATTAACTTTTTATTTTCAAAAAAATTTTTTCTATGCTTTAATTTTATAAATTAATATTTGAGCTAACTTTATTAAAAAATATTTAACTAATTATTTATTAAACATTTAGTATTATCTACTAATCTACGTCATTTTATTGTTTTACATTTTAACATTTTACTAAATTTTTAAAGTTGAATATTTTGACCTAGATTGTATATGTATAATATATTGGTCCACCACGTTGAACAGCAAAAATAAATTATGTAGACTGTAAAGCTGTCAAAGTAGTAATACAAGAACATTTGCATGCTAAGCTAACAGTTAAAATGCCAAATATTTCAAATAAGTGTAAAGCCTAAAAAATGGCAAATTATGCAATTTACATTTTTTTATTAAGTTCAAAGTCTCAAAATTATTGTATCTCACTTTGAATACTCTACAACCGTAGTTCAAGAATATTCAAGTGCAACAAGTCCTGAACCCTGGTTATGATATTTTAAATTGTTTGTAAACCTACATAACAGAATAATTTAATAATAAAAGAAAATAAATACACACATTTTTGATAAATTTATTAATAATATAATTTTCAAATTTATATTAAAAATAATAATATGTGATTAATTACATAGTCAATTATTACTCGCACCGATTACAATAGTCAATAGAGTAAAATTGTTTCAAATATATTGACTGTTACAATTATAAAATAAGTATTAAAAGGTTTATAGGTACCAAATAAATATGGAATACAATAATAATGAATTGGTTGTAAATTAAATTAAAATAAAGACTAACGAGTCATTAAAAAAGTCAACGGTTTAATATGATAAAATTAAAGAATTATCAATTTAAACTACATTCTATTAAACAATAAAATGCTATAAATATGTTAAATATGAGCGAAGAGGAATATTAATTCAGTTATCAATATATTTCCCTATCATGTATACACAATTAAACAATAAAAACACAAAGAGAAACAATTCCTACTTTTATATTAATTTGAAATTTTAACTATAATCAAACATTGACTATTTTAAGAAGATTAAATGATCTTGAATGTAATTTATAATAATATACAATGATTAATTATTACAAGTAACATAATATGACAAAGATAAATAACATTTAGGTAAAATAAACAGATAAGACACATTACCAAATTATATTTAAACTAGTAACAAATCTAAAATACTATTTTCAGTAAAACTTGTTGATTCTAATATAAAATGGTTTATTACATTTATGATTGAGAAACAAGCACAAGACATTAAACAATAGAATATAACATTGTATTAAATACAAACAGCTCTTAAATAAAAATGTTTGTGTAAACTAACAGAACCATAAAAAAATTCAATCACAGCTATAAAAAAAAATTTATTTTTATGTTCTTATAATTAATGTAATAATGCATTAAATGTCTTTTTTGTTGGTATCGGATGTTTCAAGTGGTTCTTTAAGTATTGTTTCACTCTTATTTGTCTTATTGTCTGCTTGATCCACAGGTGATTTTATGTTTTTATTAATGCACGGACAGGATGATAGCAATGAACAAACTTGATCATCGCCAGCGTTATTTTGGTCTTCAGAATTTTCTACTGGTGTCCTGAACCAGTTTAACATAGGCTTGATAATACCCCACAAGAAGAGCAATAATGGCACAAGCACACACGGAACACAAACCATTATTCTTGAATTTGATATCTGGCTAAATCAACTGAAACATAAAAAATTTATTTTTAATAAAAAAAAACCCCCAAGGAAGTCACTCAACTAGTAAGTGTACATTGTCATAGAGTAAGTCACTGAAAAGGATGTGTCAAATTTGAATTATGATAACCGTTACATATGAATAAACAGAGACATTTTATAATATTTATATTATATATATTTTATACTTATATAGGAAATATAATTTTACTATTAATTATACGTTAGGTTAAACTAATTTTTACTAAAAACAAATCGTTCATATTATATTATAATAATTGTTAAAATATTATTTCATATTCTCATGTAATATTACTAACTGTTATTAAGCTGTTATCGGTGTGCTGTAGAATGGTGTGATAGTTCATGGTATAAATACCTTAAAACTAATCTTAATATTTGTAAAATTACATTTTGTATGGAAAATAACAAATATCAAAAAGATTTAAGTCTATATGAATAATAATTATTGAACTACAACAAAATAACTGTTTGTTTAATTGTTATTTTTGTTGAAATATCCAATAACATCAACATTAGAACTTTAAAGGCTAATAAAAAATAAATATGCTACACCACTGATTTTTGTTCCAATAAGATCTAATTATGAAGAATCCTGTGTTTAATTTTCAAGACTGGTATAAAATTTGCCAATACACTGGTATAAAATTATTTGCAAATTATACCTAGTTATTTTGAGTTTTGACAATCGACAAATGTTGTCTAAATTGAATCTTCATAAACTATTATGTACCTAATTGACATATTATTATGTATTTTCATTAATTTTATATTTTCAAAGAAACAATTTATAGGATATCGACTTGTATTAAATTGAATCTTTATGACCAAGTATACACAATTTGATCAACGCTTATAAAAACAAATTGGAACATTTCCCTTTCATTTCATCCCTATAAATAGTTTAAAATTAGTCTAAATATTTTGAAAAGCACAATTATTAATAATGATGATTCAAACAATTACAAAAATTCTTGCAAAAAACTGTACTGTTTATCGTTTTAATGAAATTCAGCTTTATTAATATGAACATTTTTGGGTAAGCATCTTATAATGCTTCCTTCAACTCAAGTATGTGAATGATTTAAACTATTATTTCAATAGGATGAGTATTTTTTATATTGCATTTGTTTAAATATTTATTTTAATACTAGGTGGCTTGTGAACATCTATTTTCAATTTTAAAAGTTATTTATAATCACATGCCAAATTAAAAGTTTTATGTTTATAGGTTCTAATAAGAAAATATCCAACAGTACCTATATAAATTCTAGTAAAGTTATCAAACAATTGAAAAGTAAAAGTAAATTGCTTTAAAAGAGCTTAGCTAATAAGTGTCAGATATTTTAAAAGAAAATTCTTTAAATGATAATTTTACCTAATTAATTTGTTAGATGTTATGCATTGCATTTATATATTTTTTGGTCAATTTGTTCAAATGAAGGAGTTTTCAATCTTTACTCTTTCCCAAGTTTTTGCTATTTACCCATTCATCCATAATCTTTTCTTTATTTTTTATCGCGTCATAAACTTGAGTTTTTCCACATTTAAATCTAGTAATAAGTTCCTTCGTACTTAGTTTTTGTGTTTCCTTCAACTCAATTAGTTTAACTTTATCGGACAACGTCAGAGCTTTATGTGACATATTAGTAAGTAAAAATGAAAATAAACAAAAATTTTGTTTAATAGAGGGTCCGTCATAGAGAGGTTTTACTGTACATTATACAAAATATAAGTAATCAAATACATTTATTTTATTACTCTTCTAAAATATCTATTCTAAATGTTTTACAAAATCTGATGCTTAAACAACCTCTATACGATTACAACAGAAATGATCTCCATTTTAGGCCTTATTTATGTAGTCAAGTCAAGGAAATAAATAACATACAATGTCAAATTATGACAATAATAGTATATAGATATTATATATTTTTCAGAAACATTGCATCTTCTGAGTACTAGTACTCACCAAACATCACCACAATTTTGCCTTTCGTTCCATAACATAATCGAATAACAATTTTTACATACAATTTGTTAGCAGTAATATTCATCGTATTAATGACATTTTACATGGATTGTAATACCATAATATATACTATGTATGCTGTTTGATTCTTATGCTATGTGAAATACAGAGTATGTATGTAACAAATAAGTGAGGATATTTGTTCTTTGATAATTTAAAAAAAAAAGAAACTGCACTATGGTAAATACAAAAGGTAGGAAAGACTTACCAAATGTAAACAAATAATCACAGACGATTGTGTAGTTCGATGATACGCTCAATTGAAGACAACAAACACTAACTTGCTACTTTTGAGACGAGTGGCACTTATAATGATTGTTTTATAAGAAATACAAAAATAATAATAACAATATTTAGTTAGTATTTTAAATATGTAAGCCACAGCAGTACAGCACGGTAAGAAACAGGAGGAAGTCAGGAACAATTATAGTCTATTGTGTATTTATGCGTAAATTGATTAGTTGCTTAGTGTTTACTCGTTTCCCCGTGAATGTACTGATAACTCATCGATAAGAGCTATAAGAGTATAGATATCAGACGTATGTTTATAATGATGATAACAATAATAACAACAACAATAATTTCAATTCACGACGCGGGATTTTAGTAATTCTATTTTTTCAACAACGATTATAATTATATTATATTATTTATAGGTATTATTATATTATGTAGCCATGAAGGTAACCATATTGAATTTATTCGATATTATATTAAATAAAAAACATTGAACAATTCACTATATATCTTGAGATATTACCTGCACTGAAAGATAAGCCCTGAATCCAAATCATCATCATTATGGACAAAAACTATGCAGTTGATTTGACAAATGACAATTAAAATGAATAATGCTGTTGCTATAAATTATAATATATATTATGCTATATCCATTTAATAGTAAGTAAATTTTAAACTGTCAATCAAATGTATGTGGTTTTGAATTATTGACCTTTCAAATGTTAATTTTTAACAACAAACAAAATGTGCGATGTATTGAACAGTGTAAAATGTGCAGTTATGAATAATATGGACTATAGACTAAACCTTTGCCTTTGTATAAGTTTTTTTTATTCCCTTTTTGCCTTCGTTCTCGGTTTAGTCACCGATTTTGACCTCCGTTTTTCTTATTCTTAATATAACAGCTAATATGCGTTAGATTAAATAATTCAAAAGGCGCGCGTTTTGTTTTATAATTTTTCGAAACCACGACAGAAATTCACCACTAGGTTCGTGCAGCAGCCACTTTTTGCTTCTCTTACTTACGAGAATAATATTGTGATCGTGAACCACGGCTATAATAGACAGAGTACGGCGGAGGAGCCTGGGGCCGCCCACCGCGGCACTGCCCCGGGTATATCATTGAAACTGTACAAAAAAAAACAATTATTTTTAGTCCGTGGTCAAGTTGCGTTGACCGGGAAGTAAACGCTGGGATATCGTTACGGAGCTGGCGTACCAGGGTCGTATGCGTTAGTCGCTACTCTTTTTCAATTTAGGCGGCGGCGACGGCGGCGTCGTTGCCAGTGGTTGCGCCGCGACGGCAGCAGTACTGCTCGCGATCGTATAATAGCCTTCACCAACACAGCATAGGTCCCTGTTATATGTATTCTCATCGTTCGCAGTCACACATCACTTTCACAATATTTCTACAATGTTTCCACAATGTTACAACGTCACAAACGCTACCGAGTAAAAAACCATTTGTCGTTGAGTGACGTTCTCGGCAACTTTTACTATTCAAATATCGTTCATTACGATCGAATAAGGTATGAAAAATAATTCCATTTACATAATATATCAAAAAGGTGGGGGCAAGTGGCTGTACATTTATAATAAACCAATTTTTTAGTTATTCAAAAAAATAAAGTCATTTTTACATAATATTTAAACTTAATATCTTATTAATCCATCTTACGGAATTACAATACGGATTTCTGTAGAATAAAAATGTATTTTCATTTCCTAATCAACTATAAAATATGTCCATCTAACTTTGTAAAAACTATTTAAATGTATGAAAGACAATGTGATGAATTGTAGGATATTGTGGCTGCAGTCGTCCTGTCCTGTCATGTCGTGCATATCTTGTTCGATGGGAAAGTAAATCCAGTAGTTTTCAAAAGCGCCGGGATAAATAAAAAAACGGGAATTTTTACTCAAAATTGGTTTTCAAAAAAATCAATTTTAGTTTTTGGTGTAACTCTAAACTAAACGACCGTAGATAGATGACATTTTCCCCAAAATGTTTATATTAGCATTTTCTATGCACTATACAACTTTAAATAATTTTGACTTGCTTTGAGCTGTTTACGGACATTTTAAGCTTCCAATTTGTTTAGTTTTTTTTTCTATAAATGTCTATAAAATTTTATTCATGGGGTCTAAAAGCTTGAAAATGTAATTATGCTTCTATATTATATTATTACAATGGTAGTTGAAAAATATTAAAAATACAGTCACAATTTTTATATAAGCATATAACAAGTATATGACAAAATACATAAAAATGATAAAAATGTGCAAATTATTTTGAATTAGAAACTCATAAAAATAAGTGTCGAATAAATGTTTAAAATGTCTCATCTGTGTAAAAATCATTATTTAATAATTATTATAGGTCACCTGGACGGATATCTTGAGTAAGTGATTATATGTGTTTATTTAACTGCAGCTGTTTGCTTTATGATTACAATTCGAACCATTTTTTATACTGGAATTTCATTTTATTCTACAATAAATCCAACGATAAGATAATCAGATGATTGTAGGTATTTAATTTGATGAAAAACCCGTTTTGCTTTTAGTCTTTAACTAGATCCGTACCCGAATTTGTGCGTTATTATTTTATTAACCATGTGATAAATGATAATACCTGTTTATTAAGTGCTTCTATCTACTCATATTTTCAATTTTCAATGCATTCATAATTCATGTAGTTAAGTGATTAAATATTGGATTATTTATTTTTTATTTTTTTTTACGTGCGCATGAATTTAAAAAATAAATAACGTCATTGCAGAATTACACATTCCGTTCATCAATCAGAATCATAAACAAATATTCGTACCCACTCGTTTATTGCAGTCCATCTACAGTGTAGATTCTACAGTCTACACTATACTATTATATAACATAAATCCGCAATTCAAAGACAGTGAAAGACACCGAAGGACATAATATAACAAAGGGACAAAATGTGATGACTATACTATTTAGTATTTTCGAACAATATCGCTTTAAAACATCTGTCGACCATAAAATAAATGGGTTGAAAACCCGAATTGCTGTATAAGTTTTTTTTTTTTTTTTTGGTTAGTATTGCAACTGAGGTGAGATGGTATTACCATAGAATATTAAGTATGGCTATAGTGAGTACTATCACGATACACTAACACTAACCCAGTCCATGCGACCATGCTAACGTCGGGTGCCACATTATCACGACCTCTTTTTTTGAAAAATGTTTTAAAATTTTATTTACATCATAACTTTATTATGAGCATGCGTATATTTAAGCCATGATTATGAATATAATATATAACTATGAAATGTATATTAGGGTATGTACCTCTATATAAAATAGTTAAGAAATTGAAGCCTCAAAGTTTTGAAATTGCCCGACCACATTTCAAAAACATTTTAAAAGAGTGACACTGCCACTTACCACGATAGTATTACTCAGTGGCGGCGCCAGGGGTGGACCAGAGTGGGCAAGACTTTAAAAAGTCTTGGGCCCCACCCCAAAATTTAAATTAAAACAAAATCATAATCGGAAATGAAAATTATCATGATTTATGAGAATATAAAAATATTGAGTCGTAATATCATAATTAAGCAACGTTTTGCATGGGTTGAAAACTATTTACTATGCGTTCAAGCCTCATAAGTAATGTGTGTTTATCAGCGTCTGAATACCAAAATAATAAGTAATTAGTAAAAACTTAGAAAAAAAAATTCTCATTGCTTGAGTAGTACTTATATTTGAATTGATATTACATCATATAATAATTATTGTCAGTTTAAAATATTTGAAGTTATATTTATAATAGTTTGGTATACCTACTGTATACATAGTAGCGTATTTAGGCCGGGGTCCACAAGTTGGGGGGCCTAAGGACCTGTACCGGTACATAAAAAAATATTCAACATTTTTTTTTTTATTAAATAATATTCAGGTACATTTAAAATAATTTGATTATGAAAAATACGAAAAAAAATTGTACAGCGACGGCGTTAGAAACGTCATTAGTTCTTCAAATGGGTGGCTAAACAAAATATCATGGCTTATCGCTTAATATTATTTGCTTGATGGTATTAGATAAAATTGAATGCTCTTCGCGATAATAATAGCAACACCACGACGACTACAAACTGCTGTAGTGCTGTACTGATGTCTGCAGTACGAATTGCAGCATTCTTAGTATTTTATAATCGACGTTTATATTTTATAATCGAGTTATATTTTTATTTAATATTACTACTTGCCGCAAATTGTGATCATAGTTGAGTATATTATTATTTCATTGCGTCTTGTGAGCATGTTATTATTTGTCATTTGTTATTACTATTGAAATTATATTTTGAATTATTATCGAATTAACATACTGTCGATTAATAATGTCTAAACGTGTACATTTAATTGGAAGTTTAAAAAGGAAATTGAAATCAGCGTATTGAAAAAGAAAAATCACTCCCGCGAATAAATGCTTTTTTTTTAATAAAGATTCTTTTGCAAATGATTCAAGTTTAAGTACCGCACCCCTATGAAATCTGCGCCTGCGGAAACAACTGATATTGTAAGTAAATTATTTTTTCCTGATTATCCAATACCTAGTTCAAATAAAATAAATGTGGCATAAATATTAACTACCTAGTATTAAAATTTATGTGATAATGTTGCATATTATTTAATGTAATTAAATCTTTTAGGCGTAATCTTTTTTTTGGATTTTGAGTGAACAAAAATTATATTGGTTTTAAGCGTTCTGTTAAAATCTTTTCAAACTTTTTATTTTCATTAATATCGATTTTTTTTTGTTATGCTAGGAAAATTAATTTTTAATTACATTATATAATATAGGTAATAGTTAATATTTTAATGTCATTGTTTTTATTAATTTTTAAGCAGTAAAAAAATACAGGTATCTTTACATGCAATATTTTTTACCTCGTAGAATCACTATTTAATTTTTACATTAAAGAGGGCCTCCAACTTTTATAGGCCCCAGGGCTAACCGTATATGTATACTCAGTTATACTGCAATTGATGCCTGATGGTGTGCTTAGTATTGGGTGAAATTTGGGGTTAGGGAGGAGGCATCCTCACTCAGGTTCGTGCACAGGATTTCTTCATAGAGGGAGTTACGAAAAAAGAAATGTATAAAATGGATACGCCATCAATAATTTGTAAATAGTATTTGATTGAAATTAATTTTTTAAGTACCTATATAAAAAGTGTTTACATCAATTGATGTTTTATTACAAAAATAAATACTATTAGGTAATACATGTTTACAAATCATTGTTTTAGTAAGTTTACACAACAAAGTGTAAAAAAAAATTGAGCCAATGGTTTTTAGGGGGTGTAACACACCAAATTAGAGCCAATACATATTGTACTGTGTAATAAGAAACCAATTAGATAAGTATGAATTAATGTATTATACGCAAAATTAAGTCTAAAAAATAGTGTACTAGTGTAGGTACTTGGATTTATACAGACAACTACATTTTAATATTTTAATTGTTGGATTATCATAGATAGTTAATATAAATAAATAACTTATAATTATTATTAGTGATAAATTCAGAAAAAAAATATTGTGTTGACTACATAATTTCTTATTAAGACTTAACTCATAAAATGTATTCTTGTTAATATAATAATTATAAACAATTATAATTACAATTTTAAAATTAGGTACAATCAAACATTTACATCATACTCAGTTACAGTAAATACATTTTTTGTGTATAAAATATTTTTTTCTCAGTCAGAAACTAAGTAGTCTATATTTAAATGTAATGAACACAATTTATGTTATAAATATCATAATATTATTAAATATAATACAGCGTGCAAAGAACATAAAATAAAGTAAAATAAATAAACACAATTTAAAAAATGAAAACTATTAAATATAAATATATGACACTCAACAATTGAAATAAAGTATTATTGCAATCATTTTTACTAATTGTTGCACGTCCGATAGTGATCAGACTGTGAACTGATTTTATCTAAATTTGTTGACATCATAATATACAATTCATCTACATCCTTAGCAAGTTTTGAAATAGACTCCTCTTGACTAATAATTATTTGTTCTGCATCTAAAAAAATATAAATTTGCAAATACATAAACAAAAATAATTTTTAATCTTAATATTATAGGTTCTGTTGATGGACATATTTATCAAATTTAAAATATTATTATGTTTATTAAATTTATATGGTAAAAAGACACTTAAAATAAATACAAAATACATTAAAAATGTTTTTGCATCCAACAATTATTTCAATACATGTCAGTTAGGTGCTTAAAAAATAATAATAATAAGATTTTGAAGAAAACTTGAGATATTAGTATTGCCTATAGACAAAATAATTGAAAAACAATACATATTATTGTATACTTGACTGTGAAAGAGCAAGTTTAATACCTAATTGAAACTTTAAAATAGTAATTATTTTCAATACAATGTTATTAACGTTACCATTGATTATAAATAGTGTTTATAATCAATGATGTTACTGAATTGTACTTAAATGTATGGAACACCTTATTTTTGTTAGTTTATTAATAACTAAATTTCCTTACCTCCTAGTTCTCTCAATTTTAAAGTAGTATTGGCTGATAGTTGACTAGCTTTTTCTAATAAATTCTGTGAATTATATTTTGTAGTCTTTGCGATTTGTGCACGGGTGTCTAACTTGTTACTAGCCTCACGGTAAGAAGCTAATAATTGCGATGCTTTCTTTTCAGTATCTTCTACTTCTTGTATCAATGTGCTAGCTTCTGACTTGACCTCATTGGCGTCTCTGACATTTTTTAAGAATCCGGTCTGTAGCGTTTTCAATTTAGTTTCTATAACATTGATATCATCTAAGACTTTTTGAACATTTTCTTGGGTAACACCCGTTTCTGTTTTTACCTAAATAACACACAAAAGTTATATAAATATTACAAGACAACATTTTCAAATCATTAATGATGATTATTATAATTTATAACTATGAAAGTAGGTTACTAACATTTGTTATGCTATTATTTGCATCTAAAATATTTTGGGTTGTTGTTAATATGCCATCATCAACATTCATTTGTATACTTTGTGCTTCAGCTAAAGCTGTTTCAACGCGTTCGGCAACCTGAAGTATGTTTTTGGCTGCCATCCTGAATTAAATATAATATTAACATGCAATAAAAAATAACTATCTTTGTAAATATTAATTACTGTTTCTTTTCAGCATCTTCATTTAACGTTTTAGCTAACAACAAATCACCAGCAGTTTCATTGATAATTGAACCAATATTTTTTGGTAGTGATAATGTTTTGTTTATGTCTTCTGAAAGTTGACGTAGTTGTTCAGGTTTTAAGTTAATATTTAATTTCAGAACCTATAATAAATACACAAATCATATTTCACACATTTAGTCATTATATAATTAAATATGATATATTACTTCATCAACTTTCATTGCAACATCAGTAGATTGGACTCCTGAAGGGTTCAAAAATTTATCATGTCTATCAATTAAACTGTAACTTTCATTTAGGATGCTCTGAGATTGTATTTTGGCCCTCTTTGACACCTCCGAGATGTCTTTAGCATTAGCTAACGCCAAATTTAATTCTTGATTTGCTTGAGATAACTGTATTCAATGAAAATGTTTTATTGTTTAAAATAAACTAATATTAACATTTTGTTCACTTACGCCTCTATACAACTCTTCGCCTTTTGCTTCTTTATCACGTATATGTTTTTGTGCTTCCTTAGCAAAGCTGTAAGCACGTTCTGCTTTAGTTGTAGCACCGGCTTCACATGATAAACCCCCGCAAAAACCACAACCCGCACCACCACAGAGCTTATCACAAGTTTCACCACCTTTATCGCAAATCTATTAAAAAAAAAAATAATAACATTAGACATAATATATTAAATAAGATATATAATTACATCGATTTAGGTTTCAAACTATTTATAGTTTTGCATCATACCTGTTGGTTTAATTTAGGGATTTCTTGATTCAATTTGTTCATCTCTTCGTTTAATTTTTCCAATGTAAGTTCATTGTCTTTAATACCTTGATTAAAAGAATTTACATTTCGACCAAAGAACAATTCAGTTCTTTTACACTGGTGTTCAGCATCAGATAGTAATTTATCTTGTATATTCTCTTCCATTTTTAATGTTTTTGCTTTTTCATATGCTTCTTTGGTTAAGTTTAAAGCACCTTAAAAAAATATTTCTTTTAAATATAATATCTAGGGTAGGTTTTTAATGAGAACATGATTTGATAATTAACATAAGGAAATGTATTTTATAGAGCTGTTAAGCATCCATATATAAAAAAATATGAGCTCTTAAATATCATGTTCTATTTACCTTCAACATTTCGTTCTTGAAGTTGTGTTGAATTATTTTTTAAGCTTAGTGCAGTTTCTTTTAAGTTGACTGCTTTTGCTTTAAGGTTTCCCAATGTTAAATTAGCCAAAATAACTCTTTGCATAGTATTATCAATTGTTTTTGTAACAACATTCAGTTGATCCATAGTAGTGAGATTAACCCTGTATTTAATAATAGAATAAAATAAATTAAAAATAGGTATAAACTGTTATAAGTATATTAGTGTATGATAAATACCTGAGTTGATCAATAACATCATTTAATGTTTGAAGATCTGTTGAACTTTTTGTAGTTGTTTGCAATATATTTCTTATCTCAGATATTTTCTTTTCCATAGTTTCAAATTGGTTATTATAAGCACCTGTAGTTCCGGTAGCTTTTATTTCCGATGCTGATTTAAATACCTTCTCCGTTTGTTCTAATGTAACAAGTAAGTCAACGATTGAAACTTAAATCTTTAAAATTTTTACTTCATAAATTATATTTTACCACTAAGCTCTTTTTGTGTTTGATCCCAGTTTTCAAAACATTCTCCACACGGACTACAATTAGGAGCTTTACCTAAATATCCTCTTGCGCAAGTGTCACATTTTTCACCACCTATTCCTAACATACAATTACAGTGCCCAGTAGTTTGATTACACTGTTGTGTAGCTGATCCTTCAGGATTACATTCACAAGCTAAAATATTTCAAATTAACATTTCATTAGAATATAATATATTGTACCAATAAATATTTATAAAAATACTCACCATAGCATTCATTGTTTGGATCACCCCAATAATTTGTTTGACATTGATTACATTGAGTTCCTCCAAAGCCAGGTTTACATTTACATTGCCCATCAAACTAAATTATAATAATTATTACAGAAAAAAAACATGTAAGCATAATTGTAAATTATTTATTATACCTGGTTACATTGTTCAGAAACAGATCCAACTGGATCACAATTGCACGGTTCACATCCATTTCCACTAGCAATTTTCCAATGATTGGGTTTACACTCATCACAGGACAACCCAATGACGTTGGGTAAACAAGGGCATTGTCCAGTGGTAGAATTACACACTCTAGACTGTGATCCCAAAAAGTCACACACACATTCTGTATATTAAAAAAAAAAACATTTTGGCATGATTATAAATCCTTTTTGTCTTCCAATATTATTACTGTAGCTATATTAACTGTACCTGTGCAAGTCTGATGAATGGCATCACCATAAAAACCAGTTCTACAAACTTCACAGTTGTCTCCTTCTGTGTTGAATAAGCATTGCATACATTTTCCACTGTGAGGATCACAGTTACCTGTCTTGGTTATGTCCACGTTATTATTACAAGCACACTGTCGGCATACTCCCCCAGGAACTTCTGGATTTCCGTAGTAGTTTTCATCACACATATTACATCTAGACCCTATGAAAAACAAGAAATTGTCAAACAACAAAATAAAACACATTGAGAGTCGAAATTTACCTTTGTACCCATTTTGACATTCACAGAAGACATCTTGTGTTTTTGAATCCAAAGCACATCGATGCGCATAGGAATGCCCAGATTCAACCGTTCCTGGACATGGGCATGGGCGACACGGAATGTCTATTCCCAAACGTGGGTCACCATAATAACCCTCAATACACCTAAACATTTTCAAATAATAATATTGTACACAAATAACTAAAACAAATAGTTTATAATACACACCTATCACAATTATTTCCTTCAGTAAAACCTTGACAGTTAAGACATACTCCGGTGCGAGAGTCACATCCGTCTGTGTGTCCATGACACATACACCTCTGACAATTTGGATAATTCCATGAGCCCGGTTCACATTGATCACACTCTCTTCCATAAGTTTGTGTTCTACATTTGCATTGTCCAGTTGAAACATCACACAAATTATCCAGAGCTCCAACACTGTTACAGTCACATGCTGTGTAAAATAGATAAATAATTTAAGTACCTAGTTAGCAATAATTTAACATAAAGACTATATTAGCTATTGGCTGAATTTCACATAAATTTAACTTAAAATTTAAATTCAACAACAATATTCAAAATATTATTATTTTATATTAAACATACATTTAAATTTAAGTTATTAATATTGTTAATTACTTAATTGTTTGTAAAATAAAAAAAAAATACCTTTGCACCCTTCTGGGCCGAATCCATAAGTACCAGGAGCACAACGATTGCATTTCCTTCCATCTACATTTGGTTTGCAAGTACATTTTCCACCCAATGAATCACAAATGGCACTGGTTGAGCCGGTAGGGTCACATTCACATGCTAAACACAATATAACATTTTAATATAATGTCAAACAGCAATATATTTTTTTATAGATTTTGACAAGTTATTTGACTTACAAAATGCTCCATCTAAATAATAAAAACCAACACTATAGTGATATTTTTGACAAACATCAGAATCAAGTAAATGATCCCTGCGGATAGTGTAGAATGCTTCTTTGCATTTGAAACGTCTATATTCTTCAAGTCGTTGTTCATTAGCCGGTGATCCTTGGAAAAATGGCATACTTTCCACATGTGGTATTAAAACAAGCTATAATTATAAAAATTAAACCTTTAAAGTTTCCATCTCGATAAAAATACATATTATTCAGAGTTGAGACAGAGGCTGACTAATTTGGTTTTACAGTGAAGACTTTTATTTTATTGATCCATTAATTTTTTTAAAGTTGGTATATATTATAATTTATAGTACCTAGGTACTTACGAACGGTTATTTCTTAATTATTACAATAGTTTTTGCATCTGAAAAACTATCATTTTGATACCTAATATAACATTAGAACAACTCTGTATGATTCATGCATAATACATTAAACTCTTAGTTAAATAGTTAATGCAAATATCCTAATATACGAAACGAAATATCTTTTACACCACAAAATGGTCTAATGGAGATGTTATGACGTAGGTATGTGTAATATTTTTTTTCTTAAGTGCTTACTGAGTCGACTAGTATTGACGCGGATGGATTAATTGTTTTGTTGTTGTATCTTTGAAAATTGATTTTTACTTTGTACTCTTTCTTTGCTTCTAAACATACTGGTGGCGTAGCTATAGCAAACCTAGAATCTGTAAACACACATTCGTAATATATTTATTATATTAGTAGGTACTTGATACGTATTAGATTGCTGCAAATGTTTATTTTAAGAAACTGTTTTACCTTGCGGTAATAAAACGCTTCTAATATCTCCAGCATTGTAATTCACTTCATATTCTGCACAGGTACTGTTAGGTTCAATGGGTTTCATTCTTTCCAATGTAATTCTGACATCGTCCCAATCATAAGGAATCTGTAAATTATAAAACATTTAAATAATAATGTACCTTGACTTATTTAATTCATATAAAAATCAATGTTACAAATATAATTTATGTATGGTTTATTGAATATTAAATGGAAGTATATATATATAGTACATCTAATCTATATTATACAGCTGTTGTATATAGGTAACAATATTTTGGTTCACTTCAAGTATAGCCGATACAAATTATAGAACAATACTCACTTGTGGTTCATATCTGAGGACGATTTCATAATTTGTCGTAGTTGGTATATTCTTCAAATCAAAAACTAACTCAGCATCATCAAACACTTTCATAAACCCTGTACCAGTCCATGTGTTATCCCGGCCATCTCTGTAGGGTTCTCGAATAAATACTTGACAATTCTAAAAATGTCAACCGTTTTTGAATATTTATAAAAAAAAATACATGCGTAAAATACATACGTCTTGCCCGCAATTGGATAACTCAGCTTCGCTGACTAATGTGTCAACCGGACCGACAAAGAAGTTTTGCTCGGGTACACTGCATGTGCGTCCTGATAAATTGGGTCGACACCTAATTGACACACATAAAATGTAAATTATAGAAACGACCGATATATGAATTCACCAAATCGTTACCTGCTCATCATGATGTAAGAGATTATAATATTAACAGTATAAAAACTCAAATTTTATTTATTTTGAATATTTAATGACTTGCACGTAAATAACGACTTACAAGCATTGTCCCGTGAGGACGTCACACATATTGTCGTATGCTCCACCGACGTCGCATTCGCACGGCTTACAGCCATCTTGACTGTCGGACAAACCCCAGAAGCCCGGGATGCATTGGTTGCAGTCTCTGCCGGCCACGTACCTCTTGCACGTACATTCTCCTGTCTCCTTGTTGCAACCCTGATTGTCCACGGTTCCTTGAGTGTTGCACGTGCACACTATTACAACATCACGAGTTAGTTGTTAAAAGTAGGTACATATTCATAGTTCATAGTGCACACACCTTGACATCCATCTGGGTTTGACTCGCTGAAATTCCAAAATCCGTTTTTGCACATGTCACACCGTCTACCTTCGACATTGGGTTTGCAGTGACATCGACCAGACTCCAATCCGTTGATCAGATCAGTCTTAGAATCACATATTCCGTCGTCCAAAGAACCACCGGGATCACAATCGCATGCTGCGCAAGTAATACAATATTGTGATGGTGTTGATTTATTTAAAAAAAATATAATATATTGTCTCGTATTTTAAAAATAATTATAGCAAAACACTTTTGTTCAATAATATCGTTAATGTTTTTTGAAAAATAAAACCCAGGTCAGAAATTTGGATTTTCCTTGTCAGTAGGAACTCATTCGAAATTGTTTTCAAAAGTAGAGTAAGTTAAAACCGTCAACAATTATATAATATTTTTACTGTGTTTGGAAAGAATTTGCTCGCTGGCTGTCCTTGCGTTCACGTTCATATTTAGTGAACGTATTTCATATTTTAAAGAACCTTTTTTTTTAATGAAGTTTTCATACTTTGCGTCTACCTACTACATACAAAGATACCAATTCTAAAAATTTAAAAAAATTATGCCAGTGAAAAGTAATTTATTTTTAAATAAATAATTTGATAAACGTGAATGTGAACGTGTTCCTTTGAACAAATAATGAACGTGAATGTGAACTTGAACAAGTTCAATTTTCAGAACTTTCTAAACATCTTATTTTAATCCCGACAATAGGTAACTCACGTAAACAAACGTCATGGTCGGTGAACGGTTTCGTGGGGTCTTGGTAGAAGTACTGCTTGCACTGTTCGCAGTTCCGGCCCATAGTGTTGTCCGTACACCCGTCGCACACCCCGCCACTCATCCGTCCGGTCAACTCGAACACGGCAGCATCGTGGTGACAGCTGGTCGCGTGATTGTTACAGTTGCAACCTTTAAAAAAAAAAACAATACCGTCGAGAATAGAATATTTAAATATTTAATTTTTTTAATCGCCAAGACTGCGACCGAGACCAGTTGCTTACGTCTGCATGCGTTCGTCTGTCGGCCGATTGCCGGTTTCCATGGAAAGTCGTTGAAAAAGTCCTCGCAAGACTCGCAGTTGAGGCCCTTGGTGTTGTGGGTGCACTCGCACTGGCCGTACACCATGTCCGGTTTGCTGGTCGTGCCGTCTTGTGGCAAGCATCTGGACGCGTGCCCGTAACACGAACAACTACCCCGCACTACCATCTCCGTGATTGCGTAGTAGTATTTTTCCTATATAAACGCAAATCAAAATGTAGATCATCGACATCATATCTTATAATACACACCGTACGGCGGTTGTGACCCTACATGTTATTTTAATATTTAGCTAAAAATGATATTATCTATACATACCAAAATCTCATCTCGGTTATCCAACAAATCGTCCCCGAGCGTGTGAAGTTTGGTGAAATTAATCCTCAAGTTGGTCATCTTCAACAGGTTTTGAACTTCAGGTGAATACGGATCGTCATACATGTGGTGTAAATTGGGAGGCAACACTCTCAAAATCACCTAAGTAAAAATTGAAACAACAAACTCGTGTTTAGTAACGTGACATAGAAAATTTGATCTGATTACGTGTTAATGAGTAAAATTAAATATAGAACTATTATAATGAACAATGACTTAAATAACTTAAATAAATTAATAATTATTTAATGATTATTTTTTCCCAATCAATCGTCTTAAAAATCTACCATCTAATAATTAAACATTGAAATAAAGTACAAAATCATATAAAAAACATAATAAGTAGGTAACGTACTTCACCACTTGCAGAAGGAGGTACAGAAGAATATCTCTGGTCGCAAACGACTTCAGTCAAATTGCGTGGTGGTTCTTTTGGTATGTTCGGAAAAACGGAGTCGCAATCGTACGCAAAGTATCTATAC
Source organism: Nasonovia ribisnigri (assembly GCA_027563435.1). Taxonomy (NCBI): domain Eukaryota; kingdom Metazoa; phylum Arthropoda; class Insecta; order Hemiptera; family Aphididae; genus Nasonovia; species Nasonovia ribisnigri. The sequence goes on along the minus strand of JANEHU010000151.1, from coordinate 279,108 downwards.
ACCTAAAATGAAAAAAAAATTTAAAACTAATGCTATACTCGTCATGTATTATATCATAGTACTCAGCGCAAACGGTCCCTGTATTAATACAATAAACATTAAAAAATTGTTTTCTGGGTGTTCTCACTTACCTGCCAAGTGTTTCCGAAATCGTAAGATCTCTCGACCAACATCACTGCTGGCCGAAACGTCTTAAACGTAATGATTAAATGAGTGAAATGAAATTCAGCTTCGAGGTCCAATTGAATAGTGACGTTTTCCACGCCGTTTTCCGATTGCCACCATTGTGTAGTAACACCACTAAATAACGTCATAGACGCAAAAAAAAAAAAACCCTTAGAACGTACGTACAAACAAGACATATTCGTTAGTGAATTTTTTACCCGGACGCATGGACAATGTTATCGATCCTGTGACTTAGCGAATACTTTGCATTTGGTTGAGACGGTTGTCTTGAATCGCACCAAAAACATTTTTTGCGATCCTCGAGGTTGTTTACAATACAATATCTTTCCTAAAATATAATTTATATAAGTGTAAACATTTATTTTTATTTTTTTTTATCTGGGCGAATATAACAGTTACAAACCCTTTGCTTCAAACCACAAGTGGAAGATGCTACTAAGTGGTTTTCCCGACCAATCAATAAATTTCCAGTAGCCGGGTAACATGAACTTTTGTCGCACGATGAATAATACGCTCCGACATTAACTAAAAATAATCGACAAACACTATAATTAAAATCCAAAAAGGTAAATAAAAATGGCTTTAAAAAAATGTACAAGTCTAACTATAATCCTGGTTAAGAAATTCATAAGTCATAATAATATATAATCAGATTATCTTTAACTTTAATGAAAGACTTCATAAATATTGTACATTGGTTAGGTTGCATATTATAGTTCTTTTAGTAAAAACAAAATATTTTAGCATAGTATACGATTTTGAGCAAAGTGAAAAAAATATATTGATTTAACAACAATGATCTGTGTCTGTCAGCAACATTTTGGCTGGTAAAAATGCTCTGATTTTCGAAATCAGCATCTTTTCTGATATAAAAGTGAATCTAGTTAGTACTTTTGAGAAGTCAAAATGTGAAAAATCCAAAGCGAAGAAAGTGAAATAAAAAAATGTGAAAAAAGTGATAATTTTATGCAAAACCAATTTTTGAAAAACTATTAGAAATTTAAAAAAAATTTTAAATTATTCTCTATAAAATCATTTTCACAAAATGAATGACAATTTAATACAAGGTTCCTTATAAATTTCACTAATCTAAGTTCAAAATTATCAAAAATACATAGGCATTGAAAATTTAAATTTTGACAAAATTCATCAAAATTCCGAAATTATTGTTCAAACTGATTATCAGTTAAAATTAATGAAAGTTTTTCTTTTCATATCTTACATAAGAAATTTTGATAGAAAATGTTCAACAAATGTTTCTACTGAAAACAAAAAAGAACATTTACCAGAAAGTAACATTCATATTTTATGACTGATAAACTTTTAAATTAAACATTTTTACGATACTTAATAATCAGTTAAATTATTGATCAATTTTTTGATATTTTGTTGTATTTTCAAAACAACCATAAACCCATTAAATATTCCATCAAATATTGATATTATCATTTTCCATAAATTGTAACATTTTCAAACTATTTTGACTCATTTTGAGCTATTTATATAACTACCTATGATAATATTTTCATATTTTGTAAACGATTTTTCAGTTTGAAATTCATAAAAGTATTTCTTTATGCTAACATAAGACATTTTAATAGAAGGTTCCCAAAAAGTTTTTCTTTAAAAAGAAAGATTTCACCAAAATGTCATGCTATTTATAGCCATGAGATATTTTATAAAAAAATGTTTAACTATTCAATTTGACTATTTGTACAAGTATGACACAACGTCTCTGATCAAAATCGTTTTTTTATGCAATGATTTGTCATTGAATTCAAATATATAACGACACGCTCGACAACTACTGTACAGCTAAGCGGTACCCACTTGTCCACCTTTTTTAATGATATAACTTAATATATGAATAATTTTTTTAAGTTCATATTGCTTACGATAAATCGCCCTTATTCTATACAATGTCTGGACAATATAGAAAATCTTTAAACGATTATTCAAATCGCCCTAAACTGTCCCGATTTTCATACGTAATGTGTATACATGGATGATTTTTTAAGCTTGCTCACGATGTTTTTTATTCTTAAATTATGTATATATTCAAAATCTAATTTTTGGAATTTTTAAAAAGTTACATATTTCAAAGATCATATTTTTGTACCTCTTAAGATTGATCCTGTATTCCTGTGTCAGTACAATCTTCTGTTTTTCCAATAGGACCCCCCCCCCTTTTCACTTTTAATTTTTTTGGAATTTTGATGTACCTATCTTTAATTGTTTTGAGTTATATAACTTTGTGTACTTAGAATAATATGTCTGTATGCGGTAATGGGTTAAATAGATATAGGACTTAGATGATTTGAAAATGTCCGTAATTACTATTGATCTATCAATATAAATAATTTGTAAAATTTATCAATGTTTAATATATACTAAATCTAGTATTAAATATAAAATATATTTGTGTAAACCATTTTTAAGGATTATTATCCAAAATATAAACATTTTAATAACTATATCCTCCTGAGTATATATTATAGTACTATACTTAGTATAAATATTTTAATAACTCTGAAACTATTCATTAGAATTTTGATTTAGATACGTCAACGTTTTCAAGAAAATCGTCCACTAAATAACATACAGTAAAAATGTGGGTTCTCGTTTGCAAAATTAACGTTTGTATCGGCACAGGATATTCTTTAAGGAGTAAGTATAAATAATATTAAACATTTTAAAATATATTCTTTGGGTACACATAAACAATTCTAAAAATCAGAATTTGAATAAATAAAACTATACTGAACTCTTAAAGGGAAAAAATGGGGTTGTGTATGTTTGAAAAACTACCTTGTATATTTTATGTATATTTTGTATAATATGTTTAAAATCTTTGATACTAAAAATACTGAAAATAGGTGACTATTTTTATGAAATGAGTACTTTATAGTTTATAGTTTATATAGCCATATAAACATACTAGTTTAGTGCACACAAATATTTTTTAAAATGCGATGACTCATAATTGAAAAACATATTTTAACAATACAACATTTTACCCTATATTAAGCTCAGTTAATTTGATGGAAGCGAGACTAGTGCATCCCAACAAATGGTCTCACTATATTGTGTCGGGAATTTTTTAAATATTAAAATCCTTTATTATAAAAAAAATTCTAACTTCTAAGTCACAAAACACCAAACGTGCATATTATATTCGTTTTTATATTATTATTGTAACGTCGAATTAATTATTTTAAATTACATATTTTGTTAGTAGGTATTCACTTTTCAGATATAAATAAACATAAATTGTAATTTCAATACATTTACAAATACAACGATATAAAATTATTATTTAATACTTAATTGTTCATTGCAAACTTTTAGGGCTTGAAATAATATGTTATATATACATTAAAAATTTTAGATACACACTGCAACATTTAAAAAGAGTCTAAACAAATAGTTAATTTAATGACTAGAATATGTTATCATATTTTTAAAGAATATTATGAACACATAAATAATACCTTATATTGTCGCGTGTACAATAATGATAAAGCATTCATTATTATGATATTACCCAATAAATTCAAAAGTATATGGTCTCGTTATTCTATAGGTGCTATACTTTCAATATTAATAAATTATAAATGTATCTAGGTATATGTATAGGTAATGGAATCACATTTACGAAATACAACGTAAACACTAAACAGGTCATGTATTTATACGCATAGGTAATAACAGTTATGACTTTATGAGTTACGACGTTGGTCTTTTTTCAATTAACTTTTTAAAAATGTCCGTCGTACAATATTTGGAATTTTTAGAAAAATGTTTAAAAACGTTTAAGGTTTTAGTTTGGTACCTACTTAGTTGACTTTCTGTGGTAACAATATTTTATTACAAAGTTGTGTATAAGTTTTGTATCAAATTAGACTTATATTGAAATGTATAAAGATAATTTTTATTATAATCAATTAAATAGGGCAAATTCTCAAGTTAAATGAGTGCAAAATCTTTTGATTTAATGTTATTATAAGTTTCAACTAAATGTAAAATAATTATTCTTAACATTTCATACTATTTTATTTTATTCTGATTTCTATAAAAATGAGATTTATTTAAACATTTTATAAATTTATTTTAATATTAAAAATATGCAATTGATTAGCGTTATAGGCTTATTGCTTGTAAAATATATGTTTAAAGTTTATTCAAAAGTAGGTATTTAAGTAATATTCCAAACAATTTTATAAATATTTTGAATGCTATCTATAAATCATAATCATAATAATAAATAGAGTAATTTGAATTTATAAAATATTGGTTTAGGTATAATACTTTAAATAATTCGTATTACTACTAGGTACTTGAATTTAGTAAAATTATTTGTTCGAAATGTTCATCCGTCATCCTATAATACGTATAGGTAACTAGTTTTATGGAATTACATTTGGTTATTTCAGCATCAAAAATAAAAAATTAATACGATCATTTTGCGTTCCACTGAAATAAAATGATTACGAGAAAAATTAAGGCACCTATTTAATACAAATTAATATTAAATTCCAATATTATATTATATTATTAAACAAATCTTTATAGATAAAAATTATTTCATAATTTAAAAAATCGCTAGTAGAATTATTTAAAACAATATTTGGTTAACATTAAAAGTATTTAGACACACTTTACAAACTTTTGACCTACTTAACAACAATACATTTTCGTAAGAAATTACTAGTAAATTACCCTAAATTCATACATTTCAAGAATCCCTAACATATACCTATAGCCTCAATATTATAATTTTTAAATAATAAATTATGTTTGCTTTGATATTGCGTTTGTAATGTAAAAATATTCGTTTTTAAAATATGTATTACGACTAACACACGCACTCAGTATGTAGCCCAGTACCCACCCAAAATCGTTAGACGTATAAAAAAGTCTATCACTCTGACTTTTTAGAAAAGAATACGATTGCAAATACATATACAATGACGGGTCGTGAAGTGGAGTGAAGTGTCAATAACATGAAATCACCCTTAGGGTATAAAACACTGAACTATAGAATAAAAACGAACAATGAATGTCAATTTATTCAGAAAAAATATATTAATTGTTGGTTGAAATACAAAACTATAGGTAGATACACCATGTAATAAGTAATTTAATGATCGAGAAAATTAGGTAATAGGTGTGTACCTCTGTACCCGTGTACAATTTATCGGTGTTGCTGGTTTATTTTAATTTGTTTAATTTATTATGCATACCAGGTACACAAAATATGAACTATATAATAAATAAGTGTACTGTACATTTTGTAATCAATGGTTATAATATTATATCATCCGATTAGGTATGTACCTACAATAATTCAGTTTTTCTAAATCCCATATTATGTGATCAATGAAAAATATTCAGAATCACGTTTCATCGAAAGACGACTGAGGTTATCAAAATATTGTATAGGGCAACTGCCACGCACAGTCCAATGCCGTTTGATATTATATAGTTAGGTGGTCGGCTGGCGAAACCTAATCAATTCGCGGAAGTCCGTGATGCGTTATCACCGAATTCAATATTATAGGCATAGGATGTACGTACAACGTTAATTATACACATGGCGTGTGTATGCATCAGGATGTGTTACGACTGTTACGAGGGATGTTAAAAAAAAGGTTTAATATTATAATACATATTATACAATAATAAAATAAGGAAAGACACAAAAGTAACTATAACCATCTATGCAAAGTTATCACTTTCACGTTCACATTCCTTGTATGGTTGATTTTTCATCTAGTCGATTTACTTAATTTAAATAATCACTATATTTATGTCATGACTCGTAGGGCTCGGCACTTAAAAATTACTAAATATGTTGCACTAATTATAGCTGAAAAACGTACAAATAGGTACCTATATGCTTTAAAAATATGCATTCATTTTTTTTTCACTCACGATTTTCATAAATGGGTACAAATTATGCTTTATTAAAAATATTTTTATGTTTCATAATTTTTACTAAATATTTATTAATGAAAACAGGCAATTGTATGTCAATCAGGGATTTGAAAAACACAATATAATATACGACACCTAGTGAAAATTCTCAAAATTAATAAATAAATGTATTTGTTCTATTACCAAATTTTCAAATTAAATAAACTTATCACTAATTATCAAATATGCTTATAAATGGTAAAATTAAAAATATGCTCTTAAGACAACAAAATAAATAAATATTAAAAATTTGCACTATAAACATTTAGTATTTTTTTTTGTAGTGTTGTGAAAACAATTTCAAGCTACTTCAATACAATTTCAATCTATAATAGCCCAAAAAATACATGTAAATGCAAAATCTTCCGACCCCTAGGCCACTCATGAGAAGGTAGTGATAACCTATACTTAAATTTAAAACGTTAATAAAAATGTCATGAAGAAACAACGCAAATTACAAATTACATTTTCAGTAACACGATAATAATCCCATTACATAATCCCATTCAATCAAAACAGTTTAAAAAAAATTACTTAATAAAATTCATTTTTATAAAGTAACGCGATATTTTTATATTATTTAAAAATACTAGGTTCGAGAATCAATTCAATTTATTCCAAAAAAATTTTGTCTAATGAAAAATAATTTTTACTGCTTAATGGAGGAAAGTGTATTGAATTGATATTATGATAATATTAACGAATAATTTAAAATAATAACGCTAAAAGATTCAAATACCTACGTAGAATCTAATTAAATTTGAGAGTAAAAAAGTTATGTAGGTAGGTATTTTAAAAAACCATTCTATAAAAATTTTCAAATTCCTTAATAAGAAAAAATATCTACTGCCAAAATTATTGATAAACTGGCTGTAACATGTATGTATAATATGTATAATAGTCAATAAGAAGTCCGGAGTATTTGTAAATTAGATACGTAGGTACATATGAATTTATGACATATTTTCAGATGTAATTTGACCGGTAATAATAAAATATTATATAAAATTATATTATAACTTATGATCGATTTAAGTAGGTATTTTATTTAAATGTCTCAAAAATAGTTAAGTTAAATCTAATTAACAAAATATACAGTATTATTTTCGTCGATATTATATTGATAATATTCTGTACTTAGGAACTGTACTAAAAATATATAAAATAATATTGTATAACTTTATATTTATTTGAATAATGATTCGTCTTACAGAAAAGTGTTATAACAAGCTGATCGAATGGTTAATAATGTTCATAGTATTTTTTGAACTTATAATTTTCTTAAAATGTATCATATTATCGTTTTAAATTTGACTATTCGATTTAGTCACCAATAATAAAACCGTAAAAATAGATCGTAAAAAGTGTCCCATAACAGTAATAATAATCCGATCACACATAATAGTATCGTTAAAAGTACTATAACGCTGTATATCAACACTAGCGGATGGTCGGGATTTTGTTTTTAGTTCATTAAAAAAAAAAATTATATTCAGATAAATCTTTTGGGCGTGTGTGTGAAATAGAAAGAGAGATAAAAGAGAAATAGAATGAATGAGATATACCACTTATGTGTTAAATACGAATGTAATAACCTATTGTTGTTAATGTTTTACTCCGACCGGAAACTCCGTGATAACATTAAAAAATATGAATATTCAGATAATACATCCACACAGTATTCGTATAGAGGAAATAGATCTATTTTATCCATATTCATATATATATATACATAGCTATGTATTATCAATATTGTATGTCGTGTGAATGATAGATAATATAGTATTATAGTATAGTATATAGTTCACCATCTATAAGTATGGCTATATAAAACAATTGCATATTTAACGTATAAATATTTATAATTTTTTACTACATTATTATATAATTAATAATAATATTCAACAGTCGTAGATGTATACAGTTTTTTTATTTATAGTTGTCTTTAGAAAAAAAGGTATAAATGGTATAATACAGTTTAGTTTATATTTTGTTACATAATGAGATAAAGTTCCGGTTGAGGTTTTCTGATGAATGGTGGTTATTACAATCAGTAACATACAGTGAGGTTAAAATTATTTTTATTGGAATATCTTGTAATAAATAGGATATTAATTTAAGTAAAATAAAAAAAAAACAGTGAAAAATCTTATCATTAAATATGGAAACATTGAAATCGTGTAGGTATAATGATGAAAAAAATATGTATAAAATAACAAAAAATGGCTGAAAAGGAAAAATTTCGTTTGATTTGTCTGAGCTACAAATATTATATTTTATGATGAATAAGACAAATAACGTTTATAAATGGTTTATTATAGCTGACGTCGTTAGTTATTAATAATATAGTAGGTAGATAAAATCAGCGAAAATGGATCAAACAAGTTACCTATGTACTTATTATATAGGATCATTAATAAACAGTTTCAATTTGCACGCAAAAGTTAATGTGCAGATAATACTTTATCAGTAGGTATTTGATTTCCATGCATAAAATGTACTCTGATTGGTAAAATATTTATGATTTGAAATTATTATGTTGTATAGGTACGACTTGTACAGTACATTATATTATGTATTGTTTATTAATGAAATGAAATTTTATTACATCTTTTAAATAGATATTGTATTTTGTTTTAGGAATTTTGAGATGAACTGAAAACAAATCGGTGAATGTAAACTTTATAAATCGTTTTCTCGTGTATGTACTTAAGGGATAGACAATTTTAATATATTATTATTGTACTATGGGCATGGTATTCACAAATTGTATTGGGTTGTAATAAGTTATATAGCGTGCATTTGACGATTGGAGTTAAACATTTGAATAACATTTTGCATTTTAAGCATCGTTCGTGTAACTGTATAATGTAGGTATACCTACTAACACGAATATCTTATGTATGTATATATATATATTATATATGTATGATACTATGATAGGTGCGTTGCAGTAACCGCGCAAAGGGATTTCAAACGGTACCTATATGTGGCTATGTATAAAAATACATACGATTGGATTAATTGTTCGTAGGTACTTGAAGAGAAATTGACACCTCATATTATTGTTATATTATTTAGGTATATATATGGAATTAAAACAAACGATATAAAATAATATATATTATGTCTATAGAAGTGTTCTGTATGAACGTATTCATAACAATTGCAAACAATTAAATGACGTGTCCCCGCAAAATTGTATATCATACTTTTGTCTTGTAATGATTATTCTGATATTATGTAGGTACACGGATTAGAGTAAGCCAGTAAGCAGCATGATAAATTCATAATAATATTAAAGTCGCAGAGAAACGGGAAATATGAGCGTCCGTCTTTTATTATAATGTAATATAATATTTAATAATATATCTACGTGTATAAAGCTGACGACGACGATGGTAATTATTGATAATAATTTTAAATAAAATGTATTATAACACTATTATTGTGGTGTCTTACCCGACGAGAAGAGCAACAGCAGGGCCGGTATGACGGTCCACGACGTCTTCGTCGCGTCGATCAGCATTTTTTCTCTTCTTTTTTTTCTCTCTTTAACGACTTACACGCACCGCAGTTGGCAAGTCATCTGAAACACACACACACACACAATCACTTACAATTACACACACGCACACACTTACGTGCGGCGCGCGCACACACACGCACACACATACGCTGCACATGCACATGCACACGCACACAAGTCGATCTCGGGCTCGTAGATACCCAAATAGTTCGGACGAGGGACCGAGAAAATATTATGTGAAATGTGTGAGCCACATGTGCCGGGCACGACTGACACACGTGTGCATCGGCCGATGGCCATTCACACACGCGAGCCCTGTGGTTCGTATATGGTATTCAGACTGTACGGCATATTATTATTATTATTATTATTATTATTACGATATGATTGTCGAGTATAATTTAAGTACACGAAACTCTGTGAAAAATGTATTGATAACAGGATATTGTCGTTTTCCGGAGAAGCGTAAGTACTATGTACCTACCACCTAGCATAAAATAAGAAATACAGAGTAAGCCCCCCTTGTACAGTACCTAAGTTAAACATATTATTATTATTATTCTGTTCGTACGACATAATATAACAATAATAATAATAATAATAATAATATGTAATGTCTGTGATATGGTACCTGTGTGCCTAGTCGACTTTCCAGAAACGGATTTAAAAAAAAAAAAAACCCATAATGTGCCGTTCTGTTAAAAAATATTATATTATGTCGTCTGAATTTAACAGCGACGCTTATGGAATATTAAATTATTTTTCACGATCGACCGGTACAGCGTGTCTGTACGATAATATTATTACTATGGCAATATCCTCTACGGGAATCTAACGATATTCGTATGTACGGCCGTACAATATGATCCTCTAAAATATATTAATACAATACAGATCACATAACGACATCGTTCGGTGCGTCACTTACCTGCAGGTGTACGGGAAGATCGCGATCGTTCGTCGTCATCAACAACGCATGTCCGACGACGGATTGCGCGCGCGGCGTCCCGATTACGCGAATGATATTCGATCGCGGCGACGCGCAATGTCGTGTACTGGCGCTGGTACTGCTGCTGGTACTGGTGGCCTGCGTGTGCTGATGCTGCGAGTGCGCTGTCGGTGCGGCGGCGTCGGCGGAGTGCGGACAGACTGCTAAAAATAAAACCGGTTGTGTCCGCCGGCGCGGCGGCTGCTTCTCCGGCGGCGGCGGCGGCGTCGGTGGGGGAGTGCGCCGCCGCATGCCACCGCGCGCGCGTGCGCGTGTGAGCGTAACCGCGATCGGTCCTTAGATGCTGCGGAAGCCGCGGAGACGGCGCTCGTGGACCGGCGGCATCGCGTTTTTGGGGATGATGAACTCCGACGAAGCCGCCCTCGTTAATCCTACTACTTGCCGTGCACGCACGTATCAACACGTGTTCGTTCGCTTTGTACCCTTAACATAATAATAATATAGTTGATGAACTCCGCGAGACCAAATTTTCCTTTTAAATTTTATCTCGGAAGGCCAAATATAGGATCTGTTACGCATTATGTTGTCCGATAAGTAAAAGACCTCGACCCATGGGTTATAGTACGATATTGTGGAAAATGCGGAATTGGTTTCCAAAAAAATTACTTATATTAATAAGTCTACTCTATTAATATACGAATACATTGGGTTCTGCGATTATATACCAAAAATGGGAACAGTATTTCGTCTACTTCATAACGAACAACAAATTGGTATGCGAATCGATCGACGAAAGACTTAAATCAACATTTCATTCCGCAGGCCGAGTATGTTTTTATTTATTAAAAAACAGAATCTGTGTCCAATGTATCAACGAAAAGTTTATAGTTGAAGAAATTTCAAAATTGAAATACTGCCAAATATCGAGTTTATAATTCGTAAAAAATTTTTGTTGTAAATGTATACCACATTAATTTGTTTTTATTTTAATTTTTGATCATGCATCATGATTATGGGTAAAAATTGTATTTTAATATATTATATACCTATTTTGTATGAATTGTACAGTTCACTTTTATTGCAAACCTAATAAGTAATAACTATAACGTCCACCAACTGCAGCGTTCCTAATTGAAAGTCGCATATTTTATTACCTACCCATTATAATTGTTTTTAATTCAGTATACTTAAACAATATTTACTACATATTAATCGGTACATTAAGTTACATAGGAGCGTATAGTTAAATTATCTATTATCTGTCTACGACCGTGTTATGACTTTATGAGATTCAAATGTTCTGGATTTCACGATTCTCACGTTTTCCCAACAGGATCACGTATGTAGGTTGAGTACTCGGCACTCGGCAGTAACGCGCTGTGTAATTTCAACCGTGAAAACATTCGTAAAACGAATGCGTACATCGAGATGAATATTAGATACCTATTCATAATCGTCTAAGCACGAAGAAACGTTTTAGAATTGCTGCACGTTCATATATAAAAGCCATAAGGTTGATAATATATATGCGCTTACCTATTTAACGTCTAACAACGCTCGATCAAGAAGCTGCAGGTTCAGTAGTTTTCCTACTAAAGATTAAAAGCATATATTGTCGAAATATATTTAAAAGGACCTAAATCGCAATAAATTCATATATTTTCATTGTATATGTATATATATATACTACCTATACCTAACGGCTAATACGCCTACCTGTATATTATATCATTTGTATAATTGTAAAGGTAGGTTATTATTAGGGTTCGGATTTGAAACGATTGGGGTGGATTTTTCCAAATTACCTATATTAGTTTATTAATATTTATCTAGTTTAATAGTTTTTAAATTGTCATCATATGATTCATATGTTGTCTATTCAATTAATACTTGGTTGATACTTAATACTTGATTTGTAACGTAAATACGAATACAATTATTTTGATAAATTGATAATTTAACACAAAATATAAAAAAGGAGAAAAAGAAAAATAGACGTTTATTGGTAAAAGAAAGGTAAAAATAATGTTTATCCACTATATATATAGTGGCACGGAAATTAAGTGGAACACAATTTTGTACAAGAATTACTTGTCTTAATCCAAAATAAAAAAGCATTAGCTTTCATGACGCCTTTATAATTTTTATTTGGGGGACCATTATTATTGGGGTATACCTATATAGTATAAATATAGTACAACGTTATTTCAAATGTGAGAAATTTAAAATTTAATTTCCAGCACATCAGTTGACAGGAAACTGGAAAATTGTCAAGTTGGCTCCGTAATTTAGCATTGTTGGTGGAAAATATCTGTCGCCACTGGTCAATGAACATGGTAGGATGTGGGACTAGGACAATCATCAATAATAATTTATAAGTCGTTTATTAAACAATAAATAATAAAAGTATAATATTAAGAAAATTCTGAAAAAAGTTTTCAATTTATCAACCAATAGATCGATTGGCACCATCTTTATTTGTTCATTATTTTATTAATAAGTACCTACCTATATAATTAAACTAAATATTATGTTAGTAAAATGTCATATATATATATATATAGTATTGTAATATTAATATTATTAATTAATACATATAATTTATAGGTAGGAAGGTACAATAACATAATTTAGGTACCAATTTAATTTTATATTATATATTATATGCTGTAGATTTTACTCATTATAGACATACCGTAGTCCGTAGGTACCTAAACAAAAAATAGAGCAATGATCTGTAGAATGAAAACTATTTTGATGCCCTTATAGAATTCCACACTGCCCGTTATAATAAACTATAAAGTACTTGATAGTAATTTACATATGTTATAACTTATAGTGTTATACTGATTATTGAACAATATTCACATTTCATCAGTATAATAATATATGTGCTAGTTCTGATCGTTATAGCCTATGGTGACCCGTCATTTGGTCCGGTAAATTACATCCGGCGACATTTGATCCAGATCAAAAAGAATCTGTACCAAAAATATCCTGCTAAAAAACGTCTGGTAACAAATAATATAAAATACAAATATATAAAAATTAGAGTTAGAATTTTAGAAAAATAATCTATAATATTGTAGAATATTATAGAATGTAATAAGCGAATAGTCCACCTGATAATATAAAGATTACCTTATACACAGAAAACTAATAAAAAATTATTCTTGGTGAAAATAACCGTACAAAAAAAAGAAAATATAAAAAAATAGACCAATGTCTTAAAAATACAGTAGAAAACTATGGAACTACAAATATCAATACATATTTGAAGGGTATCGCTCATAATTTTAATTTCTAAAGATTTGTATTCTATATTACATTATTACTTTAATAATTCCACTATATTGTTTTATATTATTGTGTCTTAAACAATAATTCATAATTTATATATTGACTGATTATTATTTTTTTTACCTGACGTTTTTATAAATTATGAAAATAAAATAATAATTCTAATTTCTAAATAATTTATATTTATTTGTTACCGGACGTTTTTCAGCTGGATATTTTTACTACAGGTTCTTTTTGAACCGGATCAATTGTCGCCGGATATAATTTACCGGACCAAATGACGTGCAACTATAGCCTATAGGTAGTCCAGTAAGTAGTATATATCTTAATATCTAATGTAAGTGTTAATAATTTATAACTAACTAAACATATTGTTGAAATTACGTAGTAACTAATGGATATTCTATTTTAAAGTAGTAGGTACCCTCGACAAAAAACTGAATTTTAATGAAAATTCCTGGTTTCCCTATTTTTTTTTTTTTTTTTTTTTTTTAATCATTGAGAGAAGTCCTAGTCGTCTTATATTTCTTAGTTTCTAGAAAATACTTTTAAGTTGAAAATCGATGTAGTCCACGATCGGACAAAAAAAAAAATGTAATTGAAAAAAAAACACTCTTCATTAAAAACTAACATAATTATCGTTCCGCTCAGATTCTCAGAATCAAAAATTAAAAATACGTACCGAGGCCGATAAATGCCTTTGAGAATCAAAATATAAAATAACATAAAACGTTATCCCTTCTTCAACTGCGATGGTGGTGTAATGGTCAGCATAGTTGCCTTCCAAGCAGTTGATCCGGGTTCGATTCCCGGCCATCGCATGAAATTTTTTGTTTTTTTTTATGCACCACTAGCCTAAAAAATGTTGAACAATATTCTACCAAGTATTCTGATACTAGAATTTAAAAATAAAATTATTGTTAAGCCATTCGACTTATTTCTTATGAGCGATTGAAGATTAATTTTTTACGACACTGGATATTTAAACGTATACAATAATAACGATGAAAGGATTTTTTTATGAAATATAAAAAACATTAGGAGTAGAAACTTGAAATATTCCAGTGTTAGGTACTTCAATTATCATTTTCATATAGAATATTTAGTATTTACATCATACCATTTTAAAAATATTTAGACCTTATTTTAAGCTTTTTATTTTACTGGTACGCCGCATATAATAATGAATAAGAAATACCTTCCTAATATTTAGATTTAAAATAATAATATATATGTATATATATATAATAAATACACATACCTATTATATACTAGGTTACAGCAAGTTACAGGTAAGTAGTGTGTGTACTTTAGTAATGTATCGTACTTTTTTTTTAGAACTGTGTTTACGGCTTTACACAATATATGTGTATAATTAATATTTGTACAGTACTATTGTAATTATTATATGTATATTGCATAGCAGTATAGATTTTTAAAAACCAAGTAGGTAAATAGTAAAACCTTAGTACCTAAAATAATTATGCTAGTAGCTACACGACATATTACCAGGGCCTAAAATTGTGTACAGCACTATGCGCTGCAGTAACAAATACGAAACGTGCAGTAGCCAGTGGCGTCATTTAAGGGGAGGCAAGTTGGGCATTTGCCTCTGTCTGATTTTATAAGCAGTCCGATGGGCTGGTGTCCGGTTGTTTTCGTTTAATCGTTACTATATTTTATTAACGCAAAAACATGCCTATATTTCAAAGTTAAAAATTACAAATAATAGTAAATTATTGTCACAATAATAAATCGGTAATTACAAATTATTAATTAATAGTTGGAATACATTTATATTTAGGTACACGGGGGAACGTGCAAGAAAGTTGGTATGTGTGTGATTTATGAAGGAAGAGAAACATAATATTAATAGGTAGTTGAGAGCAAAACAAATAGTTAATAGGTTTTTTTTTAATTTACCCATTTGGGCTGGTCTAAACTTTTGCCCTCCTCTATTAAAAACTGAAATGATGCCACTAATAGTAACAAATTTGAAATGAATAAGTGTGCAGATTGTGCAGTTACTTAAGATTACTAGGTTTGGAAATTACTATAGGTCTATTATTTAAAAATATTACATTGCACAACATTGCGGCACAACATATTATAAAATTGCAACTTTTAAAAGTACTGAAAAAAATCTTTGATTGGTATTGTAATATGAATAATATTAGTATCTACTTTCCTAATGAACTTATCCTTAATCCAATTACATACTATTTAGATCCTAAAAAAAATATTTTTTAATTTACTTTTCTTGACAAAATATAATGTAATATCTACAAATATCAAAATATGCAGTACCTAATGTACAAAAAAATGTGTCATAAGGTTCAAACTATTATGATTCGTAATGATTACTAACGAAAATCCAAAAATGTGAAAAAAAAAATATAAAATAGTACAAAAATCCACACTCTACGTATTACACTATCCACATTCCACGGTTTTCTATAATATATTATATACTATTATATAATATATTATATACTATACCAGGGGTGGCCTAACTTTTTTTTATTGAGTTCTACTAATAATATTTTTTAACATTTATATGTTTTTTGGCTGGATACAATTTTTTTTTTCTGACCGTAACTGATTTGTATTGCCATCAAAACGCAGATCATCAAAAAAAGCTTACCTATCTATGATTTCTAAATTTTCTTTTCAGAGGAAAAATAGAGTAGAATGATACTTATAAAAATGTTTACCTAAAAACTTTTTTCTTTGAAGATCAATCACGTAAAAAAATATATATTTTTTATTTTTAACTCATCATACTATTAATATTTATACCTAATACAAAACATAATAATATATTATACTCATTACTTATACTATTGTTATATACATTATAACATTAAATGATTAAAATGTAAGGTTTTATAAACACGAGTGTTTAGCATTAAATTTCTAAATAATATTTTCAAAGCAAATTAACATCATCTGTCTGTGTATAAAAGAGCGTCATTAAATAAAATATCGTTGACCAGTTGATTGAAATCTGGGGAATAGTCACTGACTAACTAGGACATTGCAGATCTAAATGATCATCTGCGCTGCAGCAAGCGCGTGTAGCACGATATTCGGCTTTTATAATTTTCGTGGGATAAAAAATGCACACAATCAGCAGGCTGATTAATCTGAAATATGTTTGTAACTTCGTATCTACTAAATGTATATAATAATATAAGTTTTAACAAAAGGGATCGTCTTTGAAATCGACTGAGATCGATCGTTTGGCCACCTCTGAACTATTTACAGATAACAGCGGTATGACCAAATAATATTATAATAATATTCAGTAGCTCCGTTCGAAATCTCGAGGAATGTACCTAATTAGTGCCCAGCAGCACTGCCCTCTACAAATATCAGCCATGTTATTATAGAACACTATATTTGTATTTATAAACGTGTATTTATTATATCCGGAGAAACATCTGCTGCACAACCCTCTTATACAGAGCCGCACACGACGTGTGGACAAAGACAATCCCGACGCGCAGCATACCTATATGTATATCTCCATGACTCCATTCTAATATCCTATAATAATATAATGTCGAGTTTCATTTTTAATAATATATCTACTACAACATATGTACCCCAGATTGACATTAATTTATAATATTATAATAATGTTTTTTGGCGAGGGTTATGCGTATAAAGGTACCTATACATTTTTTGTACACGTTAACGCGTATTAAGCACTTAATTTTCCATTTGATAAATAGTTATTTATTAATTATATAATATTATTATGTTTAAATGTTTCATATACGCATTGGACCCATTACCGCATAAAGTGGCGTCTGCAGACTCTGATATTGATATACGTGCTCACTGAGAGGGGGTGGTTGTGTATTATAGTCCACAGTGTTTGTATTATTTTATTCCTGTCATTGGTTTTATAATATATTGTAAATCCACTTGTCTGATCAGGAACTGACGAACGTAGGTATAGCCACAAAGACTATATCAAAATTTTAATGTACACGACCAATGTTATTGATTGAGGTATATTGGTATATATTATTTATTAGTTTATCATATTATATACTATTGTAGGTTGCAACTAAGTTGTCGTTGTTTTAATGATTCCAAATTTCAATATTATTTAAAGTAAACTGTATACTTTTTAAATAAATTATTGTACTGATTCAACAGACTCTGTTATCTAAATAACATGTTATTACTTACTAGTTACTAGTAATGGAAGGATCATATTATTCATATTATACTTATACGTATAAGTATACACAAATCGAACCAATTTCTATTTAATCTATTATTCTTACTGATTAATTGTATGTTACAATATATTGTATATTACAACGTTAAATTTTAGATTCTGAGCGGAGCGATGAATGTATTGATTTTACAATGATGTGTGTTTTTTTTTAATTTTTTATTTTTGTGTCTGTCATCACCTTTTAGGACAGTAAAAATGCTTCGATTTTCTTCAATAGTATCTTTTCTGATAGGAAAGTGAATCTAGTTGGTACTTTGGGGGGTCAAAAGTTAAAATTTCCTTTAAAATTAAAGTTTGAAAAACAAATGAAAAATTAAGGAAAAAACGGGAATTTTTACGGAAAACCAATTTTCGACAAAATCGATTTTGGTTTTTGGTATACCTCTAAAAGAAATGACCGTAGAGACATGAAATTTTGACCGAATGTTTATATATGTATTTTCTACACACCCTAGCATTTTCAAAATTTTCTGACTTATTTTGAGCTTTTAACGGTCATTTTCAGTTTCTAATTTTTTTAGTTTTTTTTTCTATAAATGTCAATAAAATTTTATTTGTTGGGTAAAAAATCTTGAAAATTTAATAGTAGGCTTCTAATATATAGTTTCAAAGGCAGATGAAAAATATTAAAAATCCGTAGTCACAATTTTTTTATAGGTAATCAAAGTTCAAATTTTTACAAAATACGTAAAAATGACGAAAATGTGCAATTTATTTTGAGTTAGAAATTCATAAAATTTTTCTTTTTAATCTAAGGTTTGAAAATGTAATACAAGATTCCTCATAAGTTTGCCTAATTTTATCAATAAAAAAAAGTTTAAAAGCAAGTCATAATAAATTTTTATGAGCATTTTAAGTTTAAATTTTTACAAGATTAGATATTCACTCGATTTCTCATGTAGCGATTTTCTTATTTTGTTGCAATTCAAAAACTAATAACTGTAGATGCATGAAAATTTCACTAAGTGTTTATATAAGCATTTTCTATACACCATCTAATTTTGAATATGTTTTGACTGTTTTTGAGCTTTTTACGGACCATTTAAATTTTACAATTTTTTTAGTTTTTTTTTATATAAATACCAATAAATTTTTATTGTTGGGCCAAAAATAATGAAAATTTAATACAAGGCTCCTGATATATTGTTACAATAGCAATTGAAAAATATTAAAAATACATAGGCACACATTTTTTTATAAGCATTTAAAGTTCAAATTTTGACAAAATTCATCAAAATCTCGAAAATTATCAATCATTGTAATTAAACAATTATAAAATGGTCAGTTTTTATAACTAAGGATTGAAAATTTAAAATAAAGATTCTAATAAATAGTACATACTGTAAACAAAAAATCTAAAAAATATATAAACACAGTTATTTTTTACAGACATTTTAAGTTTAAATTTGGACGAAATTACATATTAAAATCAATTTTAACGAGTAAAAGTATATATTATAATATTTTTCTAGTATCACTGATAATTTAAGGTTAATAATAATAATAAATAATATTAATTCAACTTAGCAGCTACCGTAAAATAACAATATCAATATAATTTAAAATATCCTAGACTGACATACCGTCTCCGCTCAGAATCGTTTTTCGTATACAATGATATTATATCATTGAATTCAAATTTAATACCATCCATTATAGTACAATGATCTACTTGTAGCCTACTGTACAGCGGAGCGACATCCACTTGACCCCCTTTTTTTGAAGTTTCTTACTATTTTGTAGCTGATAGAATGTATAGGTACATTTTTAATAGATTTCGCGTTTTGTAGGCATTTGTTTTTTTTTTTGGTTAAAATTATATCAGCTATAAATTCGTTTTATACGACTTAAAATGAAATGTTAATAAAAGGTTATTATTTCGTTTTTTTGCCTAGTCACACGGTTTTTTATTTTTTGGTTCTTTTTACTTTTAAGTTATTTGTGTTGTGTTTAATCAAATTTTTTTTAAATGTATTCTAAATCAACGTATACGAAAGGTCACTTATTTACTTTTATATCATATAATGTGTTTCAAGGACATGGCTCAATAGATTGTATCAATATTACATTTGATTTAATCGTTATAATTTAGATAAGAAATAATATTAGTGCTGTATGATTATAATACTATTATTATATTATTATTATACGTAGTCGGATTGCCTACCAGGGTGGCTGAGTTACACTCAAAATGAGTTAAACAATCATAATTCTTTTAATAGTTGTCATGTTTTACGGGCAATAAAGTGCGCGGGATCAGCTAGTAAAATATATAATATATATCATAATATTATGTTATGTGATTTGTTTGGCAATAATTTTTTCAGCTTGCCGTATTATCCCAAGTACCTAATACAAATAAATTATAAAATATCTTTACTCCTTATAGAAGTAGAGGTGTATCACCACGCTTCACCGCTCAGAAACGTTAATCGTATGCAATGATTTATCGCATTATTGTATTCGAATTTAACACGTCATCCATTACTGTTACTTGTGGGCTGTGACTCTATGATGATAAAATTAGATTTATCTGAGCTACCCACAAAACTCACAAGTAACTTTGTTATCTGAATATATTAATCATTGAAATTTTAAATTAGGTCCTATAATAGTTGGGAAATAATTAAGGATATAAAACTATTACAATTTAAAACTTACTCTAAGGTTATTAATAAAAGGTTAATTTTAGGTATAACATATACATTTGTTTTAATTGCTTACTTTAAATATTCACCGATGTATCAATGGTTAACATTGAACTTTCAAAAAACACGAAAAACCATGTATGTAAACATACTATAAGTATCTAACAATACATGTTTAAATAATAAAATTTGAAATCTATCTATATTTCAATGAATGTCTCCTATTGATTGCCATGTATAGACTCAAAAACTACTGGACCGATTAAAATAAAAGTAGGTTGATATAAATTCCAGGAGGGTGCTTAATTTTTCAACTCCTATAATAGTATAGCTACAAGGCGTCTTCCACCTTCTACGTGAAGTTAGTTTTGGCACAAAAAAAATGTATATTTTTTTGTTTATTTAAATTCGGATTGCCATTGGTTACAGATTATATTTATTTACTATTATAATACATTTCTTTTTTTTAATTTCACAAATGCATATAGGTACACAATCTATACAATTTAGTACAATAAGCATATAGGATAAGGGTTAAAATTATGGATTTCTTGAATAAGACGCCATCCATTAGTGGCAATTAGCTTGGTGTTTTATTTATAGTAATTAAGGAGGGATATTAAATTTAAATGGTCACGACACCTGCATTTCCTTTTGGGTCTACGTTGTGAATTTCTGGGGAGTGAGAAGGTATGTAGCTCTTTTATTAGTGGGTTAGGGTGATTTTCTAGTCCGTCAAAAAAACGTTTGTAAAAAAGTTTCACTTCAGCTATAACAGGTAGAATATCTAGATCTTGGTGGAGAATTAAATTAGAGATAAAGAAGGGAGCGTTAGTGATTTTTCTAGAAGTATAATATTATTAAAGACTTGAATTTTGTTTAAAATTTGATTTTTTGGCCAATCCCCAGAGTTGTAATCCATAAGTCCATATAGACTTTAGGAGAGTTTTATATACAATATAAAATATATATACTTATATACTTATATACAAGTAGTTTGGTTTTTAAGTCGGTAAATTTATTTTTTGATAACAGTGTTTTTAGTATACTATATACTATATAGTATATTTAATCAATGATAATAGTATCGATTTTTATTCTGCAGTTTATACATTACTCTTGTTTTGATAATATAGATTGATAATTTTATTCAAATGTATTATTATAATTTTACCATACTATTTTATAACGTGACTTGCACATATTTTTCTTCGCAATTTCGACATCATATTTTGGTATAGGTAACCATAATATAAAACATTAGGTGCCACAACAATAATAATTAGTTGCTACCTTAATTTTAATACTTTTACGTCTTTTTAACTGGTACAACATTTATAATCGTTGACAAAATTACAATATAATATCATTCTTATGACTCTGAAGACCGACGAGGGTGACAACAAAATGGAATGAGTGCTACAGGACTTAGTAAATTACATGGTCTGAAAAAACGGGTATTCGGGAAATGGCTGCCCAGCAACACTTGCAACAACGCATTAAAGGTCAACGATGAGGACATCTCGGCCATGGTCCGCCTGAGACAGTCACTGTCTCGATATCCGGACGCGTTGCATGCGCTGTTCTACATGGTCGCGTCGGCGGTGTGCAGCGAGCCAATGGACAAACCGGGTTCGACCAAGGCCGCTTTACGGAGCCTGCCACTATCCGCGGTCACCAACGTCCATTCGGTCGACGCGCTAAGAGCCTGGGTGGACGCGACCACCGGCTGCATTCCGTCACCTGAGCTGATCGAACACCTGTTGTCAAAAGTAGACTACGGCGGCGGTGGTGGCATGAATTCCGATCGGCGCCTTTCCCGTCGGCCTGCAACTACCCTTGCAAAGCAACTTCACGAAGTCGGCGAGTCCGAAGATCTGCACTTCGCGCTTGCCATGGTCAGGTGGATAGTCAGCTGTGGCGACAGTCGGCTGTCCTATGATATCGGTCCGCCGCGGTACCTAGTGGTGTGCGCGGAACAGACGCTGGCCAAAACGGCGCGGTGTCTCGGACAAAAACCCGACGACCAAAATATGGTGAACGTATATTCTGTCCATCTCTACCTTACGTGACAGCTGTTGGTGTTGGTCGGCGGGTACATGGTGTACCGGTAAAGAGTTTCCGTGGTTTGGCTGCCCATATACCACTAGCGCATTGACGCTTTGAGGCTATGTAGGCCTACTGTTAAAAATAAATACTTTGTTTAGTCCAAGTTTCAGTGCCATCTTATTTCTCTTGTGAATAATTAATATCTAACCAAACGGTCAAAGGAGACATACCTATAGTGTATAAGTAGTAATTAGGCACTAAGGACGGTATATTATGGTCGAATAAAAAAAAATTATGAATTCTATAAATAATAATACGAACCTATAAGATGATAATCGAAAATAATGGCAACTTAAGGTTAATTTAAACCGGCATGATTGGAAATTATTGAATTGGTAGCGATATGAAATAATTGAATCGACTGGATTCATTTTAAATAAATGATAACAAATGTATAACAATATAATATTATATGGGATCATTTAATTAGCACTACTATAGATAATAATAACTGTATTAAACATTCACAACACCGAACGGCTACGGTCTACGAGATGCTATTATTGCTTAGAAACGTTTTCTTCGTGACGACCTTTAAATCAATATCAACTATTTAGACAATTAATGTAATATAAAATGTTAAATGTAAGCAATTTATTTCCATCTTAAATAATGTCGTCTGAGTTGTATTTGTCAGAAGAAAATAAATCAATAAAGTCTAACAAGTAAAACACCATTTTACACTTTAGAATATCATATAACAACTGGTTTTTTTATTAACTAGTGACTTGAAAAATCCTGTAAAAAATGTCGACACGAAAACATTACACACTAAATATTTGCAGGCAGTGTTATATAAAAAAGAAGATCCTGAACCTTTGGTAAATTTCGAGTTTTTATAGTTTTTTCGCTTATAGTATAGGATTTCCTATGTTTAAAAAATAAGCCTATTATACTTACTAAAAATAAAATTAGAAATGACTAACATTTTATTATGTCTTAGACTGGATTTTTAGAATACACAAAAAAAAGAGAAGACTATGATAACAATATTGGAAAAGACGCTGAGCTAGAAGATGCTGATTGTATATATATAATTGATTAGTTAGTAAAATTTTTATAGTTTGAGATTATAGCATTGTGTTGGTTTTAATATTTAGCCGTAGAATCAAGTAAGTCAGAAGTTTCTGCATCCGATGAATCTGAATTCGAAGAAAGTATTGTAAAAACTGAAGAACAGAATTGTAAAGAAGAACCTCCCGACGTATTAGACATAGATAAGATTATACATGAGTTTAAAACTGCGACAGAATACAGATTCGTTTATTTAGTCTACGCTGCAAACAAAAAGTCTAAATTTTTTTCACCATATAATTTTCAAATTGTTTTGTTCGAGAACATCGACACACATTGTTTTTTTACGCTAAGTAACGAAGGTTTTATGTCACACATTGAAGATGAAATAACATTCACGCCGTTTGCAGAATTTGAAGAACAATATATATCTTATAAGAAAATTAAAAACGTAAGTTAATACAGTCTAAGTTAGTTGGCACTTATTTATATACCTACATTATACAACATGTTAAATAATTAACCGTACACAATTAAACATGATGAAATTGTACTTATATGAAATATGAAACACATTCAAATAGGTTCCTAGGTAGGTATGTATACGTTTAAGAATATTACATCATGCGTAGGTATATTTGTATAAAAATGTTTGGTTTTTAAGATTTAAGCATTTAGGGTAAGAACGTTGTAATATTTTGGAAAGTGTTCGAACTGTATTGTAAGGTTTTGTAACTAATTTTAAATAAAATTAATGTTTTTCCTAAATTTTTTTGTTTTTCTTCATTATTTTGATAAAAATATTCTACCAAAAACCACCCTCAAAATTGAAAACATTTCTTATATGTATATGTATATTGTATATTGTATATTTTTTTTACGAACATATCATTATAAAATTAATATATTCATTAATCCTTGGAAAAATTTACACATTTAGTTACATGAATTTATCAAAAATATATTAATTAAAACGTTTATGCTTTTATTGATAAAACAATATTGAAGAATGCGAGATGAATTTTTAAAAATAAATAATATCTTTATTTTTATTCATAGCTGACACTGTTTAGAAAATATCAACAATGGAAATGTCTGCACTTCTGGTATAAATTTATTTCATGGAAAAAGTACAACCACACACGTCAAGAATTACAAGTTCCGCTGACAGTATTTCTTCTGTGTACTCCGCTGCGGGACACATCGTTACAAATATCTGAAGTTATTAACGAGATTATGGAAATACTTTTGTATGATGGTTCTGTTGCTGAAGAAAATACTCTCCAACAGTTTAAAGAACAGCAGGTTGGTAAGAAGGTTCTAACTCAGTGACATCATCAAGGCGAGGACTATTGAATCCTAATTTTGAATCTACTTTGATTTTGTTATGTGGTACTTATAGAAATAAGACTCCGAACAAATATGGTTCGGAGAAAATATATTCCGAGAATAAACGTTCCAAAAATATATTTACCAACAAAATATAGCTATACAGCCTCCAAATGTAGCCCTACATTTAAAAAGCCAGCATACTAGTATAAATACTATTCAAACAGTATAAATTGTATAGTAAACACGCAATACTCGTCGTCCACCATTTTTATATCTACAAAACAAAAAAGCGATAAAAATAAATTTATTTTAAATTGTTTAACTTTAAAAAATGCATTATTGTACAACACATTGTTATATCATTTTATAATCTGTAAGAAATAGATTTTTAATTTCATAATTCATTTTTAAGATTTATTATGAAATGTTTCGATTTTTGTGATATTTTATGGTATTGTTATTCCCAGCTCTAAATCTTAATTATATTGTAAACAAAAAATATAATTTTTTTTCCAAAATAAATGACAAAATATGATATTGACTTTAATTGTTTTTATTTTTATTTATTCTTATGACAAAATATAAATTTCCACGAGTCTACAAACTAGCCCTTGATTATGCCACTGATCACACTCTTAATTATATGTGTACCTATAGAGGTATATTTCATACATAAACTTTAATTTTTGTTTGTGGCATTTTTAGATGGAGAGTATTACCATAGCTATTAAGACATTGAAAGACTTTCGGTTGACAATCAAAAGATTGATGTTAGTCGCGTGTGAAAACGTACTGAAAGATTCTGGATTTACTATTAATGATACAGAATTTAATAGTAACAATAAGGACACTTTTGACATAGACATTATACTATATAAAATGCCGTTCGGATGGCAGCGGTCCAAGCTGAAAGTTTGCAAGAGAATATGCCGTTTTATCACGTGCATTGATTTCTTTTTACAATCGAATTTACACAAATTCGTCCAAAAACAAATCATACGGTTTGAGGCAGACGTGTACAAGCACTATAAGTATATTCCTAGTGACGATTTACTAACCGGAACTGACGTTGAAACCGTACTAGAAGGTGATAGGTCTATGGATGACCCTAAGGTATCGAACAGACGAGTGCTTACTTCCGTTAGATTATATTATAAAAATATATTTATACCTGACTTTGACTATTGTTATCCCATTAGTCTCCATTGTTCATAGTCGAGGTTTACTTAACGAAAGAGGGTATCAAGTTAAATTACTCCCTAAACGATTACACCACGTATGTATCATTTTTAATGGAAGACTGGAAAACTATTATGGTTACTCACTTCACTCCACTTCTGGATGACGTCGATTTCAACAGTTTTATACGGTGAGTCTTATAGGTATAATGTATTGTTAAGTACCTTCGCTATCAACGATCTATCGCTCAAATCGATGGTAATAACGATTATCTTAGTCCCTCGATCTGTGGTAAAATGACCGATCGATTGTGCGGCGATGGACCACCGTTACAGTTTCTGTTTGATATCGACGAAGAATACAAGTATACAATGGAACAAATATTGAATTATATCAGTATAAACTTTGAGGCAATTCGTAAGTACTTAAAACGAGTGGAATATGTTTACAATATTTATAAAGAAAATGAAGACTTGGATCGAGGGATTATCCGAAACGAAACAAGTAAATATAAAATTAAGAATTAAGATATCTCCTCTTGTATCAGAAAGAGAATTGTTTTTTTTACAGGCTTAACAAATTTTCGAAAAATGTTAGAGAAATACAAACAGCAACTATACGATGTAAATAAAATAAATTCCAATCAAATGATAGGCATGTTCAACTTAAAATTCGATCTATTGAAAAATATCACTAGACCTACCTGTAATTTATTATTAGAACTAGTAGAGGAGACATTGGCCAAGTATGTTTTAATAAGTTAAGACATTGTTTAATCGATTAGTTATAATTGATCATTAATTGGTATTGTATAGAGTGGGAAAACAGTTGGTAAAAAAACTATTAATTGAAATAAATGAAACCCTCAAATACCTCTACACTACTCCATCTAACGCCGCACAATATGTAGATTATAAAAAGTTTTTACAAACATATACTAAAAGGGTTCGTATTTAAATAATTTAATATCGAAAAATAAAAAGAATATTTTAAAAATATTAAACATGCGTTTTCTATTTCAGTTGGAAGAATTGGATGTCGAACTCAATTATATTAAAGAACTTTATGAATTAGCAGAAGAATTTGAAATACCTGTTGCTGAAGAGGATACTGATAATTATGATGTAAATAATATTTTTATTAAACCTATCTGTACTATTAATTCAAATATGTTCTCAAATATTCGTTTATAGAGATTCTCGGAAGAACTAACCACTTTACAGATAGAATTTGAGGATATTTATAATGATCAAGATAACCTCGTTGATGATTTCGTCAATAAAATCGATTCTCAAATAGTAAACATGCTTCGAGAAGTAGAAAAAATAAATATTGAAGCTCAGGTAATAATAATTTAAATGACATATGTATTATATTATATGTTTAGATTATTTTTTTAGGAACCATGGTTAATTGATATTGACTCAGATGCGGAACATGTATTAAATTCATTATCTCTACTTAGTGAACAATTAGCAGAACTCCAAATAGAATCAAACTTGTATAAATCTTATCAACGTTATTTCCGCGTGGAGATGACAAAGGTTGATATTTTGACAGAGGCTAGTGAAGCTGTGAGACTCAGAATATTGCTTAGGGATAGTTTAGCCGAATGGGAAAATAAAATGTCTGTTTGGGAAACAGATAATTTTCATAATTTAGATGTAGAACAAATGAATACGTTCTTAGCACTAAATTTAAAATATGTAGTGCAATTTACAAAAAATATCCCTGAATGCGAACTCATAAATCTTATTGATGAAAAAGTACATTCTTTTAAGACAAAAATGCCCATAATAGCAATGTTAAGAAATCCGAATCTTAAGAACCATCATTGGATAAAAGTTGAGCAGATACTTGGCACAAAATTTCCAATCAACCAAACGCTCACTCTTAAAACACTTGAAGAATTAGACGTGTTCAGTCACGGTGCTGAGATAATGGAAGTTTCTGGACAGGCAAGTTCTGAAGCAACATTAGAAGCAATATTAAAGAAAATTGAAGATTCTTGGAAAATAGTAGATTTAATTATACTTCCCTATAAAAATACACATGATATTTTTATACTTGGTTCATTGGAGGAAGTTCAGTTAACATTAGAAGAAGCGAATATAAATTTGAATACTCTCATTTCATCCAAACATGTAGTAATGATAAGATCAAGGGTTGAAGAATGGATCAAATCTATGAACATTATGAATGACGTTCTAGTAAGTAATTTAGTAATTATATTGTATATATAAATTTTATGTTCAATAAATCTGTTTAATACTGATAATTGTTTGAAAAATCATCTCTATAGACGGAATGGATAATGTGCCAAAATAATTGGATTTATTTGGAATCAATATTTTCTGCTCCTGACATACAAAGACAACTTCCGAATGAAGCATCATTGTTTAGTCAAGTAAATAGTTCATGGAAGGCAATAATGCTGAAAGCTGAAAAAAATCCTTTAGCTATAAGCACCTGTACCGATACTGATCTCCTGAAAAATCTCATAAAAAATAATCAACAATTAGAACAAATCATGTTATATTTAGAAGCATATTTAGAATCAAAGAGAGTTATATTTCCACGGTTTTATTTCCTCTCAAATGATGAACTCATAGAAATAATTGCTCAAGCACGGAATACTAGAGCTGTACAACCACATATGAACAAATGTTTCGACGCTATTTGGAGAATACAATTTAAAAACGACGATAAGGAAGGAAATCCATTAACCCCAGATAAAGAAGATAGTTCGCCTACTAACATTATTTCCATGATATCGCCTGAAAGAGAAATCGTGAAGTTCGCATTACTGGTTAAAGCAACTGGGAACGTTGAATTTTGGCTAACAAGGGTAGAAAAGGAGATGGTAAATACATTGCGGACATTCATGTTCGTAGCCATGGGAGATTATGACAAAATTCCTAGAGAAAAATGGGTTTTGGCACACGCTGCTCAGGTTGCAATTTAAATAATTTCACATATTAGTACATACTGAGCATTGAATTAATTCGTGTTTCTTTAGCTAATTATTGCGGTATCTCAGATGATGTGGTGTCGTGACGTCCATAAAATCCTTAAGTTTGACTCTAATATACAAGAAAAATTGGTTGAATTTGAACAAAAATGTTTTAAATTAAGTATCTCTGTCAAAAAGTCAAATGGATATAATTTATCTAGTACTAATAAATATTAGGTGTTTATTATTTTAGGATCTGAATAACTTAGCAGCTATGGTTCGAGGACGTTTAACTACACTTCAACGTTCCGTAATCTGTGCATTGATTACGATAGATGTTCACGCGAGGGATATAATATCAACTATGGTAGTTCGTAAAATCAACAGTGATTTAAATTTTGAATGGCTAAAACAGCTTCGCTATTATTGGGATACTGTGGATGGTTGTGTTGCTTACATGGCCAATGCCCGTTGGCTATATGCATTTGAATACCTGGGTGCATCTCCTAGATTAGTTATCACACCGTTAACTGACAAATGTTACTTGTGCCTGATGGGTGCACTTCAGTTAAATTTAGGTGGAGCACCAGCTGGACCTGCGGGTACTGGAAAAACCGAGACAACCAAGGACCTAGCAAAAGCATTAGCTACACAATGTGTTGTGTTTAACTGTTCTGATGGTTTGGATTATAAGGTAAAAACACATGGGGCTACACATAGTTATGCAGGAAAAAATTAACAATTATTTTTTAGATGATGGGTAAATTCTTCTCCGGCTTGGCTCAATCAGGAGCGTGGTGTTGTTTTGACGAATTCAATCGTATAGAAATTGAAGTCTTATCGGTTATCGCTCAACAATTGATCACTATTATGAATGCAAAATTGGTAAATGCCACTAAGTTCATGTTTGAAGGTCGAGAGATTAGACTTGTGAAAACTTGTGCAGCATTCATAACAATGAATCCAGGATATGCTGGAAGAAGTGAATTACCAGATAATTTACAAGCTTTATTTAGACCAATGGCTATGATGGTACCAGACTATGGCTTAATTGCTGAGGTTATATTATATTCCGAAGGTTTTGAGTCGTCTAAAATGTTGTCTCAGAAAATGGTAAAAATGTATAAATTGTGTAGTGAACAGCTTTCTATTCAGGATCACTATGATTTTGGAATGAGGTAATTTAATTAGTTATATTTTTCAAGTATTAATTATAATCACGGACTGTTCTGTTATAAAGGGCTGTAAAAAGCGTTTTAGTTATGGCAGGTTCATTAAAACGACAAAATCCTTTCATAAACGAAGATTTAGTATTAATTAGAGCTCTGAGAGATAGTAATTTGCCAAAATTCCTAAAAGATGACGCTATACTATTCCAGGTAAACAAAATTATTTATAACATGTAAAATATAATTAAAACTTTAATATAATTTCAATATTCAGGGTATATTAAACGATCTGTTTCCTGGTATTGTCTTACCAGAACAAGATTATGGAATGTTTCTATCTACAACCAAAAGTGTGATGGAAAATTATGGCTATCAAATTGAAGAGTGTATTTATGTAAAAGTTATACAGCTGTTAGAAACCATAATTGTACGACACGGTATTATGACTGTTGGTCCGACTGGAGGTGGGAAGACCAGCGTTTTAAAAATACTTAGTAAAACATTAACAGAGCTTTACAATAATAAAATAGAAGAACAATATTATAGACCTGTAAAAATGTACCAACTAAATCCCAAAGCTATAACTATGAGCGAACTGTACGGTGAAGTAAATCTCCTTACAATGGAATGGAAAGATGGATTACTCGGAAAGTTTGTAAGAGAAACAGTTCAAACAACAAAAGAAATATTTCAATGGGTGGTGTGTGATGGCCCTGTAGATGCAATATGGATCGAGAACCTTAATACTGTACTTGATGATAACAAGCTCTTATGTCTAGCTAATTCAGAGCGCATCAAACTGAGCTCTTGGGTAGGGCTTTTAATAAATTATTGACTTTAATATAATTAATATAATTATGGTACTACATAATTTTCAGGTAAGAATGATTTTTGAAGTTGGTGACTTGTCTCAAGCGTCACCCGCCACAGTTAGCAGATGTGGAATGGTTTACATAGACGCAGCTGAACTAGGATGGTTACCATACGTGCGCTCGTGGATAAATAGATTAAAAAATGACGCAATCCAAAATAGCCCGGAAATAAAAAAATACCTGTTAACACTATTTGAAACCTATGTCTACGAAGGTTTTTCGTTTATTAAAAAGCATTGTTTGGCTCCAATTAAACAGGTATAGTAGAATAGAAGTAGAGAGTAAAAACCATATTTAATGCAACGCAACACAGATACATTTTAAACACTGTTTTAGGTTGAAATTAGTAAAGTCACGATGATGTGTACTATTATCGAATCTCTATTCACCGACCCAAATAGTTTTGACGCAGAAACAGAAAATTCAAAAGTTCTCAGTTATATTTGCCAATCATTTATATTTTCGTATTTGTGGTCATTAGGATCAAATTTAGTTGATTCTTCTCAAAATAAATTTGAAGATTTAGTTTTCAATCAATTTGAAAACCACCCCGAATTTCAAATTTCACCTGGAATTAAATTATTTGATATGTACCTAAACACGGTAACTAAATCATTTGAAAATTGGGATTCAATTGTTCCAAAATTTGTGTATAATGCAGATACACCTTATTTTGAGTTACTAGTACCGACAGTAGATAGCATTCGATACGCATATGTAATGCAAAGATTAGTGCAAATGAACCAACCAGTAATGCTAACTGGGACAACAGGTAAACAAATATTAAATTTGAATAAATTATAGTACTTATTATTATTGATATAATTATATAACTGTGTAATTATTGTAGGGGTGGGAAAAACTTCAGTTGCAAATTTAGTCATGCAAAATTTGGCAACCACGGATGATTGGATAACCGGAATAATAAATTTTTCCGCACAAACTAGTAGTAATAGGACACAAGAAATATTAGAATCAAAATTGGTAAAGAAAAAACGAAATCGTTTTGGTGCCCCAGGAAATAAACGTTTAGCGATTTTTATTGATGACGTCAACATGCCGAAACCTGAAGTTTATGGAGCTCAACCACCAATTGAATTACTAAGACAACTTTTGGATTGTGGGGGCATGTATGATCGAGATAAGTTGGATTGGAAATATATAGAAAATTTAATATTATGTACTATTTGTGCACCACCGGGTGGAGGTAGAAATCCACTAACTCCGAGATTCACAAGACATTTTTCTATGATGTTCATACCAACTACAAGTGAAAATGCTATGAGAACTATATTTTCATCCATTTTGGATGGGTTTTTTGAAGAATTCCCTCCAGTTATAGCTAATTCGTGTCCAGAAATAGTAGAAGCTAGTATTGATGTATATTCACGTATTTCGGAAGATTTATTACCTACTCCAGCAAAGTCACATTATGTATTTAATCTCAGAGATTTATCAAAGACCATACAAGGAGTATTGCAAGCAGATTTTGTCACAATACCAGATCGAAAACATTTATTCCGGTATCATGTAGTCATAATTTATATATCGTCATATAATATGAATACATTTTTTTTCTTACAGGCTATGGTATCATGAAACTTTGCGTGTGTACCATGATCGTTTAGTTTGTCAAGAAGATAGATCATATTTTCACAATCTTCTTCAAACCGTTTGCAACCGTTATTTCGAAACAAAAGTGTTAGAATTTTCTAAATCTGACATAAATCTAACACGGCCTCCTATGTTAGTATTTGGTGATTTTATGAATCCAAGTTCCAATGAGAATCGAATTTACGAAGAAATAACCGATATCGTTAAATTAAAAAAAATTTTGACTGAAAATTTAATGGATTTTAATATGGTATATAATAAAGATATGAACATCATATTTTTTATGGATGCCATCGAGCACATAACTCGTATAGCAAGGATATTGAGATCTGAAAGAGGAAATGCTTTACTTGTTGGAGTTAGTGGTATGGGCAAACAATCACTGACAAAATTGGCATCACATATTAATGATTACAAGTACGTATTATACAACAAAAACACGAAAAACAGTATGAATATAATTGACATTAAATTTAAAAATATTTTATGTTGCATGTTTAGATGTTTTCAGATAGAGTTAACAAAGTCGTATGACCATACTGCTTTCCACGAAGATTTAGTTAATGTTTATTATAAGACTGGTGCACAATTTGAAGATACAACGTTCTTATTCACAGACAATCAAATTGTTCATGAGGTATTTTTGGAAGATATAAACAATATTTTAAACTCTGGTAAAACATTTACAATTAATATTAAATTGGTTATGAGTTGGCAATACACATTTTATAATTTATTTAAGGGGAAGTACCAAATCTATTTAAACATGATGACCTGGAGAAGGTAATTATAGCCTGTCGATCAGCAGCTATAGAATCAGGAATCAGTAGTGAAAATCGTGATGCAATATTCAGATACTTTATACAGAGAGTACGCTCTAAACTTCATCTCGTAATATCTATGAGCCCGATTGGTGATGCGTTTAGACGAAGATGCCGTTTGTTTCCTTCATTAGTTAACAACTCAACAATAGATTGGTTTGATGACTGGCCAAAAGAAGCTCTTTTATCTGTTGCATATAACAGCTTGGGAATGTTTTCGCAAACAGGAAATTTAAACTTGATTAATAATCTAACAAACATTTGTAACAGTATGCACGAATCAGTTAGCGAAGCGACAAAAAAATTTTACGATCAAATGAGAAGACACTACTATGTAACACCAAAAAGTTACCTGGAGTTTTTAAAACTGTACTTAAAAATGCATGAATTTCAAACCAATAAGATTAAAAGTGAATCTGACCGTATTTCAAAAGGGTTGGGAAAATTGTATGAAACTTTCAATATGGTAGGAGAGATGAAAAATAAATTGAAAGCAATGGAACCAGTATTATTTGAAAAAAACGAAGCTTCATTGAAACTAATGAAAAATTTAGCAATTGAAAAAGCCGGTGTAGATAAAGTGCGAGAAGTAGTACTTGTAGAAGAATCAGCAGCAAAAATAAAAGCTGATGCTGCACAAGCAATTGCTGAAGATGCACAGAAAGATTTAGCCTTAGCTATGCCAGCAATGGTAGCAGCTAAAGCAGCTTTAGAAGCACTTAACAAAAAAGATATAAACGAACTTAGAGTGTTTAATAAGCCTCCTAAACTTGTTCATACTGTTATGGAAGCTGTATGTCTATTGTTGGAAAAAAAGTAATTGATTTATAATTTTATGATAGGTAAGTGGTAAGAGTTACATACTTGTTATATTTGCGTATTTTTGATTAGAACTGATTGGGCTTCAGCTAAAATTGTATTAGGGGACAGCAATTTTCTAAAAACTCTACAAGAATATGATACAGACAACATATCAGACAAAATGATTAATCAACTTAAGCCTTATATAGACAATCCGGAATTTGTTCCTAAAAAAGTGGCTTATCAATCCGGAGTAGCCAAATCAATGTGTATGTGGGTTCGAGCCGTATACAGTTATTCTTTAATATTTCGAGTAGTTGAACCGAAAAGAAAGAAGTGAGTAATATTATTGTTTAATTATATTTACAAAGTGAACTAACTATACCAAGTCTTTTGAGACTTAGACAGTAGATTGTCAGATAAATTGTAGTCACAACATAATGCATTACCTATAAATAGTTATTACTATTATTACCAAATAAAAATAATTACACTAATAATTTCAAATTTTATAGTTTAAATTACATAACCAAAATTCAAACATAAACAGTTGGGACACAAAACATACAAAAATAAATGTGTTTATTATCATTTCTCAATTGAAATATATATAAAATATATATTACACCTATTATTGTTTTATCTAAAACTTAATACTTCATCAAAAACTTACTGTTAAGACAATATTAAAAATATAATAAGGGCTGGATTAGGACCTCATAAATTAGTAACAATAATAACAACCACAATGAATTCAAAATATTTAATTAAGTGATTGTTGAATATTTTTTTATTTAAATTATAATCATTAATATTACTATTTGGTCAAATAATTACGATCTCCGTAATATTTAACCATATCATATTAAAATAATATGTGTTTAATATTAAAATTAATTTTAATTTTGAACTTTCTAAAATTCTATTAAAAAAAAATTTTTATTTTAAATTAGTACTTAATAAAAGTGATTCTTCAAAACTCAGAAGTTGATAATACAATTATAAGAAGCATTTGAAATAATTTCTAAAAAAACTATTAATACAACTATAAGAAGAAAAATATAGTGAAATATCTATTAATATTTATTGGTTCAACATATTATACATAAAAAATATTATGACCATGAATATATTTTTATTCTGTGTATCGGTCATCCTTTTGGAGCAGTAAAAATGATACAATGTTTCATTTTGAGAGTGGTTTTTCGACAATAATACAATTTTCGGAATTATCGTGAAATTCAAAAAAAAAATAAGGAAAAACGAGAATATGTACACAAAACCCGTTATTGACTAAATCGTGTTATTATTTTATTAGTGTAACTTAAAAATGAATAATCATATTAAATTTTTATAAGCGTTTGAACTGCTAATTTTTTGACATTAGATTCCCCGTAAATTAACTTTTCTTCCTTAATCAAGTATTATATGTTTTTGTAATTCAAAAACAGAAAAAAATATGAATACAAATTTTAATTTCTATGCAATTATAAAATATAAAATACATTTATACATATTTTTATATTTCTAATTTTAGACAACAAGAAGCTGAAGATGAACTTAATATTGTATTAACAGAACTACGAGCAAAGCAAAAAATGTTAGCTGACGTCGAAGCACGTCTAAAAAAACTCGAAGATACGTATGACGAGAGTGTTTCGGAAAAAAACAAACTTGAACTAAACATTAGTAAAACACAATCGCGATTAAATAGATCCGATTTACTTGTTGAAGCTTTGAGTGATGAACAGCTAAGATGGGAAAATAATATACAAGTACCTTTTTTTGTTACATTCTTTACTTTACCTAATGTATTTTAACTCAAATTGATCATTTATATTCTACTTAGATGCTTTCTCAGCGTTTATTAACAGTGACTGGTGACACTATAATAGCAGCCGGCAGTGTTAACTATTTGGGGCCTTTCACAGATGAATATCGTAAAGATATAACTAATTTGTGGCTACAAAAATTAGCAAAATATGAAATAAAACATTCAGCAAATTACTCATTGAGCTCTGTACTAATCGATTCGTTTGAGTTACGCTCGTGGAATATGTGTGGCCTCCCTAGGGATTTGGTGTCAACCGACAGTGCGATAATAGTGACCAGAGCAAGCCGATGGCCACTTATGATAGATCCCCAAGAACAGGCAAACAAATGGATCAAGGCCTTGGAATCGGACAATTCATTGAAAACATGCAAGGGTACGGATTCAGACGTCATGAACGTAATCGTTGATGCGGTAAGACTAGGGTATACGGTTTTAATCGAAGGTCTCGAAGAACACATTGATCCTACATTGAGACCCATATTGGAGAACATAACATTTTCACGAGTACCTTTCTTAATTTTAAAAATATACAACATTTGTCCAAATGATAAATTATTATCAATTGTTATCATTAGGGTGGACGGATGTTAATGCGCATTGGTAATACTGACATTGAATATGACGATCAGTTCAGATTCTACATGACAACCAAAATGTCTAATCCACATTATTTACCAGACATATGTATACAAGTTACGCTAGTAAATTTTACTGTAACACCTTCGGGCTTAGAAGATCAGTTATTAGTGTAAATAGTACTATAAATCTTAATATTAGATGATATCTTTAAATTATTTATAATATTTATTTTTCTAGAGACGTTGTGCGATTAGAAATGCCCGATTTAGAAGCAAAACGGACTGAAACAATTGTGAGTATAAATGACGATAATAATTTATTAAAAGAAATGGAAGACAAGACGTTGAGAATGCTCAATATGTCAAAAGGAAACATACTGGACGATGAAGAACTCATCGAAACACTTAATAACAGCAAGGTAGGACTAAATAAATATTTACACTTGCTAAACATTTTAGATTCTGAGCGGAGCGGTGAATGTATTGGTTTAACGATGATGTGTATTTTTTATTTTTTTTATTTTATTATTTTGAGTTAGAAATTCATAAAAAATTTTCTTTTTAAATCTTCAATTTGAAAATTTAAAACAAAATTTTTCATAAGTTTGTCTATCTTTATTAAAAAAAAAATGTCTACCATAAAATCTATTCAATTTTTATGAGCGTTTGATGTTTTATAATATTGGATACCAAGGTATTCAGTCGATTTCTCATACAGCGATTTTTGAATTTTTTTATAATTTAAAAAACTAATAACTGTAGATGCTTGAAGTTTACACCATACGTTTATTTCTATCAATTCCTATACTTGACACAATTTTCAAAATATTTTGGTTCGTTTAAGCTGTTTAATGACATTTTCAATTTTCAATTTTTTTAGTTTATTTTGCTACAAATGACATTTTTGTCAAAATGCTTGAAAATTTAATACAAGATTTCTCACACATTGTTGCATAGGCAGAATTTTTTTATTACAAGCATTTAAAGTTTCAGTCTTGACAACATTTATCAAATTAAAAATAAAAATAATAATTTTTTATTTAAAAAATTTTTTAAATGTTTAACTAATATGACGAAAGATTGAACATTTAAAAGAAGGTTCCACATAAGTAGTTTATTCTGTAACCAAAAAATATAAAACCTAGTTTTTTTATAATTATTTTATGTTCAAATTTGGACGAAGTTACATATTTAAACGAAGAAAGACAATTTTAGTTTTGTGTTACCTATGTTTAAAAAATATTATTCGTGGCCTACGGCTACTCTGAATTTACATAATTAAATATATTATTATGTACAAATATGATAATAAACAATTAATAATAATTTATATTTTTGTAATTTAATATTCAGGATACGTCTATTATCATTGCCGGGCGTTTAATAGATGCAGAAGAAACTGAACAATACATCGGTGTCGCACGTGAGCGTTATCGAGTGGTAGCTAATCGAGGATCATGCCTTTATTTTGTTGTAGCTCAGCTTTCTGAAATTGACACTATGTATCAATTTTCATTAAATTATTTCAGTTCTGTAAGTTGTAATAAAATGCTATGTTGCAGTTAATCTGAAAATATTATTATTTAATTTTAGATATTTTGTAATGTGATAAAGAACACTGACAAAAAAATGAGAATAGATGTTAAAATGCCCACCATGATCGAAGATATTACACGAGCTGTTTATACAAATGTTTCAAGAGGCCTGTTTGAACGCCATAAATCAATATTTAGTTTCTTGATTAGCGTCAGTATAAATTTGCAATCGGGAAAAATCAAAAATGACCAATGGAACTTTTTGTTGCGTGGGCCTATAGGAAAAGTAAAAAGGAAAATGACGATTAAACCAGCGGTGTTTGGGCTGACAGAAGACATATGGAAAACTATAAACTATATGTCTGAAACATTTGCTACATTTAAACATCTTCCTGAAAACTGCACTGGACCAATACAAATCTCACTAGGCGAGTTTATTCAGGATATTCATTTAGACCACGAAAACAATAACCTTACAGTAAACTGGAATACAAAATTAAATTCATTTGAAAAACTTATGATTATTAAAGCATTCAAAGAAGAAAAATTGATTTTCGCAATTACTAATTACATTAGCACTGAACTCGGAAAAACTTTTATCGAAAGTCCAGGAGTTTCACTTAACTTATTATACAATGACACGTCTTCAACCATACCATTGGTTTTCATTCTTAGTCCTGGTTCCGATCCATTCGTAGCATTTCAAAAATTTGCAACGGAATTCGGAATGATAGATAAGTTACGTGCAATATCTTTAGGTCAGGGTCAAGGACCTATTGCAGAAAAACTTATAAAAAATGGCCAAAAAGAAGGCAACTGGATATTTTTGCAAGTAATAATCGTATAATACATAATTTAATATAAAGAAGTACTTACTTCATGTTTTGAATTTTATTTTCAGAACTGTCATTTAGCATCATCGTGGATGCTTCATATGGAAAATTTAGTTCAAAATCTAATCGAAAATCCAACAAATATTAGACCTGAATTTAGGCTGTTCTTAAGTTCAATGCCAACAAAAAGTTTTCCTACGTTCGTCCTACAAAATTCATTAAAAGTTACAAAC
This sequence comes from Nasonovia ribisnigri, assembly GCA_027563435.1. Taxonomy (NCBI): domain Eukaryota; kingdom Metazoa; phylum Arthropoda; class Insecta; order Hemiptera; family Aphididae; genus Nasonovia; species Nasonovia ribisnigri. Next base: position 239,388 of record JANEHU010000151.1, on the reverse strand, counting down.
GAACCACCCAAAGGCTTACGGGCAAATATGAAAAGATCGTTTACGGACATAAATAGCGATTTCTTCGAAAACAATGGTAAATGTTTTTGTTTTAAATGAAATATCTAATATAGTTACGTAATCAATCGCACGATAGAATTCAGCTCTGACTGGCGGAAAATGGTATTTGGGCTGTGTTTTTTCCACGCTATCATATTGGAAAGAAAGAAATTTGGGTCACTTGGTTGGAACATAGCATACTCGTTTACTGACAGTGACCGTGAATGCGCTATGCTATTGTTGAGTATGTATTGCTTAAATGCAAAAGAGATACCTTGGGACGCTTTACAGTATGTTACTGGTGAGATAAATTATGGAGGCAGAGTTACCGACTCTTGGGATCAAATAACATTGAAAACGGTACTATTGAATTTCTTCGGTCCTCACACTCTCGAACCGGGTAATACAAATAACGAATCAATTTTATAAACTAAGATCTATACTTTTATGGTTTTATATACGACTACATCATATTTTGCAGGCTATAAATACTCCAAGTCTGGTACTTACTATTGTCCAGAAAAAGCGAAATGCACCACTGTTGATGAATATCAGCTATTTATTGATAAACTACCGATAATTGAAGAACCGGAAATATTCGGAATGCACGAAAATGCAAACATCGCGTATCAAGTATAAATTTGATTCTAAAATAAAACATTCATTTTTATTTTAATATATTATTACGTAATATGTTTATAAATATTTGTATCATATTAATATGTAATAATTCCATTTGTTAGACTAAAGAAACACAAGAGACATTATTGACAATCATTGAAGCATATCCGAAATCACTAACAGGCACTGCTGGTAAATCAGACGATGAAATCGTTATGGAAATGGCCAACGATATTTCCGAAAGACTCATGAATGCCATAGACTTGAGTGAAGCTCATTTCACAATAATGAATACGGATGATAAAGGAAGGTTGCCTTCATTATCTACAGTACTATCACAGGAGATCGAACGATTTAATAAATTACTTGACATCATTCATAATTCGTTAAATGACTTACGTAAGGCGATCAAAGGGCTCGTGGTAATGTCTGCAGAATTGGAAGGAGTTTACTTATCATTCATGAACAACATGGTAGTATATAGAAGCTACATATTTTTCAATAGTTTGATAAAATGTCTCAAACATATAGTAAATTCTTAAAATGTCACAGGTACCGAAAATGTGGCTGAACAAAGCATACCCCTCGTTGAAGGCTTTGGGTAGTTGGGTTAAAGACTTGGCACTTAGACTAGATTTTATCAACGTAAGTGATATCTGAAAATAACCGTTATAATATGGGAGCAATGTCATCTAAAAAATTCTAAAATATCTTAGATCTGGATGAAATTTGGAAGTCCTCCTTCATACTGGATATCTGGCTTGTATTTTCCACAAGGCTTTATGACTGGGTGTCTGCAGAGGCATGCTAGAAAATATGCCATACCCATTGACAGTTTGAAAGTTGATTTTGAGCTTACTAAAACCATTCTGGTACAAGAAGAAATCGCCGCTGTGCACGCGGCCACCGCAAAAGAAGACTTCAACGCTTACAAAGGCCTAAAGAAACTGGAAGACGGCGTTTATGTGCACGGCTTGTATCTGGACGCCGGGCGCATCGACTCGACCACCGGCCTTCTGGTCGATCCCACTCCCGGTAATATTTCAATTCAATAATCAAAAATTAAAAATTTTATTGGAGCTACAAAATTATACAATATTCATGTATTATTTCTGATGATTCAAGGGGACCTGTATCCTCCACTGCCCGCTATACGACTAGTACCGACTGTCAATTTGGACGAACAAAGTTTGAGGTACAATTGCCCTCTGTATAAAACTTCAGCCAGAGCTGGAGTTCTTTCGACCACTGGACATAGTACTAATTTTGTAATTGCTGTATTGTTGCCGACTAACTTTCCGGAGAGCTATTGGACCCTCAAAGGCACCGCTCTTATCACACAATTAACAAATTGATTGGTGTTATAGTATATTATAGTGTATTTATATTGCGTTTGTTTACTTCAAACTCGCAACAAATTAAATATATATTTATTATACATAATTTTGTTTTATTCTGATATTATAAATTATTTACAATGTATTATTATAATTTATTTTCGATTCGTTTACGATATCCTCGCAAGATCGCCTATAGGGTCATTTTCAGAGGAGGGCCAAAGTTAAACTAGGTTCCGAAACTTATTTATATTTAGATCATATAATATAGGTATAGGTCTAGGTTAGTTTTTCTTAAAAACGATTGAGGAAGAAGGAGTAGGTAATTATGTAAACATTAAGACTTAAGAGGATTGGTGGCGGGCAGTTTAAAGGTGTTCAAAATAGGCCATTTTCAAATTGCATGTATGTGGGCCTTGTAAATGTGTGTGTGTGTAAAAGTAATAACAGAGTGCTCCGGCACACGAATGTCAACGTTTGTGATCGGTAAACAATTTATACTCATTTGTATATTTCTTGTCTATCCTACCAATCGACTTCATACTGCTATGGTATTTTAGAAAACTGATCTGAATTCGTTATAAAGTCTACTTGAAATCGATCAGTCCGCATTTTAAGATTTATGATTCCAAGTACCTAATCGACGTTTTATAATTCCTATATTTTAGAATATTAAAACAAAATTTACAGGAATTGCAATGGAGGATGAAGTGAGAAAAGTGGACTGATTGATTTCAAGTAAACATAATAACGAATTCAAATCAATTTTCAAAGGTTTTATCGCATTACTACCTCAATCCTGAATGAATGCAAGACATTATATTAATATTGTACTATGTTTATTAAAATAGTAAAGGAAAAATAAAAATTAGAAATTTCATGATTACCCACCGCATAAGTATAAAGAATATTATAATATTTATCTCGTTATGTGTTATTGCGGGTCAATGACTTATTAACTAGTTAAATGTAACTGTCAAAGTGCCTTTAGTGAAAGGTTTCTTTAATCTGTGTTTCACCCAAGCCATTATTTTTCTTTTGATCACTTTTGCTCATTGTTCTACTATGTAACAGATTGTAAATTACATAAATAAAAACAAAAAAAAAAACTAGTTAAATAAATAATCATACATTTTGCAAAAAAAAAAAAAATTTTTTTAGTTACAAAAATTGAAAACAAAATAATATTATACAATAAGAAGGGTAGGCAAGTGAGTACAGCTCTGCTGTAAAGTAGTTGTCGAGTGGGTCACTGTAATTAGCGTGTTAAATTTCAATTAATTGATATAAAATCATTGTATATAGTAAACAATTTTTAGCGAAGACGGTCTGTCAACCTTTACTATTACTGAGTATATTTTATGACAATATGCTATTAAAATTATTTATTTATTTTACTATTAGTACCTAATACTGCAGTAGGTTGAATTAATGTTTGCCGAAAACATTGCACTTGAAAATGTCATTGTGTGCATAAAATATAACTATATACTAATATACTTGAAAGTTTCAAGCATCGAAGAATAATATTTTTAAATCACAACAAAATGACTAAAATTGTTATTCTTCGTTTAAATATCTAATTTCGTTCGAATTTGAACTTAAAATATCCATATAAAAAACCCTGTGATTATATTATATTTTTCAGTTACAGTATGAAATACTTATGAAAAACCTTTTTTTAAATGTTCAATCTTCAGCTATACATATTAAACATTTTTTAAATTAACAAAATATTTTGCAAATTTGTGTGATTTTGATAACTTTAAAAGTTTCGAAAAAAAATTGTTCTTATGTACCTTAAATATTTTTAAACTGCTATTTTATAACTTATGTAGAACTTTTTATCAAAATTTCAATATTTTTGATACAGCGAAAATATTTTATTGTTATTTACTGAAAAAAAAACTAAATAATAAATGTCTATAAATAGCTTAAAGTGACTAAAAATATTTTTTTTAATTATGCCATGTATAGATAATGTTAGTATAAACTTTTAGTAAACATTTCAAGTACCTACTACCTACGGCTTTTGTTTTTGAATTAGAACAAAAAATCAAAATCGATTCATGAGAAATTATTAATATTTACAGGTGGAAATCCAACATAGTAAACATTTGTACGTTTTAACGCACATAAAATAATGTGACTTTTAAGAAAAAAATTTTTTTTGTCGGAGGTAAAAAACTTTTAAGACAAGGTTATTGTATTAAATTTTCAAATCTTAGTTATAAAAAGAACATTTTTTATGATTTTCTAATTCAAAATAGTTTACAAATTTTCGTGATTTTGACTAGTTTTATCAAAATTCTAACTTCAAACATTTATAAAAATATATTGTGCCTGTATTTTCAATAGGTTTAAATTTAAATTTTTTTTATTTAGCGTATAACTATTAGGGAAACGAATTTATGGTTATTGTTATTACTCAATATAATGTTTTTGTATAGTTTTTAGACTATCATGAAAGACAATGAGTTGCCTATCCCAGGCGCCGTCTTAAGTGTTTTTAAGTTTTAAGTTGCTTCCTATTATTAGGTTATAGCAACTATTTACTATGAAACGTTGTCTATCTCTAATACGGGGAATACGAGAAGATTTTTATGTTAATAGTTTTAGTCAAGATACTTAGTTATACCAAGTACAATTTAATGCAACTAATAACTATATTGAAATAATATATATTTCACTTTCCGATGACTTGGTAGCAATACACGGAGCAATCAAGACATCAGGCCGGATGATTATTGTTACAATTTTTTTAAAGCAATCAAAAATAGTTATACCTATTAGTGGCTATTACCATTAGCATATTCAATTTTATTACAATAAAATACAAATAGGTACTCTATAATGATTTACACCATTACTTTACCATAAATATAAACGGTACTGTAAACTGTTGCCGCCGCTACAAAGTATTAACAATAAGAATTAATAACAATAGTATTGTACATAAATTTCACGGCCACCGACTGCCGGGTCACGATAGGAATTGCTGGACACATACACACAAAATCATACTATTCGTAATTACTGTTGTATTTTTGTTATAATCGAATGAGTTATAACTTATAATATAACATATAATATGTTAGGTGTAATCTTATTTATTTTAAATACAATTTTTTTTATTTTTTTTTCTTCAGTTGTATAACTAAATTATAAACCTACCAAAATTTAACCTTCTAAGACAATGTAGTTCGGAGATGTTTGAACTTTGAATGCACATTACAGTGTGCACTGGAAAAAAGTAACATATTATCTATTTTGCACATTATAATGTGAAATACTGCAATTGCTCCCTATTGGATAAAAAAAGAGTACATTGTAATGTGCGTTGGGAACTGCACATTTTAAAATAGTGTTTAGACGAATGAGAACCAAATATAATAAACAACAATTGAATACTTTAAAAATGACGTTCTATTGCCATTAATAACATAACCAAAAAAACTCAAAACTTAAAAATGTTTAACCTTTTAAAAATTAATATTTAATATAATTCATTAAATAAGTTCAAACTTCAAAAATTAATAATATATTTAAACAAAAAAAAAAGATATTATTGATGAAAGTCGAAAAAGCAATTTGTTTTTTTAGTAAAACAGAGATGGACGTGACATTTTGTAAAATAATATCTGTTGTAAACCAAAGCACAGTATAGTGTAGGTACACATATTTTCCGTGATTTTAACGGTTTCTGGTTTGTAACAATAGAAATAGACAATTGTTTAAAAACTTTTATTCGTTATCAACTTTTTAATGTGAATAATGAGTTTAATAATATTAGAGGTTCGTCAAAGATATTAGATAAACTAAAAACTAAAGAAAATTATGAATTTTTATCAAACAAAATAATATAAAAATAGTTATATCAAATTTTAACGATTTAAAATGTTTTGTTTTTATATTAAACATAATACGTTTTCCTTTTCCAATCAATCTATAGGTACCATTCTCACAAATATCGATTGCGCATGGAACAGATAAATCAAAATATATTCAGCGCACATTTAAATGTGCATGGGGAGCGAAAGGCCGAAAGGCCATACATTTTTATTAACACTTATAAATAAAAGTTAGAAAATGTAAAATAATTATATAGGTAGTTTTTATAATATATATATATATAATAAATAACTTAAAATTAGTCTAAATATTTTGAAATTTTCAATGAGTGTAGAAAATGAGAAATATTTAAAGTTTCCGTGGTTAATATTTTTTCAATTCCAACAAATGAATTAAAACCAATAAATGAAAATTCATTATAGTTTTTTTAAATATGCATCTAATTTCTTCAATTTTTTTTTATTTTCAAATGGTCATACAAATTTAATTTAGATTTATATTAAAACATAGGTATACCTACTATTCGAATATATACGTTCCGTTTAAAACTAATAAGTCCTTTTTTGAGCATCGTGTTCTTTAGTCCCGACAAACTTCAAACGGGAAGCTTTTTGATCTTATTATTTCAATACCAATATAATATTATATAGTATGTAGTTAAATGTACTATCTGCGTAATTTAGTTAAACAAAAAACTTAAAAACTTGTTCACAAAACAATATTTTAGTAGTTTTACCTATATGGTTTTATTGATACCAAAGTTAAAAATGATTTTAAACTTTATTTTGTGGAACGAGCGTTAAGTGCAAGAGACAAAAGCATACTAGGGTTGGTAACTAATAGTATTGAATACAAGATATAATATAAATTATAAATTATAAATTTATATTATAGGTACTCAATGTTAATAAGTTAATTCCAATTACGAAACATCGTCACTCGTTACCTTTTCCAGAAACACATTTCGTGTAACAGGCACACAGGCTGTTATTTGCTATTTTTTGCATTTTTTTATACAAAATAATATATGATCACACCATAATAATGAAAATTGGGTAAAATTATTGTTGTGAGATGATGGGGGGGGGGCGCAATCAATTTAAAATAGGTATCTAAATGCGATGACATTTTTTTCAATTTGTATGAAAAACCATTACCTATTACCTATAGGTATAGCTGATACGTACCTACCTAATAAAACAAAAACATTTAGTTTCTTGGAGAATAGGTTAGGTTAGGTAACCTATTTATAATCATGAACATTTGAAAATTATATTTCAATTATAATATTAACAAAATATTAGGTTCAAATATCTAAGCCAGCGGTTCTCAACCTTTTTAGTTGTGCGGACCACCAATCATATAAAAAAAACTTTGAGACCCATTCACGACTCACATAAAATATAAACACACAAAAATAAGACGATCGGTAGAAGAAATATAGACATGAAAAAAATCATATAAAAATCTCGATGTTAATGCTAATTAAAAGCTGCTGACCCTTGGCTTAGACTCTCGGCCAGTGTCCGCGGCCCACAAGTGGACTGGAAACCGATGATCTAAGCGATTTATGTTTAAATATAACCAATTTTTACAGTGGATAACCAAGATTTTCAAATTGACTATGCCCTTGTAAGGTTAACAGCCAAAAAATATTTTTTTTAAATACCTACTAAGTATATGGCATGTAAAATTAATTAATGGAAGTTGATAAAACGCTGAAGTCGTTTAAAATAAACTACAATAGATAAATACTATTTTTTTAATATTAATTATTATTACTAATTTATATAAATTATATTTAACACCAATCACTTTAGCTAAGTCTTTTTCAATATGAATAATGGACAAATTACCAACACGGTCCTGTAACACAGAAGTTCAACTCTATGAATATGAATTTAATTTTTTGCATGGGAAGCAGAAAAGCTCTGAACCTTCACTCACTTGTTAAAGAGCTAATATTGGGAAAGATGAAGCTACTGGTTAAATTGTTTACAGATTAGGAAATACTTGTTTAGCTATTGTACTGTTTAAATCTTATTTTATTAAATCTTTACCTATTGAATTCAAATAATTTAAATTTCTGCTATGATGATTTTTTATAAATACGATAAAAGATTCTAAAATACAAATTAGACACAATAAGTAAGGTAATATTTAAGTAATATGATCTATCTATTATTATTAGTTAAGTAATATGATCTATCTATTATTATTAGTTAAGTAGTATAATCTATCTTAAAATATGTTTTGCTTCTCAATAATAATAGTATTTTTAGGTCTAGGAAAAATTAACAGCGTATATCGAACTATTCAAACTAAAAATGTAATTACAAGTTTAAGCTTTTTATTTCTAAATAGATATGTCTTCAATAATAGTTGATAGGTACTATTTGTGTGGGGTTGAATAAAGTAGTAAATTTTCTCATGGATCAACCTTTGGGAAACACTAACTTAGGTACATATTTTTCAGAAACATTCCATAACTGCAGCTTTTTATATATATAAAGTATACCTGCAGCCTTTGATTTTAGGAAGGATAAGGTAACAATAATAATTTTAGTTAAGTTGACAAAATACTACAAATTAGCTCTTAATCCCCAAATTATTAACAAAAAAGAAATAATCTATTCGAATTTGTAACCTCGATTTTTTTATCAAATATTATAACAGGAAGAAACTAGGTTTTTCTTTCATCTATATTAATTAATAAATACATTTAACATAACGGACGCACAAATATATATTTTTTAAGAACCACCGCAGCTTTGCATAAACTGTATATCTGCAAGATTAAAATATCTAAAACACCAAAGCTCCACATTTATCAGTAAACCCGAATTCTTGCAATATGATTGGTTTATCATTTAAATGTATGAAAAATGCCAACTAAGATTTATTATTTTACTGGTCTTTCTACAAAGATATTAAAACACGAAATAGCTAACAATTTAGAAGCAGCACAAGAATGTATTTGAGAATAAATACAAAGACTGACAGAGCTTCTAAAATCACTGTCTGAAGTACACAAATACATAAACAAGCAAGCCCAAAAACTGTGAAGGATGAATATTATATTATATATTTAGCTAATGACCAATTGGATACTTAGATCATATTATTATACTTTCATATCATACAAATTTACTTTAAATGTGACTCAAACATTATACATCGATGGCACAAGGTATCTATGTATTATATGACTAGTAATTTTTTCTTGTTAATGCAGACATGTTTTTACTTAAGAATTTTAATTATTATAATTTTTAGAATATGTAGAAAATATCTTTTGTAGAGTTAAACTATCAAAAAATGTTTATAGTTACAGTTTCAAAAAAACATTTGCTGCGGAGTTAAAGGAGTTATTTTAAGAAATTGCTGTGATTCATGCACGACAGTAAGGGTACTCCTTACATAAACACATAAACTAGATATTAAGAACAGCAATAGCTTGACTAAGTGTTAAGGATTGTATAACTTTAGTTCTGTTTAGTTTCCTTTTAACTGATTTTCATAATTGTTGTATAATACTATTAAATAATAAATTAATTATTACTTTCAAAAAAAGTATAACCTAATTCAATAATTATATTTAGAAATTTGTACCAACTATCTACACTTTTAATAAAAATTAACTTCTACAACCATAAACAATAATTTTAACCTCTATTTTTTAATTAAATATAAATACCAATATGCAACTGTGTTATATTTTATTCATCATACTATGTGTAAAATAAATGTAAAAATAATACTATAGTCCATAATACAGCTCCAGAAGGGTTCAAAAATGTTTGCTTTAAATTACTCAAATGAATTACAATCTAAATTAAATTTGGTCTAAAAACATAAAATTCAGCGGTGAAAACAAATTTTGACTTACATACAAAAGTTGAAATTAACATTTAAGACATTATAAATTTTTTTGTTTCTTATATTTTTAATTTTTGCAATGAGCTAAAAACCTTTTACTTTTTGAATATTGATTTAGGGCTTTGAAGTATCTTGCGGGTCTTCAATACTGACCAATAATGTCTATGCAGATACCAGATCACTAAATTAAGAACTCCTAATACTGTGAATGCCTGAACAAAAAATATTTTAAATTAATTAATACAAATGCAAAATTAACATAGGTATTTTTATCAACATACTTTCATCGCAAATAATTTTCTTGTATCATGTTCCGGCTCAGCACACCACTTTAAGAATGTGATAACATCTTTCGCACACTGACTTTGTGTAGCTGGAGTGCCATCACCATATTCAATTATCTAAAAAAGAGTTCCCTTATAATTTTATAAAAAATAACTTTTTATATTTCTTTAATGTTAATATTTTTTAGTGTAACCATGGGATCTACTTTAGTTTACACAATCAAAATACTGAATTTTTAACAAAAATATGTACTAAATTATTACCTCGTCGTATAAGGCTTGAGCCATTCCAATAGCACCACCAGGGAAGTAAGGATTATAATGTTGATTTTCTGCTAATGAAACTCCTGCTGGTGGGTCCATGTAACCAGTCAATAGAGCAAATATATAATTCTGAAATTAAAAGATTTCCAATTAAAATTTGTAAGTAAATGTAATTATAAAATTAGTTTGATTTTATACTTGAGTCGGTATAACTAAACTTATTAAGGAAATTTCAAGTGGCTATTTTGGAAAGTAGCACTAAAATATCATATCTTTTTATATAAAAATATTAACATTACCTACTACCTAATCTTATTTAATAAAAATGTTGGATAATGTTAAATCTCACAAATGTTGAGTAACATTATTAGATTAAAACCTTAAATAGATCATAGTGAATATATATAATTAATACATGAAAGATTTACTTTTTTTTTTAGTGGATGTTGGAAATTTGATTGAAATACACAAAATGAGTAAAAACATTAGAGAATTCATTAGTTGATTGTGATCTTGTTTACATCACATACATAGGATATTATGTTATTCAAATTAAGTAAGGTAATATGATGTTAACATATTATAAAGCCATATACATTAACAGGTCTGGTCATAATTCGTTGTTACCTAACGTATAATTGGTTATACATATTGATAATATTATAATACATGAGGTAAATTTAGGACATATTGTGTAAATATTAAACTTAATAGGTTAAAAAGGTGTACTATTATAAGTTATTATTAAATAAACCAGGCAATGTCATATAATAATAATACATCCACAGTACAATGTATATATTATTATTCTGCATATTTCAATGTTTTTTAGAGCATAAAGTTCCGATCACTGGTAATAAAATATAAATCCCATATGTCCCATATGTCCTCAAAAATAAAATCATCTATAATTTTTGTAATAATTTATTTTACTTTAAGATTACTAAAAATCATAAGCCCCATTTTAGATGAATACGTTTATATATATTGAGCATGGTTGTGAGAGAGAAAACAAATATAGTGATGACATCCTCTTAAAAAAAATACCTCTCCGTCTATTCTAGCTTGAGTAATGTAAGTCAAATCTGGTGGGTACGCGCCACCATTAGCATAACGAGCAGCTTCTTCATTTGGATAAGGTTTTGGTAATATATCAGATAATTTGCCAGGTCTTTTGTACATGGCACCAGTTTCATCAGGTCCATCATCAATCTAAATTTAATAACATACATTATTATCAAATTACTTAGTATTTATCAAAGTTTATACTGCTTTTACCAATTGTTCTGCAGCTTCAGCTTTGGCTTCATCTTCGGTCAAACATACTCCAACTAATTCACGATATGCCAAGTACTCAATACTATGACATGCTGCACAGACGTTTTTGTACACTTCCCAACCTCGACGAACACTAAAAAAGATGTATTAATTAGTTGACTGAAAATGTTATGAAAAACATAACACTTACCTAGCGTGGTCTAAAGTATCAAACCATCCGTTATGATTCCATTTTTGTTTAGCCACATGAGCTGCGTCATTAGAAGCATGAATCGACTGCTCAAGTGCATAAATTAAGGAACTACCACCACCAGCTAACACACCAAAACTGGTCAAAAACTAAAAATAAATTTATTTATGTATGATGAATTAATGGTATATAATATAATAAATCTTAATTGTAGTAAGTAATTAAATTTTTTTAACAGCTTTTTTAAACATAAATGATTAAAATCAAACAATGATGTATATTATTTTATACTTATGAATATTAAACAAATATTTATAGTAGACTGGTAAAAACATACTTACATGTACATATAAGAGATAATGATCAAACTACCTACATACAATAAATTGTGTGTACATATTAATATTCTTTTTTGTATTATTTAATTTACTATATTGTTAACGGTCGATTTTCAACAACCAAGAAAAAAAGAAAAAGAAAAAATGTACTATAATCATTAAATAAAACACACATAATAGTAAAATCAGCGGGTCGTTATAAAAGGTATATAATATATTGTGATAAAGAAAAAAAATAGTTTTGAATATATTATTTGAATAGGTAAGGATAATATCACTATCACTGTTTATAATTGTATAGGTACCTTCATAAAAAGTATTTTATATTTACTAGATAATTACTTTTTGGCCCTCTTTTTAGTATAGAATAATTAAGTATTACATTTATTAATAACAGTTTATATCTAACTAACCACATTAATTGAATTTATTTTTATTTAATTAATATTATGTTCTGTGGCGTGGCCTCAACAGCCCGACACACCAAAACATTGTCAAAAACTAAAAAAAAAATGTAGGAATGGTAAATGAGTGGCATTTATAATAATTTTTTAAGTACCTACTTACTTTTATTTAGTAGTATTGATTAGAAATAAGTAGTTAAAGTAATATAATAAATTTAAATTTTAGAAAGTGTTAATATTTATTAACAAATAAGTATTGCAAAGAATCTATCATAAAACAGAAAAAAATGTTTTAAGAACAATAGCTAATTATTATTCAATGATTAAACTTAAAAATACGTATAGTAAATATACAATTTAAAAACAAACATGTTACATAACTTGTTTAAGTATCAAACAGTATAGACTGATTTAAAACCAAGTACTAAAACAGTGAGAACATGCACATACATGAATTATAAATCAAGCAACCATCAAATGATTTAGTTAATCAATTTAAAAATGATTGAATCAATTACTCATAAACCACAGTTATAAGATATGGGCCAGATTGGTGAGCCGTGCAATCAGTGTATGGTCTGTCGGAAGATCCGACAAACGACTATCAAATACAGCAGATAGTTGACAAAGAGTTTGAAATTCAAAACGATTTAAAATTCTAAAGACAGAACGATTTGAAGTTGACAATGACAGTGAGAGAATAGAGGAGCTAGATGATTACCGAAAGAACCGGAGACGTCACCGTGCAAAACCTTACGGTAGGATGCCAAACTCGGAGTACTTACAAACTTGTGGTTTTTCGACCACCTGGAAGCCGCCTGAAAGAATTTCATCTCGGTGACGGCGTCGTTCAACGTCAGCGAACAGAATAAATTGGACTTTACTAAAGAGTAAAGACTTTAGTGACAAGTCTACTCCAGAAACCGTCTAAAAGACTGATAAAACGATTTTGTGTGATAACGTGGGGCCAAGCTATCACGACGTAGCTACAATCATCACACGGTACACACCCACCGGCCGCATTTGCAGTTAACCCACTTAACCCATTAAATGTATTCTGTGGGTCAACTAGCTTGTTCTTGCAAAGGTCCGTGGGAATCATAGACAAACATTTTTTTACAATACGTCCACAGACGTATGACAACATATTATGACCGTCGACCGATGGCATAATATTGTGCAACAGACTCATTACGTCGATTAACGATTTAGGACATTGAGGTAGGTCGTTGGTGGTCGTGGTAAACACATCGTTTACAACGTTTCGTCCCCGTCATTTCATCCCCGTCAAATAAACAAGTCTCCGACTTTTAATAAGATAGTACAATTGGCCCACGGGAGTTATAAAACGTTATTTTAACCATAGTTTATTCATATTTTTTAAAAATTAAACAACAATAAATTATATTTTAGGTAATACACTTTTGATGATACTTTATTAATATAAATTATTCCGACATTTTACATTTTATAAAAAGAACTAGAATTTTAGATTTAAAAAAACTGTGATTTAAAATACTGGGGACCAAGCGTCCTTTCTTAAGAGGTCGTCGCATCCGCATGTGTTATCTCCGTCTTACACACGTACGACATACCAAATTTCCGTTCGCTAGTTTCTATAGGGTGCTGTCAGTTTTGAATTTTTGATATTAGAGTGAATTTACCTATTATCAAAGTTTAAAGTAATAACATTATCTGTGTTCTCTCGTTGGTCTATTACGATATTTCAATTTTTAAGTGAAACCAACTAGAGAATATATAAAATATTGTTACCTAAAAGTTTGATAATAGGTCAATTCACTCTAATATAAAAACTGACAATACACTATTGAAACTAGCGAACGAATATTTGCTATGTCGTACGTGTGTAAGACGGAAACAAAACATGTGGGTGGCGACGTCCTCTTAATGGTTGACGGTGACGAAACGTTCGCGGACTATTTTTTTTTTTTTTTACGGGGACAAATCTTCGATTATTTGATATTAGGTATCACCTACCTACTATGAACGTCTTATATTTATTTAGTGTAAAATCACTAAAATCATAAACATGAGTAGGTACATGACAAATAACTATTAAAATAATTAAATATTCAATATTGAATTTAATGTTAAGGGGACATGGAATTGACCTAATATTTATATTTGCAATAATACGGATTATAGAGTGGTTTAAGGCTTCAGAGTTCAGACTATGAATACTTATTATAAATATTGTAGAAGAAAAGTTAACTGTGTGATATTCCAGAGCCGTGAGCTAATTTTCAATGTTTTAATTACTAAGCTCAAAATGCTCAAATGCTCAATAACAGTAGTTAAAATGCAAAAAGTAAAATGGACATAGAAAATAAAATATCAAAAATCATCTCATATACCTACCTTTACACAGGCCTAGTATAAAGGCCTGTATAAACTAGATGATATATGTACCTACTATATAGATACACTTCTTCACTAGTTCGCATACAATGTTTAGATAATAATAGTGTTAGGTACTTTATGTTATAGTTACTCTGTCAGTATGTCACTCAACAAGGTATATTTTTAATGGAAATGCATCGATGATACATTTCATTCAAATTATATCTAAAAATTGGTGAGATGAAGTTAAGTCGTAAAGATATAGAAAGTTGTGATAGCCCGGGTCGCTGTAATTTGCGTCACATTTTAAATTTTTTATGTAAACTGCGGTTTGGATATTATTTGTACATACGTAAATTGCGGCCTGGGTATAATTTTGTATGTATGCCTATACCTAAATATTTTTTATTCATAAATAATAAATACGTATGATGTTTTTTTTTGCAAAATCAATATTTTCCTCCTCATTTTTCAGACTTAAGACTGTCAATATAATTGTATAAATATTGGTATGATTAAAAATATTGGTCTTGCTGTATTTTTTGTTCTTAATTAAAAAACATATTATTAGTAATTAGTAATAATGTGTATGGTTAAAAAATGTATCATAAAAAATTTGAAATTAAGAAACTGGTAAAAATGTGCATATGAGAAAATTCTTGGACATAGTCTAACGTAGTAATTTGTTTTGCTTGCAATTCATACATGTTTCTTTTTCAGTGATTTTTTTGCTTTTTGTACCCTGACTTCTCAATGCCATTGAATACGTATTACGTATCACCATTTGCATGTTTTTTAAAATGTCAATGAAATTGAATATGTTTGGGTGTAAATTGTACAGCCGACCGGAAATCGGAATATACCCGGGACGCAATTTACCTACTCCGGATAGCACGATAGGTAGTTGAAATTTGAAGTAATGATATAGGTACTTTAAAGTTGGATACCTATTATTAAACAAAGGTGATATTATGTTTAAGTACCGTTGTAAAACCGTAAAAAAAAAAAACAAAACTAAAACTTTCGACCAAAGTATCTACGATTTTTTTTCCAATTAATATGCGAGCAAGCTGTAATGTATATACCACATAACTAGTAACTACCAATTACAAAAAATTAGCCAAAACGGTCCAGGCCATACTTCATTAATGATATTACCAATAACGATCTGCAGCTTTTCGTTTTTATAATTTTATTATAATATATTAGTATAAATAATAATTTACATACGTTTATAACTTTTTCCTATATCGGAGATTTGAATAAGATAAAGTGATAATTTCTTAAAATCTGCTTTACCTACTCGTACTTCTGATTCAGTTGTCATTTGTCAATAATTCCAATGCAAAACACCTTTTTTGGTTCATAGGTAGTTAAACTATAATATTAAATATTAAAGGTATATATTTTGTAATTATTAATATTATTTGTCAACTAGTCATTTATACTAGATATTTTTATTTTTAAGCGAATTAATTTTTTTATTAAATAGCATGTATAAATTAAATTAAAATTTCGCAAAACTAATATATTAAATCAAAATATGCAGTATGTTCATAAATAAAAAAAAGAAATAATTATACCCCACCCATTTTAAGAAGTTTCAACATTACTTTAGGTAGTATTACCTTTAGGTTAATAGTTATAATACTATAATTATTTGTATTATGATTCATGATAAAATAATATTTTATATAGATACAAATGATAAAATACACGTTGCGTGATTCACTTACCAATTTATAAAATTAGATTAACTACCTATATTATTTTCCTTATTAACTTTTAACTTAGCCAGTTAAATTTAATATGTGTAAACTTTTAACTTTTAACTTAACTCGCAGTTAATTATTTTCATTAACTTTTTCATCTTTAATAAATGTTGTACATTCCATGAACATATAGGTAGGTTCTAACCAATGCATTTGAATTAATTTTTTTAGTTGATCTCGTGACGTGGTTACACCAAACCATTTGGTAGCTTAAAGAATATTGAATACTCACATCAATAGACAACGGTGTTTTTATTGATCTTCTTGAAATTATTATTCTTTGATACCTGTATCTAATTTAGTGATGTAATCTAAATACCAAACATAGTAATACAATATACCATTATAACCCCTTACCTAATTTCTTATCATCACTACACATAGGTATATATTATAATATCTTAATGTATACTTCTTCTGTCCGTGTGTAAGTATTCAAACTCCTTATTTACGGCTGCACAGATATTGATGAAATGTTTCGCTTGTGTTTGAGTATTGAGTGGGTCCTGGGATGGTTTAAATTCACAATTGGACCTGGTAGGCCCATCCGAGGATGTGCTCAAATAGAGATTAAGAGATTTCCAATGGACAATTTTGTTTATAAATGTTTGCTATTGGTTATAGGAGAACTAATTAGTATATTTTATTTATTATTGGTTGCTATTGGTTATTCGGGGAGATCAGTTACAAGCATGCATCAAATCAAATTTTTACAATTGCCTACCAGGGTGGCTGAGTTGCACTTACTGCAAAACGAATCACACTCAAAATGAGTTAAACAATCACAATTTTTTTTGAGAGCTGTCATTTTTTATAGTCAACAAAGTCTGCAGCATCATCTAGTATATGGATATATATAATGACTGAAAACCTTGTATCATATTACTCAAATAGGAAATCAAATTAAGAAGTATTTTAGTCATCACCTAATAAGTATAGACATAACATTTTGAGTGGGTACATATAATTATAGTAATCAATAATCATTGACATTAAGTGTCAATTCTAGCAATCAATATCACTTGAACATTTTCACAAATTGATTAAATATTAAAATATTGTTTAAAAAGAAAACCAATGCTTGAACACAAATATTGTTCTAGTTCTTACCTATAAGTATTTGATGATAGAGGTTACTATGATATTTATATTCAATACATAAAACTGAATATAATATTAAATTTAAAAACACAAAATTTAGGCAAATTAGCTCTAGAGTTTTGTTTTAACTTTCTAAACACATATGAGTCTCAATCCTCAGCCAGATGTTAGTCAAATAGTAAAAATTAATTGTCAAGAAATTTATTATAATCCACGTTTCAATTATCTATTTCTTTTCTAAAATAAGGGGAAGACTAATTTATAAAAAAAAATGTATAAAAAGTTTTAATGGTTTTTCAAATAAATTTGTTGGATATTTTATAAACAATTGAATGGGCAAACATAAGTATTTCAATTCACGTTAATTATTAAGTATGATAAATTACACAAGTATAGTATTAGTCAACTGAGAATTATTGAATTAAAATTAGCAAGAAATTAATCTTTTAGTCAACACAAAAAATATTATAATTGAATGATACTAAGTACTAATATAGTCAGGGTCCCAAAAAATATGTGCTGGCTACCGGTTATGAATGGCGTTGTTCATTACCACAAATGCAACCATTGGTTCTCGAAATTTTACTGTAGCAGTTACATTAATTTATACACTTATCATCATGAATTATAAAATAAATCAATTATAAAAATAAAGGTAAAATTACAGTATATGAAAATAAAAATAAATTAACACATATATAACAAATAATTTAGTATTTCAAAAACAATTTTATGAAGTTATGATTTAGATACCACTATCAAACAAAATATGCCACTTTGCACATGATGGACAGAGCTCATTTATTGTACCCCGACTATAAGTTCTGGCATTAGATTGTAAATGGATATTGCAAATTTGTTTAACACTTATGGAAAAAATGATTAGTATTTTACATTTTGTAGCTATTTAAACAATAAATGTTTTTAAAACTAATTCCTCTGCTTAGTTTCAAAAAAAATATTTCCGATTTTATAATATATATATTTTATTTTTATCTGCAATTTTATTATGCCTGATACTAAGTATTAGTATAATAATATATATGAATTGCTGATGAACTGCATATACTCAATTACAAATTCAAAGAAAGTATACAATTTCAAAAGAAAATTTTGGTTTTTAACCCCTCCATACAAATTTATGTTAACTAAATATAAAATTAAGATATACCCATTTAAAAAATGTAACAGTAAATTTATACAGTATAGTATTGCAATAAATTCTTTCATTCATCTACAAATAATTTATATATTTTTATTTTTAATTAATTTAAAAAAAAAATCCCATTTGTTCATACAATTTTAAATGTGATAGAGAAATAATAAACTGTTAAACAAATTATATGAGCTCAAAGTAAAATTACTATCATAACTCAAGTTTAAATTTTAATATCATATAAATATGATTTTTTAATAACTGTTATTACAAAAGTTTATTTTATTTAACTCAAAAACAAAAAGCAGGATATAAAAATTGTTTTCCAGAAAAAATGGTAAAATGTTATATTATTACATATTAACATTCCTAAATCTACACGACTACACCTAGTACTTTTTGTTTACAAAATGTATTTCTATAAAATTCAAAATAAAATAGATAAATCAACTTTTATAACTTGTTTGTTGCATATAAATATTGAATATATGTATTTTACTATATAAGAATATCCAATTTTAAACCATCAAACAATTATTCTCTAAAACTGGACATTCAAAATACATGATAATATAATATAGTGAAAATATCAGTTATACCATACTATATAACCTATTTTTTAAAACATATTTGATAATTCACACTCAGGATTGAAACTAGCATAAATAGTAGGAAAATATTATTTAGATAAAAATGATTTCAATAAACAAAACGATTTAATAACAATTATATATAAACAAGGTCGATAATAATTTTATTAATTGCCTAATCTTAACGTCGAAAGCATGGATGGAAATGACCTAAATTATACTGTACAAGACTTATACAATACCTATGATGTATAGTTAGTTGTTAAATATTGCAAGCAATGACAATTTATTTGACCAATAGCAAGCATATTTTTTTTTATATATAATATAAATTTAACAGTTTTCAAAAAAACTTGATATTGAACCTTTCAACTTTGTAATTATTATTGGTTTATTTTTTCAAACTTTAATGGAAACTGTTGTATACCTTTAGGTCATATTAAAATAAATCATGTACAAACTCATTATCAGAATACATAATGGATAAATAAGAATACTAATTACTAGTAGTAATTAAAGTTAATGCATCTATAGAATATGGTCACTGTAATAGGATTTTTATGCTCTAGAAAATTAGTTTTTCGACAAACAATTTCACAAATTTTATTGTAGAAGTGAACTTATAAAAATTGAATTTTTTTTAGACAGAACTTGAACAATAAAATCAACATAGGATGTTTAAACAAAAATGAATATCATACGTTTTAATTTTTGGCTACTACTAGCTAAGGACCGTTTACTTTTTGAACAATGATTTAGGGCTTTGTAAAATCTTTCGAGTCTTCAACACCGACCAATAATGTCTATGCAGATACCATATTACCAAATTGAGCACTCCCAAGACAGTAAATGCCTAGAAAAATATTTATAATTAATTAGCATTGATGATAAATTATACACATATCTTAACATACTTTCATGGCAAATAATTTTCTAGTATCGTGTTCTGGTTCCGCACACCATTTTAAGAATGTGATAACATCTTTCGCACACTGACT
Source organism: Nasonovia ribisnigri (assembly GCA_027563435.1). Taxonomy (NCBI): domain Eukaryota; kingdom Metazoa; phylum Arthropoda; class Insecta; order Hemiptera; family Aphididae; genus Nasonovia; species Nasonovia ribisnigri. The sequence goes on along the minus strand of JANEHU010000151.1, from coordinate 218,924 downwards.
TTGTGTAGCTGGAGTTCCATCTCCATATTCAATTATCTATAAAAAAATTATATATTTTTTTATATAAATATAAAATCATCTATAATTAATAACTTTTGTAATTAATTATAAAAATAACTAATCCACAAAAAATTACAATATTTTTTTTAGTTATTACCTCATCATACAATGCTTGAGCCATTCCAATAGCACCTCCGGGGAAGTAAGGATTATAATGTTGATTCTCCGCTAATGTGATTCCAGCTGGTGGATCCATGTAACCAGTCAATAAAGCAAAGATATAATTCTGAAAATTAAAATATTTCAATTAAAATTCCCAAATAAATACTTATGGGAGATTTAAAGATAATTTAATTTTTGTTATTAAGTTATCATTAAAATATTCAGTGTTATTGCATAGATGCATTGAAATGAATATATGTATTGTTTTAAAAAAATAAAAAATATATGTATTAAAATGCCTAGAAAAATGTTAACTTGTAAAAAATGTAATACATTTTAATCTAAATAAGTAATTGTAAGTATTTATTAAAACATTCAATGAAGTAATTAAATAACCAATATTTGAAAATAACATGTACGATATATAATGTATCCATCATCAAGTATTGCTAATTTATTAAAATATTATATATGAAAACAAACAAAAATTAAACTTAGAAAACCTGGAGTTTGTTTACTACATAGTAGGTTTTGAGAGTATGTTGACATTGAAAAGGTCATTGTAATGGATGCTGTGAAAATACTTTGAAATTACACCATGTCTCAAAAATACTAAGAAAAATATTGGGTGAAATGTTAATTATGTTTCTACAGTTATTTATATTTTTTAATTACAATAAAACACAGAAGAAATTGTGTTAAAATATGTCTTGTATTAATATTCTTGTAAATTCTTTTAAGTTTCCTGCAAATTTTCCAAAATTACTAATTAGTTACAATTTTCTACTAGTAACACCCTTAAAGTTAAAGAAAGAAGCATTCTTGCTTCTCCAAAAAATGCATTGTAACATCAATACATTCATTGCTCTACTGAAAATCTAAAAAATTACCTCTCCGTCTATTCTAGCTTGAGTAATGTAAGTCAAATCCGGTGGGTATGCACCGCCGTTAGCATAACGACCAGCTTCTTCATTTGGATAAGGTTTTGGTAATATATCCGATAATTTGCCAGGTCTTTTGTACATGGCACCAGTTTCATCAGGTCCATCATCAATCTAAATTTAATAACATACATTATTATCAAATTACTTAGTATTTATCAAAGTTTAAACTGTTGTTACCAATTGTTCTGCAGCTTCAGCTTTGGCTTCATCTTCGGTCAAACATACTCCAACTAATTCACGATATGCCAAGTACTCAATACTATGACATGCTGCACAAACGTTTTTGTACACTTCCCATCCTCGACGAACACTAAAAATAGATTTATTAATTAGTTGACTGAAAATATTATGAAAAACATGACACTTACCTAGCGTGGTCTAAAGTATCAAACCATCCGTTATGATTCCATTTTTGTTTAGCCACATGAGCTGCGTCATTAGAAGCATGAATCGACTGCTCAAGTGCATAAATTAGAGAACTACCACCACCAGCTAACACACCAAAACTGGTCAAAAACTAAAAAACAATTTATTTATGTATGATGAATTAATGGCATATAATATAATAAAATTTAATTGTAGAAAGTAATTAAATTTTTTAAATAGCTTAATAAACATTGTAACATAACTAAAACAGTTAGAAAAAATAAAAATTTTCTTTAGAACATAAATTATTATTATCAAACAAATATGTATATTATGTTATACTTTTAAATATCAAACAAATATCTGTAGTACTCAGTAGTAGACCGATAAAAACATACTAATATGTATGTACAAGAAATAGAAATTTAGCAACCTACCTAACAATTGTGTGAACACAAATTATTTTTTGTATATGTGAATTTACTTTGTTAATAGGGGTTTATTATTTATAACATTTTATTCATGCAATAAAAAAAGGAATAGAAAAAATGTACCTACTGGCTATATCTTATAATTCAATAAAACAGAGTAACTGATGTTACTAGAATAAAACATAATAACCTAAAAAATAAGTTATGTTTCATGGTAAAAAAAAATAACTAAACGTAAAATATTTTTAATTTGGTTGAAATCACTTATGATTATGACAGCTATAGATGTTATTGACTACAACAGTATAAATAACAAATAAGCATTGCAATTTACTTAGAAATAGATATTAAATCCAAGGGATAACTTGATACTAGTTGTTAATTGTTATATACCATTGATTAATATATACATGTCTTGTTAAGAAAGGGCCCAAATACATTGTAGGCACACCCCGAAATTCAGGTCTGCGCACGCCTATGGTACCTATGGTAGTAATATCAGCATTAATGAAAAATAGGTGTATGATACTATAATACATTTAAAAATAAAAATAGTTTTGGATTTATTTGAATAAAAAAAATATTTATCTAACAGTCACTCTAAGATATTTAGAAATTAATTTTCATTATAAAACTATTAGATTAATTAGTAATAATTAGGTAATATCTAACTAACCAAATTTAAAGTATCAATAAAAAATATTGGAAATCATTTTTATTATGTAGTAAAATAGGTTTTAAATATAATTTAAATTTTAAATTTAACACTTAGATACTATGAAACGCAGGTATGTTTATTGCAACTTTATGACTAATCAAAATATTTTGAAAATGAAAAAAAATCTAAAGAAAATTTTCTTAGTGGAGGTAAATTATAGGTAAATAATATGGAAATTTATTTAAAATAATAAAGCCTTATGATATTATATCATACAGACAGAAATATATTTCAGTCTTAAGTTCTAACTGATAAATAAGTAGATACTCAAGTAATACATACAAATAGATAAATTGATGACAATATTATTTTTATTAACCAATAAACCGTATCAAAAAAATATCAGAATAATATGAAGCGAAAACCTGCAATGCTACAAGACAGATTTAATTTATGTATCAAATTAAAATGCATATCAATAGTTATTCAATAATACATATTTTTTTTCATTTATAACATTACGTATATTTGTTTAAAATTAGGGAAAAAATATGTTAGTACATAAATTTGGATGTAGAATTTTGAAATCTAGCCTGAACATTTCAACAACCAATCGCATACAGATAAATATTGACCTTAATACTTTGTAATTGACGATCACAACTTAATATAAAATGATAGACACCAGGTTTACAGCAAACGGGTGGTTTCGGGCGTTCGGTACGTCGTGGCAGCCACAGAAACTTGGAATACCTAGTCCTCAACCAAAGGTGGTCGATGTGCGGCGTTAATAGTCGGGTGATAAGTAATTATGGGTACGGGGGGACCAAGGGCTACTTACAAATTTGTGGTTTTTCGACCACCTAGTGGCGGCCTTAAAAAATGAGAAAGTGCTCGTCATCGGTGCGGCTGCGGAAGGATCTTGGCAATCAGGACGGCAGTAGATCAACGGGAAACGTTCTGGAAGGGCTTCTTTTGGTGACGCCCGCCGGGTCGTTCTCGTCGAAGATGGTCAGAAATGAAGAAAAATCGGCTCCGGCACGGCCTCAAGGAAACGGATAAGGTGGAATATTTCAGCAGTCGGGACGTACGACCTACAGCTGTATCCGATAGCAAGGGCACAGTCGCAGTGTGACCAACTGCGAAACGACTGCCGCCGTCCAACACGCTGATAACGGATGCCGGTGATAATATCGCAAATGGACCTCCACCACCCGCCCGTCGACATATTCGCCGCCTCCACAACCTCAGACTATCGGCCTACTCCGATCGTGACCTTTAGCGAAAATTGTGGGACACAACGCAATAAATGATAGGTAACGGTATACATATTACCTAAAGCCCTGAACTCGATCGGCCGAAGTGCAATCGCAACCACATCGCGGTACTGCAGACATCGATTTTTTTTTTACCGAAGATCCAGGATAATATTACTATAAAATACAATTTTTTTTGCCAAGTTATTGACCACAGTCTGTTATTAATTTAATAGTAATCAGCTACTCCGCAGCCACAGCGACGTGTTACAATAGTTGAGTTTTTTTTTCAAACTAAACACTAAACCTTCGACCTACTTATAATATATTCGATTAAAGGTTGTACGATTTGAACTTTTTATTTTTATTTTACCATTATTTTCTTAGATAAAAATAATAAAATAATGATTATTTGTATTTATATGTATAGTTTGTCACATTATTAATTTTATTATACCTTTTATATTCATATAAATTATCATTTTATTTAACAGCTATCTGCATGCAGATAAAAAATGTACATGTAACAATCTAAATAATATTAAACGTATTGATATAAAACGATGAAAAACATTTAGTTGAAACATTATCAATTTAAAAAAATTTTACTGCGCGCTCTCGAAAGTAAATAAACAATAATAAAACACACAATATTATATTATGTGAAATTCACAGTGGCCTGGCCGATATTACAATATTTGTACATGATTTTTTATTTTTGTTTAGAAAAATAATACCTACCTATGTATATAATATAATATAAACTCCGAACTCGTCGTTGATGGAAAAAATATGTACCTATATCGGGTATCGGCTATCACATATTGGCATATTATTTTAAGCTATAAAATAAAATTATAATAATAATAGCCAATAGGTACCATAGTCCATATGTATATAAATATAATAATATTGTATTACTATGATTATTATAATTTAAATTAATGTAAATTCATTATGATGAGGTACAGCTGCAGGTATATATCTACTTACATATATGTTTTTAATATTTTTAACGCACAATGCAATAACGTTTTACACATGTCTATATAAAAATCGCCATTATAAGAGTAGCCGTATTAATAATATGATAATACATTAATACATCAATACCCAACCATAAAAATTAAAATGTGTTTAATAAGTTTTTGATAATATTAAGTAGGTAAAGTAAAAAATATATAACATACATGATACATATTACCATTTACCATATATGATATATTAGTATATTATACTATATTACATAGCTACATATAGGAATAGCCGTAGCACGTAGTATAGGCACCTATACTATATAACTTAGACAAAGATGAAATTATGTACCCACCTAGAAGGTACCTACTAACTTACTTACTTCACACAAAAATAAATATTATTCAAAATGTATAGGTCTGTTTTATATGAAATTAAAATTTGTTAATCACAAATGTTTTAAATAAAAAATTATTTACGAAATTATGATAATATCCGAAATTTAGATATTAATATGGTATGAATGTATAATACATTTTAATATGAATACAATTATGTATATTATATTGAAAACATTGAAATGTCTCACTGACAAACACCCATCATTGGTCCAAGTATAAATCGTGTATTATTAATTATCTTACTATATTCATATATTATAACACGCGCGGCGACTATTGGCAACGCATTTCTGTGAACCCTATATTATAAAGTTGCTGCAATAACGCGATACTGAAATTTAAAGATAAAACATTTGTATGTATAATAATATAGTCATATATACGCAAACAAAGAAATAATCGATTTGTAATTAATATTATCGCCAGTCAAGCGATAGCATCGTAAATATGGGTGTGTACCTAAAATGTTTTATTTGAAATCGTGCGACTGTCGTTGAACATTTTTATTTTTATTGTTAACTCTTCGTTTTTCAATAGCAATATAGTACCGCATTTTATCAGTATAAAACATTGAATAATATATATATTATATAGGATAATATCAATGTGCTCTTGCGACTTGCACTATAATAAATTGTGTTGGAAACAGATCCTCTAAATTGTATATACTGGTTGATTACAAAATATTTATTACCCTTACCTACTAATTATTAGTAAAATAGTATATGAGTATAATATGACGTATTATATGTTAATTTTTTTAAATTTTTAGTTGTTAATTTTTTTAATTTACACAAAATTTTAGTTGTTATTATTTTTGCTATACTTAGGTACATTGTGAATTTTATTTGTGTGGACTAAATAACACATGGTAGTTTTCACTTCACAATGCATAAAAATTAAAAAAAAATTACCAATAAAATCGTATTATAACAAATCAATAGGTATACAATAGTTATGGCATGAAATATTTCATAGATTAAATATTATATTATATTATATTATTTTGTTTTTAATCTTTGGCTCGATTCATCAACATTTAACTTATACTTATATCATTTAAAACAAAGACAAAAATATAACTGTAAAACGCTAATATTTTCATTTATTTTTTTTTATTATTCCTTTATTAATAATAATAATTAATAATGTAGTTATGGTCTTATGGACACTATTATGATATTATATAGTGATAGTGTATAAGTGTGTTACTGCAGGTTAATGTTACCAATGATTATAAATAATAAATGGTGTTACTAAATGTCTATAAATGTGAGTTCCCGTCTGCAGTTTTAGAGAAGATATGTTTTTTTTTTATTGCAAATTTAAAATTATTTTTAGTACCTATAATAATTATGTTCATAAAATAAATTACCTGTAGACAATAATTGATTAATTAATAATTAAATAAAAAATCATAATGCAGATATCAACTTTTTCCGTACCTAAACATATTCTTGCAAAACCCGCATAACATATTATATTACTTGTACCTATATTTATAATTATAATAAAAAGTCAATATTATTATTATTGATAATGTATTCAATAATATTCATAAAAACAATAGATAGGTACATAACTAAAAAAATTGACAAAATATATTGTGTAATTGTCGCCTATATATATTATGATAATACTGATTGTTTAGATTTAACTTATCATATTTAGTCACAAAAAAACCCCTCGACGTATAGTTGATAAATAATATATCATGTTTTTCCACAATAATTATTCGTGATCAATGTAGATAGTAGGTATATTGGTAAATCTTGTATTACTCATTAAATATTGTACCTGGAGAAATCATATTTTGACACAAAACAATATTCATCTCGAATATAACAGATATCTAATAGAACCCCAAAATCGAATTGCAGATATTAGCTTCTGGCTCTTTACCTCATGTAATATTAAAGTATCGCGCAGTTATAGTGTTTTTAGATAACATTTTAATTCTACAAACATATAATAATCAAAAACACTCATCAATATTATAATAAAAAAGGGGAAAGTAGTTAACCACTCTGATGTACACAACATCGGACGTCGGTACCTATATATGTGTAGAGTGTACCTCGTTATTGAGTCAATGTAATATTGTAATGGATGCGTGAAATTTAAATTTAATAATAAATCATTGCATCATACCTAAAACGATTCTGAGCGTTATAATACACCGAATTACTGTAGAACAATCTGCACTGTGTATCAGTGCCGTACCTACATTTTTTTTTTTTAGGGGGGGGGGGGCACTTAATTTTTTCCTCAAGTTTTGGAATGCTAGAGTACATAATTATGACCCCTTTGTTCATAAAGTGTAAATACTCTTTTTATGAATACCTATATATTTATTATAAACCTGTATTAATATTATTGTTAACTATAGGTGTATTCATTAGAATAAGGATATTAATATATAATATATATCATTATATCAATACCTATGTGTTGTAAATTGTAATCAAAACATTTCAATTTCTATTCGAACATTATTACAATTCACTAACAAGAAAACAAGAATAGATTAAGGCTATTGAAAGCTATAGTCATTTTTTCGTGCATTTAGACCAATAAGTGAAAAAAAATATATATCCTGCAGAAGTCCAATTTTTACTTTGAAAGAATATTAGAATTTCTTCAAATTTTGTCTGTGATTTAAAGGAAGTGAATTTTTCTTTTAGTAATACTTACTAAAGTAAAAGTGAATTATGAAAAAAAATGCATTTGGTACTATACTAATTAAACAATAGGTACCTACAACAAATCAAAAATCAATTTCCTACCTAACCTAAGAATCATAGCCGTAATATATCTTTAATAATTTTACATAGGTAAAGCGTTCGGGAAACGCACGCACACTAATGATCAGTCGCTACTCGCTACACAGTACACACGCGTCATAATCACACAGCACTAACGATGGATACCTACATTGATTATAAATACTAGTAAATATGGTATTTATAATCAACGATACCTATACAATATTTCCCGACCCTTTAAAAATGGTTCACTTTCAACAGCCTTATAACTTTTAATTTTTATCCAATATAAAACAAGCCAAAAGAAATGTTAAAAATATTTCAGGGGATTTCTCCAGTATTATCTATAATATATAGTAAATAAAAACAAAAACATTAATGATAAGTTTCAAGTCCCTAAAATATTATTTTTTAAATTAGGTACAACAAAAGTTGTTCTTCGCTTAAATATCCAATGTCATCAAAATTAAATTTTAAGTTTTTTAAAAAATCGAGCTTTTGTATTTTTGAAGTTATTAGATGCCTGCAAGAACAATTTATATTAAACGTTCAAGTCTTAGCTATTAAAATTGATCAAATTGTGAAATTCTTTTTATGAATTTTTATGGTTTTTTATGATTTTTACAAAAATTGAAATTGAAACGCTTATAAAATAAAATGTTTTTTTATGGATTTTTGATATTTTTAAGCTGTGGTATTTGAAAAAAATTATCTGGGATCTTATTGTATTAAGTTTTTAAGCTTTTTGGCTTAGCATACATATTTTTATCAATATTAATAGAAAAAGTTAAAAACGTCAAATGTTATAATAGCTTAAATTTGTTTCTAAATATTTTGAAAATTTCATTGAATATAGGAAATTATAATTTAAGTAACAGTGGAAAAATTTAGATTCTAAGATAACTATACCTACTATTTTTTTGCTACAAATTACAACAATAAAACTTAAATCGTAGGTTTTATGAGTTAACTGTTACTATATAGTCTATATAATATGGGTGGCTCTTTATTTATGAATTCCCAATAATGTTATTTTTATTACCATTCTCACATTTTCATATTGTAGTGCTTAAGTAAATAGATTGTATATTTCTTATATAAAAAAAAATTGTTTTATGAGAAATAACAATCTTATGTATAAATTTCAAACGTCAACTTCAGACGTTCATAAAAAAATAATTGTACAATTATTAAGCTCGATTTTTTTTTATTATTTTTGTAATCAAAATGTATAAAAAACCTTGTAAATTAGCTATTTAAATTAAATTAGCTATTATTAGTATTAAATACTTTGAACATTTTTAAATATAAACATCATGCAAATGTTCATAATTTTTATATAAATAGTATAATTTTTGTTTGACAAGGCAATTTTTTTCTCACGCATTTGCGGTATCATAATATATTCATATACTGCGCCAAATGCGCCATCTGTTGTACGTATACGTCTTGTGTTTTTGCCGTATTTTTTAGTCATTTATGTATAGAGTGAGTAGCTGATACGTAACAAGAACTGCGCCAAATCAAACATATGAATGCAATAATAATAACTATTGCAGTAAAAATTATTTTACAATTAATGTATAAACGTATTATAGACACATGATAGACCTATAAACTAATGGATTTTCGCGCTCCCCACACCGCCCTGCCTTTGGTTAATCCAGACGACATAACTGAGAGAAAAAACATAACATAATATGAGCATAATATAAGAGAGAAAAAATATGTTTTGGCACACTTTAACGGCCCAAAACCTCTCTTTTCTCTTTTAACAATCCAGTTTGAAGATTTTTCTCTCTATACGCTGTCCATTAGTGTTATAGGTCTATGTATAGACGTATAATTATAGTATATAATAAAAATGTATGGTTAAAAACAGTTATTGTATTAACAGGATAAAACTATATGATACTATAGTTACTGTATGTATTGGTTATACACTTATACTCGCAGATTTATATACTAACACATTAGTAAATCTGTGATTATACACTTATATACTATAGGTCTTGATAGTATTAGTACTATTTAGTACTATACGGTTATACTACATTATATAATACAAACTAATATCTATATGTAGATTGTAGGTACTCTGTGTAAAATTTAACGAGAAATTGCTAATTAAAAAATGTATAGGTACAGGCGGTGGTTGTGAGTGAACACTGAACACTGTACATAATATAATCGAAAAATATGTCACTGATTTAGTCGATTTGGGTAGGCGTTGACCTGACGTATGACGTGTGGAGCGGGCGTAGCCAGTTGACTGTACAGATTATAAAATAGCTTGTTTAATGTACAATTTTATTTCAAGTTACTTCTCTTTTTTATTCATATTTAAACATTTGGATAGTTTAAAATTGTATAAAGCTAAATCTTAATCAGTGTTACTTTATCAAAGTAATTACCTATATTATATTTTACAGTAATAACGTATAGTTATAATCAGTCACACATTTTGTGCAGACCAGTGGGTGCAAAATTTTAGGGGTAGGGGATTAATTAAATATGTTTATACTAGATACCTAAGATACCTAGAGAAAAAAATATGTCAATGGAAGTTGTGTAAATATTTTTTCGTTGAGTCAACATATCACTACCCTCTACCACTATACAGAACAACCATAGACGCAAATAGGGAGGCTTTAGGGGCTAAGCCCACCCAAAATGTCCATAGCCCCCTAAACATTTCCTACATATTATTTTATACTTATTCAATATTATCAAAGTAGGACTTTAGCCCCTCCAAATCCCAAACGCTTTTTACGCCTATGGGAACAACAGTTAGATTATAATTTCATCGTTGATGTTAAATACGTATTTATTTATCATTTATAATATGCTTATCATAATTAGTAAACATTATATTACCGTTAAGTATCTATTATATAATTTATTATAATATTACCTATACCAATATCATACTTACCTAATATTGTTACTATTTTTTAACTTGTAACTTGATTAAACACCGATGTATACAGTATAATAATTTGATTACCATACAAAATGTATAGGTATTCGATAGTTTTTGTTTAAATATATTATTGTGTTTAATGTCTACAAATTATATTCAATAATAGCCAATTAGCGAATGTATCAAATGAAGAACAGCTATACATAGATAGAAATGTAATGCCTATCCACATCCCTCATGAGAGGGTCGGGTGTCAAAAAATATTGCCCCAGCATGCGTAAATGCGTAGGTAATACTAAATGCTTCACCGACCGTTATTTGAAGACTGAAACATTCTACACGACATTACGAAGCTCGACGTTTCAATACGCATTTGTCTTTCACCTCATCGCATTATAATCATTAATGACTAATAATCAGTGACAGATTTTATAACACTTAAAATTGGTTAAATATGAGCTATAATATTATAGCTAAATAAATAAACTATTAAATATCGCTAAATATAAAACGCGGAGGTACCGAGGGCAAACGGTTTACTAAAAATTGTTTTGACAATAACAACGGCATGCTTAGCAGTTAGCAGGTAGGCCTGGTAGGCCCGGGCCTACCCCGTTTTCAAATAGTTATTATTAATATCTTTTACATCGTTAACTGTACCTATATAAATTAAAATAATTATAACCGAGCCTGTCCTACATTTTGATCTTGGGCACGCCTCTGCGTCAAAACTGTTTAATGTTTACCTAATAAAAGGTTTGTTAAATTCCACCCAACATCGTAAATATTAAATTCATAACAATTCGCAGACCCGCATCGTGTGTGTTGATGACGGTTTTTATTTATAGATGTGTCTACTGTCTATGTGTATATATGATATTCACAATAGATAAGCAATGCTCGTTGGCCATTAATTAAGTAAATAATTTTAAAATAGTTGGAAAATTAAATTCAGCTATACAAGTATTAAAGTCAATATAATTTAAATTTAAAACTTAAATATATATATTGTTTTAAATATTAAATACAAATACCAAAAGGCGTTAATTATTTTGGTCAGGAATGGTTTTAGTCGAGGTTTTAGTTATAAAACCTGGTTTGAAAATAAAAGGTAACTGCTATTTAATGTTAATACCAAATACTATAGATAGTTTTTGATAGATTTATTAATACTTAGATAAATTTATTGAGTACCAGTCACCAATAAGCACTTTCAGCATTACTAAAATAAATTTAATCATAATTTTTGATTCTGAGCGATGCGATGAATGCTCGGAATGTATTGCAGATTTTACAATGATGTGTGTTTTATTATTTTTATTTTTTTATCTGTGTACACGATAAGTAGTCGAATAATGCTTCGATTTCCAACTTCAGTATCTTGTTCGATGGGAGAGTGACTCTAGTTGGTGCATTGGGAAGGTCAAAATTGATATTCTCAGTATTTTTCAAACGACGGGAAAAATGAAAAATGAAGGAAAACTAGACATTTCTCGAAAATATTTTCGAAATATTGGTTTTTGACAAAATTGGTTTTGGTTTTTGGTGAAACTCTTAAACAAATGCCAGCTGATTAATGACATTTTGTATATACACCATAAAATGATCAAAATATTTTGATTTGTTTTGAGCTCTTTACAAACATTTTTTCTATATATATCACTAAAAAATTTTTTATTGAGTCTAAAAGCTTGAAGATTTAATATAAGACGTCTAATACATTATTACAATGGCAGTAGAAAAATATTAAAGTCACAATTTATTTTACAAGCATTTAAAGTTGTAATTTTGATAAAATATGTAAAAATCACGAAAATGTGTAAATTATTTTGAGTTAGAAATTTATAAGAATGTTTCGTTTTAAATCTATAAGATTTCAAAATTTAATACAATAGATTCCTCATAAGTTTCACTTTGTCTACCTTTATCAAAAAACAAAATATCTACTGGAAAGTCATATAATAAATTGTTATGAACGTTTGAAGTTCAAATTTTTACAATATTGAATAATCACTCGATTTTCTTATTTTGCAGGTGCGTAATTCAAAAACGAATAATCGTAAATATTTTGAGATTACATCATGTGTTTATTTTATAAATTCCTAATATTTCGACTCGTTTTGACTTATTTACAGGCATTTTCAATTTTCAATCTTTTTATTTTTTTTTCTATAATTGTTAAAAAAATTTTAATTGTTGGGTCAAATAACTTGAAAAATAAATACAAGGGTCTTGATGAATTGTTACTATAGCAGTTGAAAAATATTAAAAATACATGGGTAGTCACAATTGTTGTTTATATGTTTATATTTTGACAACATTTATCAAATTTAAAATGTATAAAATGTTTAACTTTTATAGCTAAGAATTGAACATTTATAACAAGGTTCCATGTATAGGTATGTAGGTAAATAAATTACTTTATTCGCAGTATCATCAAATATACCATAGTAATATCAATATATAACTTACTAAACAGCAGAGTGACACCCATTTCATCACTTTTTTTATATCGTATTGACTACCATAGAGCAGCGGTCGGCAATAAGCGACCCACGGAGTGGAAATACCAAGCATATTTTTTTTAATGCTGGTTTTCCGCACATAATATATATTTCAATATTTGATTTATTTTTATGTACCTATTTGGTTGTATTTTGGCTCTACATACATAACATGATATGTGAAACTTTGTTCTTCAAAATTACGTTTTTAGAGAATATAAATATCGTTCAAGATCAACTGAGTATTAGTTGTTCTCCAAGAGTACCAAATTTTAAAAACCTGGCAAATATTATATCGTTTTAAATAATTTGCTTTAAATAGCTTAAACTGTATTTTTAACACAAAAATAAATACATTAATGTGTACCTAATATGTAACCTCGTGTATCTAATGTTTATATTTTTTCTGGCCCTAGAAAATATTTTTTCAAATTATCTGGACCTTCAAAGAATTTAATTGACGAGTGTCGAGTGCCGACCCCTGTAATAAAGTATAGACATATACAACAATGTATTACCTATATGTCTTTTGTCTATGGTACATTGGTACCATACATTGGTCATGGTACGACGTCCGATGTTTTATCTACGATATACTTACCTCGTAGGGAATGCTAATAGTAAATAGCAAATTCTTCTAGAGGTAGGTATAAGCTCAGTATAAGTACCTGCCAATTATAATAGAGCTTATTTGTGCAAGTTTCAACATTTTATAGTTATAAGAGCATATTATTTTATCTTTTAATGGTATAATATTACACTGTTTCCCGATTTTTAGTGCATAATAGTATGAGTCCTAGAAATTATATTACCCATGTTATAAGTACCTATATTATATTTGGTACCTACTACCTTTTTACTATAACATAATCTAATAAATAGTAACTAAATAATAATCCGTTACCCATGGGAAAAGTGAAAACAGATTATTAATTATTATTTATTGGCATAACGGGGTATAGCTGCTATAATATATTATCATACTAGGTAGGTACTATAAATCGCCTATTACAATAATACAATAATATTATACTGTCCACAATAACAGTCAGTCGGCGGTATCGCCCAAACGTCACGTCACACAGTACACGATGTCGGCGATAATATTATTTAGCCGCGTCTATTATTAATTATTATAATATCGTCGAAGAAACATTTTTCGGGGTATTCCGTGATGTTTCGATCCTGCGAGGTTTGTTTACGGTACGTATATTATTCAAACACTGCCTATTTGGTAAATTCCGACGTTTGAGGAGAGAGGGCTGAAGTCTGAAGATATCCTCGATATTTCCGTCGGTTGACACTGCCGTCGCGACAGTTCGCTCCGCATTCGTCTTCATCGTCCGCCGTCGTTCTCGATCGCACCGTTTTCGTGTGTGTTTTTTTCTGATCCGCGAATGCTTATGTGCACGTAAATAAATAATATTACCCAATATAAAGTACTGCCCAACACTGCGTCTTGTGCAGTGTCGAAACGAGTCTGTCGATCTACTCCGCCTCGACAAATTAGCGACACCGTTTTCCCGAATATTAACACTGAGGTATGGTATGCACAGAGTCGCGTATATTTTTCACAGGTGACAGGTTTACTATTACAGGAATTTACATTTTCATACATATCCTTGACTGTAATTTATGAATTAAATTTTATTGTACCTACTTAAGTAATTATAATAATATATATAGGTATAGGTTTGGAAGATCCTAGTGAGGTAGCCAGGTAGGAATAGGTAGGTTATCGCGCACATATGGTAATTACAATTGTTTAGGATAATATTATAATAATATTTACTATTGGTGTTTTATTCATTACTGCAGTTTCATTTATAAAATCATTTTTGATTATTTTTTATTTTGACGAAATTTGATATTAATGGCTCACAAATTAATTAATTATGATGTTTATGCAACTCGGCAATAATATATTTATCTATATATAAGACATTATTATATTAATTTATTTATAAGTCTTCAAATATATTATGTTAATTTTGACTTGAGAATCAAGATTAACCTTAGGTATTTACTGTGTGTATTATATATTATATGTATTTAAAAAAAAATATTATGCATAAGCCATTTAGATTTGTTATTTGACCATTTTACAATAACAATGCAAAATATTAGTACCTAATATGTCAAAATATATTATTTTATTGGAGCACCTTATTACCATAATAATCTAATATTTATTTGTAGGTATATTAAAGTGTACCTATGTATTTAAATTTTAATTAGTACTTATAAAACAACATTATAAAACCTATCAGAACTCAAAATTTAATAAATTGTTAATTGCTTGTTTTGGGTTGTATCCGGGGTCGTATGCAAATACCCAATTTTCAACACCTACATCATATCAAATTTAGTTGATTCAAGTTAATAACTGTTAGTTTTATTAATTTAACGAGGTATCTATAAACAAACAACGTTTTAATCTGAAGTTTCCAGTCCATACTACCTAGTTTATGATTTTTATACAAATTATAAATTTTACTTGTGGGCCACATAAAATTACAATGATGAATGAGGGTCACATGCGGCCTGCGGTACACGGTGGACGACCCCTGTTTTAAATAAAGCTTAAGTTTCAGTACTAAGCTTACATTTGAACTCATCATAAATAATTGTTTATTTCATTAAAATGTATGTAGTACAACAAAAACTATTAAATAATAATTGTTAAATTTGAAGTTTTACATATTATAAGTTATTAAAAATTAAAGACAATAAAAATAGACATTATATTATTATGTAACATTTCACATTTGTAAATACTACCTAATTTAAATCAGTAATAACAGTGATTAAAAGTTAAAATGTAGATAAATTATTGATATATTGGTAGGTACCAAAAACTTTTTGTTATTGTTGTCTTATAATATATGAAAAAAAAAAAATGTTTAAAAAAAAAACTAAAAGTTATATTTATAAATGTATTCAACAAAACTAAATTATTTATTATTATAAAAACTTAATTAAATAGGATGTAGGAACAAGATTACAATAATATCTAATATACTAATTTAGTACGTACATAAATAAAAATATAATTTATATGATGCGGAAAAAAACTGCTAAATTCCATCTGTAATAGTATGTTTCGAGTAATTGATGGCACCTTGTCATTGAAATGGATATGTTCAATTTAAATTTAATAATTAATCATTACATACAAAAAAGGATTCTATGTGTAAATGGTCTATCATTCAATACTACTAAGTATATTTCGTTATATATTAATTATATTGCTATTATACTATTTTATTTTAATATTAATAATATACTACATTATAATAATATAATACTATCTACTATACTTACTGACCCCAACCTGTTTTGGAATTTGGAATTTCTACATAGGTACGTATTTTGTTTGTTAATAGTTTGAATTTGTTTGATAGTTTCTAGAATTTGTTCGTCATCCTGAAAGGACTTAAATTTTAAAAAGGCTAAAACTAATAAGCTAATTCAAATAACTAGCAGTTAAAAATACTCTAAATTATGGCATAAAAAAATAACTTACAATTTTTTTACCTATAAAAAGTAAGCGCTGCCTGAGAAATGTTTCTGCTTCCCTCAGATACCAAAAATTGAATAAATCTTGTAATAATGTCAAACAAATTCAAATAAAATATGTACTTGGTCAGAAATCCCAAAACCCAAAAGGAGGGGGGAAGGTCAGACATCTGTGATATGCATGAGCTTATAAGAAATTCAATTCTGAGCGAACGTCTATAATCTATCTTTCTAAGAATGTCTTATAATACATATATTTGCTGTTATTATTATTAATACTATATATCTATATTACAATAAGTAATATGGTATACCTATAACATTATTTATATTACATTATTAAGTATTACAATAATTCATATTATATCATAATACCTACGTAATTATTATTAGCAATGAAGTCATTACTAACATAATGTGTATGATGTGAAAAAAGGTTCATGGAATAATTAATATTTTAAAATTAATATGAATATTATTGTGTATAGAAAATAATATTATACCTTTGTATGTATTTTCAATAATTTTCAATATTTTTATACCTATAGATACCTATCCAAAATAAATTGAAAAATGACCTTAATATTAATATACGCAAAGAAACCAAAAATCATAGTAGCTGAAATATTTTTAGACAACCACAAGCTTAACGAAGTCAGTGAATTCCTATATCTAGGTAGCATAATTCAGCAGATAAAAAGACACTCTAGAAAAAAAAAAACATAGGCCTGCATTCAGTAAAAATCCAAATTATTCTCATCCAACAAATTATACATTAACATTAAGAAAAGACTTGTCAAAACATATATCATTAGTATAACATTATATGGTTGTAAAATATGGGTTATAAATGAAACTGAAAGAAAAGTATAAGAAGCACTGGATATGTGGTGCTGGAGACACATGTAAGAGTTAGCTGAAAAGTGTAAAAAAGTAACCAAGAAATACTTTGAATTGTCAGAGAAGAACGATTAATGAACACCATTAGAGTGAGAAGGTCAAAGATGGTTGAACATACCCTTAGACACCAACAGTACAATAATAGATGGCATTATTGAAAGAAAATAGTCCTCCTGGTTAACCCAGTAACTCATTTATTGAGAAAATTAAGAAAGATGTGAGAGATTGGTACTTTAGAGCACTCAAATAAATGGTGAAAGAATGAAGAAGGTTGAAGAATGAATAATTAATGGAAACATGGTTTTGATGGGTTGAACGAAAAAAATATACATATGCAGTAAAACTTCCATATAACAAACTTCCATTTAACGAATTATTTTTGATTACCAAACTAAATTAGAACCAAATTTATTCAATTCTATTTAACAAAATTCTCTATATTACAATTTTTTTCTTATGCCCCACGAGACCTCGTAATATGGAAGCTTCACTGTATTATGTAGTTGGCACAAATTATTGGTTGAAAACGACATTGGTTCTCATTAATCGAACTGCATCATAATACTCTGATTGTAAATACCTAAAGCTAAGAAGTCAATTCCTCATTGAATGAACCAGTAGGCTACCTAACCCTAACACATTGAGGGTGAAATGAATAATGTGTTTGATAAATACTTAAGAGTACCTGCATGCTTTGACTACCGTATTACTAGTGGATTAACATAGGTAATTTTATGATCAGAATAATCCATTTTACTCTGTTATTTTTAATATAAAAGTATCAATATTTTCAAAAAAATGCAGACTCAATGTCTTTAAATAAAATTAATAAATGTTCTGTTGGTTATGTCTCCTGAAAACAAAATTATTTTTTCCAAAATTGTTGTGATATAGGTACATACATTTTGGGTAGATAGGAAATAGTGGTGATAATATGTTTAAGTAGTAGTGTGGTACGTAATGATACTATTTATTTGAAAGTAAAAATTCTACTCGCATAAATAATATGTTGTAGTGTGTGCTCTTTAATTCTAAAATTTTTATGTTGGCATGAAAAAATAATCCATGTTATGTTTAATATAGAACTTCATTTAATTTTTTTTATTTTTATCTGTTTAGTTTTGTATATTTGTTTATTTTTTTAATGGTTTAGTAGTTACTACTTACTAGTTAAATAGTACTTTACTAATTTTTACGATTGACCACTTAAATTTAGTTACCTGATTTGTAGTTTATGTAATTTATAAAAGAAGTATACAATAAAAGTAATACTATGTAAGACAATGTACCTACCTATTGAAAAATGTAATGATGCATAGTAAAAAAATACAAATTCCTACCTTAAGCATTACTATTATTTATTAAACTATAACTTGGAAACCGAATTGAATTTGAGGATTGGCGCAACTAGGTCTAAAATATTGGGGGGGGGCTGAAGCCCTACAAATAACTTTAGTCAATGTGAGCCTAACCTAACCTATACCCCCCCCCCCCCCCCATTGCTACAGCCACAGAACAATAATTATTAATTGAAATAAAAACAATCATAAAATATTATTACCATACTATATAATTAAAAATCATGTACCTACTTCTATGTAGTATGTTTTACATAAACTATGACATAATTGATAGTCGCATAGATTATAATTTGTAATTTATTATGATCTATCCGTCTATTTTTATTATTAGCTATAAAATTTTCTAAGACAGTATCACTGTCTATGTTATTAGTTAAGTCTCTTTCAATGCTTAATAAAGCTAAATTTGAAAAACGGTTATTGTTGAACATAGCCAATTTTTTACCCGCCGCATAACAGAGAATGCTCTTTCACCAGTAGCACTACTAATAAAAATTGTATAAGCTATGTGCAATAATTTATACAAGTTTGGAAAAGTGTTGAAAAATTTTGGGGGGCTATAATACATTTTGGGGGGGCTAAGCCTCTAAGTCCCCTCCCCCTAGTTGCGCCAATGAATTTGAGTTTTTGGTTTATAGTACTTATTTAGAATTTTTCCAAGATTTGGTCTTGACAAAGTTCTCAGATAAAAAAATATACTATCCACAACCAAAATTTTCAGTCATTTTCAATAACTTTTATTATTTAATATGTTTATTTGGAATTTTTTTTAAACTAAAATTGAATATTCTATAATAATTTTATTTCCTGTTATTTAGGGTACCTATTGGGTGAAGTGACAATTTTGAATGTTTGGTATTGGTTGTTTTGGTTTGAAAGCGTTTACTTTGACAAAAGTGTTTGAAAATGTTATAAATGGATTAATCTAAATTATTCTATTATTTTATCGTTTTGAATTTGTTTAGATTTGTGGCTTGTGAAACACTAAATGTTATTTTATATTTTTTGTAGGTGATTAATACCAACATTGCAATAATGAGTGGAAAAAGAAGCATCCCTTACACATTTGATACTGCAGTTAGTACCTCAAATAGTCGAATAAACAAAAAACAAAAAAAGAATACAAAGAACAAATTAGCAGACGTTAAAAAAAATAAACTTGTTGAAGATATATTAAAAGATTGGGAAAATGATGGTTGTGTTTACAGTGAAGATTTAGATATAGATATAGATACAAGTGGAATTTTACCAATCACAAATGAAGTTGTACCAAAAAACAAATTATTAGATGTTAAAAAAAATAAACTTGTAGAAGAGATATTGAATGATTGGGATGATGATTAAAATAGATACAAGTGAAAATGTATTTATTAAATGTTCTGTAAAATGAACATAAAAAATGTTTTAAATAATTTATTGTTAATGCCTAATGGTAAATTATCTTTATATTAGGTCCAATAACTTTTTATTGAAAATAAACGTGATTTCCAAAATATTTATTTTTGCTGTTTGGTAGTACCTATGCTTTAAGTGAACTGAGGTGCTGTGAGTTTATATTGTGTTTAATATAATTGTCCATGGCAATTGCATCAGTTGGTTTCAATGTCCTTATATACCTTTTATTATTATTATTGTTGTTTATTATACGCCATGGAGGCAATTTTACGGCGGCAATTTCATATATTATAATAACAGATAATAGATATGGTATTCCGTATAGCGTATATGTAAGTAGTTAGTTTTAAAATACTAAAGATTTATACCACGTGCCTTTTTTTTTATAAGCATTTAAAGTTTTAATTTTTTTTAATTTTTACAGACTACAATTAAGGATTGTAAATTTAAAACAAGGTTTCTCATAGTACCTAGTTGATACCGTCAACAAAAAATCTAAAAAATACATAAAGACAGTTTTTTTTTATAGATATTATTTTGTTTAAATTTGAATGAAATTAGATATTTAAACAAGGAATAACAATTTTAGTTATTTTGTTGTACCTAGTTATTATTCGTAGGTATATTTGAAACTTTTAAAATATATGTTATTATATTTTATATTTTAAGCTCATAATGCCATTTTTAAATGCATTTTTTCGGCAAAAAACAATTTGACATACTGTTAGTAGGTTCCTATTGTTAATAGAAATTATTATTTATAATAGCAATTATGTATTTTTATCATAATATATCTTTAATAAAATAGGCTGACTGACCATCTTCGCTCAACATCGTTTTTATACAATAATGATTTTATATCATTGAATTCAAATTGTATCTAATAATTACAATTTAAAGTACCTAGTACCTACCTAACCCACTCGACACATATTCTCTACAGTACAGCAGAACGGTTCCCACTTGCCCAGCTTTTTTATTTTATTTTATGTATATTTTAATCATTCACTTGAAATTTAGCTATTAAAACGAACTTAATTGATGATTAAAATAAAATATGATTAAGAAGATATAGATATTTGTTAACCATCATCTTCTCTTCACACCTCGCTTTATGCGATACATGCAGTCCATTATATTCTAAAAAAAAAGTGGTCCATGTTGGAGTGGTCTATGGTTATACCAATAATGGATATAGTATGCATTTTAATGTAAGTTTAGTAAGTAATATATTATAAATATAGGTATTGATATTTAAAATAAATATTCTGAAAAACATGTATATATACAAATTACATTTATATTTTAAATACAGTGAGCTTTCCGGATGTTGCTAAGAATTAAGTCCACACAAATTGGCAGTCTTGTATAAGAATACTTTTATTTTGTAGTTGGAATTCGTACCTGTTTGAATAAATTAATATTAAAATACAGAATACATTTAAAAAATATGTTCCGAATACATATTCGAATGACGAATGCTAAAAAAATTATTCAAATACTATTAAAATATATTTTTTTTTCCCGCTGGAGGGAAAATGATTTGAGGATAATTAATTAACGTGGTTCAATCATATTTCATTAAAAAAAAAAAACTATTATTTATAACTTAATGTGCCTGATTTTTTATAGAAAAATTTGTTTGGTCACAAATATAAACTATTTTTTAATGAATAGTAAAATACAAAAAAAAAAAAATATAGTAATAAATAGTATTTGAATACTTTTTTTTTTAATACATTTGTTCGAATATTTTACAAGACTGCAAATCGGAAATAGACGGGGATATTTATAATAAGCCAACTCTCAGAAGCTTCTAATTCAATAATGTCAATAATTGCAATATGTAATACAGGTACAGGTATAATTTATTATAGTTATAATTTATATATATTATTAATCATACCTGATAATATTATAATCATACACGATAAAACTAGTCCTGCTATTATGCTTTATAGACATAAAGTGTTAATGTGTTATCTAACAGTATCTCACCAGGCGTTCGAAATTCAAGCACTCGAACGTGAATTATTTATTTTTCAGAAACTCCAATCATATAATAGTATGTAGTACAACTTACCGTACAAGGTTTCAAGGTATAATAATACATTTAACGTCAATTATTTCATGTGCTAAAATATAGGTACTATTGGAAAAACATATTTGGTAGTATTAATATTTCTACAATTGCAAGCTAAGTCTGTGGATAGAGATAAAAACATTTATTTCTTATTACGCTACCTATATATTATAAACGCATGAAACATTTTCTGAAAATTTACTCGACGTGTTTTGATGTTTGAACGTATTTTGATTGGAACTTTGTCGTTTAATTATCTGTGAACAACGTATCTTGACGATAACATTAGTCTAGCTAGTAGCTATAGACAAATCGTAAACGTAGGTACCTATCTATATAAAATAGTAAATACCACCGAGTAATGTAGCCATATAGGTATATACTACTATGCCTCTATCAAAATACACCGGTTTCATTGCTTTCTATAATTCTGTTCCATTATTTTGAAAATATTATTAACTTTAATATTATAGAAATACATACTTCGTGATTACACTATAACTTATTCGTTTTTATGATAGATAAAATATATATATTTTCGTGAAGTAGGTAGGTATGTACCTAAAAGTTAAGCTCTTGATTATTATTTTTCTTAAATATTTTTAAGTTGTTAAAATATTTATTTAGGCAATATTTATAATTAGTTTGTATTTTATTTTTTTATTTCATAGGCGACATAAATTATTCCGTGGATCACGAGTGACCGTCATCACACAAAACTGTAGTGGTCGTTTATTGTAACAAAGAAGTACGACACATATTATATGTTTAATTATTTATAAATGTATAGTTTATACATTTTCAGGCATATAATTAAATTAAAAATGAGTTCATATTAAAATAAATTGTCATAAAGTATATTAAGTTTATTTTGTTATTATAAGTTGTAGGTAGGTATAGATACTATAATAGGTAGTCTATAGAAATAACTGACGGATGTAATTATCTAACTACCGCTATGTTATTATGTTACTACTTTTACTTTTAACAATTCTAAAAAAATAATTTTAATTTATATGCACCTAGTGAGTAACATAGTAATTGTAAACTATTTATTTTTTATAAAAAATGTTACATTGATTAGAACGAAAGTTATTATACCTACATATTTGTCAGCTATTTCTGTTACACACTTACTGCACCTGTACGGCTGTACCTATAATATAAATGTTTATACTAAAAATATTGAAAAATTTGTTTTTAATTGATATATATATATAACATATTAACATATAGTATATAAAATATATTAGATATTCTTGAACGTTAAATCAAACGATGAATTAAATATGTTTTTATGCAAATAATTAATTTACGTGACTATACAATAAATATAATACCGAAGCTTATACTGTAAAAAAGACAAATAATATTTCTATTAAGACTTACACTTTCATAGACCATTGATTTTAGTATTAATTTGAATTTGTATTGTATATTTGTGTTTACTTTACATCTTATCAAAACTACAGACTACAGTATTGCAGACAATAGTTACTTATGAACTGAAGATAATAATTTATAACATAATGAACTATAATAGGTACATACCGCCATTAGTTTTTATAATGAAAAGTAAACCTTATTATAATCGATTTATATCTGTTCAAAGAACGAGGAACTTCCGCTTAATATAATTCACTTGATTATAATATACGAGTATAAGACAATATATTAGTATGAACATTATTCGTTTATTAATCTGAAAAGTGAAAGTACCATCGCATTATTCATATAGTTCATAATATTATATATTTATATGTATATCATAATTCTTATACACATATATATATATTTTGTTCTATCATTGTAATCACCATAACACCTGCAATGATTGTCCATGTATTATTTTATATTTAACTCTAATATTATAGTACCTATAGGTACAACCATAAAATTAGCATACCTAAATAGTGAATATAAACAATCAATTGTTCGTTATAGGTACCTATAGTTTAAGTTTAAACACTAGGAGAAAAATGTTTTATGTGAAATATATTTTTTATTTTATTTTAAATTTGGTAACAGTTTATATTAATTTAAACTTTAATATTTTTTTTAGGTATCTAATAAGATTAATAAGTAATATCATAAAGATAAATGTTAGTTCATTAATCATTAGTAATGTATATAATATGAGAGCGGTTAGATTTATTTTATTTAAACTAATAAATTATCGATATTTAATTTAAAATACCTATTGAAAAAAAAAACGATTCAAACATTTCGTCTGCTTAATTCCATAATTAGCAAAGGTCATATCCCCATCAATTATTATACAATGATAATATGGAGATACGACTTTTTCTTCGGTCTTAAAATCATTACATCGGAAATACGAAGATTTCTAATTAAAAATTTCATGGAGGATAAAATCATACAATTTTAGGGCTAAAAGCTGCAAGATTTTCTAGGAAGAAATTGCAGTTCAAGTGCGTTCAAGAAGTTACACGTGCGACATACAAGCGATACGTACCGGACTCAGACTTACTAGTCGGTACCTACGTAACTATTCCAGGAAAATCTTCCTGTTCTCTTATAAATTATAAGAAAAAGAAAAACGAACATAACAAATAGTATCTCGTATACTAACCAAAACAAAAGTATATATTCCAAATAATTATTTAATATCAGTTTGTGTGCCAGTCTGGCAGTCTGTGCTAAAATTATACATTAATTATGTATTCAATAATCACCTACTAAAAACTTAAAGCTTTAAAGTTTAAAGTTAACTTATACAGTATTACTGCAGTTATAATAGGAATTTAGGAAACATGGATTTCAATGGTATTGATGCATAACTCCACCACGGTTACTATTAACCAGTAAATTGATGAATTACAAGATTATGCATCCTCCTTAATTTAAGTCTCCTAAGTCTGGAGGAATAAAACAAAAAAATGTATTATACTTAAACTTACTAAGCATTTTTATATTGGAATAAACTGTCTATGCTTATGATATAAGCTATTAGCTATTAATAATAAACATTTTTTTGTTCCATTAGCTATGTGCGTTTTTATCTATTATGAAAATATTTGTATTTTTACTTCAGTATAAAATATGTTATACATTTTACTTTTTAGTAGTTATAAGTTATTACAAAATACATTGTTGGTAGCGATAGAGAACGAGTTGGTGTAGTATTTGCTAATACAGATGCCATTAACAAATATAGGGGAGAACTACTCCAATCAATTACCATCGCAGAAGTAGATGGGACTTTTAAAACTGCAGTGCCAAGAAATCCTCCCGATTTGAAAAATGCTTCCTGCCTACTTTTTATATAGTTTTCAGGAATGTAATAAGTTAGTTAGTTTTTTTTAAACTATTAATTGTATGTACAATAAATATGATTTTTTACCCAATGTTTTCCAATTGTGTGTGCATTGACTACAAGAATGACATAGTCCACAAACAAGTGCTTCTTTAGAGTTGTACAACAGATTTTACCTATGAACTAGAACCAGTCAACCATCATAACAGATTATGAATGCAGTATAAGGATTGTTTTTCCTTATACAAAGCTCTATAGGCGTGTTGGTTTCTTTACTGTCAGGTGAGTAAAAACAAACTTACAATCTATGATTTTTGAGCAACTGAGTAACTGTATAATAAAATATGTTACTTTTATTAATGTATTCACTCAATTCAAATTATATAGTCTGTTATCCGGTTACTACAAAAGAAACACGAACAGTATCTATTTATCCGTCTATTTCAGACAAGTGTTGAGGCTGCTACAGTCTTACGCATGGTAATAATATTATCATATATTATGATGAAACATTTTTGGCATTATAAAATTTGCCTAAAATTATTTTGATATTTTTACCACGTTTAAATTCAATTTGGGTTTTTAATTTTTAGGTGTTAGCTCTACTCCATCTTCCTGCTGAATCCCAAATTAATTGTAATTTCACAGTGTTTGATTGTTTTCGAATAATTGTAGATTATGTCAACCAACAACCAGTAATTATCGCGAACGCCTACAAGCATTTTTATTTAGCTACATTCTACATACAAGATTTTTGGTTGACACAAATAATCGCAGCAAACATAAGTGTCTTTGGGTCAGAATTCTTTAAAAATAACAAAAAACGGATTATTGTCATTTTTTGTAATATTTTTTAGGTCAGAGGTTCGAACTAACGATTATGTCGAGTCTTTTCATGTTATTTATACAACTTTTATACTTTTAAATAATGCTACGTACAGACTCTTCTTCGATTCTACATATAATCATTATACGTGATATATAATGTACTATATATTAGCGCACACATAAGAGAGCCGAGATGATCTCAGTGTTGCGACGAGACCCTGGGTAAGCAATAACTATTATTTAATGTTCACACCGGTTAGCATAAGTCACATGGGGTAAAAGGGCTAATTCATATAATTATATGGAAAAGCAATAAAAAGTATATTCTGTAAGAAATCTGTGTGTCTAATAAAATCTTAGTGATAGAGGCATATAGCTATAACAAACTACACAATAGCGAAACCCCGCATCGACCATAAAATTGGCCACCCACAGACACATCTGGGGATCCATGGGCACATACTCACACAGTCACTATGAGTATAGCTAAGACTAGCTAATTCTGGGGATCGACCACACTGACTGTGGGAAACGACGGCACAATTCGGAAGGGACAAGTAGAGTATAGAGGTTCACACTACCTATATAGTAGGGACCTGAAACTGCCCATCTCCAGATGTGATCTCACATAGCTAGTACGAGCACCTCCACGCCAGACTATTTTTCAAAATTAAAAATTGTACTTAGAATGTTTCAATAAACGGAATTTTTCGGGACTTCTAAAATATCTGAGCAATCGTATATTTTCTAACAGCCAGCAACAGTCGTTGGTTCAACATATACTTCATCCATTCACATTTGACGACATCATTGTTCATTACTCTAGGCAATAAACGATTAAAGCACAATTAGCGTTGACTAGACTGCATTTCTTATCACAACTACACCTAATTTTGTCCTGTCATTATCCTATAAGCGGGCATACGTTACAATAATTAATTTATACTGCTTGTATACAAAATTACTTGTAAATAATCAAGGCTAGGCAAGTTAACCATTATTTTTAACTCTTTATGTTTAGTTACAAACAAATTGTTGACGTATTTACTAATTTTGTAAATTAAATTAAATTTTAAAAAAAAATGCAACAAAATGGCCAGGCCTGATGGCCATAATATGGTCCAGGTCATCTAGAAAATTCCCATTTGCAGACTGGCCATCCAGCCCCTGGATGTATATCTATTACAAATATACATATTACATAAAACATAATTTATCATTATGTTGGTAATGTCGTTATAGCACAGAACGATATGATAATGGCATAGAGGATTTCTGTTTTAATGTTGGTAAATTTGATCTGAACAACTTTTTTTTTTTCTCAGTTCTTATTAGTTGTAAGAGAACGGCTACACACGACTTAATCATACTATGCGGTTTTTTTCTTAATTTTAATCATAAGCTATCCCAAAATACAAAAAAAATGGAGTTACGCCCTTTGCGATTTAGGCCGACACTAAAATATGTCCTATGAATTAAATTCTTTAAATTGAATCTAAGCCTGTTACTATACATAAACCTATAGGTACTTACTGCAACGAACCTATAGGTATTTTAAACTAAAATATATTACAGAACAATACATTTAATACATAATACATACATATAACATATAGTATATTCATATACCATGTACCTATTAGTAATAGGCTATTACCTACCTAAATTGTACCTACTCGTTTACATGCTCTTGAAAATTTCGATTTTTCTCTGTATACAAACATTTACAACATAAAATAAACATTTCTATTACCAATATTGCTTTCAAATAAAAATACAATTTTATTTTTCATTTACTGCAGCGAGCTACGATAACTTTAAAAATATATTTTATCGCCATCATTTATTGCGTATATTATATAGTAACTTAAGTACTCTATTTAACATTTTCAATTATTATTGGCACTTACTCTTTTGTATAATAAACTGTAAGCCCTGTATAGTATTTACTTTCAATTTATTTTATAATCATATTAGTTGTACGTTTTAAAAGTCAAAACGTCATAACTCATAATATATAATATCATCTTTGTATCTATTATATTTATAAATCAATTTTTCTTTTAGTGTTAGCCGTTAGGATGTTTAGGATGTTGGGTATAGCCAAATTTTTGGGTGAATAACAGCAATTTAAAATTGCTTTAGTTATTACACTTTTTTTATACATGCAGTATAATAATACAGCTTAAGGGTGGTAGAAATCATTTAATATTGCACATAGGCTTTCAACTTGTGATATTTTATTCTTACAATCAATCAGTTTTAGTTAAGACAGTCTATAAAAACGAGGGTGGAGTTAGCTCTCCTCTCTGACAAGACTAATATAGGTACCAAAAACTAGTTAACTCATATTTTTATTTTGTAACTATTTGTAACCAATTTTTTTAATATTTGTAACCTTATATTATTTTAGTATTGAACGATTTCCACTTGTACGGCTGCAGGTCCCCAATCTTCCCTCGAAACTGCTAGCAGCTTATTATACTCAATTTGTAATTATTTGTAATTATAGATTTTTTAAATTAGTAATTTTACAATGATTATTGTTATTACAACTGCTTATACAAGTTACAAACGGTTTGAACAATTGCATTGAGTTGAAGTACCATAGCATACCCACGGACCATTCAATCTGTACCGGAAAATAGTAGGTGAGTCCTGGTCTTCGTCTTAATGTCATAATTTCCATCACTGTTACCACTTAATTTTTTGTACCCGATTTTTATTTATTTTTAGTTGCCCACCTTAAAAAAGCATCCAGATTTAAAACTTGGATATCCATCAAAGCGAATGGGGTACTTACACATTATTTTAAGGCATTTGTATGTAGAAATATAAAAACCGGGTACAAAAAAATTAAATTGGTTAGAGGTGGAAATTATAATTTACAGGCATTATACCAGCCACTAGGCTATATGTAATATTTTATATTATATTTTAAATAATTTGAATTCAATGATAAGTATATGAAAAACGGAGATACGGTCTGTTACCTTATATTACTATATGCCTATATTTTATCATATATGAATTATTATATTGATATAATATATACTAGTTTATTTTACGATTAGTAACTCACGATACGGTTACCTACTAATACACGAAACGCGCTTATTACAGACCCCACCAGGGTTTGGAATTTGGACTTTCTGACAACGCACATATTTTGTTTGCTATTAGGTTTATAGTACTATTTACTAAAAGTAATTAGTATATAATAGTAAAATAAATAATTTATTTTACTATTAGTAACATAATATGGTAGGTTACTATAATATATGAAACGTGTATTTTACTGACCCCACCCTGTTTTGGAATTTTAGATTTCCGATAACGCACATATTTTGTTTGCTATTATATACTAATTTATTTTACTATTAGTAACATACCATATGTCACCTACCATAGGTTACTAATATATAAAACGCTTATTTTACAGACCCCACCCTGTAATGGAATTTTGAATTTCTATTTCTGCATTGAATTAATTTTTTCCGAATACATTGCATTTGAAAATGTCATTGTGTTCTTAATATAATATAACAATATAAGTAGGTACTGGAAAAGTTTTAAGTTCCTACGATTAATATATTTTTGAATTACGACAAAATGACTGACATCGTTAGTAACTTCGTTTAAATAACTAATTCCATCCAAAATTGTTTACGTTTAAAGTTGAACATCTGATTTTGACCAAATTTGAAATTCAAAAGTTCAAAAGAATTATAATAATGTAGTTTAATATTTTTTAGTTACCATAACTACAACTTGTAAGAAACTTTTAATTTATATACGTTGAAGTTTTTTGAATGACATTTTAAATGTTTATAAATAGCTTTAAAAGTGTATAGTGGAGAATACCGGCCACCTAAACAACAAATTTTATAACTCTGCAGGTTCTAAGACTCTAAATGTTATACTACTAACTCTAACTACTACAATAAATAGATGCATTAACATATTGACTGAATTATGTTGATGCCTCAGATTTGTATATTTAATAGAAGCTTAGGTAGATATATATTTTTAAAAATAAATAAAAATGACCAATTACACATAAAAAACATGCAAAAAGATTATTTTTTTAAAACTATGGTTCAAATTATGTGTTCTTTATAGATAGTGACTGAAAACAAATACCAATAGAAAATACTGGGTTGTCTGGGTTGTATCAATGATTATCAACACACTATTATATTATTGTATATATTATATTAATCCGTATTTCCCCTTTTGACAAGTAACAAGAAAATATTTTTAATCGATAAACTATAATACTATTTGATAATTTCAATCTATCTTTTTGGATGAATTGGTTTATTAGATAACGATATGACTTCGACGAGTATTCCTTTATTCTTCCCTATATAATATATAATAATATATAGGTATAAAGTATAGATATATATAAATTCATAAAATATTTGGAAAATTATATCATTAATTTATTTTTTGAAAGTGTCAAATCTCTATGATTAAATTTAAAAAAAAACCAAAAACAAAAATGATTTTGGTGTTGTGTAAATATTCCTGTTTTCTTACAGTTTTTTATATGTTTATCCCCAATAATAAATTATGAATTGTAATTTGTAATGGTAATTTCTTATATATTTTTACCCATTTTAATTTACCAACCTGAAAAAATTTACAAAATACAGTAACCACTATCTACCTTATCCAAGTTTAAAATGTTCTAAAATGTAATGGCTGATGATAGAAAAAAAATTAAAAATATCGTTAGTTTAATTAGAATCTAAATTACATAATTACATATAAAGTTACATTCCTAAAAATTCTTATTGAAATACAAATACTAAACATGGTACCTATTTATTTTAATAGGTACTTTGAAGATTCAGACCGTTTTTTCATAAACAATAATTTTGTTTCTAAAATGTGTGTATTTTTATAATAGGAAGATACCTAGGTATTACAAATAAATTTGATTCGACTCAATCTGCTTATTATAATTATATATAATAAGCATAAGTATTCAGTATTCCTATTTAAATATATTATGTCCGTATAAGAATGGATTATTATCATTAATCATACTAGATATAGCCTTATAGGTATAATCGTGGACCATAGTCAGGATAACTATTAGTTATTACATACTAAATAATTTTTAAAGTTGTCCCCTAGTAAAAAAATTAATTTAGAACTAACTTTTTAAGTATCGATAGTAATGAAGTTTAAATTCGTTTTAAAAACGAAATATTGGTCTTTATTCAGAAATACGTTTGAACAACAAATAAATTATTTAGTAAATTAACTAATTTTTACTTGTTAGATTTCAAATTTAGATGGTACATTTTATTATTTCTTATATAGTTTTTAAAATCGATATAAAAATAAATGGTACACATGATAGATTGTATCTGTAAATAATAAATCGTCTTAAATAAGAATCATTTTGATAACCATTTATGGAGTTGGAAATTACTTTGAAACGTCCATTCGCATGTCGCTAATCGGAAATAACATTATCATATATGATACAGCATTGTAATGTAAATAGTAAATGGTACATAAAGGTTGATTTCTGAATTTCTGATGTACTGTGATTCGGTTATTGTTGGAATTTGTATGATGATTGATAAAACATTCAGCATAAATCAAATGTAGAATGTGCTTAATTTTTTACACTATATCAAAACGAGCGTCGTAGCTGTCTGCTTGAAAGATTAATGTTCCAGTGTTGGGTCAAAATGGAATAGTATATATTATTATTATATAAACGTACATAAAAACTTGTGTCTGTATTTTACTGTTCAATTCTTACATATGCTTTTAAGATTTTTTATTCCTTAAGCAATGGATATTTATTTTTTACAATGAAAGTAGTACAATAATATGTAGGTGCCTACTAGATTTTGTCTCAAAATAAATAAGTAATAACGTTTAAAAATATATATATATATATTATGTACCTATTCATTTTAAATACAAATTTTAATTAGAGTTTTTATGTCTTTTATGATTTGCAATGATAAATAATAAAAATACCTATTTGCTATTTAAAATAAAGAATTAATAAAAACGAATATTTTCATATCGGCTTATTAAAAACTATTATACAAAATGATGTACACATAAAAGTAAAAACAAAAAGCTAAAAATAGTTTCTAAAGAAATATTGTTGCCAAACTTATAAATTATTATGGTCTAGGTTAATTTTTAAATTTTTTTTTTGATATAGTAACAATTTTGAAATATTTATTTATCGCAGTAATCATACCAACCAGTTATATTTTATTTTGATCGCCGTTTTCGTGATTTATATTTTTTTCGTTATCTGCGATTGAATCTGTTGGAGTCCCGCTGTTTTTCTGCAGTCTGTACTTGGTCCAAATGATACACTGATTACAACGGACAATGGTATACTGAAGATTCACAGTTATTATATATGCTATGTATACTTCAAATATAAATCAATAGTAAGACTGAGATAATCACATATACATAGTTTTTATGTAGAGGGGATGTGGATTATCCTGCATATAGGTTGAACAATTTATACATTGCAAATTGAATCAAATTTATGTACATACATATTATTTTATATTCGCCACGATCGTCAATAATATTGAGTCATTTTTCTTAGTGAAATATTTTATGTAGATAATAAATAAAGGTATGTAGTACCTATGATAAATTTAAACCGTACAAAATAACTTTGTTGATTTTCATACATGAATAACCAATGTATATAGATAGGTAAATATCGTTTATTTGTATACTAGCTGCTTTTATACTACTATTTTTTAAAAGTTACCTTATTATACAATTGTAACATTTGTAACATCTATATTGGTATTTTCCGACATTTTTCTTTTCTTAATTTTTTTTTTTTTTAAAACGCATGTTATTTATTTTTAAGGAAATAATGCAATTTTCACGATTATATTATTAAGTAGGTAGGTATTATTATTTTCTATTTATTTTACCTTTAAATCTCATGGCATGCCGGCATGGGGCATTGTGAACTCTTTAAAATTTAAACAAGAAAATTATTTATATTAATTACTAAATTGTAGTTTTAATTCTTCAATGACTTTAAGTAGATAATAATTATACATGCGGTAGAAATTTAGTATGTAGGTATACATTTATTGGTTTATCCTCATAATAAATTGCATTTATTAAAACAAGAAACCAAATTAATAATTATTATTCGAAGTCATTTTGTAAGGTATTTACTCATACTTGGTAAACCCAGAATAGGCAAATATTCAAATTATTATTCAAATTATTTCTATTTCCAAAATTTTAAGCAAGTAAAACGCTAGTTTTAGTTGCTGAATAAAAAAACTGATTACACATATAGATATATCATATACCTACGATAAAATTCTGAAACTTTTGAAATCAATTAGTGTTTATTTATCAAATAACCAACCAAAATAGCATACTACTTAGTATCTTTAGCTTTTACTTTATACCTACCTTGTAAAATAAATAGGATATTTTTGGGACCCGTACAGTCCTTATTATTACTACTTTTAAAGTTTCAAAGTCTATTAAATTAAAATTGAAAATGTAAATGGTAGATACATATTTAATTATTATTTAGGTACATAATAATGATTATAAGAATAATTCTTTATTTATAATAATTTTCAACAACTATTTAAAGAATAAAGATTGAGAAAACTATTATTTCTACTTAACCGACATACATATTAAGTGGATATTGTTATAATATTATGAGAAACATTTTCGGTTAAGTTTTTAATATAATAATTATGAAAATTGAACATAATATCTACCTATATTATTTTTTAAAGTTAAAAAGTAATATTTACAAGGTACGATTATGAAAATAGTATGAACTTAAAAAAAAATATTTAGGTATTACCTAATATAGAACAATATTAATAAGCAATCAAAGCAATTTAATATTCATATTAAAAGTAACAAAGTCAAGGAATAAGAATACATAATAATATCTTCTATATTTAACTTATATAATAGGTATATATAATGAACTGATATTGTAACTCAAAACTTATAAATTTTCACCCGAGTGGTCATTCTAAAGTGTCTCAACCCAAAGAAGGCATCACAGCTAGGGATGATTCTTTTATACTGCAGTGCTATTGTGGTTTACAGAAATACACTGTACCAAGAGTACCTATATTTATAATATAGGTGCAATATAGGAGCGTGCAATCGATATTAGGGTAATTGAAATCCGACCGCCGAATTTGCTCCCAAAACTCTAAAATCATTTAGTTTTACAATTGATTTTCAAAGAATCATTGTGCAATTTCCAAACAAATGAAAGAATAAAAATATCGATCTTACTCTTAAATATAGATATTAAGTTAAGTTTGTTAAATTGTGTTAATACTCAAGTTACACTATGATCATCTTTTACTTCGATTTATAATACTATTAAACTATAGTAATGACAATAATAGAATAAATTGATATCTGATGACATGTGGTGTGTTCAGATTTTTATTTATTTGTATTATTAAGATATAGGTACATTATAATACCAACCTATATGCTAAAGTCTAAAACTTAATTTTTTTTTAATACTGTTTTGGTAATCTGTGTACTTATTTTCAAAATAAATTTACTGGGAAGTGGGAGCCAACTGATTACTGATTGGCCAAAGTTTAGGAACCAATTCAATGATACCATTATACCAATGATACATTTTAAGGGTGAATACTAAAATATTAACTACGACTACCTATATTATGTAGGAGCCAATTAAATTGCTCCGATATAGGTTATACTTATATAAATAATAATAATGAAATTATGATACATTGAACATTCATATTTCATAGGCATAATTTGGGGTAAATTCTTGGAGGACAGTATGTGAAAAAACTAAAAACCCATAAGGTAGGTATGAAAAAGAGGGTGCTTTACTCACCTTCCAATAAATCTGTAGGTACCTATATTAGGTATAGTTTTTAGTTAGTAATACACAAAATTCAAATATTAAAACAAAAAGTATAAAAATACAAAGATCAGGTATAAGTTCGTATATCTACTGACAAAAAAGCGTACATAAAACAATAATACATTTTATGTCAGCTCTTAACAGCCGTCAGGAGAGGCAAAAAAACACTATTGCCCCTTAGTTAAATATTTGTGGGGGCAGTCCCCGCCCCACCAGATTACGCTTATGGATACATTTATATACACACGATTTATGACATGCCCAACTCAGCCAAAGTCAGACTTGTGGACTAAATAGACTAAAGGTCGTTTCTAAAGAAATGTCAACTTTTTAACACTTCTTAGTTCTTATTAACTTCTAGGATATTAAAGACCGGATTATTATGCAATTGAAACTTTTTATTACATTTATTAATTAATCTTGTAGAAGCATGTTGTAAATCTGAATCAAGTAAATTACTTTAAACTAAGTTTTAGTTTAAACAAAATTGCACGTTTCAGGGTTTTTGATTATAAATTTATAATTAACATTTTATTTAATCAAAAATGCACGTTTTATTATATTGCAGGTACCTATAATTATAATTTGTAGATATTATTTGAAGTTTGTGTTGCTTTATCAATCATCATTTTCATTGGACTTAATACATAATACGATAACAAATATGTGACAATACTATACGACCGATAGACCGCGGTGATCTATATAGTATATTGTACAATGTACGAGTACGACACTATATATAATACTATATATAGGTAGTATATATAGGTGCAGTCTATTTGCTGTAGTTATATAGGAAAAAAATAGAAATCTAGGTACAATGTACATGTTAGTAGGTAAATATTGTACCGCTATGCTTTATTTACCTACTATATACACAGACATATTCAATAAAATAATAAATTTTATTTTATTTATAAATCTCATTTATTTAAATAAATGAGTAATTTTAATTAAGTACCTATACAGTATACACTAAAAGAACGATTCTTCTCTAATTTCAGCAGCAATTATTAAATCTTTCACGTTTTTACACATTTCAGCATTTTAATTAGGTTCACGTTTTTCAGGTGTCTGCTGTACAAAAATCAAGTCTATTATAATAGTATAATGTATTTACATATTTTATTGTTCGACGATTTTACATCCAGCTGGCTCGTGCAAGACGTGAGTCGTAGGTACTTACCTATAATTCATGGTTAGTAATTAAAATGTAACCTGCAATATTGCGAGTACATAATGTCGAGTTGGTACACTTATTGAATAGATACATTTTACAATATTAGTTGTATTGAAACAAAAATTGGAAAAATTTAAAACTCTAATAACAATATTCAAACATACTATATACTTTTAATAGTAACATTATTTAGTAGTGTAATGAATAATATTAATATCAACTTTAATCTATAAAATATATAATATTAATATATATGGCGTACAAAGGTGTTATAACTTATAAGAGAAGACTGGCATTGTAATAATTTTGTTGCGTATAGTTCGTTTTACGATATCACTTGATGTCTGGATAATATTATAATTTAATGTAGCGTAATATATTATTATTATAATATACGTTTTACATCATAATTTATAATAATTGTAATAATAATAATAATAATAATAATAATAATAATAATAATACTAATAATAATAAATAATAATAATATTATGTGGGTTCGTTCGCCGATAACGGTGTGGCCGCCGCGGCGCCGCCGCTACCGCCTCCATCGTATCGTATCAGTGTGCCGCCGCCGCCGCCGTCAGTCGCATTGCCGCGTCCGACTCGTGTAGTCTGTCGTATCGTTAATGTCCGTGAACTGAGCGCGTGCGCGCTCGCTCTTTTGCTCCATCAAAATAATACGTTTGAAAACCATCATTCGTAACCGTCGCGTCGCCGCGGAATACATTTTTTTAAAAACAATTTTCGCTGGTTTTCCTATCAGTACCCACCTATAGAATTTCGGATCGCCAAATAATTAATTATAAATTCAACAATACCGTTAAATACAACCGGAAATAAAAAACTGAAAAAAAAATATTCCGTCCACCAGCAAAAAGTCACTAGGTTCGTCGTCGTAGGTATTTTTTTTTTTTACGTCTCATGATTCGCACACGTATCGAATCCTACACCCACCGCATTGTTATACATTATATTATGTAATACTATATATTAGGTATTATAGTATTTAAAATTAAACGTTCGACACCGTTTAGTCGGCGCTGTAAAATCGGTCGTATCGCAACCTGCACCGTGTTATCTATCTGCACTGGGCTGGTGCGCGCGAAGAGTAAATATTGAAAAACGCGTCGTTTATCGCAGTTGTCCTGTCACTGCTACAACAATATTGCCATCACCGCCGCCGCCTCCGCCGTTAATTGATAACGACTGGCAGTCGCGCATGAGATGCTCATCGCCGACGGTTAGTCAGAGAAAAACAGTCGTAATGTCCAGGAGGAAACAGAGCAACCCGAAGCCGCTGAAACGTAAGACACGATAATAATATAATAGCTATAATAAGTAAATAGTTCTAGTAAATTCTAATAATATTAATACGCTCGATACGTCGAATATTTTACTCATCGATAGGCGTTAGGCGATTATTATCGTCGTCGTTATCTTTATTTGTATAATTATTTTCGTAATTATATAATTATTATAATATTGTCCCGACATGGTGGTGAGGGCATTGGTTGTCGGGTGGTGCGGGACTTGCAGAGTGTAGAGAGGATTTGGTTCTGATAAAATTAATAATAAAACCTAAGAGAGTGTAACGAAAAAAAAAATACGTCTAGATATCTATCAAGAGTTATCGAGTGGTCTGCCGAACACGTGGACGTCGAGTGTCGCGTACGATAATCGCTGACTTTGGTATCGTGGCGTTTTTTTTTCAAATCTACTATTAGCCATTATCCGTCTCTCGAGTCCAATATAGAAATGACGTTGTACAAATGTCGACGAATAATTTATTATTTATCAACAATAAAATAAATATTTTAAGTCTCAGCTACTAGTAGATATAATAAAACAATTATTACCAAAATATCTTAGTGCCAATTTAAATTGTTATCTCTGATGGAAAATTTTCCCAGTTTATCCCTATCTGTAGTTTAGGAATATCATTCGTATATCACGTATATGGGATACGTAGGTATAACTTTTATATTTTTGGATGGCTATGTTTATTAATATAAATACATTTTATACTTTTAACCACACTTAATATTTTATTACAAATGAAGAATTAAATAAGTTTCTTTTGTATTATTATTTCCGAAATAATTTTAATTTTAACGTGGTTTAAATCTTATAAAAACAAAATATTACATGCCTTGTTTTTTAATCAGGTGTCTACCTACCTATATAATACAGTATTGAATTAGATTTTTTTTTAAATAATTATACGAAAAATCAAACAAATAGATTAAATAAATTCAAATTATATACGTGTTTATTTTATGACATAAAACCACCTCTCCATATCATAGATTGTGATCACTGATTTTGTTTTGTGCATTTCAGTACACATAATAAATGTATTGAAAAATTATATTTGGCCATTTTAAAAATTTGGAATTTAATAAACTTTTGTGTAAAAATGTATAAAATTATCGTGTCATGTTATCGTAAACAATTTTTGAGCTGCATACCTGTAAAATAAAGCAATTTTTAATTCACATCCCTCGTATAGATCGTTACGAAGTCTTATAATGTTGCTTACAATATTTTTTAAACAATACCTATTATTGAAAATGTATAATGTTATACTTTTATTTTTATTTGAAATAAAAGTCAATCAATAACAGTTGCCAGTTATATATAACTTGTGTTAGACAAAAGTGTCTTAAATTGTTTTAAAAATATATATTACGATTATTTATCGAAATCTGAAAGTTTAAACAGATACATAAATAATAAATATTGTTGTTATTATCTTTTATTTTTTGTTTGTGAATAAAACAAAAACGGATTTTACGATATGATATATTTTGTACTGCATATTGTTATAAATGGAAAAAAAAAGAAAATGTTGTTTGTCACACATTGGGTCCTGTGACCTATCTCGTAGTTGCGATAATAACACACACACGTATTTTATATGCACGTATATCGTATATGTATATGTTCATATAGATATATATATACACTTGGGTAGACTGGTTATATAGGTTTGCCCTTGATGATGTTTGATAGTTCGTGCTCTATCATCTCGGTTGGACTCCCCAGATGAGTCGTTCAGATTAGCCGAGAGCTGATGGGACCCGGCGCATTCACATTATCCTGCTGATAACATTATTGGATAACTCGACCCAGGCCCGCGTTTTCATCTCTAAATCTCTCAATGTTACCGAACGATAGTCATCTCTGGGTTGTAGTTTTTTTCGTTATCTTTCCATACACCCTCTTTTAATTATAATCTCTGTGGATATATCTCACCCCGCCCCATTCTGACAAAAATAAAAATAATAATAAATATTATATTATTATATTTTAAACACCGAATGGTTGTTTGGCTTAACGTTATTAAGCACTTCACGGCGGTGGAGGTTAACAATATGTCTAATATAGATGCATGATGGTTTTCATGTGTAGATAATGTTCGACAAACAACTAATGTTCAATAATGTGTTCTTATCTACACGATGGTTTTTTTTAGTATTTAACATTTTAACATTAATATTTAAATAAATTAAAGACTGTTAGGTATTAAATTAAGTTCCTAATTTTTTTTATATATTATACTTAAATTATACTTTATAGGACTTCTTACTAGTTGTATTATTGTTGGTCATAAAAAAAATAGCAAAATGTAAAAGATGTAAAAAATGATTGATGTGTTTTACCAACGTATCGTCGTAAATTATAAAGAAAAAAAATAATAGTTACTTATACCTAATATGGTTGTAAGGAATTTCGCATATATTTTCACACGTGATTCCTCATGAATCGTGTAACGTATTACATGGGAATGAAATCCTCACCTATAGTGTTTTAACATACCTAGTTATTATGTTAAAGTAATGTTTTCTTATACAATAACATTTTACAGCGTATACTGTTACAGCGTTAACTTTATTAAACACTCGTATATTAAATCAAGTGACTTAAATAACACAACGTTGATCGATGATAGAAATATTACACTTTCTGTAGTTTTGAATTGTTATAAATATGATTGAAGCAAAATATTTTAAGAGTAAAGGCGACTATTTTTAAAACATTTTGTTTTATAAATTATAAGAAAATTAATTAATTGCCTATTATGGCATGTAGACAATACCTATGGGTGTTTGTTGAATTTATTCAGAATCGAATGAATGAAACTGTAGATTTGTGTAATTTAAATTTGATATAATTTAATACATAATAAAAAAAATAATAAATAAATGCCTTAACAGATACGAGTTTTTCATCGTGTGTGAGCGGGTAAGGGCGATAATGGCCTTTTAAAAAATACAATTTATATATTTTTTTAATTGTTTTTATTATTTTTGATAGTTACCTATGCCTAATAAAATTAAGTTTTAATTATTTTTTAAATTAATTAGTTAAATATTATTACACTAAAAAATTCCTTCCATTATAACAATTGTCTAAAGATGTGACAGATAAAGTATATTATTATATTTGTTTTATATTCATATGCATATAATTATACTATAATATAATATTATAATCTTGAATAATCAAGTTTTTCAACTTGTTCAGTCGATGACGATATAGTTTGTATAATATAGTTTATAATCTATAGTCATATAGATTTATATAATAAATAAATATAATTGTATAGTCCATGACGATATATCCTATAGTCTATACATTGTATACAAGGGACGAAAGTACAAAAATCTCAAAGATTTTTAAGCTATGAAACTTTGATATTCTTTCTAATATGTAAATGTCGTTAGTGTATGAATACGCGGTATAAACCTATTAACACTTATGGTTCAAGTGTCACGATGTACTATTTCCTATTTTTTATTTTATTCATTATGGTAAAATTACAACACTGTACCTACCCATTTTTATTTTATTCTTTTATTCTTTTATCGGTAATATCGAATTAAATAATGTAATTTAAATTATATGATAAATTTGGAAAACGATAAAATGTTATAGATATTGAAATCTCCTAAAGAATTGATTCAATTGAGTACAATATAGTTTAAAGTTCAAAATAAACAATATATTTGCTGTGAAATTTGTTCGAGTTGTACATATTATATGATAAGAAATCAGTGTGAAAAATAAATGATAATAAAGTAAAAACATAGTCGTTACGGATAAGTGTCTCTTAAATCATTTGTATAGATAATGGTAATGTACATAAAGTGTTTTGTTCTTGTACGACCGACTTGAATAGACCGTTAAAAACTAAAAAGTAGATACTATATTATATTTTCACTTAATACAATTCGGTGATAATAAAATAAGTTATATGCTGTCAGGGATCAAGTGATTTATAATTAGATAACAATTATATAAAATTATAATAATGAACAATCATTGTAATCAACAATTCTTAGAATCAAGAGATACAAGTAAAAGGACCTTTGCCGACATTGCCTAAATACATCATAGTTATTCCCTATCTCTCAACGGTGGTTACTTTGTTTATCGAAATCATATTTTAATTTAGATCAGCTTATTTATAAAATGTGTTCTTATATCACTATATGATCTAATTATTTAAATGTATTTTTGGAAGTTTATATGTTTATTAATTATTGAAATATATTATAAAGCATGTTACTTATAATTTTTAAAATTAAACAGTGGGTATATATTAAAAAATATTTATATTTATTTTTCATTAGATTGGGAATCGTTATGTATATATAATATTATTTACCTAAAACTTACTAATCGTGCATTTTGACTTATTTAAACGTAGCTAAATAGTATTGAAAATAAAATAAAATATTGGGTAGGTAGGTACCTATATTATATGTTATTTTATTTCATCCTGTTTAGTAGTATAATTATTAGTACATCGATATAAATAAAAAAAGACGTTGTCATTTTTATTAAAGTCTATCTGAATACGCGAGTAATATACCATTAGTGTGATGTTGACCTCTAGTGTTTTTGATTGCTCCGACATGTTTTATATATCTATCGGCTATCATATTAGTATATAGGTTTAGACCGATGATGATGAGGGGAAAAAACGACAACAGGTAATACACGATTGTACGTATTCAAATATTTGTATAATTACGTCATCGATTCTCACGGATAAAAAGAGTCGGTGAAAAAAATTCTCTTATCTTTTTATTTTCTAGGGTCACGGATGGACGGCGATGAGCAAGACACAACGTGACCATTAGGCGTTCCTTGTTTACGAAACCTTTATATATATATAAACCAAAGTTTTATTTTATTTTTTATCTTTATCGATTTATCATATTATTATAACCTCCTCCTTATTATACCATCTACTCTTCGACTACACCTCTTCCGAAATACTTAAAATAATAATTAAGGCACCCAGGAACATCGTTTCCAATCGTTTTATAAATAGTAAATAAACGACACGAGAAATGACACTTATACAGCTCTATGTCATTATACATGTCGTAAATTACTGCAGCTTACGATCCAAATACTTACTGATAATGTATTGTAAACGAGAATGCTATTAACGATGTTTCATTTAAAGTTTTTCAATTATCTAGGTCGTGTAGTTATTTTAACATAAGCGTTTTTTGTTTCTAATGTTCAAATTTTTATGAAATTGAATATTCAAACGTAAAATAACGATTTGTCCTCAAACGATTTTAGTTATTTTGTTGTTGTTCTAAAAATACTAATCGTAGAGACTTAATAATGTTCACCATTATAATTTTCTATACACAATGATTTTATTCAAAATATTTGGACTAATTTATAACATAAACGATCCTGAGAAAATTATTTTCTATATTAATTTAATATAGACGCTAATCCATCAGTCTTCTTCATCACTCAGAATCATATTGAAGATCGTACCTAATTAAGCCTATCCAGGTATATACCAATGAAATGGAATTTAGCATAATATTATTACAGTGCTTTAATATCTTACTCAAAAACGAGTTACTCTTAAAACCTAAAATACAGTTGAAGCGAGTCCCCCGGCTTTAACTATACCTTATTGTAATGATAATAAACGACAAATATCCATTTGAATATGATAAAACTTGATTAAGTTTAAAATAAATTACATGTTTTTTGAGTTTCTAATCTTTTAATAGTCGCATTGAACATTGTTACAATGTTACGGTTATTCTACTGCTGAATCTAAAGGAAATTAATAGCCATGAATAGAATAGGGTCTCTCTCGTATTATATCCAGTCACAATAGGTATAGTAGCGACTATATAATATAGTAAATATAAAGTGGTCAAGAAAAATATACTAACGATTCAAGTACTTCTATCTACAGATAAGGATATTATTATTTTATATATTGAGTTCTGTAATTAATTTTATTTATACCGCTATCTTAAATATTTTAAATTCTATGAATAATAAGATCAAACGAAATTAGGCAAAATATAAATT
This sequence comes from Nasonovia ribisnigri, assembly GCA_027563435.1. NCBI lineage: Eukaryota > Metazoa > Arthropoda > Insecta > Hemiptera > Aphididae > Nasonovia > Nasonovia ribisnigri. The sequence continues at coordinate 174,696 of JANEHU010000151.1, read as the reverse complement.
ATTTTAAGTGTCGTCACAAATTTGAATTTTTAGTACAACGTTCAAAAAAATATTTATATAAAACATATTTTTTATAACAATTTTAATAATATTATTGGCAATTGAAAGTGATAAGTTGAAACGGGGACGCTGTGCATCATTTATATGTTAGTTTTTCAGTATCCGCAGGCCTAAAAATTGATGAGTTTTCTGCAATAACCTGCAATATACATACCGACCAGTCTTGTAATTTTACTTTTCAAAAGTTTACAAGTTCAAATACAGAATATACTTTCTTTGGAATTGAATATTCGGTAAAAACAAGTATTTAGGTAAACACAAATACTGCCATATGGATACTTAAAAAATGTTTTCTAGATGACATATTTTTACTTTAAAATCAATTTAATGGAAATTTTTTTAAACAAGAATTTTGCTAAGAATTTATATTTGTATATCTCATAGCTTGGTGGAACTATAAATTACTTATCTGTTTTCCTTATTGGAAAGCTCGGTTCAGTATATATTAGATTAACACAAAACAATTATATCGTGGAAAAAAGAAATTTCTAGAAGTGTTTATTATGGGTATTTCTAATACAATATTATAATATCGATGGCGATAGTAGACTCCTAATTTAAGTACCTACACAGTAACTATGCTACTACATAGGAACTGGTATAATGGATAGTTTGTGACTCCGAAAATGATATTTTTAAAATTTGAATCCATGTGTGTAAATGAAAATAAACTTTAAAGTTTCTAGCAATTATAGGTATATATGATATGATTTACAAATGTCAAATGTACATTGGTCATTTTTTTTGTATTAATAATATTGAATAATATATAGTATACCTCAATCTAAGAAAAGGAAATATAAAAAGTTTGAAAATTAGTAGGTAGGTATTTGATTTTTAATATAAATACTTTGAAAAAGTATTTAAAATTACGTGGTCGTGTTTTTTTAAAAATGTATTTAAAAAGTATTTGAATTTTATTATTCTACTCAAGTACTTTACAAGACTGGTGCCATTTTAGTATAGGTACATATATTAGGTTGATTTTCTATTATCGGTATGTAATATAATTGATAAAACATTAATGATTATTATCTATCACGTAACATATTTTATGGTGTCTAAATAATATATTTATATCAACATTTTATTGTGCCATATATTTAATTTTTTGTTCAACTTCAGATAAAAAAAACTTCTCATTCAATTTTTTTTTAGCTGACATTCATAATTCTATTCCTCCCAGATTTTGTTCACTCGGTAGTTGGTGAATGGAAATACGATTTTTCATTCGTTGCAAATTGTCAATGATAACGCCGCCGTATTTTTTTCATACATATATAATAAATAATAAAATATTACAAACATAAAATAGGTATATATAAAACATAATAATGGGATTTCACCATTTCTCGTTACCAGTTGGACCTATACCAAAAATAATATTATTTCATCTATGCATGCTTACACATTTACGCTATTATTATTATTATTATTATTTTTTTTTTTTATACCAAAGTTGTGCACATATTGTGGATTTAATTCTATTGTTACTGCCGTGACACGTCCGTGTCGCTTTTCGAATTTAAATCGCTTTTTTCCTTGCCCCGTCCTCCGCGTGGTATACAATTATGTTCGGACTTAATAATATAGTACCTATACGCCGGATTTGTTTATTATAATAATTTATTAATTTTTTCACTAACGATTTTTGCTGTATTATGGAATCATTTTAATACACTTATGGTAAACTGTGTGTTGACACAATCATTACCGGGTCAAGTGTAGGTTTAAAGGACGCAACAGTTATGATGTTTGCCACCTGAAAATGTTGGAATTAAAAAAAATGAATCGTTTAATTTTATTTTAAAAGTAAATACATAGCATATTATGTATAACTGTTAAATAGGTTTCAAATGATATTTTGTAGTATACACTTCATAGAGTATGATATTTATTAGAATAATTATAAAAATAATAATGATTAAAACAAAATACCATTAAACTTGTCAATAATTTATCTTTGTAATTGGTTTAAATTTTACTACACTCCACTAGATCAAAAACAATTAATTTTGTATTTAAATAAAAGATAAAGTATTAAAGTATAATATTTTTGTCTTATATATTCAATATTCATTATAAATAATTGTTTTATAAATAATAAATGTTAAACGCTTGCTTACGTAACAACCTATGATTTTTGTTAACTACAATAATTTTGTCTAAATTAACTTTTTTTAAACACTTGGAGTCAAGATTATCTTATTTGCTCTTTGCCAGTTGTCTATACCCCGATATGATGTCACTATACTGATGAATTATAATTCTATTTACCACGTTAGTTTCTTAGTTAATTGCCAATAAAACATCAAACGATTTTTTTATTTGTAGTTAATCATATTATGTAGTACTTATATTGTTTGTATTCATTATTCTTAGAAAATTGTAATTTGTTTGATATTTTTGTGTGAATGATTACTATAAATCATCGTTTTAATCATAATTATCTTTGATTATCAATTTAATTTAAATTCGTTATCAAAAGTAGAAATTCAATTTTAAATAGGCGCCTATAGTAATTTTGGTTTTTTTAAAGCATATAAAATGTTAGTATATACGCATTAAAAACTATTTGGTAAATTTATTAGTGCCTATATAGATTTGGATAAAACTAGATAGAGCTAACTCCAACAATGCACTTTAATAAACGTCTAAATTATATAAACAACGGACATAAATTCATATACAGTTAATATAAATATAATGTTAAGTAGCTGCTGGTGCCCTTTAGCGTTATACGGACCACGCATACATTAAAACTGCCTAGTAACTACTAATTAAATAATATAATCCATAAAAAATTAGAATACAACTTTAATAGTTTTTTGCTTTAATTTTCGATTTTACACTGTAGCCTTTGAGTAAACAGTGAATAGAGCTTTTGAATTTTTGAGGATTTTTTTTTTTCTGTACTCAACTATAAAATGTAGCTAAAATCTATTCCTTCTATCTCCCACCACAGGATTCTCCAAAAACTTTTAGTTGCTAACTTATTATTTTGTCTCTAATATGCAGAGTAGGTATAGTTGTACAGGTATATAATGTATGTAGGTATAATATATTAAGCTGTACCTATGTACCTATTTTAATGTTGATTAATACTACTTATTAGTAACTAATGCGTATAATAAGTGTTTAACATATTACTATATAGGTAGGTACCCAACAAAAACTGTAATACTGTTTTTTAGACCGGTTTGACTTTTATGTGATTAAAGATTTGGATGTATACTATATGTCAACAATTTATCAGATAAGAGATATCATTGGAGCGTGTATGTCCTATGACCTACATGATTAGAATATTTTTTTATATGTGCCCAGTTTATGATCAATATAATTTTATTTTGTTGAACAATGAACTAAAATATTATAATATAGACATTTATTTAATAGTATATAAGTGTCGTATATGTATGAATTATTATTCGTGGAGTGGATAAAGTATCGAATTCAAATACAATAAGAACATATTATAAAGTGAAGTATATTATTTTACTAATTATCTATACATAAATCAGTATGCGTTGTAAATGTACGCAGTACCTACCTATATATGCGTTGTATTGATGAGTATATATATAGTTATAAATTGCTGTTTTATTTTAATCTATTACCCTCAATATCCACATTTTGATCGCTGTGTGAATATAGCTTCATATATTTATTCTACTTAAACGTTTTTGTAATTATTTCATCTTCAAACGGTTTTACGAATAATGATTAATTATAATTACGCAAAAAAATGATGTACTTAATTTATTCCCAAATGAAAAATTACCTACGTCTAAACATGAACATAATAGTATTTGTTTAGTACCTATATTATGCTGGTCAGCATAGACATCTGTACAATTATTTTAGTTTAATTACGAGTAAAAAAGTTGAATTAAGTAATAACTAAGCACTTGTAATAAAGGATTATTTCGCGATGGAAAAACTTGGGGTACTTAAAATTTATTTTAGGAGTACAATAATGAAAAATATTTAAGGAAATTGAAATAAACAAATCATTATTATTTGAATAGTATTATAGGTGTATGATTTTGTTAGTCGTTATATTCCTTGATCGTTGTTTCTTTTTATTTTTTGTCGCCGTAATATTTTTTATGACTTTTTACATTTTTTTAACAGTTTATTAAGACTAGAAACCTGCGCAGTTCTGTAATTTACATTGCAAACGTCACACTCATATTACCGCTGTATAATTTGAATTGGTGGGGCATATTATTATTGTTTTGTCCCTCCATTTATTCACGATAGTTTTATTATTTTACTCGCTTACCTATAATATTTGTAACCTTTGTATTTTTACTTAGAGTAACTTTGTTATCAACTTTACTTTAATTTTGAAAAAATACTTCCGGCGTCAAATACGCGAAAAATAATATTTCCACTCAGAGAGTTATAGCAGCCTTAATGTTTACCCAATTTTTGTCATTGGTATTATAATAAATCATATTATAATGTAATGTAAAATAGTAAATATATGATTTGAATAATAGTTTTTTTTTATATAAATTATCGAAGAAAATGACGAAGTAAAAAATATGTATAACATATAATAAAAAAAACATAATACGTGTTAAAAGTTAGTATGTATTATTATATAGTTCATGCCATATTTTATTTTAACAGAGATATTCAATAAAACTGTTTATTTTTGACGTGTTCATAAACACTTTAAATATCCATTAGATTTCATAATGCCAGTGTTTGTCATTGTTAGAATAATGAATGTCGTTTAACCGTTACCTTATCTGCATCATAAAATATCAAAATACTAAATAATTTATTTCACGTTATCTAATTAGTATCATTAAAAGCATTTTCACTAGGTATTCCGTATATGCTATTATAGTTAGGTAGGTACACAAGCTTATAATATTTTATAATTGAAGAAAATATCTTATATCTTATGTTTGTTACTTAGTTAGTTACAACTTATAACTAAGGTATAAGTAATAAATATTATGTTATGAAGTTACAACATTGCGTAAGATTAATAGTTTTATTTTTATTGTTATTAGAAAAAGTAAAATAATTCAGAAAATTAAATTATCCATGCAACGTACTTTACAACAAGTTTTATAATTTTAACCAAATTTTAATTTTATATTATTTTAAAGTTGTAGTATAATTTTGGTGTTTCCTTTAAAGATCGTTTGAATTAAGGGTTTAAAAACTTTCAGATTTTGACATATAAGTAGGTATATAGTTTATCTTGTTCAATGACATAATGTACATCATATAGGCATAACTAGATCTTTAAGGTCTGGATTTTTGTTATTTTTTGATAGCAAAATAAGGTTTGCGGACAAAGTAACCTTCGCACAGTCACCCTTCAATATAGTTGTATCTATTATAACACTATTAATTCATATGAATATTACATAAAAACACGACGAGACCAAATTAAGTATTTCTAAATATTTCGTTAAGTTATACACCTATATAGTTTAATAATTAATAGGTACCAAGTACCTACATGAAAATACTTAGTTTTACCAAAATTGTAAATGTTTAGGTATCAATTTATTAAATTGATGCTTTATATTTATTGATAAGGAACTGTATGCAATTAGTTTTATTTTACTTTAGTGCCTATATCAGAAAATATAGCACCCATGTATATTGTGTAGGTACTAATGAATAAATTCGAGTCTATAATAATATAATAGATGTCTCTCCGTACAATGACAATTTAAAAATACATTCAAATAAAATAAATATTATATACAAAACAAATCATAAATATATCAACAGTCTGCATACAATGACTGTGGAACGTCTAAGTGGTGTCTACTAGATAAAAACAATTAATATGTTGAGGTATAATTTATTGTTTCCAAATATTAAATTGAGATTTTATATTGAATCACAAATCGCAAATATTTTTTATGTTATATTATAATAAACATAATAGGTATTTTTAATTTTAAGTATGGCTAAAATAAAGTTAGCAATATTAGGTAGGTATATGTAATATTTGATTTTAATATTAATTAATGTGGGTTTTAAAAGAATCTGATGAACTGAAGCGCCGTTCCTCCTACTAGTTACGACTGTGTCGTACATTCATATTATATTTTATGTAAACTGGATGTTATTATTTATAATAAGTATCAATATTAATAAATCTTTTTAAAAATCATCATAACTTTTAAGTTAATTATTAGGTATGTATGTTTAAAAGATAATTTTCTATGAATCTCGATGCATAAACAGTAAACATTTAATTGGAATACAAAACATTTAAGAAAAATTTAATATTGTTCATAATTTCATATAGGTACCAAGTTGAAATTAGAATATAGTTGGTTTATCATGTACACTAAATAAAAAAATGTATTCAAAAAACTATCAATCGTATGATTGGTTATAACCTATTGGTAAGTGTATAGAACATGTATGATATAATATCTTTTATTGTCTATTGATTAAAATTAAATACAATTATGTAAATACGTAATGCCGTTATGGGATTTTATATTATAGTTATTAAAGTGTTAAATTTCCTAACTTATTTTGAAATTGAAATGTTTAGTTGGTTATTATCTATTAATTATCATTATTGTTATTATGATAAATATAAGACTCGATGGAATGTTTTTTACGTAGATGATTTAATAATTCAATTCATTCGGATAATCGCTTACAATCATATACGTATATAAGGCTTATAATGTTTATTATTATCTTGTTCTACATAATAAATAATTTAATTAATTATTAAATCTTTTTTGTTATTGTCATAACAGAAAAAAGTTGTGCAACGTATCTATATTAGCATATTATAATGTTTTTTTAGTTATTAATTATCCATAAAAAATATATGCCTACCTACAGCTATATAATTAAGCAAGTTATATCGTGCATAAATGGCTGGTAAGTATTTTAACACGGTTTATTTTTTTATTCCCACACATCGGGACAAAAATATTTTCGTGGTAAAAATCTAAACCGTCCATAAAATATTATAATATTATATTGTTATAGTTTTTGTGCGGTCTACACATAAAGTCTTGTGCGTGTGGTGTATATTACACTAAAATTAAATATTATATTTGTATAATATTGTACAGTATTATATATTATTATTATTATTGAGGTCCGGAGATACTGGGGATCGTTATCTATCGTTGAGGTGATGGGGGGGGGGGGGGTATGTGGAGAAAAAATTATACGGTGCATTGTTTTTACGCCCCGGCCGCGTATAATGATAAGTACCCGGTTATCTTTCTCGGCGGCCCCGTTGCGCTCACTCTCCCACCGCCCCGCGCCTTGTACGACCATATACCACAGCTCCACATTATACTATCTCCGCTCGGCGACTGGTGTCCGGTGTGTGTGTGTGTGTGTGTGTGTGTGTGTGTGTGTGTGTGTGCGTGTGCCCGCTTGTTGTTGTATACAACCGGTCACGGTTAGACGGATAGACCCTACCGGCATGATACTGATAAGGAACGCGCACACGCTGTATGCACACATACTCATATTGTATGTATTTTATATGTTGTACGTACACGCGGTGTATGTGTGTGTGTGTGTGTGTGTGTGTTGGGAAAGATAACGTGTTGGCCTGTGTGTCGTGTACTCGTGTGTACTCGTGTGTGTGTGTGCGCGTCGGCAAAAGGTTTTTAGACGGTCGTTTCTACCGGGTGCGCTGATAACGATGGACGGCGTGCAGATAACGCAGTGGAATATTATACACACACACACACACCCACGCGACCGAGTGAGCGTCAAGTAATAATATGATGGTGGCGGAGGTGGCGGCGGGTTGGGATTTAAGTACGCAGAGATATAGCACATGTGTGTGTGGGCGTGCAGCGTATACGGGCGCAGCGATACAGCGAGAGAGGGTAGATTGACGTGGATGCGTATACAGGGCGGTGCGTGGAAAAGTGCTTTATATTTATTACGTTTTGGGACTATAACGTGATGCGGCCAACCGTGGCCCGTCGTGCCTTGAATCTCGGCGGTCCGTGGGTGCGCGCACGGGTTCGGCACATCAACTATTGTGCCCGCGATATACCTGTAGTACCTACGTGTTACCGCGGTAACCAGCCGCGGCGCACCCACCGCCGTCGCTCTGTATAATATTGTTATTATAATAATATGTAACGTGTGCGCGGCGTTTGTAAGTTTGTTATAATTCGAACGGTTGACGATGGTCGGAGGGCGTGGGGGGTAAAAAAGCGCCCCTCGGTAACCATGATAGATTTAATCGGTTGCCGCCGTGGCGCGTAAAGAGCGATCTCTCGTGCTGCAACCACGATCGTTATCGTCGCGTGTCGTCATCGTCGTCGTAGTCGTCGTGTCTGTGTGGTATTGTTGGTTTTCTAGAGAAAGGGATACGAACTGATAATATGATGTAGGTACCTACATACGAACAGACGGATTATCGAATACCCGGACCAACCACGTTTGGGCGGTGGCGAGAGAGGACTAAAATGAATCACCGATAGTACATAATATTATTATAGCTGCCTCCGCACTGTCCTATATAATATTATTATACAAATGACACTTAATACAAACGTCGGAGTCGCGGCGGCGGTGCGAGGGCAGTTTTTCTATTGTACATAAGTATAAGAGGGACGATTGTCTCGTTTATAAATCTCTAATACACATTTCACGGGTTTCTCGGCGATAATATGAATCATATCATTAAATATTCAATAACGCGCGTTAAACTGTAATAAAAATAAATATGTCGCGCCTGGTTCGAAAGTCACAGTAGTTCGCAACGCCACCGTTAAAATAAGCCGCTCCGCCACGACCGCAGAACGACGTAGAAGATATTATGGGCACGAATCGCCGAGCCGCGCGAGCGATGGCTCCGCACAGCAGACGCGACGAAAACCGTGACGATCACACGCGCTGATCAATCCAGTATTGTTATCTCTGTGAACCGTATTAAATATTAATAACGTACTGCAGCTCTCAGGAGTGAGCGTCGTGTGTGTGTTCTTAAAAAATAAATAAATACGTTTTTATTTTTTTATATTTCATACAAGGTCGATAGGAAAAAAACCACATTACTGATAACGATAATGCACACACGACGTCCGTGTGTCCTCATCGTGTGTTGCTGTTGGGTTTCGGAACACCCGGCCAACGGGAAAATACGTACGTTTTATAATAATAATAATAATAATATAGCTAATCCGGTTAAGTGGTTTTCGGTCCTCGCCCGTTGAAGCAGTGGTGACTGCGGCGACGGCTGCGGCGTCAGTGACGCAGTATAGTACGACACGTACGGCGGATGCGGTCTTCTCGACACGTGGGTAATCGGAGGGGAAAAATCGATTTCTCCGAGAGTCGTTTTCTGCGCGAGATTTTATCGACGAAATATATCATAATATACTGTACTGCACTATGGGAAAAAAAAATATAACGGTTTTCCAACAACTGCGTGTACTGTATATATATACATATAGGTGCATGCTGTACGTTTGTATATATACAATATGTAAGTACGTCGATGGTGCAACGCCGGGCGGGCTCGCGCTAGAACGTCATGCGAAAAAACTAATTGAAAATTCGGCTATTGCGAAATACACGGCATTATAATAATATTATATTACGTCTGACTAACATTATTGTACGCTCGTGAAACGACTATTGATTGCGTCCGGAATGACTTTATATAATATGAGAGACGACGACGTCGCGTATCGCGATGTCGGTTTATCGTGAAGCTCGCGCCTCGCGTATGTTACATGTGTATACCTACGTCATCGAGTGAAAAAATAAATTTACCGATTCCCGTCGGTAGTTGACACACGATGTAATGTACTAGAGACCGTATTACACGCCCAGGCGATTTGAATCTGTTAGATTTACCATGGCATCATAGGTCGATGATATCGCGGCGTATAGTGCCGCCTGTCCGGGAATGATTTTCAACGAAAAGTATCGTTAAAATATGTAATGACCGCGGAATGTCATTTTTTTCTTCAATACCGTGTATTAATACCGGCAGCGGCTTCGTACACCTGTACGGGGGCATTTGAAAAAAAAACCCCCGTTTTATTTTAATAAATCAAATACATGTGTATTATAAGTGCCTAACGATATTAAATTCGGTCACAAACGAAGTCGGTCATGCTGATAAAATATGCGTGATATCAAAATTAAATCGTATATTTTTATAACAAAATCCTTGGCAATTGACATGGTAAATTTCAGATTTCTTATCGGAGATTTTTCGGAATTATAAAGAACACAAATTTAATATAAAAGCGCATATGTCCGTAGCGCAGGAAATTATAAGATTTTCGTCACAAATAACACGGGACACGCCTTTATCTGATAATCCCAGCATAATAATATTATTATAATAATAATGTATAGGACTGCAGTGTAAAATAAATGTAAACAATTTGTTCATTAATTTTTATATAAACTTATTACACTTATGGGGTATGGTTTATTGATCCATTATAAAACATGTATATTATTTCATATTCTTTATGTAATAATATAATATAAAAGGTATATAATGTATGACTGCGATCAATAGGTTCGTTTATCACATATACTACGCACCAGTCATTTTTTTCAAACCTTTATCTTATCATTGACTAAAATAAAGGAAAAGCATAAAAAAATAATAATAAAATAATAATAATTACACGAATGAATTCAAATACTCAGCGGTGAATGCTGACTGTTGCAGAACATAATATCATTATTATAATCCAGTAGCAGCATATACGCTGAACTGTCGCGTAACAAAATAATTAAAAAATGTGTGTGCACTGCACACGCGAGTTGTCTGTCCAATAACGCATTACCATATCGATTCGTTTTTTATTGGAACTGTCGTATAAAAAATTCTCACCGTGTCATCGTTGTTTCGCTCAAAAACCACGAATCGAATATTGTTGTCTGAAACAAAATGGCTCGTCGATTAATGGTCGAAGTGCCTCGGGGGTAGGTAGGTAATGTTTGCAAAATTGCAACTACTGTATTATACGGTAAAATATAGCGTCATAACGTTAGCTAAAATATATAATAATATAATGCAAGTGTGGCGATAGCAGTGCTGCAGTCCTACACGGCTACACGTAATACTTATAATATAATATTATGCAGTCAATATCGTTGATATGAATCGTTATTCGTTTCACTCGAAATAATTATATTATGATATGCACAATGCACTCGTATGGCTGTAGATAATATTGATCTGAAAATTGTACCTATCGATGTACAGTGTACACGTTATTATTATTATTATTATTATTGGTCTATAATTTTTAAAGACGTATTTCAAATGTATATCTATATTAAAACATTATAATAATGTTATTTATGTATAATTCCGTGTATGATGCGTGTAAAGGTATACTTAGTATCTTATCAGCCGCTCGCATGTTCGCGTATAGAGTTTATAATTATTATTAATTAGGTAAGGTTTTTTTTGTAATTAGTATACGACCGATGGTAAAAATATAAAAAAAACGAATATACATTTATAAACAAACTCACTGCCGATATAATGTGATAAGTGATAACCAAAGATAACGTTAAATCGAGTAATTATTTTTAGCATGTCGATATAGATTTATAGCGAATAAATTGATCATTAATAAAATAGTTATATGTCACTGATATAGGTACTTATATATATATGTGTGACACTACATAGTATTTATATACATATAATGAATTAATAATATATATATATATAGTAGCATATAAATTATAAATGGATATTATGCGTTTCACATTATGACTTCTCATTTGTAATTTAAGTAGATACAAAAAAATGTTGCTTAACCAAAAATAAAACTGTGATCTTTCAACTCTCATATCATAGGAAAAATCAACACTAATTTGTGATCATCGTTCAGATAACGTATACTATGTATTCTGATCGCTATGAAAAAGCGAGAAATCAATCTACTTTCTTCTATTAAAGTTGAATTATATAATAACTTAAAACATAATAATATGCACACACATTCTTTCGAGTTAAATTGATTCTATAAGTTAATAACTTTTAACAATAATTCCTAGTGAAATTATACGATTACAGCGATAATATTAAAAATTGTGATAAAAAAAAATTAACGTGCATCGTCGTACTATTCAATTCGACCGGTTTGTTTGATTTGTTATCGCTAATGTGAAATCGATTTATCGAGGAGCAGTAGTTGTCCTTGAAGTTTTGCAACGACTAATAGATGACGCTTTTTGTACTTGAAACTGCGTTTAGCGTATATATTATTTTTTTCAAGTGAATTGTAACTGATAAGAGACATTGTTTCATTTTCATATTATGTTTATATAGTAGTATGATGTTTTTGAACTTATATTTTTACCTAATACTGGAATTTAATAATAAAAAAACAATTTTTTAATTTACACAAATTCACGATAGTTGTTTATGAAATTTAAAGCTACTCATTCGAAAACTCATCATCAAAGATAAAAATTATTTATTTATTTAACGTTGAAATATAAATTATAAATGTACATTCTCGTTAATATGTATAGTATTTAATTTTACAATACTCACCATCGAATTGTTTTCGTTTTAGATATTTTCTTGTCGAACAATCGCACCATAAATGTCGCGTATCGTATGATTTTAACGACTTTATTGTCGTTTATTGCCATTTACATTTGCACTTGTAATTTCAAAATACAGTTAGTTAAAATTATTTTAATTCGTGTGTTGGAAAAATAATAAACTTAAGATTATAATTTGGTAGGTATGTGTATTTTATCGCATTTAAAAATTACTTTTAATTGTTTGTATTGTGTAGTTATTATAATGTAGCTATACGTATATATACATATTAATTCGTGACACTTGATATTAAGCGGATTAATCGTAATTAAGCGTATGTTGTACGACCTATATAAACTTTAATATTGAATAATAAATACTGAAAGTAGAAAGAGAGATTGTTTTATTTTATTTAAGTGACTCACTTGTAATCGTATAATATATTTATGTAAGCCAAGTCGCTTTATAAGTAGTACCAAAAATTGTTTGTTGACTATAAATGGGTGTTGTTATAAAATGTAACATTTTTTTTTATTTATCTGCAAAATTATATTGACATTTTGTTGTACAAACGGGTTTTGATGATGTTATTTTTATTGTTTGAAAAACATGACAGACAGCGTCTTGCAAACTATCAAGTGTAAATACTGTATATTATAGGTACCTACTATACTATGCCTATATATATGCATTATTATTATAACCTATATAATAATATGCAAAACATAAATACGTACCTATATATATTATATTATGTATATAGAAAAATAATATATACATGTATTGCAAAAAGTATGTCGATACGAGTTGAATGGAAGCTACGATAAGTGCACTGTGGATAGATAAGAGCGCTTTTAAAAGTTTCTTCTCCAATTCCTGTAGATTGCGTTTAATCAAAACAACGCCAAAGTCCGATGTCGGCCTGCTTATCCGAGTTATCAGGCCGTTTGAAAATTAATTTACTGCTTTTACAATTGATTTTATTCCTGCAACGGGAAATTACTTTAATGAATAATATATTATACTATACTATTTTAATCATTATTATTAATATTTTTTGTTTCAGGTAAGTGTATAGTTGTATGAATAACAATTCCTACTTAAGTTATGCGCGTGGAGTATTCTATACCATGGGTATGACATATTTCTCTGTAAAACCTTGAAGTTGGAATAAAATAACTAAATGTCTATTGATATCAGTCGACGACAAAATATGGTAAAATACCAATATTGCATTCTGCACAGAACATTTGACACATGTTATAAGGTAATTCAATAAAACGTATTTATATATCTGTTACCTAATTTGATATTAATATCCATATCACGGGCTTAGAATTTATAAGGTTTGCGGGGATGGTTAACACCACCTTATCTATTTATCCAACATGTCACATATGTGATTCGGTTGTGACGTAGGTATAGTGAGTGAATTTCCGATTTGAGTATTTATCATTGTTTAAATATATCATATAGCTAACGACACATATCAAACGGCAGCGTGCATTGAGGCTTGTGATAAGTACAATAGTGTAGAACCAATTTTAGCTTGAACTTTGATTTCATAGTTAATAGCTTATAATTGTTCTAAATTAAATAATAATTACACGCTTGGAATTTAAATGGTTTTGAACACAACAAAACGTGTTGGAATCGTAGAAAAAATATACATCGATTTATTATAATATAATACTGAAAGTTTGACTGCATAGTTGCACTAACAGCAGTACTAAAAAATTTTGTGCGGACGCATGCAACTGCAGTGATAAGGCAGTCAGTGTATATAACCTTATCTTCTAAGGCCGTGATCCATATCATGCATGAAAATAAAGAATTATATTATTAAGTACTTAAAACAGTAAAATGTTTGTAGCATGGCATTGTATAGACGGTGTTTTTGTATGAGTATAACAACCTAAAATGTATATATATATATGTGCTTAAATATGTTTATGTATATATGGTATTTAAAAATAAGTAACATTAACAACTATATGCCTGAACTGCATTGTCTATTTTACATAGGTACAACCAATTTGTTTTTTAAATAATAATATCATATTATAATGTTAGACATTCAAAGTATATAATTGAGATAAAATGTGTGGTTCAAAGGCTGGGTTAACATTATATATATTAAGCGCATGCACAATACTATCGGCTCAATACTAGTACCTATCTATATAGTATAGTTATATTGTATACCGTACTGCCAAACTCCTTACAATCTATTATTATTTGTATATATATATATATATATATTTGATAGTCGTTAATATAGTATATATTAATTTTTTTTAATTTATGGACCGAAATCGTTGAAGTATGTCAATAGATAACGGAAGTTGCGGGCATGCTAGAAAATAGTTATAACTTTATAAGCTTATTATACAAATTATTTCAGAGCAGACTGCAGTGTAATTATTCACACGAGAGCTGCCAGCCACCGATTACGCCGCTCCGCGTAAAGAAGTGCCTAAGTTCCAAGATAAATCTTGCTTAGAACTTAGAAGTACCTTTTAGATCAATATATTATATTTTTAAATCGGTGATTTCAAAAAATTTCAGCTTAAGTGTAGTTATTATTATTTTTTATTTATTGCATTCATGCACACAAGTGTTCAAATTTAATGTTTAGCTTAATTGTTAGATACAATATACTGTATAGGTGCAGTTTATGTACAATAACTGACTTAATAAATCTACGGTCGTTATTCAGGCTTTAGGCTAATCGAAAAACAAATAATTATCAAACGCATAATAGAATAATACAAAAATCGAACTTTGTCACTCAACAGTAATTTAACATACGTAAAATGTCTTTGTAACCACATCAAAATTGTAGACATATAGACACTATAGCTATACCATAGTCCAAACGGATGCTCTTTTTTTTAATAAACTTGTTTATAGTTAATCAGTGGTAATAAAATATAACGTCAGAATGTTCTCTCATATTATTATGGAATATTATATTATTATAATCACAATCTGTTTTATAAGTACTATTATATTACTTACTTATGAACAACACTAAATTTAGCTGGTTATATTGTTATTTAGTATTCGTGAATATTATATTTATCATAGCCCATGAATACGCGTTTTGTCATAAGCATTTTATACATAACAAAATATAATATACATTTTAGTTATGTGTCTGATACCGTTTATAATAAGATATATTATATTTTAATAACAAATCGCTCGAGAGTCTCAAGTAGAACAAATATAGTATTAAGTGGTACTCTTGTTATATTAGCCAACATGTACATTACACTGTACGTACCTATACGACCTAGTCGATTCGATCTATATAGGTACAACATAATATTATAATATTGTCTATCTGTGTACTCAAAATATTCTAATAGCACTTTAAAATGCAAACGATTGTTATCAAAATTAATTTATCAATCTTTATATGGCTAGACGAGTTTTTATACAAATCATAAAGTATATAAAGATTAATATTTTGCTGTACCTACCTTATATACACTTAGCGATATTTGTTCGTAGTAAACTAATCTATAACAATTACGTTGTAATTTTGTTATCCTACGTTATCATATTTTATAATATAATATAAGTACTAGTATACACTTTTTTATTTTATTAAATATTTTCCCTCTCCATATATATACCCTAATATTGTTTTATTTAGTTCTGTATATTATACCATACCTGGTTATAACCACCATAATAATACTTCGAGTAAGTCCCGGAAATTCGCCCATCTACTCGAATAGTATTTCTCAAATGAGTGAATTTATCTTAATTTCAGTTTTATATTTAAATAACTGTACAGCTAATGTCTACAAATATTAAAAATATTCATATTCTTCATCATTCTATTTTTTTCAAAGTGGTAATAGTTGCTAATTTTTGTAACTCTTTTATAAAAACTATACGGAGCAGCGCATACACTAGGTACATAAAAATCAGTTAAAAACTACTACATTTATTTAAAAATTACATTATTACTAACTAAAAAAAACAGTTGTAGATAACGTACGTAAACAATTACAATGTCATTACCCATATAGGTACTAATATCAAGTATTAAAAGTAAAATAACTATATTATATTACTCCACATTTGATTAGATTGTATAATAGGTAGCAGGACGAATTATTTTTAACATGCACATTTATATTGGCATATGGTGAAAATAATATTGAGAATGTTTAGTACTGTTGTGTTGGGTAATGTTTCCCTAAGGAAATAATTTTATTATCCACTTGTTGGGTCATGGTAAAAGGTCACTTGCGGGAGCAAATATCGTGATGTATTATATGCCAACATCTGTTGGGCTAAGAAGAATAACAACTTTGCACGATGGGCTCTTTCTCTCAATTAAAATAAAACCTCTACGATTTAATCACGTTGCGACTATTATTTTTATTATTATTACTATTATTATTATTTTTTATCTTGCGCACAGTAACAAATTATATGAACGACTTTTGTCCGCCGATACATCGGTATAGGTAGGTAGGCATGTATAGGGTCCGTATTAGGTGGAAAGCGGGTCGCAAACTGGCCGTCGATTTAATCTGGTTATAGACGTCGATCAGATAATAATATTTTCTGCTCGGTTTATTTATTATTTGTTTCTCTCTTAATCGGTCCAACTAATCTCGGCTTTGTGTACAACTCTCTCACTCTGGCTAGACACGATACTACATGCAAATGGTGGTAACCGACCAAAAGATCAACCCTCCCACTACATCGTGTTATGCGTTCAATCTCAAACGACGTTGCATAACACCAATAACAATAATAATAATTATTGATCAGAATAACATATTTTTTTCTTCAAATATATTATTTTTAATCCGGTACAGAAATTATATATTATATTGTTATTGTTGATTTCCTTTTCAACTGCGTATATTTAAAATATTACAATATAATTTATAGCATTATTATTTAATTGGATTTGTATACTGCAGAGTGATTAACCTGCAAGCATGTTCATCCCCTTTTATCTTTCAATAATTGTGCATATTATTTTATTTTAATTCAAATTTTTTGACTTTTTAAATAAACTTAGTACCATATTTTAAAATTTATTTAAACATTTAAGGTGTGTTGCGTGTATTTGTACAACCTTTTTTTTTAATGAGAAACTTTTTCAACGTTAATTATGAAGACAGTTATTTTTATGTAAATGTGGATACACCTAAATCGAAATGCGAACTCGTATTTTATGAGTTGTAACTTTAAGTACCTATTAAGGATAATTGTCCTTGAAAATGTCTGTACATTAAGAATTATAAAATATATGTAGGTATGTAATATTTAGTCTAGAACTTATTATACTCAAATAAATTTTATATAATTATGTACAATTTTAACAAATTAATATTAATAACTGTAACTTTCAAATCATCTACCCCCTATCTTCTAAACCATTATCTGCAGTATCTACTTAAAGCTTAATATCTAATCCTTTTGAAGCATCAACGTTTTCAAAAAACACATACTCCTTAACTATTTACAATTAAAGTAAATAGTAATTTTCATTTGGAAGGAAGTAGTTTATAATTACTACCTGCCCTCGAAAGATACACCTTAAATGGTATCAAAAGCTAAGTGTTTTAAAATGATGACTATACTTAAAAATACTAAAAATCAGAATTTTAATGAATTCATAAATTATCAGATGAAATGGGGATGAGCATGCTCAAATCTCTTTACAATGTAAATTAATCAATTATTATTTTAAGTACCTAGTAAAAATTAACATTCGTGAAATTTGAATAATTTGAATTTTTATAATTGCATTATCATTTAAATTATGGTTTTTATTCAACCGATTTCAACGTAAAATAAAAAAAACATCGTGATAACTGCAGTGCAAATTAGCAAATTACAATGAAATTTAATACAATGCATGTTTTCTTAGCATGTTTTCGAGATGTTTAATTTTAATTCCAATTGATTATTCAAGAAGTCCAATGTCTCCGGAAACTTGCGTGTGACGAGATATTTTTTTGCTTACTATGTGTACGATTATTCCATTGTGTATACTGTATGCGATACCATTCAATTTGATATAAACTTAAATAAAAGCTTTTTTTATTGATCTTAGTAACAACTCCAGCCATTGTTGTAGTCACACATTTAATTTGATTTTTATTTTACACGAAAAACTTAACAATATTTTTAAAAAACTTTGTCAGATGTTTATTAATTTCATACCATTTTGATGTTTGTATCAGAGTCTGGTCCGTGTGAGACATCTTGGTGACATTTGTGGGGTGTCCTATGTTCAATTCTGAGTTGAAATTGTTAGATGTGTCATTTGTTTAAAATCAGTTGTATCTTTAGGCCAACATCACAGCGGCTATTATTTACTTGCCACGGAGAATCCGCGAGTAAATCTACCTTGTGTGACCTGTATAGTTGGTGTAGTTGATTTAATAAAATGTATTTTTCTTTAAATTCGGGTTATCTCGTCTGAGCATAGTACTTTTATTCGATCAAATTTCGTGTTTTGTTTCTCTATAATATAAAAAATTAATAATATATAAAATGTTGCCATTTACCTGACATATACCTATTGTTTTTATACATTTTTTTTATAGGTCGTCATAAGATGTCTGATTAATATAAGGTATTCCATTACCTATTAGTTGTGGCTATTTTGGGTTTTTTATAAAAACTTAATTGATTGTTTTTACTTTTTGTTAAGTACGCCTTTTGTTTTCATAAATAACTTATCCTTTACGCAATTTATTAATTATCCTTTTATTTCGTCTCGAAATATTAGTTTCGATCAAATTGACGCCGCTATAAGCTAGTCAATATGTAGGTACCTATGTATGTTTTATCTTTAAACCAATAAACCAGTCCACAATTATAACAAAACTATTCACACTAATTAAATAAACGTCAATAAATAATCATTTTTATACTTTTATTAATGTTTGCAAATTTAAATGTAGCCGATCAAAGTCCAATGTAACCAGTCACAGCGGAAATTTGTTTTACGATAATAAATAATTTTTCTTTGTTGGGAATCGTTTGGTAGATAATCGCAGCTATTTAACGACCGTCCGTTTACAATTTCCTCTTCCTGCGGGTGATCAATATTATTTTACCGCTTCATCACATATATATATATTAATGATAAATGATAGATATAAAAAGTAAATATATAACATTATGCACATAATATCACACGTATCACACAATTTTAAGACTGATTTCGTATCTAGCGCAGATCTAGCATATCGCAGCACAGTGACTTCAATATAGTATAGTATATAGTATATAATATAGTAGGTATTATAAAATCTTCTTCAGTTCTAAAATCGATTTTTCGCCAGAACTATTATAATTATAATAATTACAGTTATTATAAAATATTTATGTGATTCATATTTTATGACTTGCACTCAATAGTCGCTGCCCTACTTGTGATTCACAAATAAATAAATTCTAAATAAACACATATTATATAATAAGTACATAATATTATGAATATTTTGTTTGTCAATAATAACTATTTTCGCCTATTTTTTTTTATCGTTTCGTTTATTATGATTTCGTATTACTAACGGTGCCGGGCACATGCGAGTTTCGTTTATCTGTGGAATGTCATTCTTATCCGGTTCCTCGTGCGTTATTCAATTTGAAATGTATGTACGCCAAATTTCGCAGCCTATCCCTCGACGCCCGCCCTCTCCGTGCACACACTTTAAACGCTTTTATCAAACAGCCACCGGATACGTACTTACAATGTTATCGAGAAACGACGGTCGATCTAACGTAGCACCACCGTCACTACCACCAACACTACCCCTACCACCGCATCCACTGCCACCATTCAGTCGGGAGATAGATATTTATTATTATTATTATTATTTTTTGGCACTTTTTTCGTTCGTATTTTTTCATTAACAACAAAGATGTACGAAATGTGGTCCATTTATTCTATTGTTTACGGGTTTTCTGACGTGTATATGATAAGAAGCAAAAAAAAGTATATAATATTATATACGTACACTTTTTTCTTATCTCATCCGTATTCGATGGTCTGTAAAATGTTGACATATTTTATCTGTATATCCATATCGGATAAATTCATCTATTTATTTTTCTTCGGAGGCATAAGATTTAATGATAATATGCTATCTCATATTCTCATTGTTATGCGTACACTTATAATAGCATAAATTAAATAGATTAATTGCGGACAATATTAGTTCATTCGTCTTATAGTTTTAAAGTCATGAATTCATGATACTTCCAAGTTTTCAAAGTTAGGTTCCTACAATCCCTGTAAGACCAAAATTTTACGGAGGTATCTAAAAATGTTTACTCAAGTCTTATTAAAGGCACGCCATCGCCACACCCGCATATTGTGTTGTCTCCGCATTAACAAAACGTACAACATACCAAACTTGCTTTCAGTCGTTCCAATTTTGTGATGTTAGTCATTATAGATAGTATTGACAATATATCAAACTTAAAGGTTAGACAACTATATCTTTTATGTTAGATTTATAGATATTTTAATTTTTGAGGTAAGTATGAGTATGATGTAAAATATTTAACTATCACAATATAAAAATGCTCATATCTCGCTTTAAAAATAAAATATCTTAAAAAACCGACGTAAAAAAAATTTTATATCTAATGTTCTTACCTTTAAGTTTGATAATAGGTCAATTCACTCTAATATACCTAAAAAAATGGATAATATTATGTAATAGTGTCAAGAAGACAAGAACAAAGAATGTAAATATGTGATTTATTTTTAATTAGATTGTTCGTTTTATTAAGTTGGCAATTTTTCAATTAAATTTTATTCGTATTCATGCGTTACTACCCCATGTAGCTTTTTTCAAATGAGGTTTTTTCAATCCTCAGTTATTATTTATATTTACAATTTGAATGAAAAATGTATACTACGTTTTTAGTTGATTATGTTTAAAAAAAATACCACCTTGAAATGTATAATACAAATACACAAGTTCAATATTAAAAAAAAAGTACGAGAAATCCGAGAAGAGCATATTTTTTGACAAAACTTGGTCATTACGCTCCAGCCAAATGTAGACCTACTTTAAAAGGTAAGTTTTTTTTCTCAGTATATTTTCAAGTTCTTGAATTTTAATACCTCTTATGGTTTGACGAAATTGCTTGTATGGACCCCCTTAATAGTGGCGGTGTGTTATACTATCTTAAAAATAATTTATCTCCGGCATATGCCACTGATGTGGGCAAGTGGTAACTATATTATTATAAATCATAAACAACAGGATGTTCAATAATAATGATTTGAACGCAGCCGTTACGCGTTACGTTTATCTTATCAAGTTTCTAATTAAATTCGTTATTTTTAGTCGGGATACTTGGATCAAATATTTAATTTTGTAAAATAATATCGACCTCCACGAATCATAATGCATAACGATACGTACTTACGGTAATGATAATTAGCGTTAGCTTTAATAAGTTAAGATTGAATAATATAGTAACTAGTAGGTGTTTCTATAAGTCAACACTAAAGTCTATAAGTGTTTCCACTATAATATTCTAGTATCTATACCTAATAATAATTTTACTGTAAATACTATGTCTATATACCTAAAATAAAGGCACTACGTATATGTACCTACTGTAGTCCGGAGAATACACACAATGATGTATGTTATACCTATACATTACTAACAAAATATAAAACCGCCATATAGGTTAGGTTTTCCGTGCCGATGTCGAGTCCGTTGGAAATGATAGAATTAAGTTTTCGTTTTAAGTACCGGAATGTCTATAATACTCATACTCAAACAGTTGTGTAAAAAAAAAAAATTAAAAAAAGAGTACACGACGCTAGATGATATCAGTCGATAAGGCTGCACGTTTTCATTATACTGCGCGTCTATCCCAGTATTTACCATTCGTGCCAACTGGTAATGATCGTTTGTTATCATTTTATCACTATTCATTAATCACCTGTTTTTTTTTTTTTTTTACTTTAAAAATTAAATGTAAAACAAAGAACGCAATGTTGAAACGACAAGATTACGAAGTTATCGAATATCACCCTCTCCAAGTGTTTTAATCCTGGCAGTCGTTGTCGAAAGAAGATTGCATCATTTAACTTGAAGTGTTCGTTTTTTTCTTTTTTTTCTGTTAGGTTCTATACAACGGTTTGAGAAGAATATAAAAGCACAACGTTAAAATATTTAGAAATCATAAACTGCGGTACCTATGTATAATAATAATAACATTATAATATGACATATTTATATTATTATCGGTGCCGAGATCGCAAAGATGTGTGTACCTACCTAAAGTCGTGGACACGATAGGTACCTATAATATGTAATGTTATATTGTTTAAATAACACGCGGGTTACCTATACAATAGGTAAGTAGTAAGTATCTCCAAGGGCAGGTTGCTTCCACCTATATACCTATATATTATTTTAATTCGTTATAATATTATAAGGAACGTTTATTGCTATATACTTCCGGTCATATACATATATACTATATTGTTTTAACAACGAATACATAGCAGACCTATATTATACGATGACGTGTGCGTGTTATTATATTATCATCACATACAAAATACTAAATACTGTCATCGGTGGTGCGCGTAAAATGATAATAATATTTTCGCGTGTGTTATACCTATACCGTAGTGGCAGTGGCGTTAATTGGATAAAAATCTGGGGGGGGCAATATAATTTTTTCAGTATTTATCATAATCAAAACTTTGACCCCCCTCCGGTTTAGTCTAAAAACTCATTTTATTATGGTTTAGAAACAAACTGCAGGTAGCAGGCACTGGTTAGTAACCACTAAACTTAACCCATATTGTTAAATACCAAAATGATACCTTTTTGCCCCTCCACAAAAATGTCTGGGGTGGCAAGTGTCCCCCTTGCCTCCTCGCAATTACGGCACTGCGTAGTGGTATAGTAAACGCGATCAGTACCTATATCGCCGCAGTCGGTAAAAATTCGTCCGACAAAATAATAACAATATTACGTATAACCACGCCGACGTATAGGCACTGTGTATATAATATAACATATTATACATATACCTATATTGAATAGCAAGTGTGCGAGTGTGATGCTGCCGCGCGGTGGTGCCCGCGCCTGATATTTTATTATTCGACGGACGTGTTTTACACGCAAAACTTACTTATCGTATCCTCGTACAACTTGTTCAAGCCACCGCGCGTTATCTCCTCTCGCGTATATTATATCATTATACGTATATCCACGAGTGTGTGTGTGTGCGTGCTTTTTATCTCGGCGCGCCGCCGAAGGGGAGGCGGATTAACCCCCGATCTCGCGTTCTCCGGAACCCTCCCCATATAGCACGAACGTCGGACGGCCGCCACCTCGATCCACCCACGCCCGTGGAAAAACTTCGAACAGGAATCGACAGGCTCGAGATGTCCCGGCCGATTGCGAGCGTGTGCAGGCTGCAACAAAATCGTCCGCGTACACAAACACCTCGCGCCATCCGTCCACGATCCCTTCGACAACAATATTATTTCACGTTATTGGTATATTATAATGTATTATATAGATTATAGGCACCGGGTTACCTCTGCGCCTAACCGCGGGCATAATATACGTAATATTATTGTATCGTCTGCACCGGCTCACATGACTTCTGGATATCCGTCACCCCGATCGTGTACATACCTGTATATAATATTATAGTCTCAGATCAGGATTGAAGTTTCTTCCATCCATAAATATAAACCTGTTGTGATATATTTTACCGCCTGTTCAGCTATCACGCATTTACTCGCTATAGCCAAAGTTGTATTTTAAAGTTTAGTCCTAAGTATCGTCGATTATTTGTTATTTATTTATCTTTGTATCGCCATTCTTTTCATATCGTATTATATTTGGTTGTGTTCAGTAGTCACTCCTCTCCAGCCTCCACTCTGAAAACGTCTTTCAGCTTTTTCTGCAGAATTTCTTTCCCTTTATTTTCCATATTGATTCTTCCATCAGTATATAATTATGTTGGCCGAGAAGAAATTGTGTTTATCATTTCAATAATTACTTACTTCTTCCACTCTATGATTTACAGAGTAGGTATTTCTGCAGACTTATTATAATTTATAGTCATCAGACATCAGTAACAACATGTAACCTAACATTTCAATTAACTATATGATATATTTATCAGGTACATAATAATTTCGGATTGGTTAAAGTTTGGACGATGCTTTTTTTTAAATTAATCCCTTAAAGTAGAATCCTTTATCTGCGTGGTCGTATCGAGCACATTAGTATCATGTAAATGTACCCACCTTTAGATAAAATAACAAAAATATAATACTTCTCATTTATAATATTATGTTCTTTTGTTATATTGCATACTCGAATCGTCGACACAACGTTTCAAATTATCAATCCGCTATGAGTATAAATAATACATTATGTATTACTTATTAATAATAGTTATTTTTCTTTAAAAACTAATAGGTTTAACGAATCAAATATAAAAATTAATTTTAATTTAAAAAAAAATGCTGCATATTTTGATAGTTTTTATTTCATGTAGGTACTTCAGAGTCACCGCTATTGTTTCGTTTAATCCCCGGACCCTTGTATAATCCGTCTAGTAAAAAGGGTATATATTTTGCATAGAATGTCTTTTGTTTGTTTTTCTTATGTTTTTATTAATTAAGCCGAATTAAGATTATCATTGAAGGGGTGACTTTACCCGTGACATTTAACAGACGTTTATCTATTTAGGTTATGATGATATCAGTTTACATTTATTTAGACTAAAAATATTGTGATTTATCGGCACACTTGACTAGAATCTTTAATGGATGGAAATTACATTTTAGTAAACACACAAAATAAAAATAACTATACAAATATATGAACTTTACCTATACCAACAGTTCCATTAAAGATTCGTTGAAAACAAATTTATAATATTATTATATAGCTTATATTTTATTATTTTAAAATTACTATATATGTAAAAACTGATATGCATCGTGACTTCTGACACGTTATATACAAGATTAAAAATGTCTACTACCTGTTATTTCTTTCTTTCAAGTATACAATGTGCAAACGATTAAATGATTTTAATTTACCTGGTAAATTAACATTATTGAAACAGTTAAAAAATATTTAAAATATTAAATATGAATAGTATATAATTGCAACTACTTAGTTATGGCTGTATGGCTATATGTATACCGTCCTATTCAATTTGAAGTAAATGGATAGACAGTCCAATGTGTTATAACTTATAAGTTGTAATCATACAATAGTGAAAATAAGTGGGAAGATTTTTAAATGTTATTATCTACTAGCTCTGGCCAAATGCGGAAATAATAAAATATATACTTTACAATTGATAACTGTTCAAATTGTTTATCACGTAATTTTATTTTAGGTTTCACTTTGAAAAAAAAAATTATAATTATATTCTATGTTTCGATATATTTTTTTTTGTCTGCAATTTAGCTAACCTAGTGGGCGGTACAAAAAAAAAAGAGTATCCGATAGTCATTCAGTCTATTTTTGTTGCTTTTATTACTTATAGAATCAAAATCACCTAATCAAACATTATTATTCGTGGTTGGTTGTCTTATATATTGTCGAAATATCAGTGAAGTTTAGTCCGGCTGATATAGTTTGTATACCAGCTATACTGGTTGTGGTTTTGAAGGGTCGCCAAAACCATGTACGTAACCATGATTTTATTTAAAGGGGTGTTTTAATTTTATGTTGTAATATATCACTTATGGGGGGGGGGGGTGGTGATCTGGGTACACACTCCGTTATAATCTTCATAATATTAATACTAAATGTTAAATATAGAACCCAAATACGAACCCATATTTTTTTAGATACTTATCAGAAGCATGTTATGTAATACATATATTAAATATATTTTTTGCCTAAAAACGGTTGAAGGAGGGGTGGACGGAGTGACAACACCCAAAAACCCGCTGGCTACACCACTCATCTAGATTGATGTAATAATAGCTACTATAGATATACGTACCTATATATTATCACCAGATTTCGTATCATCTTTATTACGCCAAACATAATCTTATACTGACCATAGTATCTGAATAGAATATTAGCATCTTTATAAATCATTTGCGATTTGAATGTTTATACAGAACCTGATAATTGAATTTTCTTTAATTTTTCAAGTCTGTTTAAATCTCTAGTCTTATTCTGTTTACCGATGAATTGAATGGAACAGTTAAACGGTCGAGAAATCGCGAGTCATTAAAGTTTCTGCACAACTTTTATCGGTATATTATAATACTATGATAATAAGTAATATAATGGATTAAACAGCTGTTTTTATTCATATTTTGTGAGTTCATACTTTATTTAAATATACATGCGCACAGTAATGTTCTTAAATTTATGGACGCAAGTGTGAATTTTTAAATTTATTTTCATCGAGGTACCTACGGTTTTCCAGTTTCTACCATATATGTTCAACTATAATATAGTACTATTTATAGTATCTTCTACAATTCCCTAACCATAAAAATGCTGATTTACAAAGTTATATTATTAAATTATGACTTATAGTGCATATATTATACTAGTGCTTACCATTTTAACATAACACCAACTTTCATTGTATATTTGTAAGACCATGAGACTGATACTTACGTACAATAATATCATATACACAAAATGTATCTTTCCGTGACTGTCAAGTGACAGACGGAACAAATAAATATGATTTTTAAGACATTTGTAGATATCTAATATACAATGTTCTGATTGTCAGTCACAGAAAGATTAAGTCTGCATGTGTACCTATATAGGTGGTAATCCTGTGATGTTTGAATTTTGGAGTGTTTATTAATCCCTCACATGCTTTATAGAGTTTTATTATATCATGAATGTACTGATAATTATATATAATTTATCAATATTTATCGTTTACGATAGTTTCTAAATTCATCATTTGTAATGAACTTAAATCGAAAGAATAATATTATTTTTGTATAAAATGTTGTCTTAAACAATTATTATAGTTATTTATTATTTTTTTCACAGTCCTTCAGTATATTTTTTGTTTTGTAGGATGTACAGGTGGCGTAGGTCGTTTTTGTTTCAAAGATTTTTAGTATGATATTTTTGTTACTTAAAAAATATTTTCATTCTAGTATTGATAAATTATAATATTATGTACTATAAAATATTTATTTACCTACATTCTTACTTTTTTTTTTTTTTTTAAATAATAAATTAAAAGATTATTTAAATGTAAGTAAAAATGCATTTTGTTTTAGCAAATCACAGCTCAATGTTGTATAAATGGTTATTTTTTGTTGAAAACTTAAAATATTTATGGTATTAACGAAGTTACTCTACTTCCATAACGTCATCTCATACAATTTGCGTATAGTCAATAACGAGGTTAATAACTATTAAAAAAATAAATCAGTAATATGATGGTAATATTGTATTATACCCATTTTATATTATAGCCTATTTTCACAATACGTTGTTAAGAAGTTATACTATAGGTACCTACCTACACTTGAAAAATATTGTAACGCACCTATAATATGTTCAAACCAAACATTTGATAAATTACGTCATAATAATAAGATTAACCAATTGTATTACCTAATATATTAGATTAGATTTTTATTTTACATGAAACTCTTTTTACAATTTCTGTGTTGATTTTAATTTCTATTCAAATAGTGTTTAGATCTTTTAGATTAATATTATGTTTTAGAAATCTGAAGAGTACAAGCATGTGTGCCTGTGCATGTTGCGCATTTAATATTTAAAAGATACCATATTATTGGAAATTATTATATTATATTTTATCTATATACATTATAGCTATGAATGTGAGTTCATGAATTTTCTAAACAGCCAAAGCGATTATATACAATGTC
Source organism: Nasonovia ribisnigri (assembly GCA_027563435.1). Taxonomy (NCBI): domain Eukaryota; kingdom Metazoa; phylum Arthropoda; class Insecta; order Hemiptera; family Aphididae; genus Nasonovia; species Nasonovia ribisnigri. The sequence goes on along the minus strand of JANEHU010000151.1, from coordinate 146,191 downwards.
TATATTACGTTAATGCATTCAATAACATAATATTTATCTATACAATAATATTGTAGTATATCTATAACTAAACGATGTATAAATTATTATTTAAAAATTTTAAGTTTGTAAATGAAAGAAATGTATGGGAATTAATGTTTTATTCCGTATCCAAATAAAATCCAAACTGTTCTAAGTAAAGGTATAATGTATAGGTATAAAGTGATAAATACGCAATTATTGAAATAAAATGCAAAAATATGCAAAATTATATAAAAAAAAAAAACATTTCTGCCTTATTTATACAAAATATAAATAGATAGTATCGAAATAACAAAATTATAATTTGGCCATCTAAAAGGGATATGCTAATTTAACGAGTTACTCTATAATCCGGAGCTATATAAGTGTCAACGAATCGGACGTATATAATAATATGGACATTGGACTACACGCACATATTATACATATTATTAACACGGTCTACAACATGTTATATACATTTTTTACACTCACTCTCAATAATCTTAATGGCATATTTGTTCGTGATTTCAAATAATAATGTATTATTTGGTAGCATTTTTATACACACACATATATAAATATATTGCTCGTACCTATATACACAAGTCTAAATCGCACTGTAACGCATTATTTTTTTTTTTTTAAATATAAAATAGCGTCTTGCGCCACGTTGAAATAACACCCTATCGGTGTGATTAATCTTTCAAATAACTTGTTTGTGGTTTTTTTTTTTTTATTTTACTATCAGTTTGGTTTTAATGAATTATTGAATTTTTATTTCTATACGCTCGCGCGCGCCTGAGAAGTCTAATGTAATATAGAGTTTAAACCATTTCGAATTTGTCACTCATAAAACAATTATCGAATCGATAACGTCGTGACATACCTATATAAAATAAAATATTATTATTATCACCTCCGCGCGTATATAATAATAATAATAATAATATATAATATGCATATGTGTGTGCTCGCGTATAATAATATAATATAAAGTATAATATATATCGCATGTGGATATACGGTGCGCATATTGTACGCTCTCATAATTTATTTGGCACTTTAACAGTACTGCAGGTACTCTACATAATATTATATTTGTTATTATTATTATCTTATAACAATATAAATAATAATAAATATATAGGTGGCGTACACACTATATATATATATATACCTATTCATATTATATAGGGTATATATTATAATTTATATACACATAGTATTATAATATACGCCAACAAATCAATCGGCAGCGATAAAGCATAATATTATATCATTATATGCTATACACATACAGCCAATCGCATTATACATATTTCGTGTAACGTGAGACAGATTTCCATGTTTATACTAAATATATATATACATCACATGATACATGAATAATATGCAAGCGCTCCCGTCCGTCCTCTCCGTCACGACAGATAAAACTTGACAGATTTTCCTACGCGGTCCATCCTGTACGTGTATATGCGCACACACGCGCATATCCGACGGATAAAATTTGACGTATTTATCGTCGGAGATAAATAATTGATCGAGCTCGCATGCGCGCTTGCGCGGCTCGTCCGTGTCGAATATTATACGTCGCGTATCGACGAATGTCCCGACTACTTCCGGACGTCTCGCGCGTATTATAATATATTATTATTATTATTATTATTCGAATATTATTATGTAATAATATTTAAAGTGCGCATTGTTGGGCTGCAGTGCGGTTCGTATTGCGAGTCGATATGTAAAAATAATAATAATAAAATATTATTGTGACGCGTCACATGTATATATAAGCGACGAGTATATATATGCGGAGCGACGACAGGATGTGTGTCTATAACGATGACTGTCGAATATCGACGTCCGTTCGTTGATATACTGTATGATATTATACTCACGAATGCGTATGATATTATAATTGTGGAAAACGGTGACATAACAATATTACGGTACAACAATAACATTTGGCTGACATATTATTAAACCGAGCTCGTGTGTGCACACCCGTCGTCGCGGTGATTGAGGATCGAGAGCGGATTTCGCATTCGCGTATATATAATGATAATCGCGCGGGGGCGAATTTATGTACCCACGGTAAACATTATTATTATATAATCGATTGCCACTCACCTTTGCTGCTATTCGGTCCAATTAATATGTTAGGTGTGACTATAATAACAATAATAATAATATATTGGTGAAACACCCGCTGAGTACCAATATATCGCCGCCATCGCCGTCCACCCCTGCATTTGGGAGAAGTCACTCTGCCCGCTATCTATCACGATTTTAATTAGAACGTTATACGATCCGATTCTAGGCCGACGTAGCCTACGATGTGTATAATATATTATATAATATATATAGGCTGTATGGTATGTGCCTACAAATCTTCAGGTCCATACACTGTTGTACAATTGTACAATCATAGGCATGACAAATGTACGAGCGCTTATTGTATATTCAATATTATACATATATATTATGGTATGTATATGGTGATATGACGCACGTCCCAGAACCTCGAGAAATTCAGGTCGGTCTGTTAATTTTTACCCGGGTTTTATCTTCCGTATATAGAGAGTTTATATTTTGCTTACTGACTTTTCCAACATTTATCTAAGCCATTTATCGAATGTTTTTTATAGCTATCATATATTTTAAACAATTGAATGCATGTGTGAACTATAGTCTCCGCAATAAGCACGGAATGAGAGAGAGAGAGAGAGAAAGAAATAAAAAATAAAAAATAAAATCTGCCGTTTAAAATTGATATTTATATATTTTGTTTTGTTATTAAATTCACATCAGGAATAAAGTCAATAATAAATACACTATAAATATTCTATAACATTTACGATGAGCTTTTAAAGTTATTATTAGGTAAATAGATTTTTTTTAAAAACCATATTATGTTTAATATCTAACTATATACGAATAGTTTAAAATAATAACAATCTTTTGAGAGTGCTTTCAATATAATATTTTAAATACTTAAAATACCATTGGTGAATAGTTGACCCAATGAATGTGATAACAAAGGTACTATATGGTTTAAAAAAATGTTATTTACTCTCGTAATCTAAACTATTTTATCCTCTAAAAATCTCTAAAAATAGTTATTTATTGTCTATATTCACTGAAAGATAAGTAAATATTAATATTTATAGTAGGAATATCTACTTATATACACATGATGACATGATGTGCGTCAGAGCATAATATATTCGCTGAGTCACCATTATTCTTTTCGCAATTACCCGAATAATATTTAATAAACATATAATAAATAATGAATAATAATATTTTAATTATTTTTCTTAACACCAAATAAATTAACGTTGAGTAGTGGGTACGTACTTATAGATTATAGGCACCTAATATCAAAAAGTTCCCAGAATTTGTATTTAATGTTTTCCTGTATATAATTTAAACTTAAACAAACTTATTTCGAAATATTGTCCTTCAGAACATACACACTTAATCCAACGCATTTGTATTTCTTTGATTACCCTCTTTTGGAATGGCCCGGTGAGCTAGCTATTGCATTGACTTGGATATCTTCAATTGGTATAAAACATTCACCTTCGAGTCCAATTAATATCAGGTTATTTAGGTTATCGAAAACAGCTAGAATAGTCACATGGCGCAAGATCCTGTGAATACAGAGGTTGGGAAATTATAGGAATTTGTTTATCAGCCAAAAAGTGCTTGTGTGGTGCAAAAAACCACCCATAACTATACCCTCGGAGACATTTAAAAAAAGGTTATCATGCAAAGATGTTTCCAGTAGTAACAAATTCATCAGAGTAAGTAAGGATGATCCTCTGAAGGTGATTAAGTTTATTTAAACTGAAATTGTATATAAAATATAGTATAAAAATGCTGGTAACTTTTTGAAACTAAATGGTAAAAGTGCAAGACATAAATTATATAGTATAAGTAATAATATATTCTCATGTGTAATTTTACAAAAGCATTACTTGGACTATACTGATTTGAAAAAATATGGTAATGGCTAGGTACATATATTTTTTAATCATATATGCTTGAACATATTTATAACTAAAATATTTCGTAGCGGAGAAAAAATTTATCTGCATATATTAGAAATATCCTGCACTAGCATAAGATAAAGATTAAAAAAAAGAAACATTGTTTAGTACAATCACTGCTAAAAATGCACAATATTATTATAATAATCTCATTAGGTACAACCATTTAGAGTTCCCGAAGAGGGTAGAAAGCTGTTTGATCAACAGCTTAAGGGTAGTCGAGAAGTAGGGGTTTGGGCGTTGGCCAATTTCCCTTCGGGTGGCAAGTTTTTAGAGGTTAATATACGCGCGTTGAGGTACGACTTGCACTAATGATGATGTAAAGAATATAATGCATATATTGCACTTTATAGAAGGTGTGCGATGAAAAAATAAGATTTATTCGATTCTTGTTGTCGGGTATAATATGTAAATGTGGGTAAAAGTATTGTGTTATAAATTGATTATAAATTACTTTGTCCATCGTTCAAATTTACTTAGTTTTTCACGTAAATAGTTATTGGTATCTAAATGTGCAGACATCAAGTTGTACAAGTAATAGACTGCAATAGTGCATTATACGCTATAATACCTATATTAATTTTAATTTTAGAAATGTATATATAAATATATATATTTATACTTATTTAAATCAATACCTAAAGATTTGCTACACGTTTAGGAATTATAAGAGTATGTACAAAGTATAAATAATAAATAGTTAATATATAAAAAAAGAATATACCTAACACGGATGGTAATAATATAATGGTAACCATATAATTTTTTATTTCGTTATTCCTATTACGATAAATTTATTTATAAATATATTATGTATGATGATGTACTGTAGTGTATATAAATCGAGTTAAATCAACTGTCAGTGTTTGTTCAAAAACCGTCGTCGTTAAACATTCGAGCGGAAAAATATAATTTCCAAGTCTACAGCACCGCCAGCTACAACACATGCTATACGTAATGTTATTGTCTTTTATAATATATAGTTTAAGCAGCGAGTACCTATGCAGAATGCAGATACGTCATAATATATAGCTAATGTCGGAGAGCGTATTTTACGCGTCAAAATATTTAACTCGACGGCCGGACCGAGCAGCACGTCGCGTCGCACGCAACGGTTTACGACGTGGACGTATGCACGTAAAAATTCAAATTCCCAAACACAGTTATCTGGAATTCGAGAAACCATTATACTATATATTACTATTTATGACGTGCGTAATAAAAGTATAATATACATGTATAGAAGGTATGTATGTACACATTGTAGCTGGTACAGTGGTACATCGGTACCGCGCGCGTTCCGCAATTTGGTGGTGTAGGGAGGGGAGGGGGTGAACAAAAACTGGAGAAGCGTTAATTTTGGAATCTTTGCAGCTCTCACACCTCCCCCTAAAAAAAAAAAATAAAAAAGTTTTTGGGAAAATACCTACATTGTGTACAAACCTACCCATGTTACATTTACATAGGTCTCTAAACTGAGATTAGTTGGAGAGAACCACGCATGCTCTCGAAGATCTAACGATTTTACTTATTAAAATTACTCCATGTAGTATATACGTATCTGGCACTCCTCTCCCTTCTCCGGAGAACTTAAAAATCGTCGTACTAGCCGGGATATATTTGCAGTCTATACAGAGTGACCACAGTAGACATTTTTTAATGTAACCTCTCTGAACGCATATATTGTATGATGCTATTGTAGAGCATAAAAATGATTGTGATTTCAGCTTTCGATTCGGGGGTACTAGACAAATACTGAGATGAAACAGACCTGGCGATGATCCTCCTCCCCCCTCCGCCGCAACCTGATGATTCCGATTTTTTTTCTCGCCAACACTTATATGTTCTTCTCACCTACGCCGCGGATTTTTCGAACTGGTGACTCGGCCAAACCAGTGCCTCCCAGCATTAGATTGCATTGCGCTCATCATAATAATATATTATCACGCATATATATGCGTGTCTTACGGAAATACGGAATATCTAATAATAATATTAATATATTACAATATAATATAGGTATACCCATACTATTACGCGATTATAGTAAGTAAAAACACACCGAATAAACGCCGTAGATGCTCTCCGCCCCTTTCCCCCTTACGAAACGACGTATAGGTACTCTCCTCGTCTCGAAATATCCGTCGACCGCACCGAAGTGTGGTGCTCTACGCGGTGCGTCTCTATAATATTATGTATATGTGCAACAGCACTCGCGAAAGGATTGTTTATTGGGTTCACACAAACACACACACACGCACACACACGCTAGCCCGCGCGCGCGCCCGCGTCGGACGATGAGAAAGACGATAAAGCGACGATAGGAGGACGATCGGCGACGGAGAGGAGGGCGAAAACCGCGTCCAGTATATTATATTCTACACATAGGTGCTCGTGTACACATATAACGTCGTACACGATACGAGGTGTCCGGGCGCAGACCGTTTATTTATATATGTATATATTTTTTTTTCCATATACGTGTCGGTTTTTTTTTCTCTCTTTATTTTTTTTCCCTCTGCACCTATATAGGTATAATAATATCACGCGCTCGTGTTTTTTTTTTTTTTTATTCTTTAATAATTTTTTTTTTCCTCCTTACGACGCTCTGTGTGCAGTCCCTCGGCACACGCGCGCATATCGTCCGCGCGAACAAATAACACTGCACGCGAGAGAAGACGCGAGTCTGCGATGGGCGGGGTGAGGCTCTCGAACGACTTAATAACAATATTATTATTATTATTATTACGTTTATGATATCGAATTATCGCTTTTCCCGGCCGCCGGGTGGATATAATATTATTATAATCTACTGGACGACGGTTTACGAATACGGACGCGCGCGATACCGGTCGTGGTGGTGGCGGAACGGTGGAAATATATATTATTATTATTAAACTGTGTGGACCGCGCGCGCGTGTGAACATGACTTATATGCGGCCGACGGCGGAGGCGGGTTAAAGCGCCTCCGGTTGTGTGGTTTTGCCGCACGCCGAATACCATACTGCCATGCGTACATTGTAATATATATTATAGATATAACAATATTATGTAGGTACGCGCGCGCGTGCATTGTTAAATGACGATTTGTAACGGAAGGAAGTATCTCCGCATGCACGGCGGACGGGCAGGTAGGCACTTTACGAGCGTGACGGCGGCGCGGTAATATGATAATAGGGGCATCGTCGGCGGCGGCGGCGGCGAGTGAGAGACACCTAGTGACGGCGAGAGAGCGTGTGTGTGTGTGTGTGTGTGTGTGTGGCATGTCGAAAATTTCGAGTGTTTTACCGCAACCGATCGAATTTGTCGGCCGTTTTGATTTCACGAGCGTGTCCGTGTGCATCTCCGACGATGGGCAATCCATTGATCCCGCACTATTGTACATGCACGAATCAATCGTTCGGATTAATTAAACACGTCCGCCATAATGATGGTATTCGTATTGTTATAATATTGGTGGCGCTTTTATAGTTTTATGTATCCATAAACACTTTTTACAATTTTTTTTTATCAAATTTATTGTCCCGCAGTTAATAAATTACGCACGAACCGCACACTGCGTTCCGTTTGCAATCATCGTTATCCGAGTGTATACATAAACACATAAGTTTTAAAACATTGTGTGTGTGTGTGTGTGTGTCCGTATATACAGCTGTATAATTAATAATATGTATATTTCTTGTACCACTTTGGCGCTTTATAATGGTTTAATTCGTTTAAAACAACTTATTATAGATACGATAATTTAAAAACTCGTCGTATATATTATGCGTATCGTAATGTTAAAATTTATTGCGTTTTTATAATCTTGTTTCCAAACTACATGCTCGTGGACTTAATATTCTGCTAAGCATATAGTATGCTCTATGCGGGTATATCACATAAGGTGTGCAACATAAAATACATTATAATATTATTTTAGTTGACGAACGCGAGATTGTATAACCGTTTCTCGCAGTTGCATACATGAAGTTGGCCCCCCGACTTAATGCAACAATTGTAGAAAAATATTATTGTGTTAGAATTTTTTTATTCTCCCAAAATTCGTTAATTGTTATTACATTTAATTGGGAAGTACTACCGCTATAAATAATGATCCCGATAAAGATAATATTGAAATTAAAATGTCATGATGAAATAACATCATGTGATATCTTTATATTATAATTCATAGGTTTGACACGGACAAATTCCGAGCTCTAAAATGCTATTTGTCATATAACTGTAATCAAGTTAAAGACTTAATTTATTTATTTTCTTTACGATCACTTGTCAGTGCTAATTTCAGTTTGTTTTATATTGTTAAACGCTGTATAGTCACACGAATGGTGAAAGTTCAAATTTGCAAAATGTAATCGCGATTGGCAAAAGTAAACCTTCTCTCACAGAGACGCATAAAACCTTGCCCTAAAAAGGTATTAAGATCAGATAAATCTGTATCCATACGCAGTATTTTATAGTAGTGGACATGCTTTGGCTGACATGCCAATGACTGCAAATTATTTGTATTCTCTTTATATTTTTAATCATCTTTGTTTGTATCCCGTGATAAGGACTCTCAAGTTCTTACAATGGATCCGATAAATTATTTATCCGTAAACGTTTTAAAATATTTATATTAGTTAGAGTTCTAAAAAAAAAGTTATCTTAAATATTAAATAAAATATATAATTTAAAAAAAAAAATTTCATTTCAAAATCAATAGTCTTACATATATATATATGTATAAGAGTTGTTAATTGTTACAATTCCTTATGTCTTGCTCAAAAAAAAATTATCAAACCAGTAAATAGTCTTGGAAAGTTCATACTTCAATACTTCATAGTAGATTATTGTTGCTTTTTCAGTTTTAATATTTAAATTCAATTTTTATTAAATTGCTTACGTTGGGTTTGTAATTAGTAACTAGGTATTATAATTTACAATGCGTGAATATAATTGAAAGTGCTTGTTAGCTTTCAGAGTATAAATAATATTATTTTATACATATGCGATTATTATAAATACCTAGGTAAATAACTATAATAAATATTGTAGATAAACATAAACAACAACATGAAAAGTTCCCAATCATAAAAACTAAATATTTATCTTGAAGTTTAAACATTTAATCAAAAAAATACAAAATACAAGTGATTTAGATTAAAGTATAGTTTTACTCTCGTGTAAATTTTAAATGTTAACTTACACTTGTGTTACAAAAAAATCATACTTATTTCGAGCAATAAATTTATTTGATCACTGTGTATATATTCTATTCGTGTATAATATGTATTCGCTATACGTGAGTCTCTATATCGAGCTAACATTAATAGTATAGTAATATATAACCCTTATACAGTTATACGTATATAGGTAATGATGCCAATAAGTTAAAATATAACATTTTGTTACCGCGCACATTACGCTTCAGTTGTATAATATATATAGTAGGTACTATATTTTAATGTAAGATATATTACGTAAAAAACGATAAAATCGGATATTTGATTTAGTGAAATGGTATATTATTATACATAGGTACCTATATGTGTGATGGCCTTTATATAATGCTCAAATTTGAACACGTTCTTTGTTTGGGGTAAATATATACGATCCTTTGTATAAAACAAAAACTCATAATATATAGTGCGTTCGATACCGTTGCCAATATCCCACTGTTAAATGGAAATCTAATCCCATTTCGAGAACCTTGTGACCGTTTGGTCGATGATTTGTTGTGACTACCTATATAATATAGTAAATAATAACAATATATATTAAAACGAGCGGCGTGTATATATTTTTGAGATATGTCACGATATAACACGGTGTGTTACAATAATATAATATATATGCAACAACGAAATAACGAATAATAGGTATCAATTTTTTTTTTTCGCGTTTCCTTCCCGCTTCGTTACCGCCGCAGCAGTACCTATATATATCCTTTGTTCGAGCGAGTAAAATATCGTTTTCGGGCAATATAAAACGCCGGTTAAACGGCGTATATACAAAGTGCACCTATATAATATATATACGACATGAGATAATGATACTTATATTTATAAATTATAATGTGTATATAGGTAATATATACTCCCGAGCATATAAATATTATTATATAACATCGCTGCTCGCGTCCTATCCGTTTTTGCACAACGCACGCACGGCGACATACATATTATATATATATATATACGGCGGAGGGACTATATGTGTGGCCCGGTCCGTGCAGGGCATCGTGTCTGCAGGCTCCCGCGATATCCGCGATGAGATCGGCGTCGCGCCCGTCGGCGGTGTAGGGGAGGGTGACGAAACACTGTATATACGCCGCGGCGGAGGCGGCGGCGGGGGAACCCTTCTCACACCCGCGAAAAACGATTGGACGACGGCGCGGACGGGGTGGGGTCGAGGGGCGGCCGGCGGTCGTGGAAGTCCGCAGCATCGGGCAGATGATGAACGACGAGTCAGAAAATATTCGCTTGACTGATCATCGGGTCTCTCTCGGACACACGGCGCAGTGACGAGGGTTTTAAATTAGTTCATCGCCGGCCGCCGAAGATCTAGAGCCGTATTATTATTATTATTACTATTATTATTATCATATACCGCGTGTACGCGCGGGCCGGTTTTCATTTCCTGTGCGACCCGCACCGCTCACGCGCCGCCGCGATGTCTCCGCCGCCGCCGCCGGAAAAAGGGTTGGGAAGGCGACACGCTGTGCAGCAGTAACGCGCGTGCATATATATATATACGTCCGCCGCCGCCGAATCATACCCGACACCCCACCCCCCGGCCACCCGTTATATATATTTTATCCCGGTGACTGATGATCGCGCCGCCGCCGTCGTTGTCACACCGCCGTTGACGCCGAGCCGCGGCCTCCGCGCGCGCATCCGTGACGAGGTTCGCGGCTAATGCGCCTTTCGCGCGCGAGAACAACGCGCGGCGCGGTCCATCAATCAGCCGGGCCGGCCGGGTTTTCCCCGTTATTCGCGCACAAAGTATATGTAGATTACCTATATCATTATAATATATTGTATATATATATATATATAAGTACCTAATAATAATATTTGTATTTACGGCGGCGAAAACACACAGCGCGAGCAACACGGGGCCAAAATTCACCTTTTTGGCATTTGAATATGTCCAACACTCGACGTTCATTCGCCGCGCGGTAACTGCGGCTTTCGTGCAATCGCCCGTATATACGAACTGACTCGCTTAACTGCAGTGCCCGGTCAGTCCTCGCTAGTTAGGTTTTCGGAGGGGGGGGGCCGTATATATCCGAACCGTTCACACGCCCCTTATATAGCCCCGTTTGTGTACGTCACCATAATTATGTATGTGTAAGTATTATGTGGACCATATTTATACGCATCCACCTACATATAATTATATATATTATCTATTAACTTACTAGTAGTTACAATCAATGACACATTATGCACATACCGACCGCTTATAAAAAATATCATGCAGGTAATAATTCATATCGTCGTCATCATACTATATTTATATTACTGTATATGTCAATCGAGTCATGCAGGAAGTCTTATAGCTGCAACTGTAAAGCAGATGATGATCGCAAAAATACTGAGAAAATATAAAATTGTATGTTGGTGTGTCATCGAGAGTAGTTTCCAAAAATCTTTCCAGAGAACTTTTGTGCATGATGTTGCCTCGAAGTTTTAAAAGGTTTCGTACGCTTTTGAGAAGCGTTGTGGTGTGTATGGCATTATTATTTTTTTATATAATTAGTTTATATTCATATATTTAGACTAGGATATGGCATATTGGCATTAGAACAACATACATTTTCAGCACTATGACCTACAGGTTATGGATGTATATATATGTGCCTAATATTATAGAGACTTGAATGCAAAAACAGTAGTTGTGTTATATTATTATGCCAATTACATTAATATTATTATAGTTAGATTATGTTGATAATAATAACATGGAATCGTTGCATACAGATTTCCTTCTAATTTCAACGCACCGATGGGTTAATTAACCGGTATAGCTAAAATTCACCAGACATATTTTATTATAGCGCATAGATAGTTAATAGCCTATTGAATGGCGGTTAATATAATATAATGGGACCAGCAATGATCATTGATATTTTTTCATGTCCCTCTCCCCTCCGCTTCACTTATCGATTGACGATATTAGCATATATTTTATAATCGTATAACTTCACGTTGCGCCATAATAGCGATTTCGAGGAATCTTATACAGAACATCTTGATAGCAATAATCGAAGAATAATTAATACGATTTATAATTGTTGATACGATTATAAGTATACTCAGTCATGATCAACGATCACGGACATTACAATAAATGCCATAACTGTTGTTGGACAAACTTTTGTTCACGCGCACCTGCATTATAATAATTACATATCATATTTCAATACCTTTGTTTATACGCGACACGCTTCTATATTATAATATTTATTAACGCATCGAACAATTTCTATATAGATACCTATTTCATAGTTATTGTACATAATTGCAGTATATTATGTATACCTATATATAAATGTAAATATGTATTTATATATTATAATATATATTATACATGTATGATCATTTTTCCGTAGAGAAATAATTGATCTTTGGATATACATAGGTACTTTTCAATAGAAAATCGACTTTGTAAAATCATGCGACATATAATTTTTAATCACTGTAAAATCCTTTCCTCAAAGTTCAAGTACGACATTAAATCGCGTATATAACACTGATCGATAAGATATATCATAGACATTGCTGTATACCGCGTGCGTGTAATAATAGGTATAGCTAGGAAATAATCGCTAGTCGACAGCGGGCGGGAATTCGCTCGCACCTTGGAGCAAAAAAATTATATTATTATCTAACCGCAGGTACCAATAAAAATGCTTTACGTATACGTTATCCCCATATGCTTATAGGTATATAGCGACTGTTGCGGTTGTGAGTATTGTACCCACGCGAATTCTCATTCACACAACAATATAATAGCACACGGAATTATATGTGTTTATCTAGATCAGTGCGATACATACAAGAAACGCGACACTATAATATTGAAACACCGTGAATCATACTTTATGCGATCATTTCGATATGTAGGAGTTGATAGGCGCGGGGACGTTTGTAATATAAACGTTGTATATATATTATATATTTTTTATAGGCGTATTGGTATGGCTTACACCACCGCACAGAGAACGCTGCACTTTTAATTTATAAATGTTCTAACAATATATATTATTATAAAATATATATTGTAACGCATTCACTGAAACAATCAGCACTCGCGATCATGTGTCAATATTAGAGTATATACCTATATATATATATATATGCGCACGCGTTATATATGGTTCGCAACCAACATTTTACGGTGATAAATGTTTTTCACATTTCAACTGTACCTATATAATATAATTTATTAATTTCTGTTCGGCGTGGCACATTGGTTTTTATACGTGCGGTTTATGTGGTTTATGGATTCCCGTGTTAATATACATATTACTATTATAATTTATTTATATATATATGGGTAGATAGGAGCTGCCGACCGATTTATATATCTCGCGGTATATTGTTTGGATAAAAAGTTGAAATCAAATATTCCGTGAACAGTCGTGTATAGATAAAACAATAATATTGGTATTGTTGCCATGATAATGTTATACAAACGCGTTTGTGCAGAATTTATTTGAAGGTGATGCGTGTACCACATCGATTCATCATAATATATATTGTAGCGATATCATCAAAAATAACGCGTGTTCATAGTGCTTAGCATCCAAAATCCTAGATATCACGTAACACATAATAATATAGTATCCTGGGTATCCACTACCCCATATCCGCACCTACCTGTCACAATAACTCTTTTTTTTTTTTCTATTGACATGTCGACAAATATTATATTTATTTACTTTAATATAATATGCATATATTGCATATAGGAAGAACCCTCATCATTTAGGAAATATATGGATCTATGTGGAAAATGTTAGTTACCTACTCATACGAGCAATTCTTATGTTTTTCTCTTGGCTCTTCATGATCTTATTATTTCCAATCTATACATTTTTGAACTCTGATATGAAACGGAGAAGTGATTCTACACAAATATTAACAAATATAATTGATATTAAAGGCACTTACAGCCAGAGGACCGGACGTGCACATCCTTCCACTCTGCTGATCAGTATACGTAAAAAATATTTATATCACAACAATGTCACGACAATAATTTACAGGGGTACCTGCAGCAGTACCTATACATATACATGACTTGAGTTCTGCGATAATTCTTTGTCGGCGGATATATTGAACGTATGGCGGATTCGATATTAATTTTTCGTCTTATATATTATACGATCGTTCTATACGGCTGCAGTACATGGACGTGTGTCCGACGTAGGTAACCGCATATACATAATATATTATAGATACATACACACACGCCCATAGGTATATATATATATATATATAATAATTCTCTCTTATATACTTGATAAATAATAATATATACCTATAAGTACATTATACAATATACATATTATATAATACGTTATCTGTGAGCGAAATCACTCTTGTGCACATTACACAGTGTACGTATATATATAATATATAGGTAGTGGTCGCGGCGGTGGCGGCCACCGACAATGGCGGCCGGACGGCGTTTAGCGCTCGCGCGTCAAAGATCGCGGCTGTCTCGGCGACCGGGATCGCGGTCGCGCGCGCGTAACGTCCCGGCCGTCGTTCTATCAGCGACGCCGCCGCCGCCGCCGCCGCGGGACGAGCGGCGGACAATTTATATTCGCGCGCCGATCCGCCGTCGCTGATAGCTGTATAAAACGCGTATATTATTTATATAAAACCGGTGGAAAATCGCATAAATGTGCGGCGGCGGCGGTCGTTTTACTATGTACTAATTTGATGCTAAACCGCGAGCGCTCGCGCGCGCGCGCGCGCTACTCACTTAACCCTTTCCGCCGTCCCGACGGTTGTGGCCTGTCGTCGGCGACGTTGTATAAAATATACGCGTGTGTGCATGAATACGAGTGCGCGCGCCGCTGCCGTCGACAAATAATAATAGCGCGATGGCGGTTCACCGGACAAGACGAGCGCGTCTTTTCCATTATTATCTGACGGTGGCAGTGGCGGCGACGGCGACGACAATGTGTGTGCTGCGACGTCGACGACGACCGTATTATTATCATTATTATTATTATTATTATTATTATATTTTATATGCCGCGCATTGTCCGGGGCTCACATGAAACGAGTCAACGCCGCCGCCGCCGTACAGCCCCCTCCCCCCTTCACCACCTGTCGGACGTCCGGTTTCTGCGACCGCACATTTCCCGCGGTATAATATTATTAACGTACCTATTATTACAATTTGATGTCTTACCGGGGCCGCTCATATTTCCCGCGTAATTTTCACCCGTCTCGGCGATTAAAATTCGTCAAGTTTGCGGATTATTTTTCCTGGAGTTACAGGTTTTGCTGATAATTATTAATTTCCCGAAGATAAATCCTACCACGGATTAAACATAATACACCATATATGTAGATAGGAAACTCCTATGCAATTATATTTATTGCTCATTATTTTAATTTGGATTTGACTTTGATATAGTGTCGCGCATGGTGACAGGAGACGAGTGAATCCTTATTTCCCACCCCGTCCTAACCCAAAGCACGCCGCTGGTGAGTCAAATCAAAATTAAAATAACGACGATTAATGATTGCACTGGCGTTGAATATCCATGGTGTTATTTAATCTACGATACTATACTAAATAGGGAATACTGATACTATACATTATATAGATACAAGAGATTAGAATTAATTCTCATAAAGAATGTTATTAGAGGGGGTGTCCCCTGGACCCTTCACCCCAACAGTGTGCGTTAGTGTACACTGTACAGGACATATATAATATGCATATACGGTAGCATACTACTTCCTATTATCGCGGGTAATGTACCTATTACTGGCAGATCCCTAGTTACGGATAGAGGGTAAAAAACGGTTACTCGAAATATTCTTTCAAAAAGCGGTTTCGTCTTCCTGATGTGCAGGGGGTCAACGTCCGTTTATTTATCACTCGACGATCTGTGAGATTCATCCGTTGCTCGTTTAGGTTCAGCTTCCAATATATTCGGAAATCTATGTATATATATATATTGTTGAATCGTTTCATATTTTCAAGACGATCTTAATAAAATTGTTATTGCAGGAGCGGTCGTCTATATGTCGTTGTGCATCACGGCCCATGATGGATAAATAAATAGATAATATTATATATCGTATATTTATTATTTGTAAGTATAAGGTATATGATTATATGAATTACGATGGGTTTTACTGTTTTAGCCTTAAGGCATAATATAAATACCACCTAAATAACTGCGTGTATTTCCTGAGATATGTATATTTTATAAAGTACCGCAAAATCGAGAATATTTCGTTGGTGTGAAGAAAATAACGCACATCGGGATAACAAACCCTCACATCACTCTGCGGTTTGGGTTAACGGATAATAATAATAATAATTTCTTGTACATATATCGATGACAGTTTCCTCGAGATCGCGTTGTATGTGTAACTATCGCAAATAGCTCTCTCGGCGTATAAAAAATATGTTCGCGCGATTCGTAACGACAACTGCATTGCGCTCGTAGAATGTTCGGCTTAAGTAGTTAGGTCACGTAAATATCGCGATATAATATTATATATTATATTGAAATACAGTACAGACATAATACATATATCAGTAGCGTATCTAGGATTTTTTCAAGGCGGAGGGATATACAATTTTTAATAGACATTCAGTATACACTTATTATATTCATATTATTATACACATGTTATATTGTGTACATAGTTTGGTCTCCGGGGGGAAGGGGGTACGACCCCCCACATCCCCTCCCCGTAGATACGCCACTGATGCATAACCCTAGTAATCGAATAATTTAATTGTCACCACAGACAATACAAGTTAGAGTACCGATAATACGAGTAAGTACGGATATATTGGTGGTGGCTTGACACGTATATCGACTCGGCCGCCGTGTACATGACATATAGATATTATGTTAAATAATATAGTAACGACATTTTATTGTCAGTCAGTGCGTATACAAGGAACATCATGATAATGAGCGTCCAGAAAACGTCTTGATCCCTTTTCGCCGTAGCGATCATGCACTTGATTATACTTTTAAAATTGTAGATGGTGGCCGTCGGTAGGAAAGTAATACGTCATAGCGGCAATGACGTAAATTCATCTGATAAATTCAGAGATTGTCAACAATTACTAGGCATTATATAGAGACTATAAAGACATTTTATACGAAATAATTATAATTCGTAATAATTTACATCGTTGGCATTTGACTTATAAAAATAGGATGACAGTGCACTATTTGCTTTCTCTCCACGCGGAACGCGTATAGCAAATTAGCGTTCAACAGAACCAACCTTGTGCTGTTAACATTAGTAGTATAGAGTGAATTGACCCATTATCAAACTTTAAGTTAAGAACATAATAATATAATACCTATTATCTGTGTTCTTATGTTACCTTTTTTACGATATTTCAATTTTTTCTCGTAATTCGTGCATACAAATTGAAATATCGTTAAAAATCCAACGTAAGAACACAGATAATGTTCCTGAATTTATGTTTGATAGTAGGTCAATTCACTCTAATACTAAAGCTATAACAACACATCATGATTGGTTCTGCCGAACGTAAGTACATTTGACATGTATTGTGCGTGGGTCAAAGAGAGAAAACAAAATATTGTGTACTATAGCATTGGCCATTGGCGTAAAAAATTAGGCAGTTTTCTAAATGTATATATCCACTAGGCACGGTCGGTATTTCCTGATCGTGTATTACAAATATGTTACGATAACGAAAATGATCGCCATGTCCGTCGTAATTATCTAAATTATTGTTTTATTGTATACGTATATATGCCATATGGGTTTAGATTATATAAATTTATCACTGTTTGGATTTTCCATTGACACTACCTACAGTTTTGGCTGTGATTATGTGCATACTAGTTTTAATATAGTAGTGTAGTTTCTAAAGTTTCAAATATATAATCGGTTAAAGAAGAAAAACGCATCATTACATTTCATAATATTTATATTTTTTAATTAATTTGTACATAATATATGATAATATTATTATTTCTAGGTAAATAATATAATAAAATATAAATTATATATTATACTTACTTTTTTTTAAATTAGAAAACTACCAAAATTGATTTCATATATACTATTGTAAAGGCTATAATGGGTGAAAATTATTAAGGAAATATCGTTGTTAACTTTGAAAAATGGTCATTATCATTATTGACTATGTACCTGGGTCTAGTGATTCATTATAAAATATCAACATTGCCGCTAACGTATAGACAATTATATTTAGGTGAAGTATTTCTGCATAATATATAAACGCGTTTTCGTGTAGGTCTTGTATGCGTTTTTTTTCCATTTCGGTGTACTGTCGTTCGTTGACTATAATGTCATCCGCCGAATTCGACCAAACTCGCATCCAGACTAAAATCTCTGGCGTGTGGGTTTTCATCTTATATAACAGTATACATACAATATAATATATGTCGTACATAGTACGCGCGCTTGGCTATAATATTGCATTACACGACTCGTCGAGTCGATAAGATTCGAGCAAAACTGTTTTTTACAAGGCGGATGAGGGACGAGGTGTCGGTCGTGTTTTCCACGCACAGACACACACATGCTTACAAGCAACTGAAGCACCGATCCCGTTTTGCAACACACACTCGCGAGCACACGCGTAGTTAAGTGTATATAATATTGTATACAAAGTATACAAGCACACGTAATATACTTACACCTATATAATATATATATATACACTCATATGTATATAAAGACACACACACGAACACACCGGCGGCGGCGTTGACATTTTCGAACCGTTCGCGTCGATTGCAATCTGAAACATATCCGTTTTGTTATTCCTGTCTCCGAGTACAACACGCTGCACGATGAACACACAACGCACACAAACGCGCACCGAAGACGAATCGTAAATCCTTTGGACGGGGAGCGCAGTTAATATTGGGTGGTGTCCCGTCATCGGCCAATTAGATTTCCATTATTATCTCATCGGTATGTGCGCGTTTCGTGTAGGTATACGTGTAATGATAATATATATATTATGTGTAGGCACATTATATAGGTACGCAGCAATTGCTGCAGTGTAATACTTAAACGCGCACTCACCGAGAGTCCGAAGAAACTCTATCCGTCGCGAATCCCGCGCGTTCAACCCGCTCGTTTGTATAAACTATATAATAATATGTATGTATAAAGTAGTGTGTGTGTGTGTGTGTGTGTGTGTGTGTGTGTGTGTGTGTGTGTGTGAGATACGCCGATAGTTTTTTCCCCGTCCCCACCTACCCTCGGTCACGCCGCGGGAAATATGAGCGGGAAAAAAAAACTCAAAAGATTTCCATCTTATTGCGACCTATACCGGATTCAGTTGTTTTCGAAACGCGTGTAAAATCTGCACTCTGCAGTATAGGTGCACGCGTACAATATAATATAATATATACGTCTCGCAGTATACTCGACATATTATTATTATTATTATATTGTATAGGTATTTATTATTGATTTTCTCATATATGCATTAGCGAGTGGTGATTCGAACTGCGCGGTCTTCTTCTATTTTATCATTTAATAATGCATATTTATATTAATTTTATCGAACGATTGTTGGAGTTTTTAGTATACTCTGGTCATATTATATTTTCAAAACATAATAATAAGAAGCTTTTCATTTCATTTGATGTGCGCTCAGTAGTGGTAAAAATTATATTTTTCTAACGAAAACCACCCTAGGTTAATATTGTTAAACAGGTCTTTTGAAATGTTGATGCATCTCAATCTAAGTTTAAATGAGTTGTTTCCGACTTATTAAACACCATATAGAAAATGCCTAGACCTCATATTTTTAAGCTTATTATCACGAATAACAGTGGGTATGTCCTTGGTACATAAAGATTAATATAAAATATATAAATAAATGTATAGTATAAATATTTTTTTATACACTATATAGATTATAGTTATACACCTATACTTATTCGAATTTTGATTTACAAAAGATTTATTACCTACATCAATTTTTTCTGAAATCACCTCCTTATTAATGTAAACTGCATAATAAAAAGCAGTTATCATTGGAGGAAAATAAGTTTTTCAGTGTAAGACATGATAGGACAATCCTTAAATATCAAGACAAATTCTACGTTTATAATTTACCTATAACTTTATCTATAGTATAATATATAGATCAGCGGGCAGGTTAGGCTAACCTATACTATATAAATTCATGTTAAAAAAACAATATTAACAATACCGATAATATATTAGTAGATATATAGGTATTAGATATTATATACTTAATTTTTCTGATGACGTATGTACAACGAAATCCTTTTACATTTTTCAGTCTTTCGGGACTTAAACATTTTTTTTTTTAATTTTATGTATGTTCGAAAGAATTAGGTAGATATACAGTAGTATATATTATATTAGTGAATACAAATATACGTTCTTATAATTTAAAAAAAAATTTATTTCGTTACATAATATATTTATCTGTCTACTATGCCATAGTTAAAGTCTATATAAAAGAATAGTGTGCTGCAGCACATGTGATAATATAATACAATAATATGTATAGGTAATTCATTTGCTATACATGTATAATGTACCTACATTTATGTGTATACAACTTAAGTCACCCAATGTTAATCTGATAAATAAACGGTAACATTTGAAATTTACATTAAATTGACACATTTCGAGCGGCTTTTATCTACGTTTGAAGTATTTTATTTCTCGTTACAATAACTCGCCTATTTATTTCACATTTATAAAATATGCAAAAACAATAGATCATTATGTACCTACCTAGTTCTCTTTCGAAATTATACATTATACATATTAATATTTCATTAGCTGACCTATGGACAAATATATATTATATTAAAGTGAAATTTCTTTTTAGAGAAATCCGTTGGTGGTTTCCGTTAGGATCTGCTGGTGTACAGACTTGAGAAAAAAAAATTAAATAAACCTAACGTGTACAAAACGATCTTTATCGAACAACTTGTTTAACGCATTCGTCGAGGTCGCATGCTATTTCACGTGTATGGGAAATGTGGTAGATGGGGCTCGTTGATTTCGACAATCGATACATGTTCAGCTGTATATATATTAGTGTGTGTGTATGTGTGTGTGTGTGTGTGTATATGTTTATTTCAAGTGTGAGACTATATCGAATAATATTTAAATGTTATTAAAACATTCGACCAGATCTCTTCATTAAATCGTAAATTCGAAAATAACACCAAATCACATTTACACATCGCGTATTATTATAATGAAAACACGGAATGGTCCAAGGCACATATATAGTGATATAATTGTACGTTGAATATATTATTATTATTATCGTGCCCGCGTGTACTTTTGTTATATATATATATATATTCAATACGCTCGCAGGTTATTGATGTATCTGCTGTGCGTTAACGGTTTGTTTGTTTTGTTTTGTTTTGTTTTTTTTTCAACTCGAAATAATTAAAAACGATTGTCGGAAAAAAAATTTGATAAAGCGTAGTAGGTACATAATAATATCATATTATATATAGGTAATACCGTGCCCATGGATACAATCGCGGTGAACATTGAAAATTGGATGCTCCGTGTCACGCAATTTCGCCCGGTAAGGCATCGGGTGATAAAAATCGGGGTGAAAAGGTGTAATTTCGTATACAGGTCGTTTTATCGAAATTACTATACACATTGTGTACCTCGTAAATCTTGTTACAGCTAGGAATACATCATTAAAAAGTAGGCAGGTCGCGCGCATTGATAAAAATTGAAATGAAAATCTAATATATAGGTATATATACCTACCTTATATCTGTTGCCGGTTGAACATGTATAAGGTCGAATAAAGAAAAAATGTATTGGATTTTTATTTTTTACGGTTGAATAACTTTAATTCTACCAAATGTGTGCATAATATAATAATAATAGCTATTGTATAATAGCATTTATTATATATATATTATATAAAAATATATTAATTATTCTCATAATTGTTTACAAAATAATATATAGCTTTTTTTTTTTTATCGATCAATAACAAAGGTTTTTAGCGTAAAGCGTGTTTAAATTTTTTATAAGCAGTACCTACGTTAGACTCGTGTAAATAATATGTAGGTATACGCGGGTACACTCGTTCAATATGGATAATATAATTTTTAATTGTTATAGTACTTATTATTATTAAAAAGTATACGATTAGATATGAAAATTGTTTCATACTATTGCTTTTAAATTTATTTTTACTTTCATCGATATGACGATATCCTACAAAATAGTTGTAAAATGTAATTGTATTAACGAGCAAAATGCAGTCATGTGAAAATCATATAATTTATTTCAAATTTCTCAACACAAATTTTCGTTACGACGCTATCTGACTATATATTATTTTCATCACATAAAATATTTATATCCATCTAAACTCTAAAGATATGCAGTTTAAGGTACTTACCTCCCACCTATATGGTATTTTTATTTTTTATTATTATTATTTTCTTATATCCGTATTTGGATTTTACATGAGCTTGGCACTATCGAAAAGTGTATTTCTTCATTCGAAGGTGGAACTTTGTAATAATTACAAATTCACGTTTAAAATGTTCATAATTTTGTTTCATACCCAGATTCACCCGGACGTTCGTCGTGATAATACCCGATGATTCCTTTTTTACGTGTAGGTAACAAAAATTGGTATAACGTTACACACAATTTACAAGTTAAATATATTCAGCTCTACACGACACAGTGTAGTAAGAATCCGACTGAAGACAATCATTAATTCGATAACTATTTTTATAAAATTACGAGCTATAAAAGTTATTACTAATTAAATACCACTACTCGTTGGAAATTAAAGTGTTATATTCCAAAATATTTTTTTCTCATAAATACGAAATTGAAATTTAAGTTTTCATTTAAATATGTAGTTTTGTGACTACATTAAAAATGTAAAAAAAAAAATTTTCTAAAACGTCAATAGTTTTCGAATCAATGCGTATCTGAGTTACCCGATATAATAATTATTATTATGTTATTAATGATATTTTTACACGAGTACCGATAAATTTAAATTTACGAAAATACCTGCTGTGATAATGGCGTTTGTATTCGATCATTATTTTATACCGAATTTATGTACGCAAGTTTACTGCTTATAATGACAATTGACAGACGATATTTTAATCCGTTTTTTAACCTAACCTAACCAGCTCTACTCGTAATTATGACGAGATAACGATATGTCTATAGAACATAGAAGTGAGTACTACGTGGGTTAAGAAATTGGTGACGAAATCTAGTATCAAAATATAAACGAGGAGATGAATTATCGTTATTTTATTTATTATTTTTTTTTTACATAATGCTTAATCAACATCGGACGACGTTATTTAAAAGCGTGTACCACTCGTAAAGTTATGAGTTCAAAAATAGAAAGGTGACTATTGCAAATAAATTTAGATAATTAAGATTCATTGATTGATATTATAGTCATGAGAAAAAATAAATGATTCGTATAATAAATTGTACATCTGGTAGATAACGGGCTGGAATAAATGTCTGAATATAATTGCTATAGTACATAATTTATGGAAAACAAAAATTGAATATTATTAATAATAATTCACTATGTATATAATATAATTTAAATCGAAATTGATTACCGATGTTGAAAGAAAGAATCTTAAAACGTTTTCAGTAATAGATTAGTCATATGGATCCAATTAAACGAGATAATATTATATTGAACAGATAAGTAACTATATCATTAAGATAATAAGATGGAACACATTTGTTTCTCGTTATTCATTATTTATTAGGTAATTATATGTATATAGCGGTCCATAATCCTAAATTCTTTTTAAATATCAAATCATTAAAATTATATATCTTACTTATTACGGTCTAAGATCAATTTTTAATATTATTTTCACCATACTGTCTACACAAGTCTAAACGTATATAAGTATATTGTATTAATATGTCTTATCGATGTGAATAAGCGTATATGCGTATCAATTAATGGGATGCGGATGCACCTCATTATAATTACTTTTCCAAACTTGCTTGGATTTTGTAATATCAAAAAATAGATAACACATATTAATTGTTAATAATATTATAACTTCATTATTTATGGATTATTTATAGTGCGTAATCTTTAAATGGTATATCATTATTCAAAAATAAAGTATTTAATGTAGGTTAAACGGTGCCCTTGAAAATTAAATTAAAAAATGTTTCAATTGTACATTATAAAATGAAAACATTATTTAAATTATTATTCGTGTAAATCGTGTATTGATTAGAAATGTGGAACACTGTATCAACACCGGAATTCGTATACCCAAATTCAAAAAGTCTGTACGCTGTTAAAAATGTAACCAGATATGTATTCGTGATGGGTTTTTAAATATGTCTAGTCTAGTCTTATATACGTCTAGTCTTGTAGTAATTAACAATCGTGGTTTGCTATATTATACACGCGTGTATTTATGTTTATTTATTATTATTATTATTATTTTTTTTTATCTAGGAAGGAAAACGTCCTAATGACTTCCACTCTCTACCAAACACGTTCGATCGATGCGCACCAGCACAGCCCTATATTATTTTTCTCTTTCATTTTTTTCCCGTTTACTTATCGTGTGCCGTTCGTTATCAGATGCATTGATGGCGCACGCGAATTTATTAGACCATTAAAAGGGACTTTTATTGCAAATATGAAATGCATCGAAAGTTCCGTTCGTTAATGTTTCGAATAATAATTATTATTTTGTTTCGATCGATAATAATTGGACAGGGCGATATAATATAATGTATGTTTTTAAATCGGTCGTATCAGTGCGGCTGCAAGCAAAATCGTATTATGCACATTATGATTTATTTTTACCCGATGTCCAGATATACGTGTGAGGTCGCTATTAAATGTACCTACATAAACCGGTTGGTGGGTTCAAATTTAAGTAGGTACCACTCGACTAAATTTCCGATGGTATTCAGGTTAATGGAAGTTTTACCAATTCTTTTATTAAAGTTTATTATTTATTTATATTATATCGGCAAGAAGTCTACAAAACAATATTTTGCAATATAGGTAGGTACGCGTTTTTTATTATTTTTACAGATCATTTTAGCAAGATTAATATAGCGCTTTATATCTATTCGACCAAAATTGTTATGATCAATGTACCTATAATAATGTTTCCATAATATACATTCAATTCAGCATGTCAATTTCAGTACAATAATATATAGGTATTATCTGCAGTTCTCTACGTCTGGTCATTCTTTATTCATTCCTAGACATTCGAAATGTCATGTCATTCCCAATTTCCCACGCGTTTAATAAAATATAATTGGTATTGTACTTATATCGTTCTACGCAAGTATCTTCAGACTAAATGAAAAATATCTACATAGATAAGTATACTACAACATTTGTATTCTTAGATTGTTATCATTATTTCACTTCCGACGCACATCCGGTCGTTCGACCGGAAACATTACTCTTCCCCAACAAAACGTATATATTTTTTTATCAGTTACAAAAAAA
Source organism: Nasonovia ribisnigri (assembly GCA_027563435.1). NCBI lineage: Eukaryota > Metazoa > Arthropoda > Insecta > Hemiptera > Aphididae > Nasonovia > Nasonovia ribisnigri. The sequence goes on along the minus strand of JANEHU010000151.1, from coordinate 120,374 downwards.
AGCGTAATATCTTTTTCCTCCCGACAGATAACTTTTTGAATCGTTATTATTATCTCCCCTTTGATAAATTATCCATTATCAGTTTTTTTTTTCTATCAACTCTGATAAGATTTCCCGTTGAATGTTCAGAATATTATCCACCGTCCACATATTTTATGGAATTACCACCACCCGATGATTTCATCTTCACCGAATCCGGTCAGGGCGAGATAAGTTTATTGCGGTCGAGAGAGCTCAGCTGTTGTGTGAGTAGGAAAACTTTTCTGAGAAAACAATCCATTAATTTTCACATCGTATCATCGTCAAGTATGTCATGTATACCGACCAGACATTTTACTATTCAAATGGGTTCGAACGCGTACCAACTTATAATATCGCATACATTATGGTGGCTGTCTGCATGGTTTCCGTCCCAGAATTATCTAATGAACTCTATGATCTAATTAGATATTATATGATATACAAATGTATTTAGTCGAAAATTACCCTTAGCATAGTTAGCGCTAACCTTCGTGACCCTATTTTGTAACAAATTGTGTTACTTATGTAAGTTTAGTGTGGGTTTTTTTTTTACTCGTTCTTGTATCTGTGAAAAATGTTTATCTTATACTGTAGTATTTTTGTAAATGTTGTCTTGCATGACCTGCGTAATTGACTTCGTCTTCACTCTCAGAAAACAGAAGTCAAGCGTTTGACCTAAATCACATAAGAAAACAGTATACGCGCATATTATTAAACTTTTTTTATTTGTTCATAAAAATAATTAAAACTATAAACATTTTATTTTCAAGTATTTATATTATCAATGACCACATTTAAGTTATATAAATTACGAATATTTACGTTTTTATAATGTTGTCTGAAAATCCAGCCGATTAAAAAGTCGTTATGTTTAATAGAGTATTGATAGTCGTGTCTGACAAAAAAGTCATAAAAAATAAATAAGATAAAAAAATAATCATCGAAACGAGCAAAATTGTATTCCTGCAGTACATTGCACAATATAGGTATTCTTCATCCATCAAATGTATTCGGATAATTCTATTTTATTTTGCTATATATAGGTTACTTATAATATCGATGTTAACATATAACACAATTATTGTGTTATTAGTTATTACTTATTATATTATTTAGTATTCACATCGTAGTTATTGTATTATTATTGGTTAAATGTTATTCTTAACAGATTTAACAATCGTCCATTTTCTTTCAGTTGATACCAAAATTAATCTACGCTAATTACGAAACGATTGCAAAATATGACTAAAAAAAACTTAAGTAATACCTAATAAAATAATATATTATCTATGTATAGTAATTAATAGACTAGATAGCCGTTAGTGGCAATGTGTATAAAACTGTATAGTTGTATTATAATATATAATTCTTATATGTATGTATAGGGGTGAAGAATTATATTTTTATATTTTAAATCTGTTCATTAATTATTCTATTTCTTGTGGCACTAAAAAATTGAATATAATATGGATAGATTTAGAATATTACAAATTTGACATTAATTACACTTTCAACGACTACTATTAAAGTACGTCTTCGAGTCGAACAAAAAAAAATTACACAAACAACAAACCCTTGACCAAACCATTAATAGGTTTGCAGGGCCTGTAAACGAGATCAGTAATTCTTCAGAATCGTCATTAAAAACAAAATATAATAATATTTAATTACCCTTTATATTAATGCTATTATTTAATAAATCCTATGTCCGTTGAATATTTCGGCTTACCGACTGGTACATAGCGATATATGTATAATATTATATTATATGATAATATATATTGTATATTATATAAGGACATTCGTTTTAGACGTTATAGCGAAACAAGATGAAAGTTACGTAGATATAGGTAGGTATACCTCTCAGTATGGTAAAAATAATATTATGTACCATGTACCTCCTATATTGTATTTAGTTATAACGTGAATCCATCAAACGTTATACCTATTGTTTCGCGTGTTCAGAGTTTCAGACGCAGCTCAACATAATCCGTAATATTGAATAAACAAATATAGAAACGAATGTCCGAGTTTTAGAAAAAAAAAAATCGTCGTTGCCCGTCGGAGAAAATGTTGCCGGGTCACCAAAACCGACGACTGTGCGGATCCGAACCGGAATCAAATAATATTATAATATATTAATGCAATAAATATATGGTCCGCGATGGACGGGGAAATCGCTCGCCTCGAATGTACAACAATACGCAAACACTCTCGCGCGTGCGTATAAAGAATAATATAATATTATATTATGATATTATTATTATTACAGTCGTAAATCGTGACCCACTGGTCACTGCTGCAGCGCCGGCCGAATCGCACGCGGTCTCCACGGTACGCTCTTCACGTCCCTTCCCGGTGCGTTCGCGTATATTCGCCACATGGACCGGTTCGGGATCAATCGCGGTTACGACAAGACAAGTACCTTATAGTGTGTATTATATTACCATCGTGTAGGTACGGTACTACGGTATAATAATAATAATAATATAATATATTGTGCGGCCAAATCTCCGATTGTCGATGTTATTATTATTATTATTATTATTATTATTATATAGGTATATCACTCACGTCCCGGCGCGATCGGACCGAGTGTAAAAATGTTTTTATTTTCTAATTATAATGGCTCTCGTCTGTGCCGGAACCTGAGCAGCACTGCTGCAGTGTATATAATAGCTGCCATATAGGTCCAACCTCTATACGTCCAAATATTGGTCATAATATTTTAATATATTATATTGTGTATATTATACCATATTATATGCATTATAATATGTGCGTGTGTGGCGTTTCGATCGTTGCACTGTATATAGGTATAATATAATATATATATCGTTATATCGTCCGTCCGTTGTTTAAATGTCACCGAAAACACCGTAAACAATAATATAATATCGTGTGCATTATAATAATATATTTTATATGAGGTAGGTATATTTAGAGATACGAACCAAAAACACCGTGACTGTAGCCAGAAATCCAATATCGTGATGATGTAAAAACACGTATATTATAATATATAGGTATATAATATACTACTTAAATGCGCGTGTCACTTGGACGATTTATACCCTATATATATAAATGTAAAACGACATAGTTTCTTTCTTTGTTCTTTCTGCCTATTCCCTCGAACGTTTGATCGAAAAATGTGTGTCACAGTGTATTAAATTATTATAGTAATATTATTCATAACCTGTATATATTTATATACTATGGGTACTTATTTTAAATTGTGTACAGCAAATTATTTAATGGCCCCGCGAGTGGTCGATTTATGTGAAATAACTTATTCTCGTGTTTGTATAATATAATATTATATCGATGCCAATCTATATTATTATGAGCTACGAAAAACGTATTAGTCTAGGTTGTTAACACCTCATAAATATAATATTATTACTAATTGTGTTGCGTTATATTAAAACCATCTCTGTCTGCTGTCGGATTTTTTGCATACTATTATTATTATTGTTGTGCGTTTATAGTGTATATATTATGCATTTATGCAATTATGTGATACATTAGCGTTTCTATATATTGTGTGTTTTTAATTAATTACAACGTTGCTGAAACTATGCATACACATTATAATATTATAAGTGGATCAGTTATCATTTTCCTCGGAATTCTGAGTATTTTATTTTTAAACAATCTAGCACTTGGGTACCTATTATTATATATATATATATATTTGATACGTCTATTCATAATGGGCAGCTAAATAAACAATTTTATTTCAATCATTTACTCTGTGTAAATATATTACGCTCAAATAGAAATGTAATATTATGTTTCATTGATTCACCTAAATAATTATTGTTTGTAATAGTGTATCACAACGTCTCAACGTCTGCACTAGAAAAGTTACATTAATGTCTCTTGATTATATGTTTTTAATTTATTAGAAATATAAATTACAATGAGAATTGAGATTACTGAATCAATAAATTATACTAATTCTTTATAGTTGGATTTGTGTGTATACCTATAGATCATAATTATACTTCCAAACTTACACTAATGATCTAAATTGAATAGATTTTAGAAAAGAGTAATCTCTTAAATTACAGAGTAAATACATTTTTAAGTATGAATCATCAATTCAATCATTTAAAAGTGCCTACCTATATTATGCATATTATTGTCATGTTGTGGAAATTAAATACTTGTTGGGTTCTATCAACAGATACATTTTTTTCCTCCTCATGTAAGTATCCAAAAGAAATGTACTCCGTGATCAAATGTATTTATTGTGCAATGTTGGTATCTACAGATTATAAGTATTCCTTAAAAAAAAAATAAAAAAATAAAAAAATAAATTAATAGGTATAGGTACCTAGAAAGAATTTTAATACTATAAAATGTTTACATTTCAAATCTTTATTTAAATTAAATTTGTAAGCATTTTTGTCATGATATTATGATAAATTATTTCATGAAAAATGGTCTATTGTTCTAAACCAATTTACGTATTTTGCATATATTTTCAATAAATGATGATAAGAATTTCAATCTTGATGTAATTTGGTATTTTCTTTCTATGTTATAATAATATATACTGTTATCAAACAAATTCAAACAAATGTAAGAATTATTAAAATGCTAATGAAAATATTATTATCTTTGTTTAAAATGATTTCACCGCTATGCATAATTAACAATAATTTTAACCTAGATACACAGCATTCATATTGTATATTTGTATACATATAATATTATAGTAGCCTTATACATTCAGTCGAATTTTTAAAATGTGTTTTTCTTATATTATTTTATGTGCTGTAAGGATTTTTATCGTTTAACTTTGTGCCATTGTATATGGTATTATAATATAAAATATTACATATAATCAGTTATAGAAACATGGGTAAAGGTAAACCTATACATAGCAATTTGGCACATTATAAGAAAAATGTACATATTATTTTCATAAATGATAAATATATATAGGTATATATTATAATAAGTCACGAAATCAATCAGGTGCATTTTTTTCCACCAAAAACCATACGTGGCTTAAATTTTTTAATTTATACACAGTCCAAAATATTACCGTTATCGGTCAAACGTCATATCACGCATTTGTTGTTGACTGAGAAATTGTATGTCTACTTAAAATAAACGTGCTTCACGCGCATGACATTTGTTTATTATATGGACAAAAAAAAACCGCAAACGCCGAACAGAAAGCAATAATTATTGAAATCTCTATAATATAATACTATTTGCCGGCAGAAATTAAAAAAAATATATAAATATAATATAATAATAATAATAATAATAATACGGATGGCCTAAAACGAGTTGGTCAGGTCATCGCCATCACAGTCACGCCACGGACACCGATTGCAGTCGTCGTTCTCGTTATCATCGGGGAATTATTGGGCTAAACAAAACGAAACTACTTTACTACTTAACGTCCATTAAACGTGAGATTACTGAGATTTACTGGGGAAATATTTATTTTTTTTCGTACGCATCGCTTATCATTATATACCTACCTACCATATACCGACCTACCACCTACATTATTCCCGTCGGGTTCGGCGAAAGGATTATACGCGCGCGAAGGGCGGACGGACCGCGACTACGACACGCGTTTTGGTCGGCTCACGTCGCGATCGATTCCGCATATCGCGTCGTAGTCGTCGCGGTACGATCGAGCTGATTAAACTACCACGGACTGCGGAGGACACAACTCAGAACTCTCTCGCCGCTATCGTAAAATGTATTTATACATAATATAAAAGAGTCAATGACCTAAATAATTAATTTTTTGCTCGTAAAAAACCTAAATTACTATTAATTGTTATCAATGTGATATGATATTTAAGCATATAGGTACGTCCATTGTGGACAGTATATAAAATAAATTTAATTATAACTTATAACTGTTACTTAAAAATGAATCAAACGACCATACTGCTATTAATAAAATATTATAATATACTATATTATATACCTATTATGCGTATACCTATATATGTGTAGGTAATTGTGTGAGAATAGTAGTTGATAATCATATATCTGTATAGCAATTTATTTGTTATCAGAAACGCGAAATATGATTCGCTCTGATGTTAAACATCACACGTTTTCTGTGTCAAATATCAAATTGTGACAAAATAATGAAATATAATAATATTAGATTAGGGATCTTATACTTATCATATAATCGAGAGATATATTTTGCAATATTAACTATTATAAATTCTAATGCTCTGTTTGATAATATAATATAGTATACCTATACGCCGGCTATACTTATAATTATATCGAAATCAAAGTCAGGTAATTTTCTTAAATTTACTCTCTGGTCCCTTATTATGTCAAGTTCACCATTAATTATACTATAGTCACATCTTGAGAAGTAATAGTAGTGTTCTCAAGGGTTTACGCGACCTTCAAGTTCCTTAAATGTAATGTTCAAGTACATAAATTAATACTTAACAATCAGTTTTTTTCTCGAAAAGATTGCAGTGACGATAATTTTAAAAATGTTTAAAACCCAACTCAGCCCGTTTAAGAGGGTTCATTAAACAATTTCATGACGGCGTGTCGAGAACAAATAAACGTGATCACAATTTTTTAACGGTATAGTCATGCATTTAAATATAAGAACATTATGGACTTGCTTCTTCGACAAAAACATCGTATTTTACTGCGCCACATATAATAAGTATATAACACACGTTCGTCGTCCTACACTCCAAGTCAGATAATCATTTTTCGAGTGGTCTAAGCTATATCTATCCTCATGCGGACCCCTGAGCGTGGTTATACAATATATATATATATATATGTGTGTGTGTGTATGTGTTTTTTTTAGATTCATCGACTGTTCTTTTTTTTATGAATTTTCATTATACTCTGGTGGCTTGCAATCATGATACTTCATCGACAAGTCCTACGCCAACGCTAAAAAAAAGAAGAGAGAAAATCTCTCCTCTTTTTTATTTTTATTTTTTTTTTTTCAGCAGTGTAAAATCGAGTTCGATTCCGTGAGATAAACGCCAAAAACAAGAAATGGGGTCGCGGGTAGACAATTTCAATCCTCGTCGCGCTTAACACATGATACTTCATATATAATTTTTCATTCCGTCAGCACCTTACATTTTTATCTCGCCATTCCTACTCGCTCCGTCTCCCACTTTATCCACACTGAAAAAAAAAAACGATCTAAGATAGCGACGACTGTCCTGTTGAAATTGTATTTTGAATAAGTTCAGACCGTCTACTGAATGAACGTTTTTATATGACGTAGTGTATCTGATTGAATATAATAAAATAGAATACCTACATATATATATATATATAGGGTATATAATATCCACCACTGCAGAGCATATTTCATAAACATGCTGTCTGTTAAAGAATGGGCCGTGCTCAAAACGATACGGACAAAAAAACTGTTTGACACTTGTATAATATGTTGTTGTTTTAGAAACAATAATGATGACTTATATTATAATATATTTTATATGAAATAATAACCATACAATGTCGTTTAAACAGTTAGTCACACACTCACACATCGAAAACGTGCGCGTGCGTGTGTTACACGCAGTGTACCTATACGCACTAATAAGTCTGTATAATATACGTAATATACATATGTGTATATTGTATAGTGTATATATTTATGTGTCCATGTACATACGTTTTTTTGTTTTTTTGGCAATGTTACTTTTTCCACGTCATCTATTGCCGGTGTCCATTTATTCAAGCCCTATCTATTTGTTTACTTTATTTTTTTTTGTGTTCACCGCGATAAGGATATACGTTTAGCGCATCCACTGATAGTGAGTTAAGTCAAGGACGGGGTTCGATAACAGAGAAAATTAAATAGACATCAGGTAGCCGCCGTCGCCGATTATCCTGTGCATCCTGTAAGGCCAGCCACTGCCGCCGGCAGGAAAAGGATAGGTGGTCGGGTGAAAAGGGATGAGAAAAACACACACACTACCACCGTCGCCGCCTGTACCACCCTCCCCTAACCTTATATACACTATATAAAATAAGGTGATTACCTTATCTGACGATGAGCACTCTTCACGGTTGGATAAGCAATTTTTCACCACCAAAACACACACCGAATACCCAACCTGTCCTGCTCCCCTGTCCTGTCCGTGTTGTATAACTCCTTCGACGCCGTTATTTTGTCTATCTGATCAATTCCTTTTCAACAATGATTTCGAAAAATCCTGACTGCCAGACCCGAGAAAACCACTCGATGTATGGGGGAATGATTAGGGGTATTATTCGGATACTAGATGGAATGTGAATTCCGCTTAAAACGGCTATCGAAGAGGGTGCAAATATAATATATCCCACATAGACACGTGTCCGATAGAATTTCTCAGATAAGGTCTTATATGAACTAAAAGGTCAAGACTTTTGAATTCAACTTTTTCGTTTCAAAACTGTAGGGTTTACTACTTTTAATTTTAAGAACTTATAGGGTTTAATCCTCAGCACATTTTTGTTCAAAATGTAAAATGTAAATGATCTCGTAAGTATACAGTTGCAAAAAAAAAATGATGAAAACTTATAGTAATTTTGCTTACGGTAATAATAATCAACTTCTTGTTAGCTTTTTTTATTTAGATTTATCTCATTTTTAAAACCGTACAAGATTAATAAAAATGAATAAAAACAAACAAGTTATAAGTAGGAAAATGTAATAGTGTACTAAATAAAAAAAATGCTTTGCAACATAATTTTACTATATCTACCATGTTAAATCAATCACAGCAACGCAAGCTCTGAAATATTTATCAAACATATTATTTCGTATTTATAAACGCTAGACGACATTTGTAGTCATAGATCAACTATAAAATAATATTATGTAATATTTCGTTGCTGCTTGTACATTATTATGATCGTCGAATTAAAATATGAATCGTGATAACCTTCATTTAACACCGAATATTTACTTTTATTATAGTTTAATAAAAAAGTCGACTATTAATATAATATGTTTAACTATTCATAAAATCGTATATATTAGGTATGTGGACCTAATCTTTATTGAATAATTATTATTATGTGGTGGATAAACCGCAATGTCCGTATATAGTTGATCGTAAATTCAGTTGGTACCCCCTAATACTATATATTGCTCAAACAGCTGCGGTCTAACCCATAATATATTATAATTTATAGTATTAAACTATCGCACCTAATACTATTTAACCGTCGAAATAAAATATATAATAATATGCTTAATTTAATAATTACACACACATACGCGTGATAGGTATTTTAGTTTTAATCGCCGCGATGACGTCTGTGGAGAATACATATTATTGGCAATTATATCACTAAACTGCAATTTCTTGTGTACGATAATAATATGCTTTGTCCGCTGTCGTTTGATATTTTTGATTGTACCCACCTACATAGTATTTTACCTATATGTAATATACAGCTACTGAAAATGTCGGTCACTGATAGAATTTTATCTTGCCGACGCGGGATATCGTTTAGTATAATATTATTATGCAATTATGTGTGCAATTTTATTGGAGAGAATGAAAAAAAAAAAAACCCAGAAGCTACAAAATATTCACTTGATTTTTTAGCAAACACGTATTTCCGCAACTATGTTTTCGTCATAGGCGCCAAAACCGCATTACTGACAACATTATTTTATATATCTATGCGCGTTATATGGTGCAGTATCGTGCGTCTATTATATTATAATTATATTTTATGAAACAGAAAAATAATATAACTGATTGTAGGTATACCACGAGTGCTACAAACCGTAATGGTTTGCGTGCGTACCTACGCCTATATGCTCTGCGGTATAGAGTGACCGCAGTATAATACCACCTTTAACCGTCTTCTGTTCTCCAGTATTTGATTTTATTATTAAAAATCGATTCGTATATTACATAGATATTATTATCTCGGACACTAAATGACTAGACGAGGTTAAGTGATTAACAACCGCGGTTGATAGCGATATCGTTGCAGTACGGTTTAGTTAGTTCCATAGCCAGTGTCTTAGGTATATAGATAGGTATATATTATATTGTTATATATACATATGCATACGGGCGTACACGCTGTTGTTGAATTAGTATATAATATAGATAATATAGCGCATACATAATGAAGACACACGGGAATTGGTTAAGACGTGATTATTGTAATATTCTACGTTCTGATAACAACGTAAAGATACTATACCTATCTATATACTAAAACGCAAGTATGTTTTATGTTTTTCTTCCTGACTGTCGACACACACGTAGTTATATTGTTAATCTAATTTTTTTTCCGATTTGAAAATAATATAATATTATGTAATTGTTAACTGCAGCCATTACTGTTGTTGTTATTATTATTATTATAATTATTATAATAATAATTATTATTATTATGTAATCAAAATTAAGGTATAGAATGTTCATAATTCATATAAAATATTTAAATGGATTTTGTAGGTATGTCGTTTAATTTTTTTAACTGTCCTATTATTTTATATTAGTTTATTATTGAAATAGCTTTGCTGATTTGCTCTTCAACTTATCTGCAAACTTGTATACAACATACCTAATAGTCATAACCAATTATAAATGTATATTTAATATTTAAATTTTATGTAATTTTATATACTGTTGAGTAGATTATAGAAGAACAAGTAATTATTTATATTGTTTAATCAGATACTTTTGTGTATAATAATGTACAAGTTATAACATTTTATCTCGTTAGTCGTTCGTTATTAGAAAATTGCAATCTATATAGTTAATTACAGATAATCGATTTCAATAAATGTTATGTGTTAGTTATTATTTTAATGCAAGTCCAATACCCAATATACAAGACGTTTAGGTATGGTTTATCCATTATACTCTTTAAAAAGAAATTTCCTATACATTATTTGTTGTCATTGTGGTCGCGGGTTAGTGATTCGAAATTCGGCTATTGTGAATTTGTGAACGTATGTCCTCCATTTATTACTATTGAATGTTTTCTATTTTTCAATTCTCACCTAATTCTAGCTTATTATTAATATGTAACAATTAAAAATCGGTTTTTATGGTTATAGGTTTCGTTTAACATGATACAATTGCACAAACAAACTGTTGAATATTTTTAAATTGTCAAATTGTCAAATTTCTTAAAAACTATTTTTATGATTGAAATATAAACATTAAACACCTAATAAATGTAGTCAAAAATATGGTTTTAATACCAATTCTCTTATTTTATAATTATTGCTTTGGTTTTATTTGTATTAATTATAATAATTTACCTATATAGCTATATAGTTTATTATCGCTGAAACAATTTGTGTGATCGTATATGTTTATATAAATGTAAATGATTTTGCTTCAAGTCAATTTCCAATCTTTAGCATACCTATTCGTTATATAATATTAAAAAAATTAAAAAATAGATTTCTTAAAACATTTTCCAACTACCCCACAACCTCACGATTGGTTAACTATAACTGTTAAAGTGTTAACCAAACGTTAAATTGGTTTTAATTTTATCTAAGTAATATTTTAGTCTTGTAGTACATTTTATATTGTTAGACATTTTTATTTTTGATATTCCCCCAGACCCACCCTAATACTCGATATTAAAATATTAAACAAATAATAAATACAGTAGAAGGCAAATAAATGGAAAAGTAAACTTCATTTGGCTGCATAAAATAGTATTAAATATATGAAATGAAAAACAAAAATGATAACTCACTCATTAACATTATTTTGGATAAGAAATAACAAATCTATGATTAAAGAGTTTTTATCTTGTCAACTCGATTATATTACCTAATTTATTATAAATTAATATCTGAGACCTTGAAAATGTTTTATACAATCCAATATGTGAATGGGTTGTATTACACTTCGTATTAGATTAAGAAATTTAAAAAAATTTTATCCTAGTGTGAATTATTTTAATTTTTTCTTACATACTGTGTGAAGTCTGCTTACGAGTTACAAGGGATGATTTATTTCTTTGAGTATACTAATAAGTATGTAGTTGCTTATAATGAGTAATAAGCCATTTTTTTTAATACCTACCATGATGGTTTAAATATTTAATCAATTTTAAAATATTTACTAACTACACAAAAAACAAGAAGTAAATAAAAAATTAGGTAGATAAATTAAAATCGTATTTTAAAAATGCTGTAATTTACATTACAATTTAGTATATTAGATTAATATGTTATGTTAAGGTACCTCGTTTATGATGATGAACCCATTTAAGTGCATTTTCACATTATACGTATCAAAATATTATTACAGTATATGTATTATATACTTCAGATTTTTAAGCAATCTTGTGCTTATAATTCACTAATCAAATATTAAAAAAATAACCATGAGCGTTATCTTATCTGCAGTCATTTTCGAATAATCTTAAAAAAATTAAGAAATACAAAAAAAAGGACTTGTATATTATAATATACCTATAGTACCTACGTATGAAATAAAAATGCTAAAAACTTAATAACAGGTGTTCCACTCATTTATAAATTAATAATAATAAACAATATGGTTCCTATAATGTATGGCTATATCCATACTTATATTACTTGGAATAATGAAATACTGCCATTATAATCATCATTTATTATTTTTATAATCAGAATATGTTTTGCTCTTTTTCACGCCGTCGGGATATCGAGACGAATTACATTTTTATTATTTCTCTAGAGGCGTATACAAATGCTTCGTAGTACAGCCCACTGCTGCGTGACTGCAGTATATCATATGTATATAAGTATAATATATTATAATATGTATGTAAAGCGCAATCGGATCCGATGCGAAATCGATTTTTGCCGTTTTGTCATTTTTAACCCGACTCGTATGTGTACGTATATGAATGTATGTAATATTTATGTACTTATATAATATGTATGTATGCGTGTATGCAGTATAATATTATACATACTTTAGACGGATTATATTTCGATGATGTACCTAAACACACGAAAGCGGTTTTTTTTTTTTATTTCGCCATCAGGTATGTATAGATAAGTGTGCTGCGGTCGGGAAAATATATGTATTTTTGCTAACCGCGTACCTACATATATATTTGTATATGTATATTATAATACTATTATATATATAATATTTATAACATAGTATACATAATTTCGTATATATGCGCGTGCGTACGTATATGTTATATATTTTCAATTTTCCTGCAGTATATAGTCTCGCCGTCGGGGACTACGGGTGGTGGCCTCGGGTGGAGGAGGGGTATGGAAGAGATGACTGATGTAGGAGTGTGCGGGGGAATGGGTGGTGTGGCGAGATGGAGAGGTAAGAAGACAGATGGTGGAGAAATATATTATTCCCCTTCGATGCGATGATGATAATAATAATAATAATAATAATAAAAAAAACATTTTATTATCATACACACGTTATTTTTATATTTTTTTTTTCCAAATATCCCTTTAAGCCTATTTAGTGTTTACATTGACCGAACGTTGTCCGATAACGCGGGGACCCGAAGCTCCGCGCAAGTGTGCGTATACGCATGTATATATATATTCACGTATTATATATTATGTTATATTATTATATAACTATATGCCCCACTCGCGCGTACACACACACCCACACACACACACGAGTAGTATACGTATACACACCTACCTCGTCATCACCCCCGCGTACACCGCCGTTGAAAATATCGCCGCTTCTAAAGGGTTGACGGGCGCGGGCGGCCGGGGCGAGAGAGTGTAAACCGCGCCGCTCTGCGTGAGAGACCGTTAGTGTATTCCTGGCATCGGGCGATAAAGGCGGTTGGCCTGGAACGCCGAGATAACGGCGGCGGCCCAGAGGCGGGTCGCGCCTTTATATAGACTGTACATAATATACATATATATATATATATATACTACACTTATGTACTATATAATATGTATACAGTGCGCGTTACCGATACACTTGCAGCATACATTATATATATATAAATACCTACCTAGTGGTAGTGTAGGGGTTGAGCAGGTGGGTGGTCGTTTGGCGGCGGCGAGGGTTACCAGAATTAAGCTCACCTCAACACGACGTCAGGTAGTAAATTAAATTCGTCCACTACTCCCTCTGCCACATACATACATACATACGTATATATATATATATATATATATAATATATATAGTGAGCGAGATATAGATAGATATATCCTCCTCCGGCGGGCCGCCGCTCGCGGAAGTCCTTCCATTATCATTTTTTTTTTTCTCTCATTCTTTAATTCCCTTTAACAGATCGCTGCTACCGACCGATAAGCATTTATATATATATATTATTTTGTCGCGGGTCCTGTAAATCTTGGAGCTGTGTTTCTCCCGCACACTCATCCCCGCAATCTCACCCCCTCGCATGCACCTCCGATACCGCCGACGACGAACGGCGGGTGTCGTCTCCCCGGCCGGTATATAGAGTAGTTATGTCAATACCGCGTCGCCGCCGTTATCAGCTCGTCCGTCGGTTCGGTTTGGTTTTTTTATTTTATTTTTCACTCTCCGTCCGCGCGTATTTACGTTTGTGCTCTCTGGAGGATCTCTCTCGCTCGTCGCGTCGTCGAGTCATACGCAACTATTGCTGTCGTCTTTGCCGTCATCATTATCGTGTAATACAGGATATACAGGCACCTGCTATATATATATAGTGCTATGATATTACCGCTGCAGGTTGACGCGACGCCACGGGATTTATTATATTATTATCATTATCGTCATTATTGTTATCGTCATCATCGTCGTCACCAACGCACCTCGTATACACACCCCACTCGATCCTCGGCCCTAGCTGCTCTCGGTCGCCAATCGTATTATCTCGTCGGCGGCAGTGTACTTTGCACATAATAATATACACACGATATCATAATATACGCCCGATCATTGTGACATGTATGCGTGGCGTTTTACCTACCCCTCGCCCCCAAGCCACACCATCTCGAGGCAGATGGTATTCGTCGCCGGGAGATTAGTAAAGTGACTATATAGTCCGCGTATCGCGTTCGTTATTTCTACACATTTTTAAGAGTCCCTTAGTACTCGCTAATAGGTTAGTAAAATAAATAAATTATAATTCGATAACGAAAACCTATACATACGTTCTACATTTCGTTAATCGTCCATTGGAGACGCACGCGTGACGATAATAATATAATATAGGTAACTACACAAAAAGTTTAATAATATAGTCTGTCGCGCAATCCGATAAAATGAATAATATATACTATGTACACGCATTAATTATAATACATATTATATTATAGTACATACGCGTGTTATTGTCCAGACTGCGACCAAACGATTTTGCACGTGTACGCTCCGAGTACTTTTATGTTTATACATATATAGTATCTACGATCTATCTAACGTTTGTGTTTTACCCAGTCGAAAATCGTTTAATATATTAGATTATGATTTATTACCATGATGATAAATTAAGAAGACGTCTTACAACATAGCAATTTACGGTCAGCGGAACCAATTTTGTGAAGTTATCTTTAATAATATTAGGGTGAATTGACCTGTTATTAAACTTGAGGATAAGAACATCACCTGTGTTCTCTCGTTAGTATTTTACAATTAGTTTAATTTTACGCGATCTTGATTACTTTTAAATATAATATTTACTTTATAATGTAATAATTGTTCATGTTCATAACTCGCTTAAAAAATAAAATATTGTTAAAGACCAACGTGGCTTTAACGTTGATATGTCATAATAATTGTAATAAGTCAATTCACTCTCATATATTTGCCAACAACACAAAATTTGGAACTGCTGACCGTACACTTTAGTACAACGTACTATGCGTTAGTTGGATGAAGACAACACTTGTGGGTGCTACGTCCTCTTAAAAGGGTATCGTTCGAGTTCAATAATATTATTATAATAATATGATGCGTCATTGGAATAATATAATATCAATAGCGCTCGGAATTGACCATTAGCGAAAACTAATAGCGTAGTGTGCAAAAACACTCTTTTCGCATGATAATCTGTTTGTAGGGTCGTCGGCCGTGTTATATTACACCATTTCGTACGCTATTATTACAATATAAACTGATATATTGACCACGGTGCTTGTGTAGTTGTTCTGGTTATTTATATAGTATTATAATAATAATATTATCCTACAATGTGATGTAGCTCTGTTGGCCGTTGACGAGCGATAATGACGCGCACGTTGATAGACCGTCATAATAATAATACCGTATTATAATATTATACAAACATTGACTCTGACACTATAGGAATCGCAGTTCAATGTGTACAGACATGTCTCGTATCCCGCGTCACGTCAATAATCATAGCAAATAGTAATTTTAGTAAAATTAAAAAACCCTATAACTCTCCGTACACTATTTATTATACATACATAATATATATTATATATGTGTATGTCTGTGTGTGTGGGTGTACACTAGTACGAACTTCGGGATAACAATAATATTATGATATTATAAAGTTCCGTTTTCGATCGGTCACTTCGCGGAAACGTTATAAATTTATAATACTAAAAAACACCGTCCACACCAATTTGTATTATGTTTGTACATTTATGTTTTTATTATTATTATTATTGTATGATTTACGCGTGTACACTGTGTTTTAGTCATGACTCTCATGACTCGCTCGCCGCCCATATAATAATAAAAAAACTTTGAATTTATTGTTGTTTATAGTTCCGACGAATATTTATCATATGCGCCCGCGTTCTACGTATTATAATTATAATTATTATTATTATTTATTATTATTATATTATTATCATTATTATTATTTTTTTTTATTATTATTATTATTATTATTATTTATTATTATTATTATTATTCTTATCACGATTAATATTACTATATCATTATCGTTATTATTCAGTTTATCGCGTATAGCTCTAATATTGCGGTTAATCTGTTGACGCATCTAGTGGTCTTAGATGGTATCCGCGTATATTGTATGTGTCACGCACATATCGCGCTCAGTTGTCGTTTGAATACGTTTTCAACCATACCGACACAAGCCGACACAAACTTATTGAATTGGTCTTGTACTCGTTGCACATCGCTCAAGTTCTTATTTTTTGTTTTTACATTTTTTTTTTTTTTGTGTTCTACCTTGCTAAATTAAACACATTTTGACATTTGTATTTTCCGCTTTTCACGGCACGAATTCAAAAGATGGTAAAAGTGATCCGACATTTAATCAAAAGGATGAGTAAGCAAATCTTAAAGTTTTTAATAAAATATTGTAACAATTAATAATTTAAAAAAAAAACCAAATGATTTTCGTTTTCAAAATGCTGGCAAATTGCATTCGGCATAGCGGGATAATATATTAACAATAATTTATTATCACTGACATCAGATTATCATTATTAATATTTTTTTAATATATTATTAAATTTTTTTTTGTCTAACCAATAAGAGGTTTGTTTGTACATCTCATTATCTCGAAAACGAAATGTTTACATTACGTTTTATTTTTGTTAGACTACGATTCGGTTTATGATTTTATAAGTAACCACTTATACAGCTGGTAGGTACCTACCGTGTTTTAACAATACCTTAAAGATGTAAACAAAAATACCGATTTTAAGTTAATCATCGTTGTATGTGGATAACTGTTACGTTCGTTTATTTTTTGAATAATATGCAATACATATTATGTAAAAATATAAATATGCATACCTAATCATAATTGGTAATAAATAGCAAACACACTTTATATAAAAAATATATAAATTAGGCATTGAAGCAAAAAAAAAATAGATTAAACATTTATCTTGTGCTTTAAAAATGTTAGAGTATAATAATATTATAAATATTTACTTAATCAATAGCAGTACCTAAATACAATTCACTGCGAAAAAAATAATTACCACAATATTATTACTTTTGGCATATAGTGTGAAAGTTATTACTCATCAAATATTTCTTATTTGATAATTAATGTCTATTATAGACATAGAGTTTATTATTTCTAATGAATATACAGTGAATAATTGTTTATTTTAATCATAACTGTGAACAGGAGGTATACGAATATATTATAATATTGTAAATTAATTTTTTATACACTTCCGATCGCGTCTAATTAAACGAATATCTCTCGGGTAACCACGGAAGTCTACGTTTCAATGCATATGTTATTATGTTTTATAGTGTATACAATATGCACGCACTATATTGAGAACTTTATACTAAAAGGTAACGCCTTGTTATACGCTAGGACGTGAACAAATTGGTGCATAGTTACTTTTAATTGTCAGACAGACAAATCAAAATAAAAAAAAATATAATAATAACTATAATGGACTCGATATAGGTAGGCGTATAAAATATATATAATAAAGTCGATTATTAATATTGATTTGGACAGCCGATAAACTTCCCGCTGCCACTATATCACTGGGAAAAAAACTGATAAGTCAGGTGGAAAATATCACCGGCAGCCGGCCGAATTCCAAATGCCACTGATAAGATTTGACCGATTAGGGCGATATAAATTATAATGCTTCGAGGTCGAGTCAAGATAGGGAGCCATAACTCTGATAACAATCATCAATAATAATTCCTATAGATGCAATATTTTTAAACCTTGTTCGACTTTTGCCCGACAAAGCGCTGCAGTCATCGGAGTTCAAATCGTAAAACCTTTCACTGTTTTGACTGAACAAATTCACAATAATAAATTCATTATAATATATATATATATATATATTGGATCGTCATCGATTATAATATTAATATAATATTGTATAATAACGACTCATATACTGTTTAGTATAGGTCCTCATAAGATAGTGTTCCGTCCAACGACACGATAAACTTGCATTTATTTTCACGTGACTATATTATATGCGACCCATATAGCCATGCGTACCAGTATTTGAATATTAGGTCTTATTATGTATTATTATATTATGACGTGTATAATTCCACGATTTCGTTCTGCCGAAGGACGTGGTCCTTTTGTCCATCGATTTAATGGCGTTACACTCGGTTGTAATTGAAAATCGATGATTTCATGCCCGTAACACGAAATTATGAACAGATTTTGTTCTCATTAATTTTTTTTTGTTTTATGAGTAATCGTTATACACCTCTGACGAAAAAATCCAACATTTACCTAAAATAATCTATATTACACACGAGTGTGACACACACACACACACACACACACACACACACACACACACACACACATATTATTATAAATATATTATATAATGTAGTGTATACCAATCGCGTTTTGACGTGAGATAGTCTCCCACTACATTTCATTTGTAATGGCCATACACAAAATCCATAATGCAACTAAACCCATTTCTCCGTCCGATACACCATTTTAGTAGGGTAGATAACAGTTAGATAACCGGCGTTTTATCTGTGCGTTCCTTGTGCGCTGCCACGGCGATAATACATTTATGTGTGTGAAAGGATTCCAACACGGTAAACAGGAGATTGGGATCAGATAATAAGTATTTATTAGCGTCTCCGAAGAACCGACTCATAGTTTCTGTCTGTAATTTTTCGAATTTCCTGTTATAACCTTAAACTCAGGGTGTTCATATAACGCGCGTAAAATCTAAAGATTAGGATATTATTATTATTATAAGCTTTTAAAGAGAAACCCATTTCGTTTCCCCTGTTATCTGCTGCGAGTTCGATAAAAAAAAAAAATAATAAATAAATAAAAAACCATTATATTTTTAATGTTTCATAGTATATATAATATTATTATAAGAACTCGGTTTTGTGTGTATGTGCATCGAATATTTTTACGTCGAATAAATCATTGACCCTAGAAACGTATAATATCGTCGTTATACATCTGCATTCGCCAAAAGTGCTTATATATAGGTATCTACATTATGTGCTCTTTTTTTTTTAATAAATTCGTTTAGATTTTTCCTATTCATTATAATCACGGTTTCGTTCACGCGTGGGTGTCACGATCACGAGAGCTAACGGAATTTTGAGATCAAATGATAATTTATTTTCCAATATAATATATATATTATATTAAACAAACAAGTAATTCAAAATACTTAGATTTTAAATTAATTTAAATACCTTTATAATATGGCGGGTGAACCTGGTGTAGGTACCTAGTGTAAACACAGCATTATTAAACTATATTACAATATATAAAATATAATAATATAAATATCATATTATAATATATAATAATTAACGTGATCAGAAATTTGGAACATTATTCACTATTTCATCTTGTTATATCGATATAGTATAATATTTTGATTTACATAATAAAGATTACATTTGTATAAATATTGTATACATTTATATTTTTTCGTGAATATTTTAGTGTTATAAGTTATAAAAGTAATAAAAGGTTATAACTTATAACCTATTAATATTATATGAAAATCGGAGTCTGATAATAACAAATTTTTTCAGAATTCAAATTATTCGAAAATTTATGAACATATTTTTAATAATGTTACAATTAATGACCGTTTTAAAAATGGTTAAATATTGTATGACGATTAACAGAATATCATAATACTAATAATTTATTAATAGTTATATGTTACAGGGTTATTTAAATTTACTGTTTATTTGTTAATAATTGTTCCTATATTTTGGTAATATCCATTCGCAAAAAGTTTGGTTGGTAGGTATACGTAAATATATTATTATGCACTTCTAATACAGATTCATATTTATCATAATATATAGTTATGCTAGGTATACATTATGTCTACCTCTCGAACGCCGCGTGAATGTCTCTCCTTGTCAAATATTTAATTGATTTGATGTCATCAATTATTGAAACCTTATATACGTTTTATGTTAGGTTAACGACCACTGTGAAACTAGATACACATATCGTATAAACAATACAAGTATAGGGTCGGTGAAATTTTTTGTCGGTCAAGTGACCGACTATATTGCTGTGCACAATATTAACGAACTGACAAACTTATATGTAAGTCTAAAAATTCGCTTATATAGTTATATGCATCTGGAAAAAATAATAAAAAAACAATAACCTAAGGCAAACGAAATAATAACGACCCGGTTACGCAAACCGAATGTCATTCGCGTGTTGAGCGTGCGCATAATATAATATTTATGTACATAGAAATATATATATTATACATAAATATGACGTGTAAGCGTGCAGTCTCCGCGCAATTTGTACTGCAAAATGTGTTATGGTGATGATGAACGCTGAAAAAATTCCGATAATATCAATATACAAACACCGTAAACATGCCCAAATACGTAAGATATTATTATATACAGCCTGCTGCAGATGTTCACAAAGTTTCAAACAACTTTTGAACGCCCCGTGTACATATTATATGCAGGCGAATTTTTTGGTTGAGACCCCCCTGATATCATCGTTCTCATAATATATGTGCCGTTTATATGGTTAATATTAGTTCTTATTTTATATAACATACCGCCGTGTGCGTCCACAAAAACGGGGTACTTACACAGAAGAATTGAAGTTATAGTTAGTGCATGATGTGGTGCAAAATACAAGAGTGAAAAAAATTGTAAGTCATATAGGAATTTGTGATCCAATAGTTTAGTCTCGTGTCCCGCAAATACTTATAGGAATTAAAAAATATGTGTATATTATATAGAGCACCAAGTAATATAAATAACTAAGTTATAGAGTGTATTCTGTTTTTGGGTACACACTATGTATAATATAAATTAACATTACGACCATTACGTAGGTATATATATAATAATATAATATGTAATTATATTTTTGGTGGTGGGAGGGGGTAGGGCGAAGTTGGTCGATACGTGATCCGTGATCATAATACTATATAGGTAACTGGAAAAATAAGAAGGCTTCAGCATCCCCTGCAGTTTGTTCTGAAAGTCCACTCTTGTCTGCACACATTGTGCTTATAATATTGTTGTGAAGCTGTATATTTTAGTGAGTAGGTACTGATAGTAGATATTATTATAAATTATTATAATGTATAGCAGTGACTATATCATAACAGTGTTATATATACGACTTTAACGTATTTCCTGCAACCGTGGAAACTTTTCTGACAACGACGACGATATCTTTCACCAAAATCATCGTGCGTCTCACCCTCTGGCCTCTGACTTTGATTTTTATGATTTTCAGTTCAATGTTTTTATACCGGTCTTGCGTATTCGCATATCGGTCTAAGCGTAACCACGTAATCAGCAACATGCTAAACAGTAATTATTTTATTGATGAAAAATAATTTTCGACAAACTGCACAACGACGAGCGGGTTAAATCATGTTTTCGTCTGTATAGAACGACGTGTAAAAATGTCGCAAATTGATTAATATTATAGTACCTATGACAAACTATCGTGAGCGCATATTATAACAATAATGATAATATTAGGTTTATACAAGTTGTATTAGACTATAATGTATACTATAATATAATCTATTATCTAAAGTTTTAAGTTTTATTGCCCAAAAACAATACGAACCGCATATGAACTTTATAAATAAAAATTTGAGTATATATATTTTTTTATTTTTTTCAGTAATTATTATACATGTATAATATATAGGTAACATAAACAAAAATTAATCTATGTGCAAATTAAAAAAACTAAAGACATCTAACATAAATTATTTTATTTATTTATTTGAACTTATCGTTACACATGAAGTGTAATAACTCAGAAACTACTGGTTTTTATTTTGATTTAGACTCGTCAAAAATATACATAATATACGTCTTATATACGTATTATAATTGTATATGCACTCTATCGTTGTTAAAATCAAAATTTCAAAAGATGTCCATCATATTATTATTATATTTTTAAAGGATGAAAACCGTGTGAACGCGCCTGTACAGTATATATATATAATATATAAACACCAACCCCCAACAGAAAAACGCGCCCCCCTATTGTTCGCAACAGTGTATATATATATATATATAATATTAATATTATATTCCGCGACCAAGTCCGATATAACGCGCATATATTATTATTATTATTACAGGACTCGTTTCTACCGCGCGCGCGCTCACACACACGCACACGCACACGCACACACAGACACACGCGCGCACGGCGGACAAGTATATAGTTAGCTCCGAGCTAATTACAGAGGGTTTTGTCACGATTCGATTATCGCGTTAGCGAAGAGGTACCTATACACACACACACACACACTCCATTACAATATCGTATATATGTATATACGTTACGTAACAATGTTGCGGTAATCTCTCGTACGTATCGGCGGCGGCAGCCCGAAAACCGTTGACCGATATCGGTCGTCGGCGATCAGCAAGCAGCTCCTCTCCCATCGTGTCGCCCGTCGTCGTCTTCGTCGCCGTGGCCGTGGCCGTCCCGCGAGCACCGCACACAAGCGGACGACGCGTAATATTGTTGTGTATACGCAGCGCGTTTATAGTAACGAGCGCGCGGACACAAGTCGCAGGAGTCGTCGCTTCTCTCGCCCCGCGAAACAGAACCACCGCCGCCGCCGCCGCCGCCGCCCGAATACGCGCGCGGAAATTTGAAAATTAATGCGCGCCGCCGCGCGGTTATCTGCGGACGCGAACACGCGATCGGCAAAACGTGTTTCGTATTATACCTCTATACATTATATTATTGTTGTACATACACACTGACCGTATATATATATAATGTACATAATGATATATAATGATAAATACATACGAGCGGCCACCAGGACTATACAGGTACAATATGCCTCCCGACATGACTGTTTTACACGACCGTACACTTGCGTTAGGCATACGCACACACACACACACACACACACACACACACACACACACACACACACACACGTGTAAACGGGTTGGCGTGGCCGGACATTTTAATATTTAATAAACGTTAGTACCTACGCGCATTGCTGGAGCGATTTTCGAAATTGTGTTCGATCGTTATAAAAAATAAAATTGTTTGTGCGTAATACGCGACCAATAGCTGATATTTCGTGGTACTTATTACTTTGTCTACGGTATTTATTCTAAGAGTACTTATAGTAAGTACACTCGCCGCACTCGCTGTGCACGTGTTGTATAATCCGTCGTATCATAGACATTGTAAATTTGTGATTTGACCTACTACATCAAACTCAACGAGTACCCGTCTAAGTAAACCGTAACAGTACTAAATTGCTCACAACTTGCTTGAAAAAATAAAAATATCAACAGACAAAAAAAAAAAAAACATATTATTATAATAAATTATCTGTCCTCGCCATTGAGTTTGATCGATACGCTCTTTTATAATAATATATAATACAACTGAAAACACAGAATTTGTTTTACTGAACGAATATTTGCTTTGTTGTACGCGTTTGTATAAGACGCTGCAGACACCATCACGTGCCGCGGATGTGGCGTATATACTCTTGAGAAAAATATAAAATGCGTTGTACACACACAAATAAATAATAAGTTATAGGTAATTTCTTTATTTGCATCCTATTTCAGTGGGTGCTTTGAATGGTCGACGATTTTTCTTAACGATATCATTATATTATTATCAATGAACTATATTATGAACGTTTGGAATTATACTATCATATAAACCGTTCGTATTTTTTATAGATGTAATCCAACCTTAAATTATAATGTTTGTCTTGTGTTAGTATTTTGTTTTTCTTCACGCAACAATTGTCCCTTCTGTGCAATGCTACAACCCCCCCCCCCCCCCCAACGAGGTGGGGTTCCACAGCTTGCTGCTGCGTCCGAGATATGACCATGCGTATATTATTATATTCTGTGTCTTGTACTACTGTCCCAACATCATATTTTAAATATTTGTATACGCTGGACAACATAATAAATTAATAATAATATAATATATATTATAGGTACTTATGTAGGTACGATTATATATTACGATAATACAATATTATGATCGATACGCGTCTGCATAGTTGATAACGTGTGCATTATTTGATGGGTGATTAAATATAAATGCACACACTATATGTCTTATAATTTTATAATAATGGTTTATGGGTACAACGTCATCATAATATCACGGAGCCTTCATTGTACCGTACGTAATAGAGATCGTATTATACCTATGACAATACTAACGATTAAATAAAGTAAAGGACCCCACGCGTCGGTTCGGCACACAGATTATTTACTATATAGATATATGTCGACTAGGAGAAAATAACAAACAGTTTTATCGAAAAAAAAAATTGAATAATTTGTAACGTGCATAATACAATTATTATTACGTTATGAATATACAAAATTGTACAATTTCATGAAAAACAATGCCTGTAGATTTTCTTTTGTGAGCTTTGCGTTGTAGAATATTATAAAAACCGTTCGATCTTATAAGCATATTATTACTTGTATGTTTTTCTATAATAATTATATTACACTTATGGTGTAATACAATCCACCATTTTTATGGTGTGGATCGACTCTAGTGGTTTTAAAAAAAAAAAATAAATAAATTTCCATGGTTTTAGCAACAAAATGATAGTTTTTTTCTCATCGGGCAATCACCTATGTGTTATGTTAAAATCCGGTCTCGAAAACCGACACAATTTTGTAATGTTCGGTAGGTACTCGGACTAATATCACGCGGCAGCAGCAGTGAAGAAGGGCCGCGCGCGCGATAACGGTTTGTGGATAAGCCGGTCGCCACCATATAAAAACACTATATATAATAATATAGTATTATATCTATATTATATATTATACATGAACGTGTACACACATACACTGTGGGCGAGTCGCCGTGGTGCGGGTCCTATTACTCCTCGCATCGGACGTGATTTATAGGTGGTTCGTTTCGATTTTAAGTATTCCAAAACTAAATGATAAAAGCCACACGATTTGTAATGAACCAGATGACACACACGTGGATGCGATAATATTACTATACAATTTTATATTATTGGGTGTACATTATATAGATATATAGTAAGTGGTGGTGATATAATAACGTTTCAACTGCTGGCTCTTCTACGATATATTTTATCCGACTCGGTAAATAGATATAATAATAATATGTGTTCCTATATAGTATATATTATGGTATATATAGTAAAACATACACCGTATGTATATAGTATGTGTTAGGTCTGATAGCTATATGGTATAAAAAATGTTTATTGGTCATTATTTCACTATACGTGGTGTTATAAACCCGAGTCGACGATGTTAAATATATCATATTATTATACTATATACTGCATGTCGTGAGAAATTTAATACGATAAATATAATAATATATATATGATGAGTAGGTTAGGTTAGTTGTATAACTATTGTTTATACGTCTAGGTTCTTCTGGGTATATATATAAACTATATAAGTAGATTTTATATTATATACTATATTGTATTGTTTTTTTTCTACTCCGAGAAAAAAAATTTTCCTGAGATACCTACTATGACTATAACGGCAGCTTTAGGTACGTATAAATGTATAATGCAAATATAGTTAATAGTTATTAATTATATAATATATATATATATATATATATATATTATATAATATGTTTGCTGAAAATTTACTGCAGTATATTGTGCTCATCTTCCGTATTTACTTATTCGTATAATTTTCGTTATATTATATTTATATTATATACATCAACAATTGAAATTAAATAATTTATTATATTATGCTATGTGGATGACTCCAACTTGTGTGCACAATTAACGCAATTATGCATATTATGTTTCGTAAATACGATTTTTACTATTTAGGATTTAAATGAAGGGAAAGAGCTTCGTTTACGAAAAAAATGTTCTAATATTATTTAATAACGACGATTCGAGTATACTATTATATTGTATAATATATAAACGGGAAAAATGTGTTGATTTTTAAATAATTATATACTTTATACTTTATAATGTCCGCTTGGTCAGCAAAATATCAATTGTGACTGTAAATCGATTAACAATAATAAAACTTGAAAAAAAACCACCTATATCAAGCGTATTTAATAAATTTATTTATTGTATAGGTAGTAAAAAAAACAATCACGGTCCGATTAAAATAATAGGGATGAAAATTGAAAAGTGATTGTGATGCGGCAAAACGGTGTGTACACGCTCGCGAGTATCAAGGATTATCCACCTGCAGATATACTGTACATTTGCGATAAGGTATAATTATTTCTGGCGAATCCTGCCAGGATAGTCGCATATTATACGCAATATATTATAATATAATATATTATAGGTATAATATTATTAATACCCGGTATGGCGGTACCCCTATATTATAGTCATCAGTGAACGCATAGCCACTGCGCAAATACATATAATAATATATATTTTGTACCTAATCAGCTAATACCTACCCCATCTCTATACGCGTATTGTGTAAGTATTTATAAATTAAAAAAAAAAATTACAAACCCACACAAAACGGTCATATTATATTGTTGTTACAGTTTTGTAGGTCAGGGACTCAGATTTTAATCCTCGATGAGCCTGAGCAAATATATTATAATATACTATACAGGTATATTTTGCTGTATAGTAGTTTTCTTTTGGAAAAAAAAATAACACGAAAACGATGAGCGAGATATATTATGATAAAATATATAATATTTTTATAAACGGTAGTGCAAGGCGAAAATGCGTAGGTTATTATAATAATATTATATCTTATATGATAATTCACACGGCGACGCTGCAGTGTAGTATACCCACCTATAACTGTTTAAAAATAACATATTAGGTATACTAAATCACGCGACACGAGCATTTAGCAAAACGTTTTATTTTTATTTATTATTTTAGTCGATTCGATAAACATTTTTTTCCTTCGTCTACCGCATTCCTATATCGTCCCACTCGCGCGTATCCACCGTCATCGTCAGCGCGGTCTCTGTCCCAGTTTGCCATTCATGCGGAAATCGGGCCACTGAATTATTATTGCATATTAAGCATATTATTATTAATACTTTATTATTAATGCAATCGCGTGTACCCATACCGTTTAAACGAGCGAGTAGTTAATATAATATATATTTTTTTTTTAAAACGTGGAAATTTCAGCGCTTATCGCCCGCCGCGTATCTTTGCGCGTTCGCGGCGCGATTAGATAATATTAATAAAATAACAATATAATAAGTAACACACGAAGTAAAAATAAAGAAATACCGTGTTTGGCGGGCGCGCGCGTTGGAGAGCGGAGGTGTCAAAAGAACAATAATGCTCGTTTGAAAATATATAATTTAAAATATAAACGAACACTTAAAAAACAATAAACGTCTGCAACCGAACGTATAAGTCCATATTGTACGCGCGATACGTCTCGTATGAGTTAAACAACACACACGTTGTTATAATGTATATCTACAATATTATTGTGTATAGTAAACCATAGCTAACGCGTTTACCTGAACCGTATGGTATCGCACGGTCGGCGCTCGTTATCTTATCTCGGTGTGTGCGTACCCGCGCCCAACCCACCTGTGTATGATAATTATTACATTATAATATATATATATACATATATGTATCGTCGTTGTATAGCCGATACGCTCGTGTTTACAATAAATAAGAAAGAAACACACACCGGCTATAATAGGTGTATCTGCGGTCGATGTTGTGTGCGTTTCCGAAAAAGGTAAATGAATTGACTGGTAAAAAATAATTCCAAATAAGTCATGATAAAATATATAATGTATTATTATAACGCGCGGGTCTCAACCGTGCGCGAGGGTTCCTTAAAAATACACCTTCGTGTTTTAAAGAGATTCAATCCCGGCTGAGCAGATTTCTACCCAAACAGAACTATATCTTTTGCCGGTATTGTACCTATACTGACTGGAGACAAGTCTAGTACGTATCACAATGCTATCCTAAAATACACTGCAAGGATCAAAGTCTGAAAATATATTTGAGTTCGTCATGTACAATTAGAAAACTTGAAAACGACTTTTTCACTTTTTTGAAATGTTCAACTTTAAATACCATTTTGCATACTGAATTTAGCTTTAGCCTGATGGTAATTTTGAAAACAGATTTTATTTTCCTATTAAAGTCACATTTGTATTTTATTATACTAAAAAAAAATCTCAGACTCGAAAGATTCAAAATATAAATATAAATTCAAAAATGTCTTAAAAATTATTATTGGAGTAAATACCTCAAGTGGAAAGTTGCTTATGCATAGATCTACCTATTATTTTGTTCCAAAAAATGATAATGTACGCCTATATACCCCAACTAATTTTTAAGTATTTTAGCGTACCCTACTATTATTTTTAAGGAGAACGCACGGACGCTAAATCATTCTGAATTTTTATCAAAATGAGCGTGATACATTATAATTTTTCTTATGAACTATTTCATAACCATGGATCTATAAATTAATAAATGTTAACTAATTATTTCTAAACTATTAATTTATTAGAGGCGTAGATATACATTTTTTAGTCTTAAAAACGCGAACGCATATTGCACAATGTACGTACTTATATATAATATATTTTTTATCTTACCTGTAAAAAAAATGTAAAAAATGTTTCGTTAATGATCGTTTGATGGTGCCCAACAATTATTTACGAAGGAAAAAAAAAATTCAGGACGCCGCATTAGCTTAATGAAAATCGCCATTTACGATTAATATTATATATTATTGACGTTAGGTATATAGATTCCAAACGATATTGTATGTTATACGACCGTGTGTATATAAATTCGTTTTTAATTAGTTGTTCATGGAGTTTTAACGGCGTCTAGCATAGTTTCCATCATCTAGATTACCCGTCGCGTATCTAAAGTAACATCTTAAATACTGTATATATATATATATACATAATATTATATATAAATAAGTATGTATGTCGTAGGTACCACTCTGCACACACGCATTTTTAATCGGCTATTGTTTGAGAACCAATCACGATCCGTCCAAGTTCCCCAGAAAATATCGTTTGGTAAAAAACAAAAAAAATTATGAACGATCGGTAGGTATATAATATATAATATGCCATATTATAGGTAAACGGGCACAACGTGATTTGGCGCGTTTTAAAAAAAAAATATATATACATAATATATTATAATATGTATACATATTATATGCATAGGTATTAGCACGTCGTTTAGAACGGGGGGGGGGGGGGTGGAAACAAAAACGAAAACCCGGTAAACTTTTGTCTTATCGTTCGCGTATCGAACATTTGTATAAATATCATATAATAGATAAATATCATCTCGTCGAGCCGAATACCAAACCGGTTGGATGGCTTTCGAGACAATAGCCAACGCGGTTTACAGGTAGGTATAATAGGTACGTATTCCGTGTGCCTATTATAATACATATTATGTATCGACGGCTTACTAATTGTCGACCATACAGATTGCAGCGTGTACAACAGGTAGGTACAATAATAATAATATTATTATTACATTATTTTTCTTCTGCCGTGGTCTATTATAATAAGTAATAATAATTATATTATTATCAAGTTTGTTTAAGTCGCGCGCAATCGTTCTTTCGGTTCGGAATCTCATATGTATCGAGTAGATCGAATAAATGATGAATGTACCGCGGGGTTTTCTATCAAACGACAATCGTATCGGCTTCAGGGTAGGTGGACATTTATTACGCCTTGGGTGGGGACTTTTTCATGTGTCATCGATCTTTTCTGCGGACGCGTCTAGCCGGTCTTAAGTACCGATACGAATTTAACAATAATATATGTAGGTACGTACGGTAAATATTATTATCTTGCGTAAGTCGTGGAAGAAACAAAAGCGAAAGCTAGAATAGTAAGCGATCCAATAGTCGTAAATCCAATATTTCCTGTTCAAGCTTTCAGCTCACTATAATATAATAATATATTCGTGTCGTAAGTCCCACGAACATGGCTTAAGCTCGTGGAATCATTCCGAGTTGTCTGAAAACTTTTATGAACGTGTATAGCAAAGTAAAAATAGAATATTCTATGTGACTTCTATTTTGTATTATTCCGTATTATAATATAGTTTTAATGCGGATATACACCTAAAAGTTCTATCTGCGCAGATAGTTAGTTGTATACTTGTACATGCTTAGAGATTAAAGAGATGGGTACACGACTGCAAGGATTTCTATGCGTGCATTAAAATTTTTAAATTCCACAAAATGAATTATGATAATTTGTAGTTGGAAAATGTAACCAAAATATTTTTTTGCTTTGAATAACCATTATATAATGTACCTAGGTTTACACGTTCAGTTTTATTAAAGTTAAATACTAGACTGGCTTATGATTTGCGCAATAATTACATGATCGTATAAACGAAAATTTAATAAAAAAAAATTTGTATGTAAATATGTAATTTGTACAAACTATACTTGTATTAATTCTGTCGCTCCTCGAAACTAAAACTGTTATTGGCGCACTACAAGACGTGCATTAAACTAAATATTATCTACGACATTAGCGCGCTTCCACCCTCCTCTCGAAATAAGTGATCGGATACATTCCGATCATTATAATATATGTGGATATAAGTTTGTAGTTATATTATACTTAGCGTTAATTGTATTTTATGTTTTCTACAGCTGGCGAGGACAGTGAATGGGCGACAACCGAGGAAGTGGTCGGTGGTAGCGACGCGACGGCAAAATGTGAGGTAAAAATTGAACAAAATCAGCAACCGTCGCCGCCGTCGCGACCGGAACCGGAAGAGCCCACACCCGCCAACGACCCGCATCCAACGTTAAGGCTCAATCCGAATTTGGCTACCGACCCGGCAAGATGGTCTCCCGCAGACAAGACGTCTACGCCGCAGCCTCCACCGCCTCCACCGCCGCCACCGTCAGCGACTGGAACAGCCGCCGCAGCCGCTTCATCGTCGGCATCGTCCACGTCGTCGTCGTCGTCTTCATCTTCTTCGCTGTCGTCTTCGGCAATCGGTGAACCTACTCATAATGTGGTCACAATTACCGCGCCTAGAGGTATGCATACAACTATGGTCAATATATTATATATTTAAATACGGAAAAAAGAGGGTTCAGGAAAACCCCTATTTATTTGGAAGGACCCGGTTTTTAAGGGGTCGATATAGGCAATTTTAATACAGTTTTGAGAAAAATTAATATGTTGAATATTGATTATAGGCACTTAAAAACGAATTTAAAGTAACTTACAATACTTGTGGTCCATGGCTTACCATTTTTGGCCGTCGCGTAGTTGCGCACGAGATTATAACATGGTAAAAAGTATTATAATATTGTTAAAAAAAAAAACTGATAATATTGTTACGTTTTTCACACTTAAATAACTTCTTTTTTGTCAATATGAAATTGAAATATCAAAAACACCACGGTGCATAAAATGCTATCGCATCTAAATTTGGGCCTGAGTAGTTCTGAGCAAAACAGATCACAAACAATAAAAATGAGCCTCGATATCATTGAAATATAATTAATTATTGATTTCAGTACTGCCAAGCAGACAGCATTTAGAAACTGATCATCTTTTTAAAAGCATTATTATCATTTCTAAATGCTGTCAGAAAATTTATATTAATTTACATATTTTAAAATTTCTTAGCCTGACCTATCTGTATGTATATTATATATAGAGTAACACGATGCTAAATTAAAGTGCACGGAATATTACATAAATAAAAATCCATACTTATATAATATATTATAAACATGTCTATCTAACCCGGTAGTGGCCGGTACACTAATTTTCTAGGTCGAATTTTTCATTATTTTTCTTTATCGAAGTGATTTATCGTATTCTTAAGTAATTGTTTTTATAATTAGTCAGCGAGTTGGTGATATACTATACACTATAAGTGCTTGATTAGAATGTTCGATAAAAATATCTGCGAGAAATTAGATTTTTTTGCAAACAAATTGATATCATATATAGATATCATAGACACGATTATTTCCAAATTCCCGACATTAATAATTATAAGAATAATAAAATAAAATGTAGAATAACTGCAAGCGTTGCATTCCAAATGTAGGTATACGCTTATATGCGTATGCGTATAATATTATGCTCTATATACACGTCAGTATGGAAAGCTATGTTTGCAAAGTTTTATAGTTTTTTTGTTGAAATGGCTTTTTAATCTAAAAATTAAAAAAAAGAAACCTTCCGTCTCAAAATGTCACCAAAAGTATAAACGTTGGTACCTCTACTCGGTTGTCCGCGATTTATACCGGATACCTGAGTATTATTAACTATAATTATAATTATTAAAATTATTATTAGGTACTATTATTTTTATAATATTATCATAAATCGTATCGTTCACAATATCATATATTATATTTGTGGCGTATTTGTTCGCAGCAATTCAAATATTCATTTGCAACCCGTGCGGGATACGATTCAGTTCGCTGAGCACGTTGGACGCCCATCAGACGTACTATTGTTCGCGCAGACACAAAAAAGGTAATAATATATATTGTATTATGTAAAAAAAAAAAAAATAAAAATGAATTTCGAGTTCGTACAAACACGTGGAGTGCACCTGTTGTAAATCTGCGTCCTGCATCGTTGCAGTGCAATCTCTAATTCCTGGTAAATTTATCGAACTTTTCGGAGTTAAGTGTACTGTGTAGGTTGGGAAGAGTCACATCGATATTTTAACAGATTATCATAATATGGGATCGGAGTGACTAGTATAATTTTCGTGATTTTCGGAATTTATATAAATTTAAAATCAAGAACTGGGGTACTCGATCTGCTGCATAGTATAATCACTAGTTCTATTGTATAGGGTTTGAGTGTATGCCTACCTAAGTATATAGGTCACTATACGTATCGGATGCACTTAATTATTGCATTCTGAAGTATTAAACGATTGTAAGTGAACTTCGGTTTGATAAACAATATAATTATCAATGTTAAGTTATACGATGTTATGTATTCCATAAATTTGGTTAAAAATCTGGAAGGACTAGAAATATCAATTAACACGTATTACAATTTTTATTACACCTACTATATAGTAAGTTAGAAAATACTTTGGGGGTTTCTGAAATTTTTGGGTGAGCTAAAAGGCCCCTCTCCAATTTATGCCTAATATGTATTCGGTAAATGGAGATTAGAAACGGACCGTTTCAATATAGGCAATTTTCTAAGTACGTGCATGTAGTGTAAATGTGTATAGGTATTAATTTGTGTAATAATAATAAATATAAGATGATAATGCGAGTGCTCAACGCTGAAGTGCGTAAAAGAAATATAGCGGAGCACTCCAGCATTTGCACAAATCACGCTCGATTATTAATTATTTTGTTTTTTTTTTTTTTGTCTTAAAGTCTTTTACTCTTTCACTCTTTTGTCAATTGCATTTGATAACCTAAGTACAATTATCCAGAAACATTTTTGAGAAGCACATTTGAATCTTTTATGAATTTTATTATTTTAGTTCAACATTATTCAATATAAAAAGTTCATTTTGAAGCGTTTAAGAGTTCACTTGCAAAAAAATGTACCCAGCATATAGCTCCCAAGCTCCGCTCAGAACCCGAAATATATTAAATTATTTACATATATATTATTTTTGTTCCATATATAAAAAATAACTATTACTACACTATACGGAAATTTTTAATATCGTAAATATATTATTAGTTAATCATAAAATACTACATTCCATAATTATTATCATATTGTTTAATCGTCTAATGTTTTTTTTTTACCCGGTATCAATATGTTTCTACTCACATGGTCTTGCACATTTTCTTAGATACAATTTCTAATCGGTTTATCGGGACTGTCAGTTGAATAATTGAATTCATATATTTTATAAACTTTTCACTGGGGAGGGGTGGCTGATTATTTGTTACATAGGAGAGGCTTAACTATAAACAATAATCATTTTAGACTTTTGCAAACAAAAATTGGAATTTTAATACACGGTCAGGGCTTACGCGTAATACAAAACTCTGAAAGTATATATTTTTTATAATAATCATTTTCCCGATCGCTATTACGGCTACGCCACTGATCTATTTTCGGTCGTTATTATTGAAAATAAAAAGGTTTACTGGACGTGTCGGATTATCCCATGACTGGATTACCGACGTCCTACTATGTATATAATATTATATTGTAACATTTTACTTATATCATAAAATATTTATCATCGACAGATTCGGAGTCAGACGACGTCAAGTTGCCAATAGTCGTTGAATCGGACGAAAATGCCCTGGGGAATGACACGGACAGCCGTCCGTCGTCCGTCGAGCCGTTATCCAAGGCGATGAGAACTGGAAAACAGTACAAGTGCCCCCACTGTTCGTACAGTGCCGACAAAAAAGTACGTGTCTACTTATTTTTAGACTTGACGTCTCGTCACTATGATGAACGAGATTATGATCGATTAATTACTATTCGATGATAATGAATATACAATACAATATAGTATTTAACGTACCTACACATATATAGTGATATAGCTTGTAAGTTACTATTATTATAATTATTACAATCACCACAATGTTAAAATGTAACTTCTTCGAAACGTTAAAATGTGGGCACCACGGTGTTACACGTCATTCAAACGATTTCTTACCACAAAAAATGTATAGCTTTAATGAAACGTCAAACGTGAAATGTACACCGGCTACCGGAGTATATAGTTGCGGGTGTATATTGTACATTTCATAGCAACGATACCTATTTACCCAAAAATAATCAGGGTTATACTTAAAAACAATATTTTAGTTAACTTGTATCATTTTGTGTTTCGCCAATGACTTCTGTAAAATTTAATTGTGTATTAATCTGTTTTAATTCTCTATTAGAGCTTGTTACGACGTGATTTTTCGCCAAACCACGATTAACATAGGTAATTCTCTAAAAAACTAAAATTTAATGTGTACACTGTACCTACTAAAACAGATTTATATTCGAAATGTTTAATATTAAAAATTATTTGCATTCGCTCTTCACAAAACGATGTACCTAATATTGTCCGTGTGAGTGTGTACAACACAATATACAAAAAAACGATTGAACTAAATATGGTTTTAGAAATGTTGTGCTGCAAAATGCGAATTGCAAATACGAGTAGATAAAAAGTCTTTTAATTGTTTTCAAACAATAATGTAAATTTGGAAAACCGTGTGGTATTTAAAACTAATAAATTGATTATACAAACGTATTATCCTGTATACAATAATATATATTATATATACATTGTTGTGTTGGTATAATTATTACCCAAATCATTTTTCGTTTAAACATTGAATTTAGGCATAGCATAATATATTGTATAGATGTTATTTTCTACACAATGCTATATTATTAAGAGGGATAAATATAGTAAATACGTATTTAATATTGTTGCCAGCTAAATATTATTATAATATTTATACCATTATGGGTAGATATTAATTACCTTTTAATACAATATGTATAATAGAGAAAATATAAACTGATGGTAGATAACAATTTAATTAAAACACCCCTATTTGTGTAACGTACAAAAAAAGTATTTTTTTTTTTTTAATATCTCGGTTAAATGCATAGATATTTTTATACTAATTTACAAATAATATGAACGTTTTATACTACTAACAATAATATCCTGTGCTATACATTTTCTAGTCGCAATAATTTCAAAAACACTCAATCTGTTCCCCAGCATTGTGGACCATTATATTGTTGTAACGATTTCCTTAGCCCCGAAAATAATTATGAAACACAACAAATGAAATGAAAACAAAGAAAATATATATTAGAGATAAATAAAATACGTGACGACATGCCAAGATCTGTTATCTTTGTTTCTCACGCACGTATAATAACGTAGTAAAATCCCGTTTGGTAAATCCAAAACTGAAGGCTTATATAAGTTAAAGCTAATATTACAGCAAGTAATTTACATACTATAAAACATACAGAGAAGTGAACATTTTGTTATTCTTTCATATTATATTATACCTAAATAACGAATTCTTCGATTTTGTTTGACATATTATTATGTACTTAACACTTAAATCAATCAATTGATGTACGATTTCGCTTAAATTCAAAATAATGTATAAACTTAAGTGGCTATAATAATAAAAGTAATAAATCATAAATTTATAATAAAATAAATTATATTATTTATACGTATATCAGTTTAGTACGAAAGTACAAGTATAATTACATAAGATCACAGTTTATTACTATTTAAATGCGTTCCATAACGTACGTTAATAGTTAATGCATATCTATATATATATATCTTTATGCTCATTAGTCATTACTCATTTATCATTACTCTCTGTCTTTCTAAGAATATCAGTTTTGGTTTGGGGAAACTAGATTTTTCTATGTAACGAGTGTGAAAGAGAAAACAAAATATCTTGGGTGGTATCATCTTCGATTTTAATACTAACAGAAACATGATGACTTGGCATGAGGTTATTGGTATACCAGCAAATGTTTCATTGTATATCTAATCG
Organism: Nasonovia ribisnigri; assembly: GCA_027563435.1. Taxonomy (NCBI): domain Eukaryota; kingdom Metazoa; phylum Arthropoda; class Insecta; order Hemiptera; family Aphididae; genus Nasonovia; species Nasonovia ribisnigri. The sequence goes on along the minus strand of JANEHU010000151.1, from coordinate 82,939 downwards.
ATCAATATTTAAAATAGTCAACGTTATAGAAAATATACAAGTCACGTGTTTTTAAATCGCTGAACAACTTTTTTGATATTATGTTTCAATTATAATTTACAAATTAAATTTACATTACACTGCGTGAAATAAACTGTGGTGGTGGACGATTGATATTAGGTAATACTTTTTACACAACCGTTGTAAAAATTGGGCAACTTAAAACTATGTTATATCTATATGAAAAGAACCTATATACCTACACATACATACACACTCACACGCACGTACATGCACACACATCATACGTTTAATACTTGTATATAGGGTGATTATTTTATGTTTCATCGTGAACCTGGCAATATCATAGGAAATTTGATGACATTTGAAATATTTATATTTTTCTTACGTTTTTCTAACAGTTTTACATTTATCTATGATTATCAGTAGGTATTTGTTCTTAAAATAAATATAAATCTTTGTACATTATTATAATGTACCCTAAATTATTATTATTGCTTGGTTTACGACTATAAGAAATCACCCTGAATGTGCATTGTATTAGCATAACATATCTGTATAGTGTATATATAGTCAATAATATAGTTTCAAGGTACCTATAATATATATCTCAGACGAAATCTACGATTAAAATATTCCTTGTCAAAACAATTTATCAAGACAAAATACACCTATAATTAAAACGCATACGTAGGTATACCTACATGTTATTATCTCTAAAAACATCACATTTAAATATTTTTAGGGTTTTATAAGTTTTACTTGGTACTTTTTTGGTACACATATTTTATTATATTTGTAATGATTGCAGACCAATTAAAATTCGGTCTGGTATGACATAACAACTATTGAACTATATTTTATTTTACATATCTTAATTATTATAAAATACAATCTTTAGATATAAATGTAATTTTTATTTTTAAAATTTATTTTTATCACCTAGATAATTGTTTTTAATAAACTGTATACATATTTAAATTATATCATAGTGAATTTTTCTTAAATTTTATATTTCAGTGAATATTTTTTTAAATATTATTTTTTGTAATTAAATTTATAACTACCGCGTACGGGTGCTTTATAGGTGCCACACAAGCTTATCGTATATATATATATATTATAATTTATATAATATGCCTATTTAACGCACCCATATTTTATAAATTCGCGACCTTAACCTCGTGGTATATATAATCGAAATTAAAATGTCTGTTCGTTTCCGCAGGTGAGCTTGAACAGGCACATGCGCATGCATTCCATATCGCCGGTGTCCGTACAATCGCCGCCGTGCCCATCGGACAACGCGGACCCGTCGGTGGTGGACCGGTACTGCCAGAACTGCGACATCCGGTTCTCCAACCTGCGCACGTACCAGGCGCACAAGACGCACTACTGCAACACGCGGCACGTGGTCAAGCCGACCCCGTCCAGCTCGCCGATGCCTAACAACCCGTCGCCCACCGGCGTGGTGCCCACTTACCTGGCGCTGCCCACCAATCCTGTCATCGTAGTTCCTTACACACTCGTACAAAACGCAAGCGTCCTGTCCGCTCTGTCCGCGGACATAGGCCCGTCCCCGCCCACCGACACCGCTTGCATTGTCCTGTCCGACGGCACGCTGCAGCCCATCGCCCAGGCGCTGGTGCCCACCAAGTTTGCCATGATCGCCAACAGTGACAACATACAGAGAGACAACTCTCAGTCTCCGCCAGAAGAACTCTTTTCGCCGGTGAGTAAAGATAATACCTACCAATAGGTATAGTGATGATGATATAATATATGCGCGTATATGTATATTATAATATTATCAGGTCGAGTGCCAATACAAAAACCGTAATTTTGATTATAATATGTCGTCTCTACGTATAGGATAGTATTTATTGATGACGGTATATGATACATTTCAATAACGCCACCTGTAGGGTTTTCAAGTCCTAGGTAGTACTAACCTAGGTACTTGCAGTTTTTGCCACCACATAGGGTCTCCACGTATTACATTTTATTAAGACTTTATCTTATGGAAATTGCGAAATTAGTGTGTCCTGTAGGAAAAAGTTAATTGTTATAAGCAACCCTCGCAGTGAATCCTAGTTGAAACGTTTCGACAAGTGTCGAGTGGTATATGCGGTCAATGTGCCCTACGAGCGTGACACATAACCCGAAATTATATAATATGTTATGTATTGTAAATTTATATATGATTCGCTACGAAAAACGTGTCCGATTAGAACTCGACAAAAACCGTTTTTGACGTGAATATTATTATATTATCACATAATATATTATAATCACTATTATCGACTTGACGTTAGAGTTGGACTAAATTCAGAATTAAGTATAAAATCATAGCAACTATCGCGTTACTATATTACATATACGCGCTGTTACGCGGAAAAAGTCGAGCGCGGTGCTGGCGTCTTAATCGAAACATAAATAAATGCTATATGCTTGTCTATATGTTGCTGTGTCACCGTGGATTTGAAGTTTTAGCTCATTTTCTTTTTACAATATTTATTTGATGCTTTGTAGAAAGAGTCATTTTTGACGAATTTCTGTTTTGCGAATGTTTGCAAATTGTCTTCAAATATTCTCGCATTCTCTCATTTTTTTTTCATTCTTCGGACAGGCAGCAACTTTGTAATTATTAGATTAGAACGGTCAATCATCAACGCTCATTTCTCAAATTTGAAATGCACAAGCGAGTTGAATATAACGCACATCAATTTAATAACATTTTCTGTCTTATAAAATATTTTGAAAACCAAAGTTATTTAACCCTCAATTTCTTTAAAACAAAATTCTTTATAATATGGAAGTTTTATTGTATTTTATATTACTGCAGTATTAATTTAGTGCATTCAATTCTCTGCACTATGCAGTATAGTCTATTATTTATCGATTTTTTCAGTATCTCAAATTAATTTGAAATTACCTTGAAATTACCATAACAATAAACTCAAAATTTCAAATACTTTATATTCAACATATCAAACTTTTTCTGTTTCCCTTCAGAATCGTTATAACGAAACCTTGTACTGTATGAGCGTATATATGCAAATAAAAAAATCACAACCCTTATTTTGGATAATACGTTTTCGATGCAATTGTATAACTGACTTACACCGTTGTTCTAGCCCAAAAAGGCGGAGTCCATCAGCCCGGAGACGAAGATGAGACCGGCGGCGCAACCATCGTCGCCGCTCGATCTGCGGCTGAAGCGCGTGGCAAAATCGTCACAGGACAACGCCGGCTGCACGGACGGCGAGGAGGAAAAGGAGAACAGGCGGAGCGACGGTAACGTGACGGACGCCGAGGACATAATATGCGCGCCGTCCATCCCGTGCATGATATTGCCGTCGTCGCCGTCGTCGTCTCCAACGTCCGGTGGAGGTGGCGACAGCAGTGGCGGCCACAGGACTCCGCAACACCGGTCCAGTGCGCACCACCACCACCACAACCAGCAACTGCAGCAGCAACAGCAAATGCAGCACCACCAGCAACTGCAGCAGCAGCAACAACAGCACCACCATCGCGGCCACAACCAGCTGCCGCCACAGCCGCCGACCAACGGCATGGTGCAGCACGGCGGCAAGTCCGTTCCGTCGTCGGCCATGTTCGTTGACCGGAACGGCGGAAAGTTCAGCGTGTCCAGCCTGTTGCACGCGTCCGGCGCCCGGCTGCAGGACGGCGTCAAGCAGGAACCGGCCAACAACGGCGAGCCGCCGCACCACGTGATGCACCACTTGCCGGCCGCGCATCACAGGTTCAGCGCGATGCACAAGTCGCTGCAGTCCCCGGCCGCTGTGGCCCCGATGCCATCCGGCATCCAGCCACGCGGCCTCGGCGAACTTCTCAGTCCTGCCGCCGTGTTGCCGTACTTTGCGCCCGACATGACGCTCCGACTGAACCCGAACTCGGCGCAGGATGGCGGCGGCGGTGGCGGAATGCCACCCGCGCACCATCAGTTCTATTTGAAACAGGGCCCGTCCAAGTGCGAGAGCTGCAACATCGTGTTCTGCAAGTACGAGAACTTTCTGGCCCACAAGAAGCACTACTGCGCATCCCGTCCGCCACCGGACGGCGTGGACGGCGAAGCTGACAAGACGAGCCCCGAGGGGTCGCCCGGTCCCAAGCCGCTGACGGTGTCGTCGCCGCAGTCGTCCAAGGACAGCGTCAGCCCCACGCCGGTGCTTAAGCCACCCATGATCCAGTTTATATGTTCCACGTGCGGTGTCAAGTTCTCGTCGTTCGACAACCTCACGACGCACCAGACTTTCTACTGCCCGAACAGGACGCTGCAAGAACCGGGGGCAGACAATAAGGCGGTACTGCCGCCGTCAAAGTGTCCAAAGTGCAAAGTAAGTGTGTCGAGTTCAGGTTATTTCATTTGCGATTAGGGGAGGGGGATCAAAGGGAGACCGGTTATTCATTTCCGTATAATTTTCCAAAGTCCCGACAGACATTTGCTGGCTTAGGAAGCGCCCAAGCCGTGGTTCAACTGCACGTACCCGGCGCAAAAGCAAAAATATTATATTGTTGACCCTTTCTGTTTTCGTAGCCAACTGTACGACAAAGTATTTGATTGGTCGTAAAATTGGACCTGTCATCGACACTTCGCCTCCGTACTATATAGAGCAGGGATCACCAATAATTATGAACTCTATGTGAAGGCCCTCAAACAAATATATTTTTTTGTTTTCTGGTGAATTAAATGATGTAGATTTTGTTTTGATGTTTTTCATTTTCCGTTACACTTTCTTTGGATACACACATGTACGTTTAATTTTGATGGCGCCCAAAATTTTCCGAATTCCTGAAGTGCGGTCCTTCAAAATATAACTTAATTGGCGTTTCCTGATATAGTGATATATATATATTGTACATACCTCTTATACGTACAATGAAGTAAGACCCGGGACGACGCCGACTGGAGCAGATGACATTAGAGTATTAGAGTACCCTACCAGCTATCTATACATGACGTATTAAATTATGTGCTTTATCCTCAAACGTTTTCCGCAGATGACCGTCGACGGAACACATCACCACCAGTGTCAGCCGGCCAACTGTTGGAAGTGTCCGGTGTGCGGCGCCGTGTGCACTAGCGCGTCGGCCGCTCAGAAACATTTGGACAACCACAACGGCATAAGGGCGTTCGTGTGCACCATCTGCCAGTACAAGGGCAACACGCTCAGGGGTCTCAGAACACATATCCGCATGCACTTCAACAAGCGGATGATTCCGGATCTCATGGTGAGCCATCCCGACGAGCCGTTTTCCGAGCGCTTCGTTTTTTTCAACGATACATATAATATAATATCATGTTATATTATATACCTACATCATCCTACTTTAATAAAGTCATCACTGGCCAAGTTCCTGTTTAGAAATTCTATTTGTTGTGCGCCGCGATAAAAAAAAATGTTTGCTGTTCCTTATAATATGATTGCGTTTTATAAAAAACGTTAGTATATATTATGTTTATGACATTATAATCACTTTAAATACTATACTTATAATGTATACGAGTATTTAAAGTAGAAACCCGCAGGGATGGATTTACACCATCGCTACCGCTACGGATGACATTTTTTTTTGCCACCATTAGTAAACATTTTGCTATTTATTTTATGAATGATTTTCTTAGGACATTATAAGTACCTACTATCTTATGTATCATACATGTTAAAAGAAAATAACAACATTGCTCTAATAATTATTCAAGTGAATAGATCATAAATCGTTCTTTCTAGTCGTGAAAATACAATATAAGATATATTTATATATGTAGATACCAATCATTTTATGGGTATTAGCTATTAAGTGATTGATAAATCGAAATTTATCGAAATGAAAAATCTGTCAATAGGTATTCGCGCGATAACAAGCAGTACGCTTTAGGCTTCAATTATACAACTATATGGTTATTAGCCTACATTTGTATATATATACAATTAGATTAACATAAACAATTAGCATAGTATTTGCAACTTATTTGTGGCTACTGCAGTTTTCAATATATTTAAGTTGATGTAATAAGTTACATTTAGAGATGAAATTAATTATTTTTAAATCTTGCCGTCTTCATTGTGCGGTTTTTTAAAAGAAATAATTTATTTTTTATGTTTATAAATGATTTAAACCATAATACCTACCTAATGGTTATAGTTTTCTCCAGAGCCGATTTTATGAATGCAGAGACCCAAGGCGGTAAGGTCCATTCTTAGTGGTGGCCAATATTTTTCAATCATAATATGTTTTTAATACCGGTGCAATGTAATATAATGTGTTATAATTTAATTTAAGATTTTTTTATTCAAAAGTAAAAATAAAATTATGTTAAACTTAAAATAATTAATTATATTAGACAAATGATAATATTTATTTTAATCTTTCAAAATTTTATTCTGAAAAATCATAAGATCTGTCGTTTTTGACAAACCCTGCAAGTCCTTAACTGTCGGTTACAAACGAATATTTTTAAACTCACTTTTACCCATTTATATAGATAACTATAAATTAAGGTTAATTGAACCTATTTTGCATTCAAATTGTGGTTTTTATTTGTACTATAAATATTTATACAATTATGCTGTAATATAATATGTTGTATATTAGGATAAAAAAAATCCCATTATGTGAAGACCGCCTGCGCTATCCCCTAAATTCGGACAGGGTTTTGTCTTATATAATATTAAATAGGTTACTGTTGAAACATTATTTTAAGTGTCTGACAAATTTGAATTTTTTGTGTGTGCAGGAAGAAGATTACGTGACGTGCTTGATCGACGAGAACTCGGCGTCGTCGATGGTCGACGGACGCGCCAAAACGCCGACCACTTTGGATTCCGCGGACAAGCCGTCCACCGTCCTTGTCAAGACTGCCAACGCCGCAGCCGCTGTCTCGTCGTCATCGTTGTCGCCGTCGCCATCGTCGTCTTCGTCGTCCACAGCCGCGGCCGCCATCGTCATAGTGGACGACGAGCCAAAGGAACTGGTGGTCGTCAAGCAGGAACCGGTCAACGGCATGGCCGCGCCGCCGACGACGGACGAATCGTCAGCCGGCGGCTACCGTCAGCAGCAGCACGAACTGCCGGCCGCTGCGTCTGACGACCTGCTGCAGCAACAGCACCCGCCTCCCCCGTCGACGCCACAGCTCCAGATGCAGACCGCCGGCGGCAACAAGCGGACCGGCATGACCGCGAAATACTGCAAGGCGTGCGACATATCGTTCAACTATCTGTCCACTTTCATTGCGCACAAAAAATACTACTGCCGGAACAGCACCGAGTACAAGTGCAACACGGAAAACGCCAAGACGGCGACGGTCACTTAGGTGACTTGCAACGCGCCCCCGACCGAATAATCGTACGATTGTCGTACTACACTTTTATTATTATTATTATTATTATTATTATTATTATTATTATTATTATCATTATTATTATTATTTTTATTATATTTATTCATTATTATTATTATTATTATTATTATATTATCATTTATCATAATATTTGAACGTATATGCTTACAACTCGCCGACGATCACGATCCTATAAAATATATTATAATATTGTTATATTATATACCTACATAATAATAATATAACGACGACGTTGACGAACGACCTGTTGAAAACTGTACCTATAATAACGGTAATCATATTGTAAGACGACGACCCCATTATTCTTCGTATACATCCCCACATATTGCGATCATATTAACTATTATTATTATGAAGATGATGATGATTATTATTATCTATGTTTACTATAAAATTTAAATACTATAATATACCGTTTACCTATATGTGTCATAACGATACGTTTATGTAATGCGATGTAAAACTATGTTAGAATCGATAATATTTTAATATTATATAATTTTTTTTTAAACATAAATAATTATAAAGAATTTAAAGATGTATCATTTCCAAACGTTGTTTTCATATTATATTGTATTTGTTTTGTTTCTTTATTTACTATTATTTGCATTATTATTATATTCTTATTATTCTTATTTTATTTAATCATTATTTTTATTATTTTTAGTTAATATTGTTCAGAGTAATCAACACTTATATTTCTAACATTTATTATCATTATTACTATATAATATAATAATATTATTATTATTATTATTATTATTATTATTATTATTCTAACGAGTTAAAGTAGTATTTATGTTATAAGCGGTAACTATATATATATATAAAAATATCCATCCTCGTATATTATATTATATATTGTACAACGCGATATTATTATTATTATTATTATTATGTTCTTATTTTATGGTATAATTATTATTATTAATATTATTATGGAAACGAAAAAAAAACGTTTGATGTTTTTACTATAGACTGTTTAAAGTATATAAATATAATAACATTATAATAAAATATAGTCCTGCTGCATTATACGTTTACGTGCCCGACGTGTGTTCTTGTTGTTGTTGATGTTGTTGTTGTGGTGGTCGTGGTATCGGTAGTGTGTCGTATGTTATGTGCCCCTGCAATCGCTGTAATTCTATCCCATCGATTGGAACATATTATATATATAGAGGAATCCGTAGAAAAACGAAAATTGCCATACACGATAATATACCTTGGGTACGTTACACGGACACATTCGGTCTCGTTCGTCGTCCAGCACACGTTGTGCACAACAATAATAATAATAATAATATTAATTATTATCATCGTTGTCTCCTCCTTCGGCGTGCAAACGATGGTTTTCAATTTCCCTGTGGTCGTGTGCGCGTTGGTGGCGATCGTCGTCGGCGGATGCCGTGCGGGCGTAAGTAAAATATAAATATATGAATTCAGTGCTTGGTTAGAGAGAGGGACGCGGCTGGACGGAGTCCACCTTCTTTTTAAAAGATATTTGTGCGTACCATCGGTACCTGGTACGTAAACTCTAGCCTCGAGGGAAATATAGTTACCTATAACTAGGAAACTGGTAGGTTGCCTTCTCGTCGGGCGTAGACCATTTGGGCAAATCGATTATCGACCCAAAGTGTGGTATGTTTGCAGGGCGAGTGTTTATTCTACCAACAATGTCGTTGTATGGCATATACCTATAGGTAAATTAATAAAGTATAGTAATATAGTAATGACTAATGTACATTGTCAATTACAGAAAAAAAAACACATACAATGTACATAATTTATAATTTAAAATGGACTCTATAACTTAAAAATATATAATGTGTATATATAGGTTGGTATTGTAATATAGTAATTACAGTGACAAATTGCAGTAAAATAAAATCACTTGAGCGTCAAAGTATATATTGCTAACGCAGGTAAATATAAATAATTACTCAAACGGACGATTAATTTTTTTGTCAAAATTATACTTACCGAAACGACCGCAGTGGTCCGCCCTCTTGTCACTCACTTATATCTGTGTGACTATACATGCAGGTCACATTGGACTCCGATTTAAAAAAGTTGTTATAATCGTCTATTATGCAAGGAGTGATCCGTTTGAGAAGTGTCGAAGCACTCATTGTTTCAAAAAATTTTTTGCATCATTTTAATATTAATTTTGAAAAAAAATTTAATCGTTACCATCTCAAGTTTTATGCTTTTTGGAATTTCAACACATTTTTAATTTCAGGTTCCAAAGCACAATGTTTTTCAGAGTTCTTACCTATTTCAATAAAAAAAAAACGATTTTCAAACGAGTTTACTATAGTTAGATACCTATATTTAATAGTTATAATTATTTAAAGTTTAAATAAATACGTTAAGGCATGATTTAAATGCTTTAAAAAAAATCTAAGATCTATTTATTTAAATATATCGTCTTAAAGTAGTATACCTATACTAAACAATTTAAAAAATCAGTTATAAATTAATGCATCTGTCGGAGTTTTATAAATAATCAAAAATGTATCAATAGCTGTAAGCTATATTATAACCATGTACTTGGTGATGTAACAATAATAAAAAAATAAATACATATTATAATGCAAAATAATTTGATCAAATATGTTTATTTTAATTACTTGTACTTATTATGCATGCATTATATAAGTTCAAAAATGTTGACGTACCTATGTTAAAAACCGCAAATAATTGTTACATTGTTACGATTTTTTCCTTAGTAATGATAGAAATCTTTTTTATAAAAAAGCACTTTTTAATTAATTTATTGTTGATTCTATTTAACCCATTATCCAACTTAGTAACTACTTTAACTTACAACTATTAAAGTAATATACTTGGCTAGACTAGCGGGGATGAGTGAAGGGTAGTACCTAACCCATAAGTATTGAAATTGAACACACTGAACACAGTGTTGGGCCAAAAACTCAACGATTGAACAATGATTAAGGTTTATGTGGATTAAAGGATTATACCTATCTATTAATTCATAGTAAATTACATTTCAATAAGTTCATGATTCATGAATTTCGTTGAATAAACTTAAAAAATAATATTATAACTTATTAAAATGATGCGAAACAAAACTAATTGAGGATAATGTTAGTTAATCCATGAAGTATCATCAATTTCACTAACTACAATTTTCATAGTGAAACCTTATATATATTTTTAACATAATATTATCAATACAACGTCTTCATCTTAATATTTATAATAAGAATTGACAAATAAAATAGATAATTAACTTTATTATTACATTTTATTAATATTTAATGATTATAATTATTCTTGTCTTGATAAATTATTTAATCATCTGTTAATCGTAGTTTTTTTGCCCAACCCTTATTGTACACCTGAATTCAAACACTAAATAATTAACCTGGAAGTGTGAATCATACCTCGCTATATACCACGTTTACAGTTGGCAAGTGGAGCCGTGGACCGAGTACGACGTCAGCATTTGATATATTTCGTAAATATACATATTATATACATTTATAATAATACATAGGTAATACATATGTATAGGACCTTCAGACGTTCACGGTGACCGACGTGGCTTACTTGGATGTGGAGGTAGCCGGCACCGAGTTGGGTACGATCGAGATCGGTCTTTTCGGCGAAATCGCGCCGAAAACGGTTGCCAACTTTGCCACCATTCTCACGGAAGGCATTGACGGGCGCACATACGCTGGCACCAAATTCCATCGGGTGTTCAACAAGTTCGTCATCCAAGGTCCGTGAAATTATAAAGACGTTTAGTTGTTATTTAGAAAAATTTAAAGTGACCTTATACTGCCATTAATACACAGCATTACAGCAACATTGTACAGAAAATCGTATGCAATAGTATTCTATAGTATTCTATAGTACCTATAGTTTTAGGGTAATTTTGACAGTCAATTTATTCTTAAAAAAACGTTCGCAATTGTAAACCCAAAAATATAATACGTACGCAATTGTGATTTTCTGATATGTTTGGACAGATCCGACTTCAGTTCAAAATTAAAATAATTTTTTCCTTTTTCGGCCAATGTAATGTTTCAACTATTCCGAAGTAGGTAACCGTTTTCGCAAGTAAACTATTTTTTAAACTTTATGTGGTCAAAAGGAATAATACGGGGTAGTGGTAGTCGCTCTTGTAGAGTAGGTTAAAAGTGGGTCACTGTAATAATGGATGATGTTAAATTCAATGATACAAAATCAGTATATTAATCGAATAACGTTTCTGAGCAAAGACGGTCTTTCAGCCTATAATATTACTAAGTATGTTTGTTGATATTATTGCGATTAAACTATTAAAGTAATATTATTTTTACTATTACAATAACAGTAGGTTAAAATGTATGAAAATATCATTGTGTCTATAAAATATATAATAAAAGGTAAGTATACAGGTAACTACTTTAAAAGTTTCATATACCAAAATAATATTTTTAAATTATAACAAAATAACTAAAAACGTTATTCTTGGTTATAACATATAGTTTCATCCTAATTTGAATTCAAAATGTCTGTAAAACATATTTGTGTTCTTATATTTTTTAGATATTTTGGTTGCAGTATGAACTATTTATGAGAATCTTTGTTTAAAATGTTAAAATCTGAGCTATAAAAAATTAATATTTTATAATTTTATAATTATAATAATCGATAATTTTCGAGATTTTGATAATTTTGTTAAAATTTGAACTTAAAATACTTAAAAAAAATTGTGCTTAATATTTGTCAACTGCTATTATAACATTTTATAAGGAACCTTGTATTACATTTTCAAGCTTTTTGCCCCATCAAATAAAATAAAATTGACATTATACTATAGGATAAAAAAATTAAAAAAATTGGAATTATCCAATGTTTAAACGTTCATAAAAAAATTATTTGACTTTCCGGTATACTTTTTTTTTTGTTGAATGAAGAAAACTTATGAGGAATCTTGTATAACATTTTCAAATCTTATAGATATGTATAAGACAAATTGTATGAAATTCTTACTCGAAAAAATTTTTTAATTTACGCGATTTTGATGAATTTTGTCATAATTCTAACTATTAAGACGCTCTTAAAAAAAAAAATTGTAGATTTACGCTCAAATTTTTTTTAATTTCCACTAACATCAACTTATGAGGAACGTTGAATTACATTTTTAAGTTTTTTTACTAACCGAAATATTTTATATCTACTATAGTTAACTAATAAAACTAGAAATTTTCATTTGCCTATAAATTGCTCAGCAAATATTTTTAAAATTGTATGGTACTATGGTGTATACATAATGCTAATATACATATTTAGTGAAACAAAGTTAAGTTACATCAAAAACCAAAATCGATTTTGCATAAAAAAATGTCCGTTTTTCTTTAACTTTTCATTTGTTCACCCTGATTATCAAGAAAATACTGGGAATATTTTACTATTGACCTCACATTGTATCAACTAGATGCACTTCCCCTTCAGACAAGATACTGAAGTCTAAAATGAAAAGTTTACTGCCCCAAAAGATGACAGATACAAAAAAAAAACGCACACATTATTGTAAAATCAATACATTCATCTCTCCACTCAGAATCTTAAATATACGGAAAATATAAATATTATAAATTGTAAAGTTGTTGTTTAATTGATTCTATCGGCATTTTTTGCATTATTAATTAATTATACTGAATACAGATGTAAAACTATATGAAACGTGTAGAACTCATTGGTAAGATTATTTTAAATCATCATCGACTCAACTTATTTAGTTAGCGCTATAGTTTAGCTTTAGGTGTAAAGTTAATCTGACACGATAATTACGGTCGACAAAATCATCTAACTTTCAATAGGTAGTTCATGACTATATATTATTTTGGTAAAAATAAGTTGCTTATATAACTTCTAAAAATGTTTAAAAGTGCCTTGTTATTTAAATTTTATAGATTTAGAGCGAAGCGTGTTTTTTTATTTTTTTTAGTTTTGTGTTTGTCATCACTTTTTGGGGCAGTAAAAATGCTCGATTTTTTGTGTCAGTTTGATATTTATCATAAGTGCACTTGAATTTCAAATGATAATTTTAGTCTTAACGTAAATTTAAGATTTTAAATTCACGTTATTCGCAATGGAATATAAAAATGGCAACATCGGAAAAATCATCAAAAAAATAAGAGACAATGATTCACTTTTATTTGAAGGTTATACTTATATAGCAAAGTTCACGAGTACCTACTCTAGGCCAAAACATTACACAATACCATAACGCTGTAATGTCAACATTTGTACTACGAAAGTGTGTACTTCTGTTGAAAATATTGGTAAATAAACCTGACCTAACCTTTACGTAAAAATCCATTTCCTATGTTGGTATAACAATTCATTTTTCGATTGTGCAAATCACAATAATTTAAATCAAGTATAAAGTGGCCCCCCAAATTACCATTTGAGAAAGTAAAAAATGACGCAAAATACATAATATGTTAATTTATAATATATCTACCTGCCTATAAGTGGCGTAAATTACCATCACCCGTGTGACATATATATATATTATTTTCTCGTCAGAAGTATCGACTACTTATATATTATCTACAACGTTATAATTCAACATAATATCGTCTGCAGTGAACAGTACACAACACATTTTCCCGCGACCGTATATTATTATCATGATATCGTATAATAGGTTCAAACAATATACGAGTACGTCATTCACTCCTGTCGGATTCGAAGTTTACGTTTTTTGGACAACTCGTATATATACTATTATTATTATACCATTACCGACGTATAGCCGTATTGGAGTCAGCCCTAATAACACTTGCGCCAGTGGCATGTATATTGTTATATATTATTATATGTCCTTAAACGGAAGCGTCAGGAACTATAACTATACCTACTCAATGCAGTTGCAGTGGTGTTATTATTATATGCGTACGTGTATGTGATTTTTTTTATATGTCTGATGTGATTTCGAATTTTTTTCCCTACGTTTTCAACTGAATCGTTGACCCCGAAACGGTGGGCAAAAGCGGCGGTGTTGTTATAATATTATATACTATAACATTCGATCGTTGAACGTCTCGGGAATTCCCGGGTGAAGGGAGGGGGGTGGTCTAAGTAAAAATGTCCTCTCAAAAACCGAAACAGAATACCTACCTATACAATATGGCACAATACATTAAAATAATTATATTCAGAATAATTGTCATTCGACACACATATAATTAAAATGTACATATACAGGCGTATACAGCGTTAATATTATAATTTATTTCTTACCAATTTATAACAAGATGTGTATACTACTATTATATTTATAAATATTCTTGTTCTAAGTAAATTGTGTTGTCTTGAAAGATGTCGAAGTTTTAACAGCCTGGAAGATTTACAATTTTTAGTATTCAACGTATTTTTACTTTACTTGTACTTGAAATAGATAGTCAAAATAATTTAATTAATGCTCACTTTTGCTACATTTCTGATTTCTATTGATTCATAACTAATAAACCCGTACCCAAAGGTTAGGTAAAATAGTTAAAATCACTGCAACTTGCAAGAACATGCAAGTAAGTTTCTGTAAATATAATATAACATAATTAGAGCAACTTTGTATTAAAATTCTAAAGTTTTTCGTTTTTGACTAACATCAAAACTGCATCTGAAATTCACAACAAGAGCAACTTATTTAAATATAGTTTGGGTACGTAGTTTCTAATTTATTACTGTAGAGCCGGCGCAAGGGATGTGCTGTGTTCTGAAAGTGTAGCTGCACAGGGCCTCGCACTTTTTTATTGGTTCTGGGGGGGGGGGAGGGGAACTTACTTTTATAAATTGCACTGGGCCCCATAAATAAATAGCGCTGGCACTGCTTATTAGGTACACATCTCGTTGTTATTATTATATAAATATTCTTATTTTAGCCACCCACTACATGCCGCCGCCGCGAAACTCGGCTGTGATGTTTATCTCCACTTGATTAAAATCTACCCAGCGCGAGTTTCATTCCGCCATATAACCATATATATATATATAACTAATATACGCGCAGTCGGTTTTTGACGATTATCGCAGATTGAAATCTAGTCAATTTATATTCAGCCGACTGGCATTTCATACTCAGATGACTATCGCTGATCGAAATCGCCGCCGAATGTGTATTCCTGCCGGACGGTTTTTATTGTTGAATTTCAGATCCCCGTCAGTGATACCGTCCAATCGCCGGGTCGCATTATATTATTCACGTACACACACACACACACACACGCGCGCGCGCCCGTTCGGGTTTACAAGTTTTTTCACCTTGTATTACTATATTTGGGTAAATGACCCGGCAACGAAAGATAGCGTACAATAATATTATAACTACACCAACAACGACAACTACGATAACAACAACAACGATGACGACGACTTACGTCGCTACACGCGCGTGCGTAAATATTATTATAATATATTATATAAAATAACGAGGGCGACAGCCACATATTATAATATAGGTATTACTGTATTGGGTGTAGGTACCTATAATTTATTTTATGAAATAATAATAATACGGGATTTTTCAAAATCAACCATCGGATGCTTTGCGCCTGGCCCCCTAGGTAACCCGATCTTACGCCACATATTATGTGTCTATATTTTTTGAATGTAAAATGTAAAGTTATAACTTATAATAGCATTAGCAATCGCTTACATATTACAATTACGTAATTTCAACTCAAAATGTGATGTTCCGTGTTACCATGAAACATTTCTTGAATATCTATGGAATATGACTTTGCACACTGGGGTATATATACTTCTTTAAGGGAAATGTCAAAGATACTGTGTACGTATACCGCCATTATCATCAACCACAGAAGAACTAGAAATTAGTCGAACAGTTACAATTTCCAACGGATATGATCGGTATGGATTTGAGTTTTTACTACATAGATGTTGTTCGTGTGACCATGGAAGCCGCATAGAAAATGTGTAGGTACCTACCTATTAAATAAATTTGAAATATTATTATTTTATTTAACGTATAATATCATATTATATCATAGTATAATATATAATAAACCTTATAACTAAAAATATACAAACATTTTAAATCGCCGGTGAATCATTTTTAATAACTCTGTATATTATATTATTATATATAGGTAGGTACTATTATATTTTACTCAAACTATTTCCATTTCGTGCGACGTTATATCGAATTGATATTGTATACGATACGTGCGCGCGAATACCCTCTATAGTTTATATACACGTATATAAATATGTTCATTTTTTATAATACATATTATTATACTGAAATAATATTATTATGCGCGCGTATCACATTATACGTACAACAGCCGGACCGTCTAGCGATTATCGTATACGACAATCGCGCGCGTGTATTATATGCTCCGCCGTAAACGCAGCGAGAGTGCGAGACATAATAAAACGATTTAGATCGAATCCGTCCGAATCGCAATAGGAATACATTATTTTTTTTAATAATATCTGGGTAAAAAATAATAATAGTAATAATAATAATAATAATGCGAATACGCCTCTTAATCTTTCGAAACGAATATCAGTTTCTTTTTCATTTTCCGTCTCGATTTATCTCTTTTCGATCGATTTCGTGGCAACAGCTAAGTAGGTGCCGAGGTTGCAGTGGACATAGTAATAATAATATTATATTAAATATTTTTACATATATAACGCATGCTAATATTATGTCTATAACATACTCGTAGATTTATGAAATAGGTATTCTCGAAACGGTAAATTGAGATTTCCGCCTATGTCGATCGTATAAAATGAGCATTCTAGCCGTTTATTCTGTGATATATTTATAATATTGCCGATACGTGTTTAACGCCGTCGTTTACAAACCGTGTTGTTTTTAGAGCTCCTAGCTGACCTCAAGTCTAATATATTTATAGTTTATACCACGTTACCACTTGGAATTCGAAATATTAATCTATAATTTGACAAGCCAATGCGATATTTTATCAAATATAATATATGAAGTTATATTGGGTCTTGGGCAGACATTTTGAGGGAAGCGGGTATAGAGACTTAGCCCTTCCCACATAATTAATTTGAGGCCAAAACCCCCTCAAAAAATTAAAATAAATATGATAATATCTATTTTATGTCTAAATTAAATTTAAATCCAATTATCCACTACATTCAATTATTTTTTTAATTCTGAATGAGGGACCTATTGATTTCAAATTTATATTTATTTATTCTTTTTTATTCTGTGTGCACGTTTCTGTGTAGATTAACTGATATAAAAATTCATCTATATACGTATCTTAAAATTAAAAAATTGTCCCAACCTGGTACTTTAGAGAGGTATTTTTTTGAAATTCTCAATTAGAAAAACTATCAAAATTTATTACATTATTTTTTTTCAGAGCTTTTTTATTAAACAATTAAGTATGACTTTTAAAATTGAAATAAAAACGGAAAATTTGATAAATCATAATATTTATTTTAATTATTTAGTTGTAACTCAAAAATAATGAACTAGACTTTACAGACTTGACATTTTAACAATTATTAATTATTATCAATAAAATATATCTTTGAATTTATTGATAATACAAACATTAAATAATGCTAAGATACAAAATTTTTGACTGTTTGAACCAATACTTATGAAACTTAAAATATAGATAGAGAACTATGCGAATGTGATGGATAGTTTGGTAAAAGGACATTTTTTTGGATTTTATTGAATTAAAAATGGATACCTAGTTTAAATTATTTTGCACTGGGCTGCAGGAATTTAAAATATATAGCTGGTATAGCTCGGTTCTAAAACCTTAATATGCGAACAATTTTAACTGAAAATTTAGGCATATAGTTCAAAATTACATTTTTTAACTAATTTAATTACAAACTACACCATGATTTGAGGTAGATGATAGTTTGAAAAATATATTGTTCTAGTTCCATAAAATATTTTATTTATTCTGCTCAATAGGTTTTGTTAGTATACGGTATACCTAACAAAAGTTCTATAAAAAAGTAAAATATTGTAACTGCAAACCAGATGAGGGTGTAGACTATATGTTAAAACCAAATACTTAATCCCCCCCCCCCCACCTATATATTGTATATCGTAAGTATAATATTCTATTATTTTTATTTATTTTAATACAGAGGTAAAAATTTAAATAAGTTATTATATAATTATAACTTAAAAAACCAAGGAATTCGCTAGGGGTATCCACTATCCAGTGTGTAAAAAGTCACTGTTGTATGGTTGTGTTAAATTTAAATTCATTGACACGATGATTCAATGATTTTCCACGGGGACAGTGTGTCAGTTTCTATTTTTTGGAATATTTATATAGATAACTATTGATGTATTAAATCACTATGATTATTATAATACGTGTATATTATATAATATTTATATTAGTCAATATAATACGTTCAAAGTAAAATTGCTTAAAATTATAAATTAAATTAAAAAAAAAAAATGAATAGCGAAGAGAAAATAATATACCTAATGTATGTGATTACCAGGTAAAAAGTTTTAAATTTCTATGGTTAATATTTGTATTAATTAAATAATTGTAAATAATTGGATATCGCATACGAAAAACGATTCTTATGAATCGGTCTGGCAGCCTCTATTATAATACCTAGTATATTTCATGATATGTTATTCTTTTAAATTGTTGTGGATTTATGTTAGATTTTTTTTTAATTCCAATAATAACACCTTGTGTTACATTTTAAAACTGTTTGACTAAGGAAATCATTTTTAATCAACTATTAAAGAAGAAATAACAATAGAAAATTTTAAATGTCTATAGAAAGCTCAAAAATTACCGAAATATTTTGAAAATTAAGTACATATATGTCTATAAAATTATGATATAAATATTTGGTATACATTTCAAGTCTTAAAAATGATTTCTTTTTAAAAACTGGGGTTGCTTAAATATTCGGTTTTTTCTAGTTATTTTGAAAAGTATAGGAAATTTCTTTTTTAGGTATATCACCTAGTGGCTTACACTATAGTACTTGGATATATAGGACTACATTACACTATAATGTTGTGCGGTATGGCGAAACTTTATACTTTCAACAAAATATGTAACATAAGCTAATAAGTTGAATTAAAACATTATATAATTTAAAATCAATAACACTATTTAACCCTATTACCTGTACATGTACTCATTTGTTTGTATAAAAAAATCAATAGAATATACTTAAAGGTTTTCATTAAATCTTTTTTATTATAAACGTTTAACGTTGGTTATAACAATACAGTTAAAACAATGACATGTCTATATATAAGTAGGTACCTACTGCAGACTTCTAATTACATACGTATTTATATTTGCTACAGACGACAGTACATTTTTGTAAGCACAAAAAATGTCTAAACATATCAAATAAACAAACTTTTTATGGTATGCCTAAAAATTACATAAATTATTGTTATTATAATATATTATTATGTATACATTATTGATTCATAATATGTTGGCAATTTATTACGTACTTATAATATAATATAAATAAGTACTCGAATATTTTTATATTTACCGTTGATCATTAATTGAAACTTAAAATCCATCCGAATGAATATACACGATGTGCACTCACTTTAAAACTAATATTTTTTGATGTCTTGTCCACAGGTGGAGACATATTGAACAACGATGGAAGCGGGTCCGTAAGCATATACGGCGACACGTTTCCTGATGAAAACCTGAAAGTGAACGGCACAAAGCCGGGATTTGTAGGAATGGCCAATTCTGGTCGGTGTTTCGAACATTTTATATAGTAACATTAATAATAGACACGTATAGAGACTATATGGCTCACAAAATCATTCCCAAAATTGTCTAAATGCCACTACGCACGGGGTAAACTAAAAATGTTGGGCCCACGGACTACAAAATATTTTGTGACTGGAAAAGAAAATAATCAGTCATTAGTTATATCTTACCCTGCAGGGTTTTGCAGCGTATTATTATTATTAGTTAGTGAGTGGATAAATGAGGGAATATGCGACTATTGAGTTTATGGTGTTAAGTGACTTAAATATTGTCAAAAATAATTTACATTACATTTTCATTAATTTGAAAACATACAAACGAAATTACTTAATACGTGTAGCGTGTTACAAACAAAGTAATGTCATTGTATAGTAACATGTCACTTTCGTTACGTTACTACCCAACATTATCTTGAGGGACATGAAATATTATTCTGCATCGGTGTTAAGAAATATGTAGTATGTAGTGCTTTGCAATGCCATTACAATCAAATTGTAGCGCACTCTGTGTCAGTCCACCAACTCTTGTCCCTTGCACCCCATACCACCAACCGATGGATAACTTATCCCCATATATTGGGAATCAATTCATGCTGAACACAAATTATAGTCGAGTGACGGTTTTTTTCTCTCTTTGGCGCAGGTCCAGACACGAACGGATGTCAGTTTTTCATAACGACCCGGTCCACGCCGAGTCTGAACGGCGAGCACGTAATGTTTGGCATCGTGATCGAAGGACAGGAGGTCATACATGCCA
Source organism: Nasonovia ribisnigri (assembly GCA_027563435.1). Lineage (NCBI taxonomy): Eukaryota > Metazoa > Arthropoda > Insecta > Hemiptera > Aphididae > Nasonovia > Nasonovia ribisnigri. Next base: position 62,014 of record JANEHU010000151.1, on the reverse strand, counting down.
TCGAACAGCAGTTGACTGACCATCTGGGTAGGCCCACCAAAGAGATACGAATATCGAGATGTGGCTTGCTGAAGCGACGGCCGCCATTTGACGTCACAGACCATCCGCGCAAGTGAGACAAATTGCTGACGTGATCGGTCCGAATCCGAATACGATAGCATAATACATATTAATATAGCCCAGGGCCACAGTGGACCATTGTGTTTAATTTTGTTTCCTTTGCTTTATAACTAACAAAAATATAGGTAAACACGGTGGTTCTCCCTATAAAATATTTAAATATATTTCGTCAATGATAGGTATTAACAAATTTGTGATGAGACCGATCGGTAAATTAAACCCAATTTTTGCTCTATAAAGGAGATGGTAAGGAAAATGTACTTCTTAAAAATAGACTTGACTGTATTAATAATAAAATGGCTACCCCCAATAGTTATCACATAGGTATTATATTATAAGATAAAACTATAAAACTATGACGTATAAGGTGTGGATTGGTAGGCGTTTGATAATATTCCATCTATAATCTATTATTTAAATATTTGACATCTATAAATTATTATTGACTAAGTTGTATAGGTACCTATAGTACATAGCAATACTGATGATAGTTATTACTTATTACTAATTTTTGTTAAAATATTTTCACACGGCACACAGTGTATCCCATGATAATCAGATTTATTAATTATATTATCAGTTAGGTTAGCCTACCACCCAACGCAGGCTTTAGTGAATAAATAATATATATTGCACCTTCTGGCTTTTGCACTTTGCAGTACACAATATTTTATTATATTTTTTTTACGGGCCATTAACATGTACAAGCTTATATAGTAAAATATCTTAAGTATATTTTTAACATTAGCAAAATAAGGATTCATTACTTACTGAATTAGAATTTGATATATTATACTATATTTGATTTTACTTTGGTAAAATATTATATATTTACATACTATTTGAAAATAAAATTTAAACTAAAGCTTGTAAATTTAATCTTTAAGCTAAGAAGAAAGTTAATCATTAGCGTTGTCTCATACAGCCACACCCAAATACGATATAGTATGCATACAACATACTTTATAATCTGCGTTGGGCTAAGGAACTCTATAGTTAAACGATGGTTAAAATTCACAACGATTACATATTGTATGATTATTCGATATTTATACATTATCCTATACATTATAATATAGGTACTATACTAAGAATTAAAAATGTATTTTAAAAATAAAAGATGACTATATATTACTATAGTTAAATTAAATTTCAACATCATTAATACATACAATCGTTTATAATGACACCTTTTGTAGTGACATAACGAATTTAATTTTCTAAAATTCCCATGTATATTTACTAATCTTTATCGGTTGTTATGGCGCTATAATAATAACCATATTTACCATGTTAATCATGTAATGACGTTTACTATTGGTATGAGTTTATACAAAATATACGTTATCTATAACAAACACGCAATATTCGGTCAATATTATCGATGATTTATAACAAGAATAACACTATCAAGATATGGAAAAATATTATAGTAGGATGTCAGCGCATTGTTTATTTTGCGTTCAACAGACCTAACCTATATGGTTAGCTTTAGTATTAGAGTGAATTGACTTATTATCAAACTTTAAAGTTAAGAACATTACCAGTGTTCTTACGTTAGCTTTTTCACGATATTTCAATTTTAAAAAGAGATAATATTATGATAATTTTCAAATTGAAGTTTTGCACACTCATAACTCGTATAAAAATGTAGAACAAGGTTGGTTCTACTAGACGCAAATTTGCTAAGTTATGCGTGGATTAGACTGAGAAAACAAATAGTGCGCTGACATCTTAAATAATCAGCGTAAAATGATATGTTAATTAATAAATAATAATATAAGATCAAAAATCAACTTTTAAATGTAGAAACAAAAATATAAAGATTAATCATATAAAAAATGTAAGCTGGTTAGTATAGATAACGCTCTGATGTAATAATCAGGTGTCTACGGAGAGTCACTGTATTGATTAATGAATATGTTAAATTTGAAGTCATTGGCATAAAATCATTGTACACGAAAAACTATTCTGAGTGAAGACTGTTAGCCTATAATATTACTAAATATATTTTATGGATATATTAACACCGTTTAGGTGTTGAAAAATTCAATAAATTTATCAATATAATATTAAATACTGCAAGTTGTTTAAAAAATGTATTTTACTTGCATTACAGTTCGAATGTTTGGAAATGGATAATTGCGTCTGCTCTACCGGTTTCGATGTCCACGGCTATTTTGTTACTATTCCAGTGGATGATTGCTCAAATCAACAAAGCGATCGTCTAATGGGAATTGTCAGAGGCAATAATACACTTATGTGTTCAAAATACGCGGCATAGATATATCACGTGAATACTGGAATACTGAATGCGTGTATAATAATATATCAACAATCAACATTATAATATACAATAACAATCTACTAAATATTATTCATTGTTTCACATAAATGTGTGGCAAAACGTGAACGTTTTCCATTTTTTGTTTAAATGCTACCTACATAATTATGCATATTATTGTAATATGAACGATAGTTTTACGACTATGTACTTATACAGAAAACGTTCAAGTATAGATAGCAATAATAGAAGCAAATGATATTTTCACATATACCGCATATATATATATATATATATATTATATATATTAGTTTGTATATTGTATGCGCATAACACATTTTGTATTCCGTTCGTTTCAAATTTAAATATATTTCCATGTAACACTGTTTTTCTGTAATTTATTTTCTTAATACATTTCCACATAATAAATATATTTTGTTTTCTTTCGTCTACAATTTACAACAAATCCATAATAATGTATGTATATATTTATTAGCTATTTAAAAACGAAAATTGCTGGTGCTGAAAGTCTAACTATTCTTCATCCTTTTTTATTTAATAATTGCACACGAATACCTATGCTGAAAAACGCTGAATCCGAAACTGAATTTATATATATTGGATTTCCATTATGCAATATGGATCCCTTAAAATTTTCCAACGCTGAACAATGAACATGTTTATTATATATATTATTGATGGGTACCTATAGTAGCTCACGTATATACACATCATCATTATCATTTATCTTCAAATGTTTAACAATAAGGGCCCGATAGATTAAATTAATTTTAATGTATTCATATATCTTAGGTGTTAATTTACATGGTGACGTCATTTTTTTATATATATTTTTATAAAGTACTATATACCTAGATTTTAGTTCTATTTAGTTATGATTATTCCTCAAAATTAAATTGGTTTCATGAGTATAATATTATAGGAGTTAAAAATTTACTAGGTGCTAGATAGGCAACTAAATCAACATTTATTTCAGGTATCTACCAATAGTTGGATTTCCCTACATTTTCCCATTTTATTTTATTTAAAAGTATAAAAGGTATACATTTGACACTTAATTTAATTTACTAATAATTTATAAATAATTTTCTTGGTTAATAATTGCCTGAAACGCGAAATGTAGTTCTTTTAAATTTAATATAATATTAGAATATGACAGAAATGTATTGATATTATAATACGTATTTTTTTAGAATTTTTATTACTTATATTTTATTGAACTCTATATCATATAATCGAGAATTTTTCTTGACATACAAAATTTGCATTATTCTTCTTATAACATATTGCTATTAGTTATTTGGAATTTAAATTTTGTTACCAAACAGAAGATGTAGGACGTAGGTATACTACTGTACTAGGTATATAATACATTTTCAGATTTAAAAATCAACTGTTTCATTATTATTGTAGTACTCATTTTTTATAAAATACTATTATAACAATATGTACATTTTTGTTTTTATATTTAGTACGTATTAAATCCCAAGCAATGTTTATTGCAATATAATACTCAAATAAATAATTAAGAAAGTTGTTAATTAATCATGATGAATAAAATTATGTATGTAGTAGGTGAAGAAAAATACTAAATACATTTTTGGTCGTACGGCTGTAAAGTATAAAAATACAACAAACAAAACTTGGCTTTAATAATAAGAAATAAAACTTTAAATGTACAAAATATGTACCTATGTAGTCATACCGAAGTGAATTAAATGAACAAGTTTATAGTATAATAAATTACTTTTACATTTTTTTCAAAATATTTAATACATAATAATGGTGCCAATTATTTTATAATATTCTTTTATATAATTTAGTTACCTACCTGAATGTATGTAGGTACCTATATTGAACGGCTGTGTCCATTTCGATGGACATTTTTTCTGTGATTCAGCCAAAGTCTGGGTCAGTTGGACATAGGAATTGGAACCATGATGATTTATACGGTTTCGGTTCGGTCACTAGAAAAACTAAAATTTGGTTTTGGTTTCTTTTCAGTTTTTAAAAGAACAAAAATTTAGGTTTCGGTTTCTTTACGGTTATCAAAAAATGAAAACTTTGTTTCCTGTTTAGGTTTAATACTTATGTATAAGAAAAATCTGGTTTCCTTTCGATTCTTTAAAAATTATAATAAAATATTGATATTATTAATTGGCAACAATCATGGCGGGTCAATATCAAATTTCAACCACATATCTTAACATTTGCAGAGGACTAAATAAGTAAAAATGTACTCATCTCTGTTTTTTTAATGTACGACCCCGTTTCAAATAAGAAACCAAAATTAATCTTAAATAAGCTTTCCATAAAAGTAAAAGTATCGATTTCGATTTTTAAATTAGTTTAAATAAGGGTTTCGGCAAGGTTGTGGTTGCAAAACTAGTTTTTATTGGAAATAGTCTAGTCTTGGCACTTGGACAGTTAATAGAATACTTTAGTATATTTCGAGAAGAACAAATTATTATAATATATTTCACTGATATAGATAAAAAAAAGAAAATGTATAGAACTGTAATTGTAACGCTATTTATCGGTTAAAAAGTGGCTGTAAAAAAGAACTGCGAATAATTCAACATGAACTGCATTTCAAACAAAACTACCACGTTGTTGAACGAGCTGAAAAAAGTTGATCGATTATGTAGATGGAAATTTGAGAAGTACACCGTTTCTTTGTAACCCATTAGTTTCTTAAATTAAAAATTCTATAATTTCCTATATGTGCAACCTCTTTTAAAAATATGTTAATTATAGCTGTTTTATTTAATACATATTTAAAATTTGATGTTAAATAATAAGAAGCTGCAGAAAAAGAATAATAGCCACCTAATAATGATGATTAGTGTGATCCAAATGAATTACTGATTTCAAAATCACCAAAGTATAAAAAGAAAGGTGTCACAAATTTTTCATTGAATTTCATTATTTTTGGTTTTCACTATTAGTAATATTTGTATATTTAGTTTCAGTTGAACAGGTCGTAACTATAATCATAAAATGTATCCATTATAACAGGTAGGTATCAAATTCAAAATATTTTTTTAGTTGAAATGCTAATGGAGAAATTATACCTTTTTTTCTGAGTATATAATATTTATATTATTAAGAATAATATTTTGCAACTGATTATCCAATGTAATTCTATTTAATGTTTCATATTTTATAATTAATTTAACATTTTACACTCAGAACTTATTCTTCAAAAGGGTCATTACATAAATCATTTAGTATCTTAAGAGATTCTTTTATTTTGTTACAATAGGTAGGTACCTACCTAGTCTACAAAATTAGTTTTTCAATTTCATTAGCAAAACAAGAGATTATTATTTGTGATATTTTAAGTTGCGAATCTACCATATATATTTTAGAAAAATGTATTTTGGCCTAATAAAATAAATAAGATTGTAAATTTACAAAATATTAATTATTGTTCATACTGTATGGTAAGATAAGAGTAAAATTATCAATGTTATTTGTAGAATTTGAAAGGAAAAACGGGAAATATTTAATTTATTCGACAAACAACAATATTCTTACAGTATTTACGCTTTAAATAATGATTTCTCATCAAAATGTTTTATTTTTTTATTATTATTTTTATTTGTTATAACTCAAAAATGAAAAACCCCATAATCTACGGCGTAAATACTTGACATTTTTCGACGTATTGTCTTGACGATAACCAACGCATTCATAGACAAGTAAATACATATAAATGTACCTATATAGATACAATAGGTTGGCACTATATAATAATTAATATTATAAACATACCTACTTGACAAGTACACAATATTATATATAGTGCTCGAATTGGGAAAAATTAAGTAGAGGAGCTCACTACACCCCCCTCCCCCCCTCCGTTAATACGCCACTGTGTTACATCATTGATACTGAGATAATTATTATAGAATATAATTTGAAAATAACACAATAATATTCTAGAGCTGTTAAATTTCCATGAGATAAGTACATTTCCTTGAAATATAAAATGAATGTATTTTTAATATGTTACTAGAATGTTAATTGCTTATACATATTAATTTCAAATTAAAATTCGATATTCCATATATTCGTTTAAATCTATAGAACAGGCATGGAGTTACAAAGTCGATGTAGATACAGTAGATACAATAGGTATATGAAATCCACTTGGAGTCTTGTCGATCGTACTTAATTATTAAAATATAATCAATCTTTATTAATTTTTAGTGATTTACTAATGAATATAAACTGAAAACTTAATTTAACATATACATGGTTAATTTAAAAGTTATAATAGGTGTTATTTAAGTTAAATGGGTTCTTGTGGATTAATATTATTTTCGTTATTTTTTAAAAGTTTTATATAATTTGTTTCCACTTCGCTTAGTCGTTTTAGTTCTCTTTCTAAAGAAATAATATCACCTATGGGTTGTAATAAATCTATACATTCCATTTCTAGTTGATTCATTTTATCTGAAATGGAAAATAATAGCATATATTTCTTGACTGTAACTATATCTATACATTATATTATAAAATAGAAGTCCCCTTTTTTGAATATCTGGAAAAGTACTCAACGGATTTTAGTACACTGTACCTACACTCTACAGTTTTCACTAATGGATGGGCTGAGTCTAGGTCTCGGCCTCTCGCGGTAAGGTTTTAATATTTAATACATTAATCAGTCTATAAGACAAATTAATTAATTGGATTGCCGAAAATAATAAAATATAAATTTATATCTATATAAATTAAAATTAAATGCTGTTAGTTGGTAATCATCTCACTTGATAAAAAAATTGTAAAATTCGGCAAAATCTGAAAGTGCTTTTTTGACTGACTGTTCAACGTAAAGCCTAAACTATGATAGCTGGAGACTTTTAATTTTACTGGTACTTACCTTCGTACTTAAATTATATTATTCAAATTAAGTTGTCTAGCAAAATAGATAATTTTCGATCAAAATCTAAAATCTTCGCACTAACTCTCGTTTGTTTCCGTATTCGCCTTAGGTTTGCGAAGGGACGTGTATTATTTAAGGTCGACCTTAGGACATATACGAGACCCGGGGCAAAATATCATTACCAGGACCTCCTAATCTTAATCCTCTACCTAAATTCTTTAATAAAAATAAAACTTTTTATTATAATTATAATGAAGCGATGAATGTTATGATTTTACGATAATGTGTTTAGGGGTTTTTTATGTGTCTGTATACACAAAAAGTTCCTAGTCGAACTAATGCTTCTATTTCTTAACTGCAGTATAATTTACGGTAAGAAAGTGGTAATTACTATAAGTATTTTCTGTATATCATAAGATTTTTAAAATTGTTTTGTCTCATGTTGAGCTATTCATAGGAATATGAAGTTTTCGATTATTATTTTTTTTTTAGTTAGTATAAATAAATACATTTTATAAATTTATAAATAAATATTTGCTAGGTCAAACATCTTGAAAATGTAATACAAGGTTCCTTAAAAATTTTCGTTAGTAGATACTTGAAACTTACACCACATGTTTATTTCATCATTTTATATACTTGGTAAAATATTTTGACTTGTTTTGAGCTGTTTACGGAGATTTTGAATTTGAATTTTTGAATTTTTTTTTTCTAAAAATTGTATGCAAGGCTCCTCAGACAATGGCACAATAATAAAAATATATAGGCAAGATTTTTTAATATGAATTTAATAAAGTTAAAATTGAATAATAATATAAATTATATTAAATTATATCATTTTATGATATTACTTTTACTGAAATTCATAGTTAAAAATGTTTTGACTTCCAAGAGTGAGGCCCCTACAAGCTATGTGCCCCGCAAGTCCCCTCCAAAGAGCGGCCCTGGTGTATTAGCATTTAGCATCATAGGAGTGCGCAAAGTTTTAAGTCAGTACTCAGTAGCAGCATTTAGTATAGTGTTTATTATATATTGATATATTATTTTAATGATTGCCAAAAGCGTTCACGTAACCAAGTAATTTATTGAATTAACTTCATAGGGAGGTACTTATAAATACTATGATAAATAATAATACGTAAAGACGAATTTAAGACGTAATTTTCGATTTATTTTGACGATATCTATGACTTTTAACCGTGATGAGTAGGCACCTAGTATAACTATACATATTATACCGCTTTTATTTGATCGTTTACCACTCGTCCTTTACCACAACTATCATAATATTAACCTAAGACCGTAGTAAATTCTCACCATTAACGCTACAACAGTTATCGGCGAGTTGGTCCAGATTAGCACTCATCGAATTGAGCAAAATGTATAACTCGTGGAATCCGTCTTTGCTACAGCTTTCCTATAACAAAACCGAATTCAAAACGTTGTGCGATTTGTTTTTAATTATATAGCTAGATATTACGTTTAGAAATGAGAAAAATAAAACGATTTCCGAAATGACACGATAAGACACGTCGCTGCCATAATGTGTTCCCAAAAATGGGCATTTTAATAACGTTCGCACAGATAAAATATATAGACACGCTACTTATTCGTATCTGGCCCCCGAAACACAATAAAACGCGTAAATGGGTCGAAAATTCGAGCCGGTGATCGGAAATTTGTTGCTTTAGCCTTTATAGGACGTGTTATGAGAGCCAAAGAGTAGATACGTCACAAACCGAATATCTTCAAAGTTTTACCTGTACGTCTACCGCGGGACAGCTGTCATCTTTTTGCTCGTCGTTCACCGTTGCCATTCCTACGATTTATGAACGTTTCGCGTTCAGCGATCTTTTCGTTGACAAAATAATCTTCGCGGGAAATGTACGTACGTAACGAACAATGAATGAAAATGGCGACGCTGCGGTGAAGCCGACGCCGCGTCGAGATGAGCCATACCGCGATCCGTTACCGCGGTATTTTCGGGTTACCGTGGTCAGATATAATACAAATTGCTCATCGGTTCTGTTGATGGTGCGATCGTGAAAAATGCGTTTTTAATCATGATGATGTCACTTTCCTAAAAACACCGGAAAACCAAAGAAATTGAAAGATTTATTACGCATAAAACGGCCCGTTATCATACACGATCAATATTAGTGATGGATATCAATATTCAATAATAACCCGTCAATAAAATATATCAAAATGGTTTTGATATTTTCAATATTATTGAAGTATCTACCTACCAATATCAATATAACCAATACACAGTTAATTAATATGTCAAAATCGAATATTTATCGTACATGGGCCGCTTAACCACGTATACGTGCAATAGAATATTGCGATGTTTATACTACGTTAATTTGGGACTCCGGACTTGTAATATTATATTTCACATTTTCACGTAACATTCGCGTAATTGAAATGTGTATGAAAATGCTTACGTCCCGAGAAAGCAACTTTAATTGTAATATGAATACAATGCTAAATGCTTTATCCTACCATTCTATGCACGTTACAACTGTTACAAGTGTTAACAGTTACAGTAACAGTAACACGTTAACAGTAACACTCAAAGCACGTTACAAGTAACACTCGATGCAAATTGCGTATAATATTCAATGGATGTTATAAAATAACACTTGTATAACATTTCAAATAATATTTTATATATGTTACCAATTAAGCAAAAAAACATTTACATTTTAAATCATATAATAAGATATTATGTTTAAGTACCATAATACATAAAATACATTAGAAACATATTACATACCTACATACAAAGTAAATTTTTATTGACACAAAATAATATTTAATAACACTATAAGACATCATAGGTACAGTATGTTAACATAATATTATAGTAATATATATTTTACTTTTTATTATTGTCAATATATAATTATAATTTAATAAAACTACTGTGGTATATCTAAATCATGGCATAATGTTATAAATAGGTACAGCTTCATGATTCGATATTTTAATATAAAACCACTTAGATTTAAAATCAGATACTTCAATAAGATAAAGTGTACTTATAAATGAAAGATCTATACTGTATGAGCCAATATTTTTGAAGAAAAGTTAGGTAAATCAAAAAAAGGATGAACAACTGTTACATTTCTTGACAAGAAATTTGATTTGATTGTTTGAAGTAAATATAATTTATTAACCAAAATCCAAATCATTATTTTTTAACATGATAAAGTATTATTATTTATAGAATTTATATTTATAGTTGAAATATTTTAAACCACTACTATTTCATATATTTTGTCACTTGATGAATGTTGAGTTTTATGTAATTCTTAGAAAACTCTGTTTTTGTGAGATTTTTAATTTTAGTTCAGTTTTGCATAAATTCTATAAGAAACTTATTCCAGAGAAATTTTGGACATTTTTTTATTTCTTGTAAGTAGCTTTCATACTTTAAACAACTAAAAGATTCAAGTGGGCCATGTCTTAGTACAAAAAATGGTAAATGTATTAAGCTGTGTATATTTTAGGTGATACACTTTTGCCTATATAGAGCAGCATAATCTTTTACAAAAGTTTCAAGTAATATTTTGCTTTTGAATTTAAAGAAATACATGTATCAGGTGTAACAAGTAATTTTACTGCAGTAACCAAATGCCAATAATGTAAGAAAAAGTTTTTCTTTAACTTTCCTTTTAAAACAATATGCCCATAGTACAACAAAAAAAACTCAATTCTGTAGCCTTCCAAAAATAAAAATCGTCAAGTATCCTAAGTAGTTTGGAAAGTTCAAATGGTACATACGTTTTTAAATTTAAAATATTGCCATTTAAATAATTTTATGCTACATCCAATAATCGTACATCTTTTTTATTTCCCCCAAAATTCAATAAGTTTTTTATCACCCCAATTTAAGTAAAATTCATATTATCAAGAGGCGGGTCATCTGTTATATTAATTGGTAATTTTTCAAGTACAATAGGTCCTTTGTGGTAATATTCATTTGTTTTATTTCTAAAACTTTCATATTATGTTCTTTGTAAGGAATCCATGGACAAAATAGTAATTTTACCATCAATTCAACCTTCATCATTGCATGTATTACACCCAAAGTATGCGTTAAAGCATTCAATGTAAATGAGTGTGATGTCCATGTTGCCGATCACTAAATTAATCTATGACAGATGTCAAAGTAGATTTTAGAACAAAATGGAAGAAAACGAATAAAGTTTTAAACATAATTTGTTACTAACCCAGATATTTTAAAAAGTCTATTAAATCTATTGTCTATGAGTTATTTTGATGATTATTATATTTCATTATTTTATATTATGAATATTTAAATACCTAATAATAATTCTTTGATTTAATATTGTTTATCTAAAATGGGTCAGTCAGAGTTAATCTATTTCCAATCAGATCATAGCAAAAAACTATTTATTCATTTATTTGTTATTAGAAAAATTTAAGTGCCTTTAGCTGTTAAATATTTTTTAAATAATTAAATACTAGTCAATAATTATTTATGCTCAGAAGTATTGCATGCATTCAAATATAAGATCATATTAAAATTAAAAATATAAATTCAAATGTACCCTAACCTATGCAATAATTTGTGGTTAAATCATGTTATGTTAAAACAATTAAAACCAAAAACAAATAAATAACTATAAATAATAGATTTAGGGGTTTTAAGGAATTTGTAAGGTAAAAATATTTATAAATGTTTAGAGTTATTTATTTTTTAACTGAATTATGCATTGTACCCAAAGTCCAAAATAATACAATAGTAATATCCAGTCATTCTTCAAACATAAGTGAAAATAAAAGTTCACCTATCCAAATTTTATCTACTTACAAATTACAATGAAGTATTGGAAAAGTTTGATTCCACAGTGGATACCTACAATTAAAAGAGCCTTTGATTCAGATAGAGAATATTTTTTACTGGGTATTAACGCTGTTGTAAATTCATTTGGTAAATATGTAAATAATCATGCAGCTTTATTATCCCCTAATAGCACCGGAACTCTTAAGGAATTCCCAAGGAACTTCTGACGGAACTTAAGGGCTTATAGAAGGAACTTCTATTTTATTCCAAATGTCCGCACCTACGGAATTATAAAAGGAAGTACCTAAGGAATTCCATAAGGAAGTACTAAATTAATTCCATAAAGAAATAACTAAGGCATACCTAATTAACTTTGTATATTACATTAAAGGAATTCCGATGGGAATTACTGAGCTCCAAACTACAGGACTCACATCTATGTAACACACTGTAACAGATATTGTTAAAAATCAAAATATTTGTAATGCACCATTATTTACAAACACATATTCATCATCTCCATCATCCAAATTGTTTACAATAATATATATTTTATAAAAAATAACTTCACCAATAATTATTATACAAAATACAAAATTTAAAGAATGGTCTTATATATACCAATTGTTAAATTGAAACTATAAACATTTCATACTGCACATATGGCTTACCATAAAACTCTATAACAGACACACACACACACACACACATTCTTAGTTATTTCAATTATGTAAGAGTTTGAGATGAATTATAATATTTATTATTAAATACTATATAGGTATAACATTCTTATATTTAAAAGTTAATTTTTAATCAACATTTTGTTTTTGAATCAGACTTTTTAGTCTATTCGTTGAGTGACGTAACCAACCACTAACCAGTTATAGATTTTTGAACAATATCATCTGTATGATTTGTTCTTCCAACATCTAAAAAATTTAACATATTATCTAGAATTATTATAGATAATTTTGTACTGATTCAATAACAATACATACCACATATTAGTTGAAACAGTGTGAGTTCGAATAAAGCCACTTTTGGAGTAGAACATTTTTTAAATGTTTTCCCAGTAAACGACAATTGTATGGATAACTCAGTTGAAAATAATTTGTGTTAGCAGTTCCTAATAAAATGACAAATGTCTACTTGCCCGAATGTTTTAATTCGTTTTATCTATAAAATAAATTGCATTAATTATAGGTCAAGGGAAGATAAAATACATAATTTTTAATTAAAAAACATTTAATTTTTATTTATGATTGTTCTGTTCATGATTGTATCAAGAATTCTTGATTTAAAAAATAAACAATTTTCTATACCATGAACTCTTCAAATAAGAGTTTAAAATTACAATTATTTGTGTAGATAGGTAAATAAACACACCACTATAGAAAACAAAAATAGGAAAGTACCTATTATTGTGAATTAAGAAGAGATTAGAAAATAGATATTTAAATTACTTGTATTAATTAATTATAATAATAATAAGTTATAAATTTAATATATTAGATATAAGAATTTATTATTAAAAATTTAAAAAGTAAAATGAGAAGCAGTGGTGGTCAATGGATGGGGGGGGGGGGGGAGAGGAATATATCCTCATGGCTTTTTTTCAACGCGTATTACTGATACCTAACCATAAATTATATTTTAGATTCTGAGCGGAGCGACGAATGTGTTGATTTTACAATGATGTGTGTTTTTTTATTAATTTATTAATTTTTTTTTTTTGTGTCTCTTTACACGATAATTAGTCAAAATAATGTTTCGATTTTCTTCAACAGTATCTTGTTTGATGGGAAAGTGAATCTAGTTGGTGTTCGGGAGATAATTTTTTTAAATTCCCAATAGTTTTCAAAAGCGCAGGAAAAAACAAAAGAAAAATTAATTTTTACGCAAAATCGGTTTTCAGCAAAATCGATTTTGGATTTTAGTATAACTTTAAAATAAATGACCGCAGATACATACAATTTTCACTGGTTGTTTTTATTAACATTTCTATAGACGATAAAATTTTCAAAATATTTTGAATTATTGTTTTGAACTGTTTACGGGCATACTCAGTTTCCTCTTTTTTTAGGTTTGTTTTCTATAAATGTCAATTAAATTTTATTTGTTGGGTAAAAACTTGAAAATTTAATACAAGGATCCTTATATATTGTAACAATGACTTTTGAAAAATATTAAAATCTATAATTACAATTTTTTTTATAAGCATTTAAAGTTCAAATCTTAGCAAAATACGTAAAAATCACGAAAATGCGCAAATTATTTTCAGTTAGAAATTCATAAAATGTTTTCCTTTTAAATTTAAGATTTGAAAATTTAATTCAAGATTCGTCCTAAGTTTGCCTACTTTTTAAAAAATGTCTACCTGAAAGTCAAATTAAATTTTTATGAGCGTTTGAAGTTTAAATTTTTACAACATTGGAAATTAACTCGATTTCTCATGTAGCGATTTTCTTATTTTGCTGTAATTCAAAAACGAATAACTGAAGATATTTGAAATTTATAACATGTTTATTTTATAAATTCCTATATTTGATAAAATTTTTAAAATATTTTGTTTGACGTTTGTTAAACGTTTTGAGCTATTTACGGACATATTATTTTTACAGTTATTATAGTTTTCTTTTCTATAAATGTCAATAAAATTGTATTCGTTGGGTCAAAAAGCTTAAACATTTAGTACAAGCTCCTAATTCATTGTTACAATAGTAGTTGAAAAAGATTAAATTGGCACAATTTTTTTTTTATAAGCATTCAAAGTTTGATTTTTGACAACATTTATCAAAGATTAAATTGAAAAATATTTTTGTAGTTAAAAATTGATAACATTTTTAACTTTTATAGCTAAGGATTGAAAATTTAAAACAAGGTTCCACGTAACTAAAAAATCTCAAAATTATAAATTCACAGTTTTTTTTATAGCTATTTTATGATCAAATTTGGACAAAATTACATACTAAGTAACTAAGAATAACAATTTTAGTTACTTTGCTGTAATTTTATAATATTAATTCAAGTTTTCAACTTACTGGCTACCGTATTAATAATATGAAATAACAATATGAATATAAAATAAAATATCCACACTGACAAACCGTCTCAGCTCAGAATCGTTTTTCGTATACAATGAATATAATTATTATATCATTGAATTCAAATTTAATACCATCCATTATACATGGACCCACTTGTAACCTACTGTTTAGCAAAGTGACATCCACTTACCCGCCATTTTTTTTTTTTATCGTTCATTGTGTTAAACAATTTGTGAAATGAACAAATAATAATTAAAAAGTCGGTAGGTACCTATTTTGTTCAAGTAATAAATGTGTAAGTATGCGATATCTGTATTATGTACAATACTGTTGTATATTGGCATAGGACAATATGCTGTTGGTGTAGCAAATACCAAACAATAAAACATAACCAATAATCCCAATTTGAAATAAAAACATAATATTACCGGTTATCACGTATTATTATTAATTTCCATTGCGACCTAGAGTGAACATTTATTTATTTATTTCACATCATAGGTTTAGTTAAATAAATTATCTTAGTTTTTTTAATAATTAAATAGTACATGTTAAAAAATCAGCCATATCACCCCCCTCGACAAAATCATTTGAGCACCACTGAGTAGAAGTAAATTACTAAATATAATTATACAGTAACACCTCTCAATAACAGACCCTCTATAATACAGAATCCTCCCTATAACAGAAAATGTCAACAGTCTTGGTTCAAATAATATAAAATATCAGATCTTTCTGTAGCGGAACATTCTTTTTAATTGAAAATTTGGTTTGTTCCAAGTCATTCTGTAATATAGAGGTTTTACTGTACATCAAAACGTTAGAATATCAAATACGTACAAAATTAATTTTGAAATCATTGTTTAGTAGTTTTTCTTCAGCTTACATAACTTTTTCTTTATCAGGCAATGGAAAGTATTCAGAAAATTGCATGGAAAACTGTTCAGGTATTGGGTCGAAAAAATAGGTTAATTGAATAACTCTGTAAGACGAGCTATAATTTCTTTCTGATTTTCTTAACCACAAAATACTGTGAAAGTTTACGTGGTTTTGACAAATTTAGCTTAACTTAAATCCCTTACAGAAAAATATTTGAAGAGTTACGCTCAACTTGTGTAATCTCGAAAAAAAATTTTCAAGCTTTTTTAGCGAGTGAAAAATTTCTTTTCAAAATTTCTAGAAAAATAATTTAAAATAAAAGAAAACATTTCAAATGTCAATATATACTAAATAGTTTAGAAAGTTTTCAAATATTTTGAAAATGTTATCATGTTTAGAGAATGCAAATATAAATATTTAGTAAAATGTTTAACTGTTTAAGTATCTACAATAAGTAATTTTCTTTTAAAATTACAATAAAATTCAAAAATCATTGGCCGAGAAATTATTATTTTACGCGAAAATATCAAATTTTTAAGGATTTTTGATATATTTTTATGTTTGATAAATTAACTACCCACTTAATAGTATTTATGAAGAACTTTATACCAAATTTTCAATCATTTGAAACTAGCGTAAAATTTCTCATCAAAATTTCTAGAAAAATAACCAAATAAGTGAAAATTTCAAATATCTATAAATACTTAATTTTATCGCTTATTTGTTTTTGAGTTATACAAAAAAAACTAATTCAATTTTGTTAGTAAAAATTCCCCGTTTTTCATTATTTTATTTTTATTTTTCTCGGTTATTTAGAAAAGTACAAACAATTTTTACTTTTAATCCCATAAAACACCAACTATACATCCACTTTTACTGCTCTAAATTTGATCAAAGATAGAAAATACATGTAAAATCAATACATTCATAGCTCCACTCAAAATCTAAATTTGGCTCAACCTCCAATCTAATTAAGATATTACTTACAATAATCTTACATATAAAAATGAATCGCAAAATGTGTTGGTAAGCGCATAACTCAACAACGCCTGGACCGATTTTGCTGAAATTTTTTTTCAACTGTTCGGAATTGCCAGGAGAAGGTTTTTACGAACGAACATTTTTAAAAAGTCTACCGAATAAGTTGAAAAAGTGCAAAAACTATTTATTGATGTCTGTGATTTGAACCCGATACCGTTAAAATATAAAAAATAAATTAAAACTATAATATTTTTGTGTTGCCATGGAAATGTTATATTATATTATACTTCTTGGATGTACCTGGTGGTACAGGAAAAACTTTTTTGATTTCATTAATATTAGCAACAATTCGTTCACAAAATAAAATTGCACTTGCACTCGCTTCCTCGGGAATCGCAGCAACTTTGCTTGAAGGTGGTCGAACAGCCCATTCAGCACTAAAATTGCCATTAAATATGCAAAGCAATGAATTTCAAAGCTGCAACATTTTGAAGAAATCTGCAATGGCAAAAGTTTTGCAGCAATGTCAATTGATTGTTTGGGATGAATGCACGATGGCACATAAAAAATCGTTGGAGGCTTTAGACAGAACCTTAAAAGATATACGGAGCAATCATAACCTATTTGGTGGTGCAATGATTTTATTAGCAAGAGATTTTCGTCAAACATTGCCAGTGATTCCACGATCAACGCCAGCTGATGAAATCAATGCATGTCTAAAATCATCCAATTTGTGGAAACATGTCAAAATACTTCATTTAAGCAAGAATATGCGTGTCGAGTTGCAAAACGATCAATCTGGAAAAATATTCTCTAAACAACTCATTGACATTGGTAATGGCAAATTTCCTGTAGACATGTTGACTGGCTGCATTAACTTTCCTCGAAGTTTTTGTCAGTTAACTCGATCAAAAGATGAACTTATTCAAAAGGTGTATCCAGATATTGCTCGAAATTACAGAGACCATGATTGGTTGAGCGAACGAGCTATATTGGCAGCAAAAAACATAGATGTAAATGAATTAAATTTCAAAATTCAAGAACAAATTACAGGTGAATCAAGGATATATAAATCAGTTGATTCGGCAACTAACCAAGATGATGTAGTCAACTATCCACCGGAATTTTTAAACTCGCTGGATTTACCAGGATTACCACCTCACAATCTTAAATTAAAGGTTGGATCGGTAGTTATAATGTTGCGAAATATTAACCAACCGCGTCTGTGCAACGGCACACGGTTAGCGATAAAAAAATTACTGAACAACGTGATAGAAGCAACTATACTGAAAGGAAAATATAAAGGAGAGGATGTTCTCATACCGTGCATCCCAATGATTCTGACTGATGTGCCATTTGAGTTTAAACGACTACAATTTCCAGTGCGGCTTGCTTTTGCTATGACCATAAACAAGTCCCAGGGGCAATCATTAAGTGTTTGTGGTATTAATTTGGAAAACCCATGTTTCTCACATGGTCAATTATATGTTGCCTGTTCCCGTGTTGGGAAACCATCAGATTTGTTTGTCTATGCGCCAGGTGATCAAACAAAAAACATCGTATACCACAAAGCACTACAATGAAAATATAACTGATTTTTGTTAATAATTATAATTGAAATGATTAACAATAAAGCAATTACTTATTTATAAATGCTTATATATGTTTTATTTAATTATTTTTTATTCACACCGCCCTATCGGCTATCACCAGGGTGACGGTTCTGTTCAGGAGATTTTTTTGCGTCGAATATAACATGTGTAGGAACAAAAAAATTGCAAAATTAAAAATCTACTGGACAGGACGAGTACGGTGACGGGGAGGTGATACACAAATATGTAATTATATTTGTTATTTTTATTCATTGAAGAGGTACGATTTTTAACGGGCAACGAAGTGCACGGGGATCAGCTAGTGTAAATATAAAACATTTAAGAAAATAATACTACATCAGAAAGAGCATTGTAGTTACTTTTGTAAAACCTTTTAGACCATGTACTAGTCGCTTAGCGGTATTCCGTTTCCATTTACGTTATTTTCTCCCACTACAAGTCTTGCCTTTTCTTTACCAGCTATTTCCATTGCTTCCAAAGCTGCGTTATCGGTGTGTTTAATTGAGTTATGCATTTTTTAATATAATGAACTACAGGCATATTTAAAAAGCTGAAAATGTGTCTAGTTGTGTATAACCTTTTCCAGTATTTACAATTGAGTCCACCGTTGCCGAATTTACAGTCATACTAACACGATTTTAATTTGTAATTACTTCACTTTTATTACAAAAACTGCATACAAAAAAGAATTCAGGAAAAAAACCTATTCTAAATTCTTTTATCAAGATTAAATTATTGAAAGTGCTCTTAAATGTGAAATGGGTGGTCAATATTTTTAATGGGCATCAAATAAAAACATTATATTATCAACTAAACGCCGATCACTATATTTCACCCTTTAAAAATTGTAAATTATTATTTTAAATTGTATAAAATTACTCTATAATACTTTTTTGACAGGTATCATAGTATTAAACGATTTTTCACTGGTATTAGGATTTATATTGACAGATTGATGAATATAAGCGGGGGTAAAAAAATATACTTATAATATTCAAAAATACTTTTTCGAGTATTCGAATATGCATTCAGAATATATATTTTTTTAAATGTATTCGAATACGTATTCGGAATACTTAAATACTCATTTATTCGAATACGTATTCTAAATACAAAATAAAAGTATTCTTTACAAGAATGTTGCATACTAAATTAATATAATACAATATATATTTATTATACAACACAATTTATATCAAACAATTAATAATTCCTACCTACTAAGTACAAATTTTATTTATTAAATTGATAAATATTTTATAAGATTGTTATTAATAGAATTACTATAAAGATATTGAATAATTTATCTTTAAATACTAAATTGCCTCATTGGTCATAGACCATAGTTATAACTTTATAACTATGTGGAATGCCTGGGTACTTAAATATTTATATAAGAAAATAAAGTCGCAGTATTAATTGTATAATGTCGTATAATCAATTCTGTTCCATACATATAATATAATACACACGCTAATACACATAAATTAAGACCAAAACAACACACCGGTGCTGAGCGACTAAAATACTTAATCTCGTCCAGGCGATGTCCGACGGATAACCGGTCTCGACAATTTATATAATTAAAAATAATATGATAAGTTCGATACGCCACCGGACACATGTGTACAATTACATGTTACAGTCACATATTATGTGTACAATATTATATACAAATAAAAATAAATTAAGAAATTTAACGAAACACTATTGTTCGCCGTGCGCTCCTACTTTTATTATCAACGACTCGCGTAGTGATGGACAGGAGTAGGATCTCCCACGGTGTACAAAAAAAAAAAAAACTTTTACTAATATAATATAATAATAGTAATAATTACGCGGGCCCGTACGCGGAAAGACAATAATAAATAATTATATATTATGTTAATCAAAAAGATTTGATTTTTTATACAAAAATACAATTGCGCTGTACAAAAATGAATACAAAAAAAAAAGGTGAAACCTGTGATGCTGCTCCCCCGTTGAATCCAGGCTGGAATGGCGACAGCCTTTTGAGATGATGACAGTGATGACTGATGACACCCAATAATAATGACAATAATAGTCGCTCGAATAAAGCCGGAGTGTAGTGAGCAAGTCTGACCCCAACTATCTCAGAGCTACGACAGTTGCCACTACACTTCACGATATAATAGTATCTATATGACCTTTTACCCGAAACACAGGTCAGTTGACCACGAGCTCACCAAAAAGGAATACTAAGTATTATATCGAAACCGCAGGCGACACACGAGACACGCCAGGTTCGGCGGCTGGTGAAAAACAACGACGGTGATGACCAGACGATCGAAAGTCGTGGACATCAGCTGGCAAATATATATCAAGGAGGGAGGATGATTTGTCGTCATTGTCCGATCGCGCGACGTAGAAGCTGTAGCTTTGTTGATATAGACGCGTCGCCGTGACGTCAATCGCGTTCGAACAACTATTAAATATTAATAATAATCCTCGAAAATGAACAACAATTATTACCCCAAAAATACATAAAAAAGGTGGTTGACCTCTCAAAAGTACCAACTTAATTCACTTTTCTGTCTGGACCAAATAAATAATGATAGGGAAACAAGAGGACATTTTTTTTAAATATATTGTTAAATAGCTGGTGATCATCGAATCAAAGTATGTAACACTAATTTAATTTTTATTTTCAAGAATCTTAATCATAATTGTCTCGGCCCGCCTATGCGTATAAGGTATAACGTATTGTACTATTTATGACATGAAGAGTTATGACTTATGAGTTTATGATTTGAATTTTCAATGATGTAAATATGTAATTTATAAATAGGGATGTATTAGTTACACATTTATAATGTGTATTGACTTATGTGTTGTATTATTTAACATATTTACGACTTTATAAGTATTTATGTATATACACTATACAGTATAGTGTACCTAAATGTTTAATAGTTAATATAATTCAATTGGAAATACAAAAAATGGACTATCATGTATCTTTGATTTTCTACATTCGCAATATATCTTGTACCTTGCATCTAGATACACTAAATGCATGTATCATGATAACTCTTTTTTGAGTATCAATCGAGTAACGTACCTCAGCGTTGAATTTTGTTGTGCGGCACAATAAAGTACATCGTATATCTATTATCCTGATGCAGTACCAGAGTCCCCAATTATATATTGCCTACAAATATAAATAATAAATACATAACAAATATGTATAATTGAATATATCTGTAATAGGTACCTATAATTTTGTTCTGTCTAGTGTTTTCTATGATAATAATAATAATGATAATTTTATCTTTCTTTACGCTCGCGTTTATCGCGTCGGACAACTTTTCAGTTTTCACGTTGTAACGTTATGGAATTTTGAGCATTATCATTATTAATATGATCCCCCTCCAAAGGAACAATATTATTATCATGATAAGATATGATCCATATATTATGATATGCGTGAGTAATTATTAGTATATGAATCATAGGCGTAACTAGGGGGGTTGGGTTGGCTTCAGTTCTCCCCCCCAGAATTTCTTAGAGCCCCTATACATTTTATAAATAATTTACTTATTAAAAAAATGGTATGGCTTCAGTCCCCTAACTTTAAGGTCTAGTTACGCCTATGACGTGAATAACAATGTTATGCAATACTTTTACCGCGATTCCCATTGTATTGTCACCATCACCGTCATCGTCGTTGTCGTCACCGTCGGTACGCTCAGACAGAGCAACCTTTACTTTAATATTATTTTAATGTATAAAAGTTCACAAAACGACGACACTGGCCATCCCCACTAATGGGGTATCAATTCACGACGCAGGCCACCGACGGCTGGACCGAACGCCGTCGGCTGTATGACACTCTTTTTTTGGCCACTGACGCCGCAAGTTATTTGCAATGTCACGTCATCTCTGTCTCGAATAGATCCACCAACAATTCGTGGACGTCCGGCGCTTTCCGTAACATTTTTCTACCATCGTGGTAGCAAAGCCCATCATGCTGAGATCACCGCCGTGGGCACGTTGCGGTGAAAACTGTCAATGCACAAACAACGATCATCTCTCTATACAGCTCAAAATATCAGTCGTCGATTTTTCGTTTGTAAAGTATAAATTTCCCTAATCTCTATCTTTTATCCCCCCTGTTACAAAAATGTTGACTTTGTGGTGCAAGCCACGGGTCCCTATTACTTTTCCTTTTTTTTTATCCCCACACAAAAAAGTATTTTGCATTGATAAAGTAATTTTAAGATACAAGACTAGTAATATAATTCATAGTAAAATATTAACCCTTTCAGACCCAGAAAATAAATAGCTATACCTACCTTAAGATTGTTACATTTTATTGTTTAAATATAACTCCAGGTTATACCTAATTCATAGGCTTTATTGCTTTAATTATTTTATTTTTGTTTTTAACTATTGAGTACTTATGTATTCAGTATCCACCTAGTTTTATTTTTTGTTTTGTCTTCATATTCAAAAAAAAATATGCGATAGACTGTATACAATTTAAAATACTTATATATGTATTAACTATATTTTTTTTAATTATCTCTTACATTTAAATATAATATAAAATATTCCAAGTAAAGAAATAATTTATTAATTATCTTGTTTATTCGTTTTTTTTTTAATTATCTCATACTAACATAGTTATTTCCGTTTAGAATATTACTTAATAATTTTTTTACAACAATTTAAACAATGTCCGAAACTTGATCACTGATCAGTATCCACAACAGATGAGTATTATGTATTTATATTGTGCATAGCTAAGTATTTTATAGTTAACTTCAAATCAATTTTTTCTGTCATAGACATAATATGAACATGCAAAATCACGGGATTTAATCTCTTTTGTGGCTCATTGTGGACCTTAGATATGTTTTAATTTTGTCA
Source organism: Nasonovia ribisnigri (assembly GCA_027563435.1). Lineage (NCBI taxonomy): Eukaryota > Metazoa > Arthropoda > Insecta > Hemiptera > Aphididae > Nasonovia > Nasonovia ribisnigri. Next base: position 38,466 of record JANEHU010000151.1, on the reverse strand, counting down.
ATACACTAAAATACGCTCAGCTGCCGCTGCCGATGCTGGTATCATTAAAAATAAAAACGATCTCAAAAAACCTATATCCCATGTATTTTTGTTTTCCTATAACGGAAAAAACCGGTTGGTACCGTGCGATTCAGTTATAAGGATGTCTTACTGTAATGTTTGAAATACTAGCGCAGGTAGTTACTATAGAAAGTAAAATAATAAGTTGTGCATGAAGCTTATTTATATCAAAATCATCACTCATATTATTTAAACAATTTTGAAGTTCTAGGTGAGTTTTATGTTTTGATCTATAAGTATGTTTTTTAATTGAACTATTTTTTCAGACCTTGTTGATAAACATCTATCAATTTAATTTGTTAAATAGTCAGTTATTTCAAACATATCTAATTTCAATTCACATATTGATGATAATTTTGTTATTTTGTTGAAGAGTTATTTATATATTGTAGTCGTTTTGGTGGTTTTTGGATGCTCTTTGGGTTGTCAAGTGGTTTCAATTTACATATTTCAGCATGTAAATTCATGGTACTAAAAATCTTTTCAAAATATTCATCAGTTCTAATGGTAGTGTTTTCTTTAATGTATTTGCAGTTTTAATGGAATCAGATGAATTTAAGATTTTGTAACACTTTTGCTAATGGTTCTACTGGGCCAAAAATATGTATTGCGATACTAAAAAAAATATTGTTACATAAATTTAAAACAATGTTTTTTAACTATTATTAAAAAAAATTTTTATAATATCTTCTGAGCGTTGATTTTCTATCATCTGATATACAAACACTCCCAGAAATTTTCCGGTAAACCTTTACTTGTTACAGATGGAAATTGTTGTATTTTATTATAAAATCTTAGAGTCTAAAATACTCGTATAATAAATTCGTAAGAAATAGTATATCGGCGTTGCAACATAATTTCTGCCTTTGTCTTGAGTCTTATCTATCGGTTTCAACTAATAAACTTATTGTTTTTTTTTGGATTTCAACTACCAGTTAAATAAAAAAGTTAATGTAAGCCTTAATTTTGTGGTTCTAAATACTAGTTTTGCGATAAACTAGTATTTTGCTGGTACAACATTGTACGGGCCGGGAGCAAAAATGACAATACGCGAACTTAAACACCAACCTTTAAGCCTTACCCTCACTAACACCTAGGTCTTAAAAATATGGAGAAAACTGGATGTCTAGTAGTGTAATGGCTCGCACTGTAGTGGTCGGGATCGCCGGGCAATTATTGTGGGCTAAGTAGTGCTTGTTGTGTGTAATTATATGTAATGTGTATTAATGCGTGTATGCGTGTGAATGTGTGTACATTTAACCTAATATTAAAAATTGATAACACGGTTTCTGGTAAGTGAGTTGCTGTATAATACACAATATGAATAATAACGGTACGAATATATAATAAATTCACAGCAATACAAAGGTATAAAAAATGATGATTATAATATGATATAGCCTTTCTGGCCCAACAAATAATAAATAAATACCACAATTCCCTAATTGTGCAATGATAAAATAATAATTTATACTAAATGGATAAATATACGGCCTTTTTGGACAAACAATATAAAAGTATAATAATAATAAATAATAAGTAATAAAGCAAAAATAATAAATCACAGCAACGGAAATGTATGAATGATAATAATTATAATGCCCCGATGGCCAGACAAAAATTAAAAGAAACAAAAACAAAAATTAAATTAAATAATAAGTAACGTAGCTAATTAAGCTGTGAGCTTGTAAATAATAATATTGCAATAAATAAATAATAAAATAATATGCAGCCATTCTGGCTCAACAAAATAATAATTACAATTTGCGGACCTATTGGCCCAACAACTAAATAGATATGTGTAAAAATAAATAAATAATACAAAAACTCACAATTTGTGAAGCACAGACTGGCCAGCTGGTCCTATCCTAAATAATAAAAAAATATAAAACAATTCACAGTGCGATTCGCACCCACACAATATAATACATAAGAGTGGCAATTGCATATACAAAATATAATAAATAAAGGTGGCGATTAGCGAACACTAACAAAACTAAAAAATTAAAAAGGTGGCGATTTGAGCCGGCACAATATACAATAAAAAATACTGGCAATTCGTGCCTGCACAATACGTATATTATAATGATCTGATACATCAGTGTGTATTAGAGCTGATAACGCGCCGTAAGACTTCGTATTGTTATATAATTCACAGTGACACAATTAATACAAAAATAAGAACAATACAAATAAAACATGCAGTTATGACTTAATGTGTGTTGTGTGTGTGTGTGTGTGTGTGTGTGTGGCCAGTGGTTCCTCCGTGACTAATACTGATATCGTATATAACAATTACTTTATTATTGTTTGCGGCATCAACAAACATCATATGTAATAAACTTATGTACTGCTCGTGTGGTAGTAAAATTAGAAAAATGTACACTCTATCCCATGAGAGTTCGTTACTATTCCGCGCATCAAATGTGAAGAGGAAAGGTTTTTTTCTGAATTCTGATGAATCTTAGATTAAAAACGTAAATATTAGCAGAGTTTTGTGATTATAAATTCTAAGATTGCAAAAAACTAATCCCTATGTTGCTGGTTCGACATCATATCTGTATTAGTCTCGAGTCTTATCTATCGGATTCTAATGAAGAATTTACGGTTTTTTTCTGAAATTCTGACTACCCCTAGAGTAAAAAGTGTAATATAAGCGGAGTTTTGTGTTTCTGAATTCTAGTTTATCGACACAGTAATATAAACAACCTATAAGATGAATGCCGGCCATTAGAGTCCATCGCTACCGGCTGACGGTCAGTGTGCCGCCGTATATGGATGGGAACCGATGCACAGCGACGGACAAGTGTTTTTAGGTACAAACTCTCCTGGGCCAGAGTAGCTATATTTTACTTGCGTGTTTAATATGGCTGTATGATCAGAATTTACTTTAATATAAAAAATATTCCTATCATTGTACGCTGTGCATTAAATGGTTAACAGCAGCTACTAGGTATCAAGTCCACCACTACGTCATCATGGCGTATATAGGAGAGTGGTAGTCACCGCGCTTCAGCTTTCGTCACGGCGCGTGGTGTTGGCGGAGCCCGTAGTGTCCATGGAAATGATCTTTGGAGTGGAGATGGATGGGCGAACAACGAAGTACTTTTTCATCCGCAGCCTTGTCTGCTCTTATTCAGAATTAAGTGTAGTTTTTTTTCTGAATAGAGTATAGGGAGTAAATGTTACGATGAGTTAGGTAGATATGTCTTATTGAAAAATATTCGTTTATCAAAAAATAAATATTTAATAAATAAAAGTAGCGATTAGCGCATACAAACACAATTACAATATTAAATGAGTGGCGATTTCAGCCCGCAAAATATTTTATAATGCTATGATACATCAGTGTGTATGAGAGAGACTAACTTTTAATTTAAATTATAATTTCAAATGTCTATTAGTAGGTACCTAATATTGCTTGGAAGGCGACAAAGTATTTTGAAAATGTTAACATGTACGTATAGAATATTTTAATATAATCTTTTTGTGAAATTGTCAAGTACCTTTATAAGGTTATTCAAATTCGTATTACGACAAAATATCAAAAACCATTTAGGAATACCAGTAACAGTATGATGTTGTTGGTTCAACATCATATCTGTATTAGTCTCGACTCATGTGTCTCTTCCTCGGTAGTATAGTGGTAAGGATCCCCGCCTGTCACGCGGGAGACCGGGGAGCATATTGGCATTCTGGGGTCGGTCTCAGCACCTATAAACTAATTGACGCTTTTAATTGGTTCATTTAAATTTCAGCGCGAATTTCTTTCGCGTTTATCAATAATATCAATGATAATAATATTTGTAGCTTTGATAATAATATATTAAATAAATATGTTATTTTCAATTTTGTGTTTATGTTATATTATCATGTATTATTATTGTAGCCGCCTGAACTTTGGTCTGACGTTTTTGTGCTAAAACGTCGGTTTACTACACTACTCATAAAATAAATCAAACAAATGAAAAAAAAACAATAGAATCCAAATGATAAAAAATACAATATATTAGTTGTTACCTGTTTATAAAAAAATTTATTTATTCAATTACAATTATAAATGTAAATAAAAAATTAAATAAATTCATTAAAAAATTGCCTATACCCTATAGCCCTTAATATTGTCATACAATATGTAATTGGTAGGTAGGTACCTAATAAAATACTATACCACTAGGACTAGGAGTTGCAAAGTAAAACATAAAATAAGAATATAATATCATTAAGAGGACGCAACACCCGCATGTGTTGTCTCCGTCTTACAAACGCGTGACATACCAAATTTACGCTCAGAAATTCAAGTTTTATGCCGTTAGATTAAAAATTTTAGTGAATCGACTTATTATGACACTTGATGGTAAGAACATTATCTGTGTTTTGTTGGAAGATTTTGTACGATAGTTCAGTTTTTAAGTGAGTTATGCGTGTATAATCAATGACTGAATTATCGTAAAAAACTTCCAACAAAACACAGATAGGTACCTAATGCTCTTACCACCAAGTTTCATAATAGGTGGATTCACTCTAATTTTTAAGCTAACGGCATAAAACTTGAATTTCCGAGCGTAAATTTGGAATGTTCCGCGATTGTAAGACGGAGACAACACATACGGCTGTTGCGCCTTCTTAATCAGATCTTACCTTGTAGGATAAATTAATAAAATAGAATTTACAAGTGCTTTAATTATTACTTAACAATTTAATTACAATAATATAAGTTATGATCACATAATTAAAGTATTTGTATTTTAAGTAAATACACATTATGTACATATGCAATTAAATATCTACTAATTATGCATAGCAAGTAAAAATTTGGTATACCTACCTACAATTATACTCTGAGTTAAGAAAAGCATTTTATGAATATAAAAATAGGATGTATACCTATAGGTAACCCATTTCTATAGGTAGGTATATTTCCTCTTATCTACCTATTATACATATTTAAATAATTATAATGTTGTTTTACATTGTATTTTCTTATATAAAACAGATATTATAATCATCAAACAATACAATTAATATACAATGTGTCCAGTGTCAAAATGTATTTAAATTTATTGTAGGTGACCATATAACTAAATATTAAAATCACTGTCTAATTCTAGTATTATTTAATGATACCTACAGTCCTACAATAATTTACTTTATTATAATACTATTATTGCAGCCAAAAATATTAGTCTGTAATAAGTAATAACTGATAAGCAATAATTGATATTATTGATAAACGCGAAAGAAATTCGCGCTGAAATTTAAATGAACCAATTAAAAGCGACAATTAATTTATAGGTGCCTAAACCGACCCCAGAATGCTTATATGCGACCGGGGAGCCAATTTGTCGCGGTTATGGTGGTTTGAGATCTTGGTCGCTGGATGTAATAGGTGAGGTGGTAACTGGTAGAAATGGCACAACACTCGGTTTAAAGTTCAAATAAACACTTTATTTAACATCTATGCCTCAATTATACGGTATTCAAAAAATTGTTTCGAGATTTGGTAACGCAGGTTCACGGTGCGATGGTCGGTGATCCTCTAGGCCGGTACTCGTTTTGCGTGACTTGCCTTCCCGTCCCACCTTGTTCTTTTGCTAGTTGCACGTGACCGGCGTCCAGGTAATCTTGCATATAAAATCTGCGTACTGGTGTTGAAGGTTCTGGTCATTGTTCAGTCGGTTTTCGAGTGCCTGGAAACGGCGAAGGGCAACAAATTTTAAATCGCCTAATAGATGCGATGCTTTTCGAAATGGAAGAGAAATCACAAATCGCCCAGTACTCAGCCGAGTTGTCGCCTTTTTATAGATTTCCTCGGCAACACGCTCACATGGACTGAGATGGCGAACGACAGGTAACTCTTAAAGTTCCCAAAAATGCCTGATAGACAAATCGAGAGTTTCAGAAACAGATAAACACATCGCAGATACAGTTGACTGAGCATGACTGTCGATAGGTACCATCAGAATTCAACCGAAAACAGTCTCGGACTGGTCCGTAGCTTTTCCATTTAGAAGTAGCATTTGCAAGATATCAGCCCCCAACAAAAGATCGACTGACTGAGGACGATAGTACAACGGATCAGCGGGAGAGAGATTTTGAATATGTCTCCATGGTCCCGGCACGATAGGAGTTTGCGGAGTCGGTCCTGTGATTTGTGGGACGGACGATGTAAGTGTCCATACAAAACGACGGGGCCTGTTGGCAACGTGGCATCATAGTAATAGTGTTTGACCACGGACCGGTAGAAGTCCAGAAAATATAGAAAATTTTCGTTTGGGGAGTTTGTTATTCGATAGGTTTCCGAAACTGGTTGACTGATTTTGTACTGACTGAGAAGAAGATGAGTCGACAATTTGGGACAATGACAGGCTATAAACGTCTGCAAACGCAACCAACTCGTTATACAAATTATCAAATTCAGCTGAGAGCTTGAGACTTGTTGCATTATTATTTATTTTTTTTTTTTTAAAGAATTGGCTTTATTTGAAAAATTACGATCTATACAGTATGTACAATAAGTAATATTAATAGTTTACAAACAGTTGACAATGTCTATTCACATGAGGAGGGAATCACACATTTGCGACGATTCTTACATTTATAAGTTTTAACTTAAGTTATCAAATCTCGGCACCATTTCCTCTCTAGGAGTTTAGGGTCTCGTTTGAAACGAACCAGGGTGCACCAGTGATTACACGAAGAGTGATGTTTTGAAAAGCTTGTATAGTTCTCTTGTTCGAGATTTCAGTGGAACCCCAGATTACAATACCGTATGCCCATATAGGAAGAAGAAGAGTTTTATAGAGAATAATTTTTATAAGTAAGGTAAGGTTTGAATGAAGTAGTGGCCTTAGAAGGTGGCGTCTGGAGTTAAGTTTCTTACGGTTGTCTGTAAGATGAGAGGACCAGGTGAGGCGTCTGTCAAATATAAGTCCAAGATATTTAACTTTCGTTGAGTGCGGACTGACGATGTTGTTGATTGTTATAGCTGGGCAGTTTAGAGGTCTGAGTGAGAAGGTCACTAAAGAGGACTTTGATTCATTGATTTTTATTTTCCAGTTGGCGAACCACTGTGAGAGAGAATTTAGCTGAGTTTGTAGTCGATGAGATGCAGTGGTATGGTCAGAAGAAACTGATAATAGAGCAGTATCGTCAGCATATGTTCCAACTAAAGTATTTTCAGATGCAGGTAGGTCCGATGTATATATGGTGTATAAGAAAGGAGCAATTTCGCTTCCTTGGGGGACACCAGCAAATATGGGATATTGTTTTGAGTGTTGTAAGTTATGGCGTACACTAAAAGAGCGGTTGGCAAGATAGGATTTAAATATTAGGTATAAAGGGGCTGGAAAAATATTTTTTAGTTTGAAAAGGAGACCGTATTGCCAGACGGTATCAAATGCTTTTGCGACGTCCACAAAGACACCTGTGCAATATTTTTTGGTTTCGAGTGCAGCGGAGATAGTGTCCGCAACCGTGTGAAGTTGATGTGTTGTGGCATGGTGAGCCCGAAAACCAAACTGGATGTTTGGAATGCTGTTTTTTGATTGTGCTATGGTGGTGATTCACTTGAGAATGACTTTTTCAAGGATTTTACCCAGGACTGGTAGTAAGCTGATGGGCCTATACGAGGAGGGGTTTTCTGGAGGCTTTCCAGGTTTGAGAACAGTTACAATAACAGATGCTTTCCAGGTATTTGGGAAATAAGATAATCGGAGGACTGCATTATAGATATGAGTAAGATGAACGATCGCTTTCAAAGGCAGATTTTTGACGATTTTGCTGGAGATGAGGTCATGACCTGGCTATTTGTTGTTTGCCAGATTTTTATAATGACCCCTAGTTCCACTGGGGAAGTAGGTTTTGTAGGTAGAGCCATAGGTATAATTGACTGAAGAGACTCCATGACTAAAGACATGTGTGGTGCTGGTGTAGGAATGAGATGTGGTTTGAAAACACCCAATAATTCTTCAGCGAGAATATCTGCTTTTTCTTTGTCTGTAGAAGCAAGTGAGTTGTCTGCTCGGCGGAGTGGTGGAGAGGAGTCCTTAATTCGAAGTAATGACTTTGTCTTGCGCCAGAGAGATCCATTTAATAACGAAAGGTTTTGTAGGTGGTTTTTGTAAAGATTGGCTCTATGTGTTTTTAGTAGGGACTTAAGTTTATTTGAAATAGAATTGTATTTTGTCTTATCAGCAGGGTAGTGAGTTTGTTGCCATTTTGATCTAGATCTGCGTTTTTCAGCAATAAGAAGTCTTAGTTCTGGTGAAAGTTTGGGTGCTTGAGAATAGGGTGGCGCTGGGTAGAAGAATCCTTGGTAGAGATTTGTATGAGATCAGAGAGTTTGGCGATGGCATGGTCGACATCAGAAGGTGATTTTAATTTGGTTTTAAGAATAATTTCGTTTGAAACGGTGGCTCTTAATTCGTTCCAATTTGTAGTACCAGGAGTAATGGTTGGTCTATTTTGCTTCACAGAAGGTTGGGCACCAATGAGAAGTAATACAGGTGTATGATCGGAAGCTGGATCGTTTAGGTTAACGGCTTCAGTGGAAAAATGATTAGGAAGATTAGTGATAAAAAAGTCAATGGTATCGGGGTGACGGTTGCTATGTGATGGCCAGTAGGTTGGAGGGCACGGCGCTAATACCTTGAGGTGATTGAGCGAGATGAAGTTATATAGAGCACGTCCCTTGGTGTTGGTGGTACAGCTCCAAGTTTGAAATTTTGCGTTGAAGTCAGCACCGATAACATAGGTGAAGCTTAGAGTTTGCAAGAGGAAAATCAGTTCAGCCGAAGGGAAAGGTCCTCCTGGAGGGAAATAGCATGAGGAGATGGAAATAGGTATAGAGTTTATTTTGACTGATATGCTAGCTGTTTGTATGTTTGAAGACATATATGGTGGAAGAGGGAGATGGTCGATTTTATTTGATACGAGAAGAGCAGCACCACCGTGTGCGGTACCATCTGGGTGATCAGCTCTAATAATGTCGTATCCGAATATCTTGAGAGAAGAAGCTTTAGTTAAGTGAGTTTCTGAAATAAGTGCAATCTGAACTTTTTTTTCATTGAGGACTAATTGTAGTTCATTTAAGTGGTGTGTGATGCCGTTTACGTCCATAAGAATATGGTGAGTGGATGAGCATTATTTGCTGGCATTTTTAATAAGTTTATCAATAACTGTTGTTGTAAGAAGTGATATGAGAGGGTTTATAAGTGCCCTGAATTCATTAATGAATGTTGAGAGTTGAGCAGCGGTGTTTTGGTTTTGGTAGGAGTTGTGATCTTGAGCGTGAGAAGATGGGTTCTGAGGTAGTGATGGGAATTTTTGAGAGTAATCTGGGTGCGTATGTTCGTAGCTGTTCGTTACAGTTGGTTGACTTGGAGGAGAGCTTTTGTTTGAGATTCTTTTGGAGGGATTCACTAATAATTTTTTTTTAAGGTCAAGGTGAAATTGACAACCTTTAAAGTTTGCTGGGTGATCCCCACTACACAGAGCGCATTTGGCTGGGGAAGTTCGAATCTTAGTGGAGGATGCTGACTCATGATGTTCACCACAGCGTACACAGCGCGGAGAGTGATGGCAATAACTACGTGTGTGGCCGTAATCCTGACAACGGTGGCATTGCGGAATTTCTTTTTTTGGGTGAGGAGGTTCAACTTTAACTTTTATGTAACACAATGAAGTTATTTTAAAAATGTCAGCGTTTGTTGGATTGGGTTCAAGATCAATGAAGAAGATCGGTAAGGGAGTTTTGGTTAGCTTGTGAGTTACAGGCGTTATATTTCTGATGATATTTACAATTAGTGTATAGTATGGACTACTATTTAACCTAACACAGCCCCGGAAAGTTATTCCAAAATGAGCAGATTTCACTGGTCAGATCATTTTTTTTTTTAAATAAATGTTCATCATTAAATAAGTATTTACATTTTTTGATGATTTCAAAATTAAAATCATATTTTAAATTTGAATTAAACTAATGTTAATCTTGAGGTACCTATTTAATGACTGTTCTATAAGATTCAGGGCTATATGTTTGTAGTTTAAGTCTTTTGGTAGAGCTTTTACAATCAAAGCCAGAAGAATCAGTTAATTCGATGATTTTTGCACAGAAGTTGTTGTAGTTTAATTGATCATGAAAAGATAGGAGGTGGTTTTGAAGTTTTGTTTTCAATATTTGATTCGTTGGTGACAGTTGATTCCATTGGTTCATGAGCGGTAGCAGTAGATATCGGAGAAAAACAATTTGCAGAAATAAAAATGCTTTTTTCCGGTGCTTTTTTAGCAACAGGAGATGCGTTATTAGGAGATCTGACGTGTTTAGATAATGGTGGGACTGTTTGCCAGCCGGATTCGTTGTCAGAGAGATCAGAGGGGGAATTACCACCTGTTTGGTCATTTAATAGCTGGTTACTGATTATTAGCGGCGGAATAGAGTTCCTTGCAGATTTATTAATTGAGGTTTTTTGGTGATAGGAGTAGATGGACAACGAGAGTTATTCATAATGATGTAACTAAAATATATTATGGGTTGGCCTTGGGAAATGTTTATATAATATTTTATACATTACCGGCAGTACAGGTACTCTGATGAGCGCTAAACACGATGACGTACAACAAGCTAACCAGAGCTGATAAAAGCGGTGCGTGAGACAATAACGTGTGGACTGTACGACGTCTAGACATGAACTGCATTATCTACGACTTCAATTGGTGCTAGTTTTTTTTCCATAACTTGGATGTCTGCTTCTGCAGTCAGGTGAATTTCTTTCAATTCCAAAAGCATGGCTGAAATTGTTGTTCGTTTACCAGGATTATTTTTGTCAGCTTTAAACTCACCCGCAGCAACGACAAAAGAGGTGACATTACCAATGGCATGAACCATCTGAGCCTTTGCATCAACATACGTCATACAAGCGTCAAAAACCATGATTACAGAAATAAAATTGACTTGATATTATAGTTTGATGACAATGAAACACAATGCTTCAGGAATCGAGTAACAATTACTTGGAGTCAAATGTATCTCTCTCGACGTAGGTTTAATTTAACCTTTATCAAATTCTATATCTTTCCCCGTATCTTTAATATTCAATATTTGTATTAGTAAGGCGTATTTGAAAAAAAAAATATTTGAAGATTAGAATTTGAAATTTCTTAGCAAACACATTTTTTTTTTTCACAAAAACCAATTTAGCTTTAGAAATAATAGGTTAGGTAACTAACGATGCAATTTATAATACTTCTAAATTTGTTTATGAACACATTGATGATAAGCAGAATGTATTTGGTATTTTCCTTGACATAAAAAAAGCATTTGATTTTACTAGACCATGATATACTACTAAATAAATTGTACTTTTGTGGTATTCAAGGTATTGCTCATAACTTAATTAACTCGTACTTAAAGAAAAGATTGCATGGAGATTGCAAAATTGATATTCAATTAAGTGACTTAGCGAACATTAATTACTCAGTACCACAGGATAATGTACTTAGACTGTTATTGTTTATAATTTATATTAATTGCCTTCTTAATATGTGTACCCAGGCAAAATGTATCTGCTTAGCTGACAATACAGTTATTCTAGTGAAAAATCATAACATAAATGAGTTATATAAAATAGCAGATGTAGTTGTGCAACAGTTAAGAATTAGATGTAGAATAATTCATTATCAATTAACATGGAAAAAACTAAATATATTCATGTAGGTAATAGCAGGGTGTAAGAATTGATTATAAATACTTTCTAAAGATTGCTTACTGACCTGTTTTTCGGTGGCACGAATGTGGGGTTCGTGACACATAGCCCTAAAAAATATACAAATATGCACGTATATACCGCAAAAATTAAAAACTATTCATTAAACATTGTAAAAATACAAGCATTCTTGAATACACTTAATAATTGTTTTAAAATTATTTCTTATATTTGATATTAAATAATACTTAGTAGGTAGGTAATTTAAATTTCAGCAAACAAATGAAAATATTATAATTTATAGTACATGAACATAAAAAAAGAATATATTACAAAAAACTAGCTGCCTACCGTTTGTGACGTACCTATTTTAATAAACCAACTCGCATGAATAAATGTTTTCGATCGTTGATCACTGATGACGTTGTTACTTGATGTGAAACTTTTTTCCGACCTACATAATATAATCAATTACTATCCATGAATCCATGGTTAGGTTAGGTTAGGTAATTGTTAAAAATCGTTAAATATAGCAAACAATTTTATAATATGGAATAATCTCTAAAATATACAAAAACCTCTAAATTATGCAAAATAAAACTTTCTATTTAAATTCTCTGTACTTCGAAACGTGTTTGTACATCACTCTGTTATGTTTCACTACATATATGGTTGGTATGCAAATGTTATAAGTCCCGAACACTGGTACTCATTATGCTTGGAGCTCTCGTGCGAATATACAAACATACCTACTATTATCTTATTATGTGTATTTATTGTTAATATTGCACACATAATGAAGTATGATTGTTCCATTTAATTTGTTAAATTCGTAGAAATAATCAATTAACTCGTATCAACTAACATGTGGCCAGATAATAACATAATTCAAAGTTCAAACATTATATTTTTCATTCAAACTGTTTCAAAGTACACATTTTTATGTTATTATTGGTACCATTATGATAAAAAAATAGTTTTTTTTTGCCGGTGGACAATTTCTAGAAATGAAAATATTTATTTATTTACTTTATTTTGTTTTTACTTTTTTGTATTGTTACATCTCCCACTGTCACTTGATTCAATTTCCTGAAGTCTACGCAGACTCGGTACTTGACTTTTCCATTGATGTAGGTTTTTTTTTTGGTACAACTAGAAGAGGGGCATTCCACGGTGAATCACTGGGAGTGATTACACCATCCCTTTCTAGTGCTTCCATCTGGTCGGTTATCTCCTGCCCATGACGTTGTGGCAACCGATACGACTTATCATTTATTGGTTGCACCGCTTCTGATGTTCTGATTTCGTGTGCAATCGCCGTAGTCGCCTTAATTTTGTCACCATCCAAAAAGAATATGTCCGAGTAGTCGTTGCAGATAGACAATAAGGCAGTTTTCTCTTCCACATTAAGATGATCTGTCCGCAGGGCTTCGTGTAAACGGGCTATTCTGTTACGTCCTACATGAGTTTCTGATTGTTCTTGAATTTGTGTTGTATGAACGTAAGCTTCGCTATATTCTTCGTGAACTAACTGTTCTAGAACTGTCTATGTTCCAACTGTCTATTTTTTTATAACGTCCGTCGATTTTTTAGTGCATTTAAGTGCAATCAAACATTTATTATTTACCGCCATTAGAAATGAAAATATTTATTTATTTACTTTATTTTATTTTTACTTTTTTGTATTGTTATCTTTTTTATTTTTATTTTCTCCCATCAAGTTTAGTTAAGAAGTGGGCCGTGGTTTTAACATCCCTTTTTTACGTCATATATAATTGTTATTACTTGTTTGAACACTTAGAGCTAGCTATTTAAAACCTTTTCAGAACAGGATTTAATTGGAAAGAGATAGCCAATTTTAGTAAAAAGTTTTTCTATACAAATTAATATTCTGCAATAATAATTGATTTTGGTTTTTAACTTGTATCAGAGAGAATATTGATAATAACAAAAATGTCCTATGTATAAAATAGATTACAGCTAGTAGATAAGCAAAAGCAAAATAATGTATGTCCTCTGGGAAGGACTTTGGGTTTTGATAGGGTGAAATTTACAATTAGTGTATAGTATGGACTGCTATGTAACCTAACACAGCCCCGGAAAATTATTCCAAAATGAGCAGTTTTCACTGGTCAAATCATTTTTTTTAAAATAATTGTTCGTTATTAAATAAGTATTTAAATTTTTTGATGATTTCAAAATTAAAATCATATTTTAAATTTGAATTAAATTAATGTAACTTAATGTTTTTCATTGTTAAAGCCGGAACATTGGGTGCATAGTGCAAAAGGATATGTCCCCACTGTTTACCGGTTAGGTTAGGTATTTATCTCTAACGAAAAATCGCCACGCTAACCTAACCTAAACACGTTCGTGACATACTATATAGTCCACATCACGAAAAGTGGCGGCTGACCGCTACGATCCAAGCGGACTATTTGTTGTAGTGGTTATCAAATAGTTCGTGCTGCGCCGCCGCCGTTCTGAATCGCAAAAATAGAAGGAGAACCACTGTTTACACAGTGGGTGTGGTCGAGGTACGGCAGCTGCCAGCCGCTACTTAACGTGACTATGGTCAGTGCTTAGGTGTTAGTGATACACCTTCACATTGAATGTTGAGATACACACGACTGGTGCCATGGCGAGTAATAACGAATTCTCACATAACTCTCAACAGTTTTCAACTGGCTTTATACATTTTATGAATGGTACTTATGATGGGTCACCGGAGACACCGGAATCACCAGATAAAATTACCCCACACCGAAACTCTAAAATTATGAATGAATACATGAACCTAAAAGAAGATCAAAACCAGTTCTGGAGCAAGAATGTTAACAAAAAGTACACATTTTTGATCAAAATTGGACAAGGAACTTACGGGTAAATATAATTTAATTTGTTTATTGTTCTATTGCCATCGTTATTATTTTTTAGATTCCAATATGCTATTTTTCGTCAAATTGTAAACTAGTCGAATAACCTAACATTAGCTAAGATGGCGTTTCTCGTTTCGTGGAATGGGGTATCTTATGATACATCAAAAGAAATTTATGTAATTGAGATTGTGCTGTTGAACATTTAAAAAATTTGATTTATTTTAAATGCTGATTCAGGACAACCGTTCGATTTTGGGTGAAATGGTGTCCGTGTCTTATGTCTTAAACCTATGCTCTGTTTCAAAAGAAAACATACCACGCGCCGACCAGTTCATGTTGGGCGGGGCGTATCTCCCATTATGTACCTCTTTTTAAGTTAGGTTCAAGTGTTCGACTACAGCGACTGTTCGATACCTATCAACTATCACTGTTACTTGTTGACTCTTGCGATAACGGTTGTACGGTTGACGATATTGTAAAAAAAACCATTATGT
Organism: Nasonovia ribisnigri; assembly: GCA_027563435.1. NCBI lineage: Eukaryota > Metazoa > Arthropoda > Insecta > Hemiptera > Aphididae > Nasonovia > Nasonovia ribisnigri. Next base: position 23,328 of record JANEHU010000151.1, on the reverse strand, counting down.
TGAACGCTCCAAATTAATAATATCAATAATTAATATTTATACAAATTACACGCTGATTATTAGGCTGCCGTCCGCCATCGGTCAAACATCACAAATAATTGTAAACAATCTGAAATCGATGTATAGATACTTGTTTCATACCTCACGGGGATTGTCGAGCAAGGTCGACATGACGACACCACATTTTGGTGCGAAGGTAGGGGATTGGGTAAAATACGATTGCGCGCATTTGACATTTTTCATAATACTATTGCGCACGTTTTAACGGCACAATAGAACATACATTTTGGGTAAGATATATGCTCGATTACGCATAAAAGTTATTGCACCGTTGCCAAATTAGGCATAATTTAATTTAATATTAAAAAAACAATTCAAAGTAATTTAATTTGGCTCGAGTTAAGAGTTATTTATAATAAAATACACTAAAATACCATAAAATACATATACAAATGTCCCTAATACCTATGTTAATAATGTATACCATTAACAGTCAAAAAACAAAATTATATCATAATATTGGTTACCATTTTTACAAATTTTTTAGGTTTTAATAAAGCTGGCCAAGTATTCAAGTAATAATTAATTAATTTGTCAGATCGTGTTTTATTATTTTTATAATTGTCATATAAACTGATAGTTTTATCATAGAGTAGCGTATCTTATTTTATGTTAACGATTTTCTTCGTTCAATGTACATTGCTTTTCTTACGGACTTAATATTTTTTTATTTAGTTTCTGCAGGACACTTAAATAATTCAATAAAATAATTAAATTACAATAAAAGATGATATAATCAGATAAACACGACATTAATTATCTTAGAATTTATGCCATCGTGTTATTATATTTGTCAACATTGCACAATCATATTTAACAGGTGCAATCGTAAACCAAAAAGGTACGCGCGCAATAGTAATGCGCACAATCTTATTCTAGCCGGGGAATTTACCTCGGAACTGCCGCCGGGCATCAGCCGTTATGCGCTAACCGATATATTATGCACTCATTTGAAAAAGGTGCTAATCTTTTAAAACAGATACTTCTCAGGTGCTCAAATTCAAAACCTGTAAACGTTTTGAGCCATCTGATTGTTATAGGAATGCTAAAACATGAATCGTTTCTGAAAATTTGTTTATGGCGATTTCTGTGTCATATCATATACTGGAAATAAACCTATACCTACAAGACCGGCTGTGGAGATTTCCATGGCTTTTTGAAACTTCTCTGCCGAAGAATTTATTCCGTATGGGTTACGGATGTAGCTAAATAAACCCTGGTGTGTGATAATAGTGGTGTATTTACGAACAAATACTTTTATAACAATCTGTTGGTGCGGGTCTTGTAAATCAGTTTTCAATTTTTTTTTAAATATTTTGAGTCACTTGTCTTATATTTGCATACAAATTTTATATTTTTGAGAGAGGGTATTCAGCCCCTTCTAATACCGGATTTGTTGTTATTTTAAAATCGCAACAAATTCTAACAGTGCTTTCTGGTTTTAATATTGGTGCCCATTTACTGTGGTCAACGCGAACCAAAATATTAAATTTATGTAAAAGTTTCATTTCCGTTCAACTTAACTTTTAATGCCAAAAGAATAGAAATATATAGTTTTGTAGAATTTAGGTACCACCACAGATTTGATATTTAATTAAATTGTAGTATTTATTAAATGTGTCTACTACATCGTTAAATCATTGTTAAATCTCCGTAATTTTCTATATTAAAAAAAGTCAAACATTTGACATTTCTTATAAGTATCATTTCGATTTATTAATGGAGGACCACAATTATTGTCGATTACATAAAAACACATATAGTAATTTTTGTTTTGATACTTTGAGTTGACAATTTTCTCTGTCGGTTTCATATCATTGCCAACGTAATCAGTGAGAAAAATTGGGGTGATTCTTCAGGGGAGACTTTGAGACTGCATCTCCACTTAAAAAAAACTAGCTACTCGTAAAAAATAATTAATCGAAAATTAAAATGCATATCTATAAGAATTTTTATCTGAAATTAAAATATATTATATTTGTTTATTATTATTGAAGTCCACAAAAATCTAAAACCTATAAATAGTAATTTTGACGGAAATATTATTTTAGTAATTTGGTCGGTCACTGATTCTATGAAACTGCCGCCCGACAGTTTCAAAAGAAACATGTAGTGTAAACGCTGGATGAACGGAGGGGGCCGGAGAGTAACTGACGTTTTATAGGTGCTATTGAATATGGGTTCACGACAATATCTATATGCCATAAATTATAATGAATGGCATTTGACATCGGCTTCTGTTTATATTGGCTTAGTGTGAATACAGCCATTGTAGTCTATAGTAGATACTGTATGTCTGTACGCCGACATAATTTATTATTGTACATTTATTGTAAAAGATATTTAAAGTATCACCGAAATATTTACACACGAGCCGTTACCGAGGAATTGTAATTTTTTATTCGTATAAATAGGTACAACACTTATAACTTCTAATGCAATAGTGATTACGACTTAAAAAACGAAAAAATTTTCCAAACGTAGTTTATTATGCTTTATTGTTAACTGTATAATGGTTAACGGTAATTAATTTTTAAATTACAATTTACAGCATGATTCAAATCAATTTTGTAAACTCAGTGAAATACCTATCATTGTTTTTTCTTTATTTTTTTTTCTTTGTATTTTCGATAGTCTAATCTAAATATTATCCAAAAGAATATTTTTAAAACTGTAAAATGACAATGGACATATTAGAAATAATTTATTGATTAAGATTGTAACGATGATAAGAAATTCTCCATTTAGCGGGTTTCTGTAAAAACCAAGATAGGTATAGGAAATTTCAAATATGACCTAAAAAAATTTATCAAATTGTCGATACCACTTTCGAGCCGACCAGACTATATGTGCTGATGCTGGGGAATTGTCCATTTTCCATGCTGCTGGAAAAACAAAAATATAGCAAATTCCAAAAATCAGATAGCTATATTCTCATTGAAAATCAACTCAGTAGCACATAATAATAGGTATAATCCAAATACAATACTTTACAGACTTACAGCTTGGTCTATATCCACCTATAATTGTACAATAATACAATTTATTATGTATTTATGTACATACTTAACACTTTTAGTATACATTATACATTACGATATACAATACACGTCATATAATATGTATATATTTATATATATATTGTAAATATTATATTTAAAATATTAATATTTACATTTTATACTATTTAATATTTATCATAACAAGTGTAAGATGATTGCACATAACGTTTGTATATAGGTGCATAGGTACATACACATAATATATTATAATTTATCTATACCTACTAATTGATCAATATCAAGATCAACAAAATCAATTTAGAAATTTAGTATATTGCCATATTTGTATTAATAATTATTGTTATATATTATTGTTATATTTAAGCAAAGCACGCAGTTATATTAGAGTAATATGATATGTATACTGGAGTACGTGACTACGGGAACGGACGCTCGAGCTGAAATCTGCTTATCCAGCAATTCCTACCCTGGCCGTTACACATAAAGCCCCCTTGGTCACGGCTGCCCAGTCAGTCGTAGAGTTAAACGCACTCAGTCAGAACCTCATTTTGTTATGCAGAAAATCTATATAATAAGTCTAGAGTAATTAAGTATTAGAATACAGTACATTGTAGTTTTTGTAGTAATAAACACATCTTTTAGTACTCATTTATTAAGCGCCTTTGCGTATATTCTTTCGAAATACGTCCTTACTCTCTCTTCACTAAGAATAACAACGCGCCGGTAATCATTTGGTGGCAGCAGAAGTCAACAATTTTATTGCGAAATAAATTGTTGAAGAACCTACGTGTACTACCGCTTTTCTACACGGAGAGAGCAACGGACATTCGGCAAAGCATCAAGTAATTACAATAAGAAACTCCAGAGCATCTTAGAATCAAAACGAAGAATTTACAGAGCGTCAAGATTTTCAAGTACGTATATTCGTATATTATACAATACGACGTACGAACGTCGCATACAAAATCCAAAAATCCAGCAACGTCAGCGCCAACTACGGCAACGCCGCCGAGAGCCGCCCAATTACGAATGTAACCGACGACCGTCGTGTATACACGACACACCAGCTACACCGAACGGGTGCGGAGTGCCAGGAACGCGAGCGTCACCACTACCGTGATACATCGAGGACGCCGCCGCCGCCGTCGACGCAATAACCATATCACAGCTTTTGTCGCCGCGTATCAATCATAACAACCGAAAACCACAACAACAATGTTATTATGTATAGCTGCCTCATTCTTGTGAGTTATCCAATCATTCGTTTTTTTTTTTTAATTAATCGCAAAGCATAAGTTCAAGCTGATTTACTTAGTTGTGAAATAATATAAAATCAATAATAATAGTACGGTTTAAGGGAAGGGAAAATAAAATAAAATCAATATATTAAGGCAATTGTGAATAATTTTGTACTATTATAATTTTATATTATTAATACTATAATTTTGCTGTACGCTTTTATTTTTTTTTTATTTGCTTTTATTACTGTTGTATGTATAGAATCGAAAAAGTAATTGAGGAGAACCATTTATTTAACTATTTTCGTATTCGGGCTAATTATTTGTAATCAATAGTAGTCTATGTCAGATACGGACCAAAACGAAACCATTAGTTCTAAAAATCCTATAGATCTTGAAAGTAGTGTTAGTGTCCCTTCTAGTGGAGAACTATACGAACCCTCAGACGATAGTAGGTACAACAATTTATCTCAGACGGGATATATTCTAGATAGAGCGAACAATTCTATAGGTAACACTGACTCGGTTCTCGAGGACGCGAGAAACTTACTTTAATTAACTCGTAATCAAAATCAAGTAGTAGAAGAAACGATAATGTCAAAGTTTATGACCACACACACCAAGCTTTAAACTTGATCCCTATTTTCAATGGGAAAAACGCTGATGATAGTTTTGCATTTCACAATGCGTGCGAATAATATGCGTTACAAAGCATCGACCCAGCGGAGAAAGGAAATCTAATCAGGGGCATAACAATTCGATGAATAGGTAAAGCCATACGCCCATTTAGACATAAAAAACCTATCACTTACAAAGAACTAAAGGAAATTTTAGACCTCACCGTTAATAAAAAACAAACGTTAACGCATTTACATTCGAAATTATCAACGTTCAAAATAGGTGTGGGGGAGACTATTCAGCAATATAGTGACAGGGTTGAGCAATTATATTACGATATTATAGAAGCATCAATGGCAGCAAATGAAATTTCTAATACGGAAGACTTATCTAAAATAACAGAGAGGCAAATTTTATCAGCATACACCGAAGGATTACCACACGATACAAAGATTTTAGTAAAAGCTAGTAGACCGAATAAATTATCGGAGTGTGTCCAAATTCCTTTGGAAGAAGAAACTTCACGCATAAATCAAAAAGAAATCCGCAAAAACATTATCGATTATAAAAACAATAGGTCAGATTTTAAATCAGGTAATAGTTACGTAAGTAAGACAAATTCGATACAAATATCTAACAGTAGACCACCTGGCGCTTGTTTTCGCTGTGGACGTACAAACCACCAGGCAAGACAATGCCGTGCTTCAGAAGCCGATCAAGCCCGTTACAGAGAATCACAGAATAAGAATAAAACGAAAACAAAAGCTATCAGAATAGTTACGTGCAACTATTGTAAAAAGCCGAACCACACTATAAGTGAATGTCGCAAACGGAAATATGTTAATGAACGCAAGGCACAGGAGCAACAAGGCACATCATCGGGAAACGAGCAAACACCGGGCCCAAGTGGCGCCCGCCCGGTGGGGGATATCAAAACAGCCACTCTGAACCAGCAAGGGCTTTCTATTTCTAGGCAGAATTAATTAATAAACATGTTACGTTAAACATTCCACAGTGTATAGTAGAGAATGTTAAATTACTTATAGATACAGGTAGTGATTTGAATATGATAAAACTATCCACTTTAAGAAATGAAGTTATGGTCGATGAAACTCAAAGCTATCAGTTAAAAGGAATTAATGAATACTTAGTACGCACTTTAGGTTCTGTAGTCCTCAATTTAAATCTAGGATCTGAAACTCTTACAACTAAATTCCAGGTAGTTAATGATAATTTTCCAATTCCCCACGAAGGAATTTTGGGAAATCCATTTCTCACCGAGCATCGTGTTGCAATAGATTACTATTCGTCAAAAATCATTCAACTCAATACCGATCCTCCGACACTTTTGCCGCGTTCAGAAACCATCGTTACAATTGCCAGCTCAAAACCGGAAGGAACAGCTTTAGTAGTTCATTCACAAAGTCTACAAGAGGAAAACGTTCGTCTTGGGAATGTGGTTAACACAGTTAAACAAGGAAAGATCTTAGCTATTGCCATCAACACTTCAGAAAAGCTTATCACAATACCACCTTTAAAAATTGAAGAAATCGAGTTTGAAGAATTCCGGGAAACCTCAATGCTGATTGCAACAAATACAAACGAAATATCTGAAGGTAGGCATCGCATAAATCGCATTCGGGAGGCTATAACATATCAAGAATTAAATGCGGAAGAATTAGATAGTCTCTGGAAGGTGATTGGTGAATATCCGGACATTTTCCAGCTAGAGGGAGACTCATTGCCTTCGATCGATGCAATACAGCACGAGATCCATTTAAAGGAAGGTGCGAAACCTGTTAATGTTCGACCGTATAGACTGCCTTGCGCTCATCGTCAAGAGATTGTAAGACAAATGGAAGAGTTGGAAAGTCACAACATTATACAGTCGTCCGAGTCCCCTTGGAATGCACCACTGATCGTGGTCCCGAAGAAACCAGATGCTCAGGGAAACCCAAAATATCGAGTATGTGTAGATTTCAGACGCCTTAACGAACTGACCATTGGAGATGCATACCCTATACCTAGGATAGATGAAATTTTAGACCAATTAGGCCGGTCGAGATACTACTCTACGTTGGATTTGATCAGTGGATACCACCATGTATTAATCAGGGCAGAAGATTATCAAAAGACAGCTTTTTCTACTGACAATGGCCACTATGAATTCCGGGAACACATTAAACTTACGCACACAGAATGGAATCTCATAACTTTCGTGGATTTGTCCAATTATAGTTTAAAATTTCAGTCATTAAGGTCAACTTATAAAGCCACGGCAGAAGCCTGTATTCAGCTACAATACAAAGTTAATGTGACCGAATTCATGCAAGCAATTTGATCAATCCATAAACACCTATTTATTCGAGATTGAAGCTAATCTAGATAAAATTTGGACAACAATAGGACAGGACAGTAGTGTGGAAGGACGAGTTCGTCGCAGTTTTGGTACTTCGTTCACTAAACAGGACAAAGTATTATTCAGCTCAAAATCATTTTTAGATGTAAATTCGATTTTTCAAGGAATTAAGGATCTATCTACGGCAAGACAAGCGACAAGTGATTTGGTAGAGAATCAAACTAGATTATTTCAAACGACTATGAGTGAGATTTCAAAATCAATTAACAATATTTCCGACCATCAACAAAAGCTCGAAGAAAATTTTCAACTCCTACAAACCCAGGCAATCAAGAATTCTATGACGATTAATACATTAATGGTAAAAACTACTTTGTTAGAACAATCTATTATTTTAGAATCTCTTCTTAATCAATATGCGTATGAAACGTAAAATCTCATTTCTATTATAAATTCAGCAATTCATGGAAAAATTCATTCCACAGTATTAACACCAATAAAGCTTCTCAGGGAACTTAGAGCAATCCAATTAACGTTGCCCGCATGAACCCAACTCCCTGTAGAACCGAAATTACAGAGTATACCAGAGTTTTTAACAATTTCTTCTATTTCTATTTTACAAAAAGATCTTCTTCTCATCTTTGCACTGCATTTCCCGATAATCACTGTAAATAGCTACGATATGTATCATCCTATTCCATTACCTTTTTATATGAAGGATGATAACGCTGTTATCATTGAGCCAGAGATCGATTATATATCTTTTAGCGATGATAGTGAATTCTATTTTACTTTGACTCAACAACAAAGTGATTCTTGTCCTAGGCTAAATTCATGCACTATTTGCAAGGGCAATGAACGAATTCAACGAAGGGCATTCTCTAAAATATGCGAAGTCGATATCTTAAAAAATCCACAATTTCTTCCGATTTCATGCAAAACTAAATATATAAAACTAGATGTAAGCATTTGGAACCGATTCTTCGATTTATTGTACTCATTCCAAATTGGTAACTTTAAATTGTAAAAACCCTCAGAAATCATTTCAATTTAATACAAAAGGCATTGGCCGACTTAGTATCGCTCCTTCTTGTACGTTACACACAACTACGGCAATTATGTCACCTATTTTAAACACATTTATTATTCATACATTAGATTTAGTTCCGAAAAATCCGTTATTTAATATAAGTAGAACTAAGGAATTAGATATAGATGATATTAATCCCCAGACACTCAATAATTTTGGTTTATATAAAAATCTCCACCAAGCAATACGTGAATCCAAAATAGAACAAAAACCCAATAATAAAACAACAGAAAACATGTTAATAATTCCAATGGAATATCATATTATGGTAGAATGTGTTTGTATTATTATATTAGTAATAGTAATCACATTTTTATTGGTGAAGGCAAAGAAACAAAAAATCTATGTTTATAAGCCAGAAATAGCAGAAACTGAGTGTTAATCTACATATATATATATATTTTATGTTAAGTCGCAGGGACCGCTCCAATTTGGCCCTGGGGGCATGTTATATTTAAGCATAGTACGTAGTCATATTAGAGTAATATGATATGTATACTGGCGTACGTGACTACGGGAACGGACGCTCGAGCTGGAATCTGCTTATCCAGCAATTCCTACCCTGGCCGTTACACAGAAAGCCCCCTTGGTCACGGCTGCCCAGTCAGTCGTAGAGTTAAACGCACTCAGTCAGAACCTCATTTTGTTATGCAGAAAATCTATATAATAAGTCTAGAGTAATTAAGTATTAGAATACAGTACATTGTAGTTTTTGTAGTAATAAACACATCTTTTAGTCATTTATTAAACGCCTTTGCATATATTCTTTCGAAATACGTCCTTACTCTCTCTTCACTAAGAATAACAACGCGCCGGTACACATCATTATTTACACAAATACATTTACTATAAATAAATTAAATTTCCCGACAGAAAATAAAACTACATTTGTAATTTTATTTAGAGTTTGTTATATTATATTCCTAATATTGAGTACCTACTTATGTATTAATTAAAGAAAATATTGGAATGCTTAAGTGTATAATATTATATATTATTTTCAGTATAGTGAAAAAAGCACAAAATATATATAATCAAGATATAGTGGCTATTAAAGAAATTCTCAATCTGAATGGAACAGAAGGAGTAAGTTAATGTCTGTTTGTATTTTATAGTATGTAATTTAAACACCTTACTATAATAAAAGAAAATAATTTTCGGTGTTGATAATTTTTTGTTAGGCTGATACCTACCAACACAAATAGGTACAATAATAACAGTTATACTTTACCAAAATTCAAAGTCGTGCATTCTAAAATATTATAATAAACTTACCTATATTTTAATCATTATTAAAACGTATTGTAGTAAAATAGATAGTATTCCTTCAAATGTTAAATTATTATTATTTTTATTTACTTTAAACTTTCCTGTAATCACCAAGAACAAATTAAATTTTCTCAAAACCAGTTAAGTAGTTTGAGAACTTATATAGTAGCTACAAATATACATTCAACTTTCAATCTGTTTTCATTTGTTTGAATTTAATAAATTTCCATTTCATTATAATTTATCATCGACCAGCTATATTACATTGAAATACTATAACATATTATAATGAACTACGTAGGCAATTAAAACAAATAATATAGATAATTAATTTCACATAAGTTTGTCTGTAAGTAATTCCTTAAATAATTGGCTGTTGAATTTATTTTAATGAAAAATATTTTCATTTTCATTAAATACATATTTATACTCTGTGTTCATATATTTTTAACAATTTACTAAAAAATATATTAGTATTGTCGAATAAATAAATACCTGCACACAACTCACGATGTAGTTTCTAGTTAAACCAAAACATAGATATATTTTTTAGTAATACCTATCGACTATTGTGTAATATTAATTATGAGTGTTACATAATTTTGAATTTCAGTTTCCGGTCACTGCTTTCAGAGAAGTTCGAATTTTACAAAACCTAAGACATGAAAATGTAGTCAGATTGATTGAAATTTGTTATGATGATAAAGGTACATTTTATTTGAGAGTGATAATAATTGTATACTATATACAATTAATATAATACAATAACACGAATGTTTTATAGCGAAAGAAAAAAATAATGATTATCGATCAACATTTTATTTGGTACTTGAATTCTGTGAATATGATTTAGCTTGGTTACTAAATTATAAATCCGTGCAATTTGACTTATCCGAGATTAAGGAATTTATCCGTCAACTGCTCAATGGTCTGTACTACATACACACAAATAAGGTGAATATATTTTCCATATAATGAAAATGATATAAATGTACATAAAAATAAACTAATGATGCGCACCTACTTAAATAGATTTTACACCGTGACATGAAAACATCAAATATATTGGTTACAAAAGAAGGAATTCTGAAAATAGCAGACTTTGGCCTATCCCGTGCATTTAGTATACCGAAAAACGATAAGCCCAATAAGTAAGTACAAAATAATTCATGAAATACTTGATAATAATTTACATATATTATATCTAATAAAATAATAGTATATAGTTATACATTTTTTGTTATCTAAATATGAATATCAAATAGGTATTAATATAATTACTTATTTCCAATTAATACTTTTTTTTTGTATAATCGACCATTATTATTTTTATACAGTTATACTAACTGTGTAGTAACACTCTGGTATCGCGCTCCTGAGTTACTGCTAGGTGAATGTAATTACGGACCGGCTATAGATATGTGGGGAGCTGGCTGCGTTATGGCTGAATTTTGGACTCGTTTTCCAATAATGCGGGGTTTTTCGGAGTCACATCAATTAAAATGTATATCATTTATACGTGGAAAAATCACCCCAGAAGTTTGGCCAAAGGTTGTGAACTACGATATATATAAAAATATTGTACTACCAGAAAATTATGAACCTCCAGGAACGGTAAAATTTAAAATAATTTAAACTTTGTTTCTTAGACTTAAACCACTCAAACATTTATTTACAGGGATGGAAGCTCATTGTCAATTGTATTTCCAACGATCAAGGATGCGATCTTCTTGAAAAATTACTTTGCCTAGACCCGGAAAAGAGATGTGATGCCAACAAAGCTTTAGACCATGCATTTTTCTGGACAGATCCCATGCCAACTAATTCATCAAAGACCATGTTAAAAATTCAAACATATGAGAGCAGTATCACTCAACATGTTCACCAAAACCAACCAATCAGCCAACAGATCGCACAAACTGCTACAAACAATGGTGCGTCAACATCGGGCTTTCCGGATCGTATTTACTAAAAAAGTCTGGATAAAATTTTTTTGACTCAAACATTTTATTTATATTTTTTTTATCCACCAGTTAGTATAGTTACACATTTTTCACAATATTCACGTTTTTATTACATTTAAAAAATATGCATTATATGTATTATACGCATATGGCATAATTAGAATATTTTAATCTTTTCAAAATTACAACAAGTTGTATTATTAAAAACCATCTGAAAGAATTCATATAGTAAAATAACTTTTGTTATATGCAGTGTGACCCTTACAAATGTTTTTTACTAACTAAATTTGTAAATAATATGACAACCTATCAGAGACATGTTTATAAAGTACCTACTTAATTTTTTTTTTTTGCAATAATTGTATGTAAAATGTTTAATTTGCATAAGCTTTATTTTATAATAGATCTATGTGTTCATGTAAATCATTGATTTCTATTCAGTTAATATGTACACAATGCGTGTTTGATACACTTGTGATTTATCATTGTTTTTACTGGGGTGTGCTGTACCTTCTCGTGGTCTCCCCTGTCTAGTAGTGTTGAAAATACCTGTAATTCTGAACGCGTATGCCTTAAGATATCACTAGTATGTCAACACGAAGCCAAACAGCACAAACCAGGCGGCTGAACGTCGAAAGACCTCCCGGCCTTATTGGTGAAAAAAGCCCTTTTCAGGGCTACCCCTATGACAATTATGCTCTTCATGAGACCCGGGATAATAAAAACAAAAACAAAAACAAAAAAATAAATAAGAGAATTTCAAAACCAAAAAAATACCAAGACAACAGTAAACTAAGTAATACTACAGGCAAGCTAGGCATAGATAACAATATAAAAATAGTACAAATTAATGTGGAAGGTTTAACTAGATCCAAAGCCGATATAATATACAAGCTATTCCCTGATGCAGACGTTTTAGCTATTCAAGAGACCCATGTACCAGAAGATGAAACAAACCGACTACGCATAGACGGTTTCCATATGGTAAACTACATTGGACACAGGAGGCATGGGTTGGCCACTTATATTAATAAGAAGAAGATATCCTCACTTAACGCCATAAATGTTGATGGAAACGAACACTCGCGTGGTATCCGTATAGGTGAATTAACCATATACAATGTATACAAACCCCCATCGTGCAACTGGACGCCGTCGGTATTGCCAGTGTGCCAGCATCCCTCAATATATGTTGGAGACTTTAACTCTCACAGCACAGAATGGGGATATACGGCTGAAAATGAAGATGGTGAATTACTCTCAAACTGGGCTGCCATAAACCAATTTAAGTTGATTTACGATGCCAAGCAGGGGGGTACTTTTGAATCCGGAAGATGGGGCACGAAAACATCTCCGGATTTATGTTTCGTGTCCGAAGATCAAGACGGCCTACCACTCAGTGTAAATCGTGTAATAAAAAACAAGTTTCCCAAAAGTCAACACTGCCCAGTGATTGTGTCCGTAGGAATTATAATACCGACGATTGACAAGCCACCCATGCCAAGATGGAATCTGCGAAAAGCGGATTGGTTTGCTTTTTCAAAATACGTCGAGGAAAACATAAACCGAATAAAACCTGAGACGGATAATTACATAAGATTCGTAAAACTTCTAAAAACAGCGGCTAAAAAATCTATACCCAGAGGACATAGGCATAATTATACTCCCTTCTGGACGAAGGAATGTGATGATCTACTTAGTGAGTATGAAAAGGATGGGACCGAGGTAAACGCAAACCGCCTAATTGGACTCTTAGACGAAGAACGAAGGAAGAGATGGCTAGACGCCATGGATAATTTAGATTTCACCCATTCGAGCAGAGAAAGCTGGTCCCTTCTAAGGAAATTGGGTGCCGCGCAGCCCTCGTATACTGAGAATAAAGTATCGCCGAATGATGTCTCAAACATCCTTTTCAAAACCTCAAACATAAAACCTAATAAGTATGAAAAAACAAAGATTAAGTACGAATACAGAACAATACTTAATAGTTGTGTCGAAAGATCGGAAATAATGCTTGACTTTAACGTTGCAGATATAGAAATGGCCCTGAGCCTCTTGAAAAATGGCAAAGCCGCTGGAGTAGATGGGGTATTACCAGAGTTCATAAAGCACTTAGGACCAAAGGGTAAATTATGGCTCACCAATCTTTTCTCATACGTTAAAAACACAACTACTCTACCTAAAGTATGGCGGGAAGCAAAGGTGATTGCAATCCTGAAACCCGGTAAATCAGGAAACGATCCAAAAAGCTATAGACCTATCTCCCTGCTGTCCGTTGTGTATAAGCTATTTGAAAGAGTACTCTTGGCGAGGATACAAATGAAAATTGAAGTCACCCTTCCTAAAGAGCAGGCGGGTTTCAGACAAAATAGAAGTTGCTGTGAACAGGTTCTATCAATGGTGACCCACGTCGAAAATGGGTTTCAAGAAAGAAAGAAATCGGGAGCAGTATTCCTAGACTTGACCTGTGCATACGACACGGTCTGGACGCGTGGGTTACTCCTGAAGTTAGCAAACATTTTGAATTGCAAAATGACCCTCAGACTCATTGAATCCATGTTAGCAGACAGGAAATTTCGAGTTCATCTAAACGAAAATGTTAGCAGATATAAATATCTCCAGAATGGTCTCCCTCAGGGCTCGGTTCTTTCTCCAATATTATTCAATGCCTATACCGCTGATATAACAAGAACTATATCAAGGAAGTTCATTTACGCAGACGACGTGGGGTTGGTAGCCCAAGCGGGAACTTTCGAAGAGGTGGAAAATATATTGAACGTGGACCTTGCCAAAATACACGCTTTCTTTAAATCCTGGCATCTCACTCTAAAGCCGAGTAAGTCAGCCGCAATTGTTTTCCACCTAAGCAATAGAGAAGCGAACAGGAAATTAAATTTGGTAGTGGATGGTAATTCTATACCAACCGAAAATACACCAAAGTACCTAGGCATTAAGCTTGACAGATCATTAACCTTTAAACAACATCTAGAAGGGGTTAAAGACAAATTGAAAACACGAAACAATATCATCAGTAAACTGGGTGGAACAAGTTGGGGTTGTAGGGCAAACGTCCTACGAATTTCATCCTTGGCATTAGTTTACAGTGTCGCAGAATACTGCGCCCCAGTTTGGGCTAGGAGCACGCATACTAAAAATGTCGACACACAACTAAATCGTACAATGAGAATTATATCAGGATGTGTCAAATCAACTAAGTTAGAATGGCTACCAGTGCTCTCACACATAGCTCCCCCAGAAGTGCGTAGGCAAGCAGCAGAGCAAAAGATGATTGAGCAAATACAAAACTCTCCAAGCCTTCCAATATAATATGATGACCTGTATAACGCACCAAATAAAAGATTAAAATCAAGAAATCCTATATGGACCTATATGTGGTTGGGGTTGTTTATTAGATTATTATTATTATATTTATTAGATGTGTTATTTATTAATTCGATTCAATAACACATCTATAAATTTACAATTTACATTCCGTATAGTTACTACTTACTATGAATTATACTGTCAAAATATTCCTAAGTATTATTCTATATTATTCGTATACGAAAAAGTACGTAGACAAACAACCCCAACCACCTAAAATTGAAGGTGTAGCAGGCAGTACACCTTTACTATAGAATAGACGCCACTGCTGCCCTAATTCTAGGAAATCAAAGGCAAAATGCGTGATCCATGGTGAAGGATATACCGCAAATTGGAAAGGATGCATCACATATAAAAATACAATAGAAAAAGCATATTGAGAGTTGGTAAAAGAAATGTCACTATGTTAGACTTGAGTATGTTAAGCATGATTTATTATACATTTTTGACAATAAATGGAGGTATTTATTTTTTATCTTTTAATATACTTTTTATTTTATTAGTAACTTTATATCAAACACTTTCCATCAAATTCTGGTAAATTACAACTAATGAATTTTACTAATGAACAAAGATCCGCAGAAACTTGAAACATTCGACTATTACACGTATTGGTACTTACATTATCAATTATCCATATTAAATACATAGTGACATTGAAGCCATAGTAATATTTGATTTGAGCTCGCACAATATAGTTTAATGCTATGATATATCAGTGTGAATGAGACACTAACTCATAATTTGGCGGCCGCGCTATTGGTAAGCTCACCGAGTTCGTTACTATTCCGCGCATCAAATGTAAAGAGGAATCAGTTATCAATTCACTTAATGTGGTGATGACAATCAAGCAGTTGATCTTATTGTTGAAAAGATATTCATTCATTTTGATATAAAAATACCAGATCTTCTATCTGCAAACAGAATTTACATCTATTTAACATTCTATACCTTTAACAATAAGTAGTATTTTTGTTGGTAAATAACTATTAATTTAAGATATGATATGATGTATTTTGTTTAAACAATATGGTTCTGTGTCATAATAATTATCTTCTTCAACTGTAAGGGTTTGAATAGTGAATATATGATAGTAGAACCTTACAGACATTCTACTATGTACCAAAACTACTATAATTAGTTGAAGGTCTAGGAGTTAAGAGTCCATATCAATGCTACCATTTGCATTAGGTTTCGCTGTAAAGACATTCACCACTTTTAACCCTAACAAGTACAAGTTGAATTATAAAAAAAATAATTTTACAAAAAACACGATATACTACTTTGATTACTGTACATAGTATTGTGGATGATCACACTTTGTTTTACAAAATAAAAGGGACGTTTTGAGAAGAAAAAAATAACAGTTTTTAAGACATAAAACAAATACTGTGTGCTAAGGAGCTAGGTGAAAGAATACATATAGAATAGGTGAGTAATATATCTAAAAGGGTGTGTAACATGAAATTGTAATTACATGAAACTTAATTTATAATTAGAACAAAAGTTAGTGTAGTACATCTTAATAAACCTACACAGATACATATTGGTGGCTCAAAAATAAATATAGTTGACAATGCTGCAGGTATTGACTACCACCTAATTTACACAACAGCATTGTAGACTTTAAAAACAGGTATACATACAATGTTGTTGTGTAAATTACGCAGGAGTAATACAGTAATATAAGAGGGTCATATTATTATTTAAAAATTGGTTTTATGTAAAAATTTTATATTTTAAAACTATGAAATATAATGAATTAAACATATATATTTACCTGTGGTGGTTTATTGAACTCTGTTATATTGAAATTTGTCCTATGAAATAAGAAAAATTATACAACTATTTTTAAATGACTAATAAATAATTTCCGATACTAAAAAACTAAATTCATACCAGTACTTTCATAGTATATTTGTCTTCTGCATCATTTTTACATTTGTCAGTTATCAATTCACTTGCTGTGGTGATGACAATAATCAAGCAGTTGATCTTATTGTTGAAAAGATATTCATTCATTTTGATATAAAAATACCAGATCTTCTATCTGCAAACAGAATTTACATCTATTTAACATTCTATACCTTTAACAATAAGTAGTATTTTTGTTGGTAAATAACTATTAATTTCAGATATGATATGATGTATTTTGTTTAAACAATATGGTTCTGTGTCATAATAATTATCTTCTTCAACTGTAAGGGTTTGAATAGTGAATATATGATAGTAGAACCTTACAGACATTCTACTATGTACCAAAAGTACTATAATTAGTTGAAGGTCTAGGAATTAAGAGTCCATATCAATGCTACCATTTGCATAAGGTATAGCTGTATAGACATTCACCACTTTTAACCCTAACAAGTACAAGTTGAATTATAAAAAAAATAATTTTACAAAAAACACGATATACTACTTTGATGACTGTACATAGTATTGTGGATGATCACACTTTGTTTTACAAAATAAAAGGGACGTTTTGAGAAGAAAAAAATAACAGTTTTTTAAGACATAAAACAAATACTGTGTGCTAAGGAGCTAGGTGAAAGAATACATATAGAATAGGTGAGTAATATATCTAAAAGGGTGTGTAACATGAAATTGTAATTACATGAAACTTAATTTATAATTAGAACGAAAATTAGTGTAGTACATCTTAATAAACCTACACAGATACATATTGGTGGCTCAAAAATAAATATAGTTGACAATGCTGCAGGTATTGACTACCACCTAATTTATACAACAGCAAGGTAGCTTTAAAAACAAGTATACATACCAAGTTGTTGTATAAATTACGCAGGAGTAATACACTAAGATAAGAGGGGCATATTATTATTTAAATATTGGTTTTATGTAAAAATTTTATATTTTAAAACTATGAAATTTATTGAATTAAACATATATATTTACCTGTGGTGGTTTATTGAACTCTGTTATATTGAAATTTGTCCTATGAAATAAGAAAAATTATACAACTATTTTTAAATGACTAATAAATAATTTCCGATACTAAAAAACTAAATTCATACCAGTACTTTTCATAGTATATTTGTCTTCTGCATCATTTTTACATTTGTCAGTTATCAATTCACTTGCTGTGGTGATGACAATAATCAAGCAGTTGATCTTATTGTTGAAAAGATATTCATTCATTTTGATATAAAAATACCAGATATTCTATCTGCAAACAGAATTTACATCTATTTAACATTCTATACCTTTAACAATAAGTAGTATTTTTGTTGGTAAATAACTATTAATTTAAGATATGATATGATGTATTTTGTTTAAACAATATGGTTCTGTGTCATAATAATTATCTTCTTCAACTGTAAGGGTTTGAATAGTGAATATATGATAGTAGAACCTTACAGACATTCTACTATGTACCAAAAGTACTATAATTAGTTGAAGGTCTAGGAGTTAAGAGTCCATATCAATGCTACCATTTGCATTAGGTATAGCTGTATACACATTCACCACTTTTAACTCTAACAAGTACAAGTTGAATTATAAAAAAAATAATTTTACAAAAAACACTATATACTACTTATATTACTTTACATAGTATTGTGGATGATAACAATTTCTTTTACAAAATAAAAGGGACGTTTTGAGAAGAAAAAAATAACAGTTTTTTAAGACATAAAACAAATACTATGTGCTAAGGAGCTAGGTGTAAGAATACATATAGAATAGGTGAGTAATATATCTAAAAGGGTGTGTAACATGAAATTGTAATAACATGAAACTTAATTTATAATTAGAACAAAAGTTAGTGTAGTACATCTTAATAAACCTACACAGATACATATTGGTGGCTCAAAAATAAATATAGTTGTCAATGCTGCAGGTATTGACTACCACCTAATTTACACAACAGCATTGTAGACTTTAAAAACAGGTATACATACAATGTTGTTGTGTAAATTACGCAGGAGTAATACAGTAAGATAAGAGGGTCATATTATTATTTAAAAATTGGTTTTATGTAAAAATTTTATATTTTAAAACTATGAAATATAATGAATTAAACATATATATTTACCTGTGGTGGTTTATTGAACTCTGTTATATTGAAATTTGTCCTATGAAATAAGAAAAATTATACAACTATTTTTAAATGACTAATAAATAATTTCCGATACTAAATAACTAAATTCATACCAGTACTTTTCATAGTATATTTGTCTTCTGCATCATTTTTACATTTGTCAGTTATCAATTCACTTGCTGTGGTGATGACAATAATCAAGCAGTTGATCTTATTGTTGAAAAGATATTCATTCATTTTGATATAAAAATACCAGATCTTCTATCTGCAAACAGAATTTACATCTATTTAACATTCTATACCTTTAACAATAAGTAGTATTTTTGTTGGTAAATAACTATTAATTTATGATATGATATGATGTATTTTGTTTAAACAATATGGTTCTGTGTCATAATAATTATCTTCTTCAACTGTAAGGGTTTGAATAGTGAATATATGATAGTAGAACCTTACAGACATTCTACTATGTACCAAAAGTACTATAATTAGTTGAAGGTCTAGGAGTTAAGAGTCCATATCAATGCTACCATTTGCATTAGGTATAGCTGTAAAGACATTCACCACTTTTAACCCTAACAAGTACAAGTTGAATTATAAAAAAAATAATTTTACAAAAAACACGATATACTACTTTGATTACTGTACATAGTATTGTGGATGATCACACTTTGTTTTACAAAATAAAAGGGACGTTTTGAGAAGAAAAAAATAACAGTTTTTAAGACATAAAACAAATACTGTGTGCTAAGGAGCTAGGTGAAAGAATACATATAGAATAGGTGAGTAATATATCTAAAAGGGTGTGTAACATGAAATTGTAATTACATGAAACTTAATTTATAATTAGAACAAAAGTTAGTGTAGTACATCTTAATAAACCTACAGATACATATTGGTGGCTCAAAAATAAATATAGTTGACAATGCTGCAGGTATTGACTACCACATAATTTACACAACAGCATTGTAGACTTTAAAAACAGGTATACATACAATGTTGTTGTGTAAATTACGCAGGAGTAATACAGTAATATAAGAGGGTCATATTATTATTTAAAAATTGGTTTTATGTAAAAATTTTATATTTTAAAACTATGAAATATAATGAATTAAACATATATATTTACCTGTGGTGGTTTATTGAACTCTGTTATATTGAAATTTGTCCTATGAAATAAGAAAAATTATACAACTATTTTTAAATGACTAATAAATAATTTCCGATACTAAAAAACTAAATTCATACCAGTACTTTTCATAGTATATTTGTCTTCTGCATCATTTTTACATTTGTCAGTTATCAATTCACTTAATGTGGTGATGACAATCAAGCAGTTGATCTTATTGTTGAAAAGATATTCATTCATTTTGATATAAAAATACCAGATCTTCTATCTGCAAACAGAATTTACATCTATTTAACATTCTATACCTTTAACAATAAGTAGTATTTTTGTTGGTAAATAACTATTAATTTAAGATATGATATGATGTATTTTGTTTAAACAATATGGTTCTGTGTCATAATAATTATCTTCTTCAACTGTAAGGGTTTGAATAGTGAATATATGATAGTAGAACCTTACAGACATTCTACTATGTACCAAAAGTACTATAATTAGTTGAAGGTCTAGGAGTTAAGAGTCCATATCAATGCTACCATTTGCATTAGGTATAGCTGTAAAGACATTCACCACTTTTAACCCTAACAAGTACAAGTTGAATTATAAAAAAAATAATTTTACAAAAAACACGATATACTACTTTGATTACTGTACATAGTATTGTGGATGATCACACTTTGTTTTACAAAATAAAAGGGACGTTTTGAGAAGAAAAAAATAACAGTTTTTAAGACATAAAACAAATACTGTGTGCTAAGGAGCTAGGTGAAAGAATACATATAGAATAGGTGAGTAATATATCTAAAAGGGTGGGTAACATGAAATTGTAATTACATGAAACTTAATTTATAATTAGAACAAAAGTTAGTGTAGTACATCTTAATAAACCTACACAGATACATATTGGTGGCTCAAAAATAAATATAGTTGACAATGCTGCAGGTATTGACTACCACATAATTTACACAACAGCATTGTAGACTTTAAAAACAGGTATACATACAATGTTGTTGTGTAAATTACGCAGGAGTAATACAGTAATATAAAAGGGTCATATTATTATTTAAAAATTGGTTTTATGTAAAAATTTTATATTTTAAAACTATGAAATATAATGAATTAAACATATATATTTACCTGTGGTGGTTTATTGAACTCTGTTATATTGAAATTTGTCCTATGAAATAAGAAAAATTATACAACTATTTTTAAATGACTAATAAATAATTTCCGATACTAAAAAACTAAATTCATACCAGTACTTTCATAGTATATTTGTCTTCTGCATCATTTTTACATTTGTCAGTTATCAATTCACTTAATGTGGTGATGACAATCAAGCAGTTGATCTTATTGTTGAAAAGATATTCATTCATTTTGATATAAAAATACCAGATCTTCTATCTGCAAACAGAATTTACATCTATTTAACATTCTATACCTTTAACAATAAGTAGTATTTTTGTTGGTAAATAACTATTAATTTAAGATATGATATGATGTATTTTGTTTAAACAATATGGTTCTGTGTCATAATAATTATCTTCTTCAACTGTAAGGGTTTGAATAGTGAATATATGATAGTAGAACCTTACAGACATTCTACTATGTACCAAAACTACTATAATTAGTTGAAGGTCTAGGAGTTAAGAGTCCATATCAATGCTACCATTTGCATTAGGTATAGCTGTAAAGACATTCACCACTTTTAACCCTAACAAGTACAAGTTGAATTATAAAAAAAATAATTTTACAAAAAACACGATATACTACTTTGATTACTGTACATAGTATTGTGGATGATCACACTTTGTTTTACAAAATAAAAGGGACGTTTTGAGAAGAAAAAAATAACAGTTTTTTAAGACATAAAACAAATACTGTGTGCTAAGGAGCTAGGTGAAAGAATACATATAGAATAGGTGAGTAATATATCTAAAAGGGTGTGTAACATGAAATTGTAATTACATGAAACTTAATTTATAATTAGAACAAAAGTTAGTGTAGTACATCTTAATAAACCTACACAGATACATATTGGTGGCTCAAAAATAAATATAGTTGACAATGCTGCAGGTATTGACTACCACCTAATTTACACAACAGCATTGTAGACTTTAAAAACAGGTATACATACAATGTTGTTGTGTAAATTACGCAGGAGTAATACAGTAATATAAGAGGGTCATATTATTATTTAAAAATTGGTTTAATGTAAAAAATTTATATTTTAAAACTATGAAATATAATGAATTAAACATATATATTTACCTGTGGTGGTTTATTGAACTCTGTTATATTGAAATTTGTCCTATGAAATAAGAAAAATTATACAACTATTTTTAAATGACTAATAAATAATTTCCGATACTAAAAAACTAAATTCATACCAGTACTTTTCATAGTATATTTGTCTTCTGCATCATTTTACATTTGTCAGTTATCAATTCACTTGCTGTGGTGATGACAATAATCAAGCAGTTGATCTTATTGTTGAAAAGATATTCATTCATTTTGATATAAAAATACCAGATCTTCTATCTGCAAACAGAATTTACATCTATTTAACATTCTATACCTTTAACAATAAGTAGTATTTTTGTTGGTAAATAACTATTAATTTCAGATATGATATGATGTATTTTGTTTAAACAATATGGTTCTGTGTCATAATAATTATCTTCTTCAACTGTAAGGGTTTGAATAGTGAATATATGATAGTAGAACCTTACAGACATTCTACTATGTACCAAAAGTACTATAATTAGTTGAAGGTCTAGGAATTAAGAGTCCATATTAATGCTACCATTTGCATTAGGTATAGCTGTATAGACATTCACCACTTTTAACTCTAACAAGTACAAGTTGAATTATAAAAAAAATAATTTTACAAAAAACACGATATACTACTTATATTACTTTACATAGTATTGTGGATGATAACAATTTCATTTACAAAATAAAAGGGACGTTTTGAGAAGAAAAAAATAACAGTTTTTTAAGACATAAAACAAATACTATGTGCTAAGGAGCTAGGTGAAAGAATACATATAGAATAGGTGAGTAATATATCTAAAAGGGTGTGTAACATGAAATTGTAATTACATGAAACTTAATTTATAATTAGAACGAAAGTT